>OU026153.1:215666675-216384175 GCA_907269105.1 Volucella inanis
AACTGTTCTATCCTGCATACACTCATCATCCGTAAATCTACCAAAGGCTACCATCCCTACCTACTCTAGATATAACAAGGTTTGGCCCGTTTTGAAATATCTCTTAATCGCGTTGATTTAAATACGTAACTGACCAGTTCAAAAAAACTGCAATAGCTAAAAAATTAGCGGCGCAGCTAATTTAATTAGGCATATAATTTGTATGAAGTTAACATTTATATTTGGAATAAATTAGATTGGAACTTGTTCTCCAACACAGGAATTCACGTAAAAGTTTGCGGCATTCCTTCGGTTGACAGATTTTTCTACGCACTATGCCCAGACGAAACAGGTGCTGGAACCAACAAAGGCTGCAGTTGCAATGGACGGAAATCGCATGAAGCGATTAAATCTATCGACAAAAATAAAATCCACACACGTTGTGCGGATAAGGCCCGTGTTACAACCATAAAAAGTCGAAGTTCAGGACAACGGGAGTCGGCTAATGCAGTGAAATATCCGCTTAGAAGCAACTTTGGTGGTGGCATTCTGCCCGCGTAAAAACCGGCTGAAATCGGTGCTGCAACCAGCAAAAGTTGTAATTCGGCTGTACGGATGGAAAAACCCACCTCCAAAAAACTCCAAAACGAGAATATTCCACCCCTGGAAACTAAGAGGTTTTGAGGCCACAGAAATCTGGACTCGACACTGAAGTGTAAAATCTACTCTCATAAGGAGAGAAAGAATCGTGAAAACAAGGATGGCTCTTATTTTGCTGTTGACTTAGACAAAACTTCTGTCGAGAACATTAAATCTAGGTATGACTAAAGTCTCTACCTTAAAAGGTTTAATTTCCACTTTGTTTTCAAAGAAGTGCAAAAAGAGACGACCATCACAGCATTTATCTAAAAAAAATTTTAACAGAAGCATTCGAATGTCTTAAATCTTCATACGGTCCGTCCGATTTTTGATTTTATGAAGCTGAGCAATAAACTTAGTGCTTTTTTTTTAAATGTTCGAAGGTTCAAAAATGTTTATATAAAGAGTATAAGTAATATGCTTGATAGTTTGGAATTAAGACACTTTTTCGGTAATCTTTAAATTATTATTGTACAAAAAATACCAACATCGATTATCTCTGTTGAAAGCTTTTTTCGCTTTTATTATATCATATGCAAGGAATAAAGTGCTGGAAGAAGGATTATTAGGTCTTGCGATTATTTCCATTAATTTCTTAAAGAAATAAAAACCAAAAATGTATTCTTGTATACAATGTTCGTTATTGTATCTTATTCTCCGATTTCCGTTTATACGCTCGGAACCTAACATCACTCGAAGAACTTCTCTTTCTTAACAACCAAGAGCATTTTCGTATACTTAAGGCAAAGTCCACGCTTTTGGGTCAATTAGTACTATTATTCGTGAGAAGAACTTTTTCCTTAAATATTTTTAAGGACATAGACACAGAATTTCGCCACCGCAACGTAATAGTTTGTCATTTCGATGTGCTGTCAAAACCATTAGTGAAGGATGTCCTTTCTTGTCGACAGCATATAGTTTAGTCGTCTTCATTGTTGAACATTCTGTATATAGTAGTATATAGTAGTAGTAGTAGACTTTGCGTCTACTATTTAGTTACCATTGTTATCTCTACATTCTTCTGTTCGAAATGTGTGGCCTTGGAATGTACTTTTTATATTTTAGTAAAACTGTAGAACTTGATTTCTGCAGAAGCACCTCTCTATGTCCTCCATCGAGCTTTTCTCCGTTTCTTTCTTTTTAATTCTGTCACTTTGTTCCTGTCATTACATTTGCTTATTGACTTAGACGCTTCTTGTTTCGCTAAATGTCCTTGAATGCACTGTTCGTCAAACATCAAGTTTCGTTGTAGTGGTCGGTTGAAACCTGGAACATCAGATGAGATACCTCTAATGTCGCCACTGCGCTTGAGGAGGATTACCTTTCATAACATACTTCAATTGCTGTAGATGCTTACCTAAGTCATCTTTCATTATTATCTGCTGAAATCTTAAAACGCCACTATTTCTTTCCACTCTTTAATCAATTAAGTTTCATTAATTATTGTTTATAACTTTATTCGTACGGTACTACCCTACTATTGATTTTTTTAATAAAGAAAATCTACTTCTCATAAATAAAATGACATTTATCGTTTGTTTTCATTGTAAAAATTTCCTCGTCCACTCTATTACACGAAACGTGTATTGATAATTCCAAAGCTTAATATTTAATAATCCAATAACATATCATTTACCGGTGTACATAATTTTATTACACACTACAACAACATCATATCGAATCCATATCCATATCCCATATTCAACGAATTTCAGGGCTTTCTGGGCAAGTATCCACTGTAAAGCCCATAAATCCCAGCACTACAAGAATAAAAATGGCTCTTTAATAATTTAATTTTCCCCACTAGAAAAAAAGTGGCGGTAAAAACATACATATACTATACCAAAAAAAAAAAGTGGATTTTTATCAAATACAAAATCAACACGCCATGAATAATGAATATTAGCGAACACAAAATGAAGCCAAAGCTATACAAAAAGGGTAAATAGAGGGTCTCCTCTGCAACCCTCCTTGGGAGAAAGGTTCACATGGGCAGTAAACTGGAACTACAAACTCAGAAATTGGCGTCTGACCATAACCTAACCCAAACATTTCCTATTTGAAATGCAAAAATTGCCGAAAATTTATTTAGATTTCTTATTAGTACTGGTTATGAGAAGGGTAGTTGCTGTACTCGTATATTCGTTCATACGGCAATGTATGTTATAGTCTGAGATTATAAGCTTTAACATACCGCGAGCAGATTCCAATTAGTATGTAATATCTCAGAAACCCAACACCATTATTATCAATTGGTGCCACAATAATTAGGCGCAGATAGGAAATAGCCAAAAAACAGTCAACTCTCAAGGGAACATCAGTTCAGTAGAAACAACAACAAATTAAAAACTGCAGCTGTTATACACGATTTCTGAGAATAACCTATTGTTTGAATCGATTCAATTCCAGAACAGTAGCAGGGCTCTGGCCCGGTCGTTACCGCTATCGTACCCCTCTGCCTCTAATGATGCATGTTGCTGCTGCGACCGCATTGGCATTTGGCACAATTTTTCTCTGCTTTGCGTTTTGAGTTTATATGTCACACAACCACTCTATTCTTTATATTTAAATATTATTATTTTTTTTGCTTCCTCTCATTTTTTACTGTTTGTGTACGAGTATTTGTTGATTTATAATTTGCTCCAGCAGTTGTTCAAAGGGGAAGCGGAGGGCACACTTAAAACAAAACAGAAAACAATTTCTAAGATCTCTGCTGGAGTAAATGGAGTTGATGAAGGATAATCCTTTATTTTACAAAAAAAAAAAAATAATAATAATAATAATAAAACAGTAATACAGAAAAACTGTTTGTTTTACCAATTCACTTTGATAGTATGATGTGACCAGTGTGACTACTCGTATAAGGAAATGTTCAGTTAAAATTAAGAATTTAGAAAAAATCTATTTTTAATTTTTATTTTTTTTTAAATTGGATTCTACCACATGATTTTATAGTAGAAATTTATAAGTCAATATTATTTTCCCGTAAATTTTTATACAATCAAAATAGGATCCGTTGACATCTATGACATTCTTCCAACGTTATACGGGGTCAAATATTCCATTTTGTAGAAGTGCTGACTTTTTGAGGCAATGAAATCTTCAAAGGCTTATATGATCTCTGTTCGGTTCCGGAAGACTTTCTGCCGGCAAAATGAATCCAGATTGCGGAAAATATGGTAATCCGTTAGGGAAATATAGGGTTTTCTAACAGGGATTTGACAACTTTGAATTTAATTTGTGGACGCACTCTTTCACTAATCATCAAACTGTCACTGTCACTCAACATTTTCATCATGGTAAAGTACACTAATGAGCTACGTTCTCCGACTGGGCTCTGGAGAAGATGCGCCAAGATGATGAATTTCATCGCAAAATCATCTTCAGTGACGAAGCTCATTTTTGGCTCAATGGGTTCGTCATTAAGCAAAATATGCGTTATTGGTCAGGTGAAAACCCACATGTGCTTCATGAATCACCACTTCATCCACAAAAAATAACTGTTTGGTGCGGTTTACATGCCGTCGGCGTTATTGGGCCATATTTTTTGCACGTTACTGTGAATGGTCAGCGTTATCGCGCCATTATCACCGATTATTTTTGGCCCGAATTGGAAGATATGGACTTGTACTTGCCATTGATGACAATGCATACGTATTCACAGACAGGGTAACACGGTTAGAGGCGATCAGTTCCTTGATCGGAATTTATCCAGAAAATTATAAATACAAGTTTATTCATCTAAATCTATATTATCCCTTCTAAGTAATCCCCATCGACTGCAACACACTTATACCAGTGCTTGATCCAATCTTCGAAACATTTTTTATATTCGGTTTTCGGTATGTCAATAAGTGCTTCCTGCGATTTTTACATTACTTCTTCTCGGCTGCTGAAAGGCGTTCCCCGTAGTGTTTTTTTAACTCGATTGAACAGAAAGCCAAATCAGGTGAATTCGGTGGCTGTTGGATGGTATTTGTTGCATTTTTCCTCAAAAAATTACAAATAATGATGGCACTGTGCGACGGTGCGTTATCATGGTGCAAAATCCACGAGTTTTCTGCCCACGATTCTGGTCTCTTTCGGCGAATTGCAAACGTTTGTGAAACACCCAAATAATACTTCTTTTTTGACTGAAAACGACGTCTTTCTTTTAGTATTGGCTCATTTGGTAAACGCCATTCACTTGCCTGATGTCTGGATTGCGTGTCGTACTCGTCTCCAGTAATGATCCTTTTGATGAATGGGGGAATGCGGATTCAGCCTCGCAAATCATCTCTTTTGCGACGTCAACACGGTCTCTTTTTTGCATGAAATTGAGGTCTTTTGGCACCAATTTTGCTGCAACACGACGGAAACACAAATCATTAACCAAAATGTCTTGGACGGATCCATAGGCAATGTTTAAGTCCTCTGCTATCTCTCTGATGGTTAATTTGCGGTTATTGACCAACATTTCTTTTACTTCATCAATGTTACTGTCGGTTTTCGATGTCGATGGTCTGAAACTGCGTTCAACATCTTCAATTGACTCACGACCACTTTCGAACCGCTCGTGCCATTGGTAAATGACCGTTTTCTTTAGAGAATCGTTGCCAAAACACTTTTCCAACATTTCCAAAGTTCGCGCACCATTAAATCCCTTTTTTACCGCAAAATTCAATACAAGTTCGTTGTTGCAAATTTAAATCCATGTCTAAAATTCTAAAAAATCGCCAACACACACAGAGATAGATGTACTCTTGGCTACGTTACTTTTCCAAATGTCAAGCTATGACGCTAAGATTTAGAGGGAATGTCAACAACAGATGTACCAACTAAACAAAAAAACAGAACTTAAATCGGAACAATGGGAGCGCCACACAGTGGTTATTTTGATCAAGGTGTTATATTCGCAATAAATAGTCATAATATATATTTTTTACCTAAATACCCCTTTCATAAAAAATGTGTGTTCGAATCGAATCCTTTTTAATTACTTTTATTTATTTATTAATGCTTATTGCAAGGTATACAACATATATTGTACATTGCAACATATACATTTATTGCAGAAAGTATTGAGTTTTGTCACAAAAAGTAGTGGCCGTGTAAAATATGCGCATATATGGATCTATGATGCAAATGGGTTAGATATGAAAGGAATTGGAGAAAGTTCAGCCGTTTCGTAAATATCATTTTCCAGTGACTAGATGAGTAGCATGCGCTTCCAGGCTCTCTTTGCGCAGCTTTCCAATTGCACGGTAATTTGAAACGGACTATAGTTGATCAACGGCTACATGCGCAGAGAGAGTTAGAGAATAAAAATTCACACGTGCACACCCCTCTTCCAATTTTACTTTCTCTTTCATCGATCATTTTTGCGTGTTTCATATCAAAAAGTTCCCTTTGTTGTTGTAGTTGACTGGCCAACTCTTTTGAATAGCACGCACAAAAATATTTTCTGGTTTTTTTTTCGAACGGTCTTTGTTTTTTGCACAAATTTATTTATTTCTTTTTTTTTTTTTGCTAGTTAGAATTTTTATTAACTTTATATAAATTTTTTTTGTATTTACAAATAGTGAATAGTATAATAAATTAATAACAACTTATACTATGCATAGTAATTGCGTTCAAAAAACGACTTCTAAAATCCGGGTTCTGTAGCGAAAGGCAGTTATAGAATAGTTGTATGAAACTTCCCACACATTAATACCGTTCAATATATTGTTAACCTCATCTAAGTCCAGCAAAGTGACTCCGAAATATCTCACACGGAATTCTTTTAAAATGGGATATCTTACGATGAATTGATACACATCCTCCCTCTTTTTAAGGTTTCACAGGTCACAGATAATTGAAAGATCCGGTCGATGTGGAATAAAATAAAGATTTATTAATTCTCTTCGAAGTTTAAATATAGTGTTTATCCTATTGAGGGAATAGCGGTTAAGAAAGTACGTAGAAGCGTTTTCAATGAAGTTGTAGTTTAGCCTACTGTAGATCAGCCTATATGGCATTGCCTGCTTTTTTTAAAACATTTTAACGTTGAAAGTTGCATATCAACTGAAATATTTAAATTTACGCCATAATTTGCAGCCAACTCCTCCCACTTTTGAACCAAAAGCCCTCATGTCAATGTTTAATGTTTCAATTTAATCCTCGGAAATCTGCTTTCTGTCTGCATGCAGCTCTAGGGTATTTAAAAAATACAGGTGGGAGTCCAGTTTCTAAATGCAACATATAGTTTAGATGTAATGCTGAGGTTAGATTTAATTAAGACTCCTAAATATTTTTACTCTTTCACTATTTCAACGATTTCGCCCCGATAGGACCACTTTCGCTGCGAGAGTATCTTCCTCCGCCATTTCTAAAAACCATTGGTTGCAGTAATTTTCAAAACGTATCCCTTTTATTGTCTCAGACAAAAACACTCTATCGTCTGAAAACGTTACCGCTGGTATCCTCACATCACCAAGCTCGATCTCACCTCTTACTTCCTCTACTACGTTAAATCATTTATAAATAAAATGAAAAGTAAGGTGGTTAACATACATCCTTGATTTACCCCATTTGCGTTCCAAATTCCTTCGAAAAAAATTCTCCGTTCCATACGTACGCCACATTGTTGTTGTACATCGCATTCAATGCGCTTCACGCGCTATGCAGAACATTGGAGAAGAAGAGATGTGACGAATTTACGAGAGCACTGGCCAACAGGTTTGTCCAATTAGAACCCGAATGCATGCGATTAGTTTGGATATGTTGGAAAAATCCGTGGGAAAATTAGAAGCTCGGCCCATAATGAAAGCTTAACATCACTGAGCAGCTCGTACAGTTCGCTGTTGAAACGTCCCCTCTATTCCCCATTGATGTAAATGGGACCAAGATCAAAACAGGACTGGAATGATGAGCATCCAGCCAGAGAGAGCTTTAATATTCAATTTTCTTCTAATCCCGATGAAGTAGCTATTGACAAGAGTTTATCTCCGCAAGATTTTCGCACAGTTGTCCTTGTCGGAGTTGATAGCGGAGTTGAGCTAGATAAAGTCTCTTACTACTTTAAATTTAAAGCTGCCTATCGTAGCGGCCTTGGAGGAGCAGCGTTCGTCATTCATCTTCATCCTGCGTATTCGAATAAGCTTGAAAGGTTGATAGACATAACTCTGTATAGTTCGTCTTTATAGGTGCTGTTATATACCGCTTTGAAATCGTTGAAGCGGTTATGTGTATCGATTTGGTACTATTGAGTGTTTTCCAAGATCTTCCGTAAAGTCAAAATTTGATCTTAGGGTGGACTTTCCTGGTTTGAAACCACACTGATAGGGGCCATTCAGATTGTTGATAAAGGTTCTTAGGCGTTCATATAATACACCATGCGATGATGATGAAACTTATTCCGCTGTAGTAAACGCAGTTACGGGTATCTCCCTATTAAAATTATCTGTTTATTATAAGCATTATCAACTTGAAAAGTAAGTTTCAATTATGTTACCCATACCGCTACATAACTTTCGAATTTTATGGTTGGTTAACCAATCCGCGCATTTTGTTATAAAGTATATAAGTATTAAGTATGGGTATAAAATTCGTGCGATTTTTTCTAAAATTTAAACGTTTATTTAAGAAAAACATGTACAATAGTATTATTCAAAGTATTGCTCATCTATGGCTCTTCCCATCTTTCTGGCAATTTGTGGATCCATCCCAAAAGAACTGCGCCGGCTTGGCAGCCAAGAATGAATCAAGCCAATTTTTGATATTCTGCTCTGATGTGAACCATATTTCAGTGAGGGCGTTCTACATCGACCGGAACAAATGGTAGTCAGAAGGGGCAAGATCTGAGCTATAAAGCTGGTCTGTTTTCCAAATAGTTCTTAACCATTTTTCATTACCAGTAACAATCCGATGCAAAAATGACTTCCTTTTGTGGCGTTCCAGCACCATTTCGGACATGCAAAACCGCCTTTCGACGTCTCTCGGCTTGAGTTCATGTGGAACCCAATTTCCTTGCCTTTGAATATATCCAGCTGCTTTTAAATGTTTTTAAATGGTTGCTTGAGTGATACCCAAAGATTTTGCGAGCTCTTCTTGTGTTTGGCAACAATCTTCATAGAGTAATGCTTCCAGTTCTTCATCTTCAAACTTTTTTGGCCGCCCAGAACGTTCATCGTCTTCCAAGCCAAAATCACCACTTTTAAATCGTGCAAACCACTTTTGGTGCGTTCGCTCAGCTAACGCATGTTCACCATAAACTTCCACTAAAATACGATGACTTTCGGCAGCAATTTTCTTCATATTAAAGCAATGAAGAAGAACTCCCCGCAAAAACACTTTTTTAGGCACAAAGTTCGGCATATTTGAGTGAGAAAAAAATTATTGTTGTTTACGCTTCAAATGAATGACATATACTGAAATCACGTACAATGAGAGTAGCTTTCCAACGCATGTTTCAATGGAATAATAACAGTGGAATAATACAAGTTACGCCATCTCTTAGCAAACCGTACGAAAGTTATAGACCCAAATCAATATCAAAGAAAAAAACAAGCAGTTTACTTGAAGTCAATTTTTAGATAAAGCCAAAATATAACCAAAACAGTTGCCTCTTCGTGGTTTCTAGAAAATTAGAAGAGTCCTTAGATAAAATAAAGACGACTTTTCATCGACAAAAACAGACAAAGCTGCCTGGAAATTAAATTCAGCGACTTTCTATTATTTAATAATAAAATAAAATAGGGTTAAGTGTTAACAACGCTTTTGACAGACGATCCAAAGGAGTCCGTTTTTTTTTTTTTTTTTTTTTTTTTTTTTTTTTTTTTTTTTTGTGACGAACAAAAATTGTGAAAATCAAACTATCGTACATAATTGACAGTATTCAACATTTTACGGTCTTTTTTGATTGAAATTTTAAGGAAAGAACTCGACTGGCCACACTATGAATTGCACTCTTAATGCAACTGGCCCAGTAAATAGGATGTATGGATTTGGAAGTGGATGACTTCCTCTCATACACTAGTGGTGCTGACGTGAAGCTTTAAAATATCGACCAAAAAACGTCAAAACTACACATTACAACAACAACAAGCGTTCCATAAACTCGTTTTATTTTCGCTCAATTTAAACTAATGGCAGTGACATGACATGTTGATAACAATGTGACCAACCACATAGCAGGAGAGGGTTAGGTGTTTGCAAATGCACCCATCCATCCGAAAAGAATAGCAGGGATTTTTTTTTTCTACTTCTCTTTGGGTTTCTTCTCTTTTACCTGAATAAAGGGAAATTTGCTTTCCATAAAAAAAAAAATCTTCTTACATATATGGGAAGGGGATTTACTTTCCACGCAAATGCAAATGAAAATGCATTCTTTAACTACTACTAGTACTCGTGAAAGTAGGTTGTCTTTTCTTTTTTTCTTAACAACAATTTTTACTTTTTTTTTTTTTTAGTTTGTGTGCAGGAACATGTTCTCTTTTTTTAACAAGAAAAAAGGAAAAACATAATTTGCATTACTAAGGCCTAGTGTGATGAGGCTGGACAAATTGGTGAGCAGTTGGTTAAAAGCCACTGCGTTCAAGTTTTACATTCTTCATATGTACATTCTTGATGAAGTACATTTGAAGAAAAAAGTCACAATTTCCCGATACAGAGGTAAATACGAACCTATGTTTTAAAGACCAAACAATTGATGTCCAAGTTATTTGGTCTGGCAAATTAGAAGAAACATGTGAAAGATCGTAAAAGTTGATAGGCTAGGAAGGCAGTTACTATCTGGCAGGTACTATTCACGGCACAGAAAGAATAGATGTGTTTCCGCTTTTTTTTTTTTTAAGTGAAAAAGAGCATACAAAACTTATTAAAATGACAATTAGAGACGATTAGTGCAACTGGTTATATAGCCCAACGGTAGTGGTGTCGACAACAAAAAGAAAAAAATTGTATATGTGTACATATAAGTTAATAAATAATAAGCCGCGACACTTTAAAAAAATATCTTTTTAGGCAAATTGTCTTATTCAATTAAATTCTTAATTAAATTCAGCAATTTGATAAATCAAGTGCAATGTGCTTGATTGCACCTGTTTCTTGGAATTCCGTCCGTTTGGAAATCGACTGCAGAGAGGCAGATTCACGATTCAGATACTTATGTGTCCATGTACTTAGTTTTTTGCATAAACACAATTGTTTTCTTAGTTTTACATTAAAAATATATAAACATATATTGGGTCTATAACTTAATGCGGTGTGCTAAAAGATGGCGTAACTTGTATTATTCAATTGTTATTATTCCATTGGAACATGCGTTGGAAAGACCCTGTCATTGTACTTCATTTCAGTATATGTCATTCATTTGAAACGTAAACAACAATATTTTTTTTCACTCAAATATGTCGAACTTTGTGCCTGGAAAAGTGTTTTTGCGGGGAGTTCTTCTTCATTGCTTTAATATGAAGAAAACTGCTGCCGAAAGTCATCGTATTTTGGTGAAAGTTTATGGTGAACATGCGCTAGCTGAGCGAACGCTCCAAAAGTGGTTTGCACGATTTAAAAGTGGTGATTTTGGCTTGGAAGACGATGAACGTCCTGGGCAGCCAAAAAAGTTTGAAGATAAAGAACTGGAAGCATTACTCTATGAAGATTGTTGCCAAACACAAGAAGAGCTCACAGAATCTTTGGGTGTCACTCAAACTGCCATTTCAAAACGTTTAAGAGCAGCTGGATATATTCAAAAGCAAGGAAATTGGGTTCCACATGAACTCAAGCCAAGAGACGTCGAAAGGCGTTTTTGCATGTTCGAAATGCTGCTGGAACGCCACAAAAGGAAGTCATTTTTGCATTGGATTGTTACTGGTGATGAAAAATGGATCCATTACGACAACCCCAAGCGTAAAAAATCATATGTGAAACCCGGCCAACCAGCCAAATCAACGGCAAAGCCGAATATCCATGGCGCGAAGTTAATGCTCTGTATTTGGTGGGATCAGATGGGTGTGCTGTCTTATGAGCTACTAAAACCGGGTGAAGCCATCAATGGACAACGCTACCGAACACAATTAATCCGTTTGAAGAGAGCAGTAGCCGAAAAACGCCCGGAATATGCGACCATACACGAGGCAATAGTTTTCCATCATGACAACGCTCGGCCCCACGTTGCTATTCCGGTTAAGAACTATTTGGAAAACAGTGGATGGAAAGTCTTACCCCACCCGCTTCATAGTCCAGACCTTGCCCCTTCTGACTATCATTTGTTCCGGTCGATGCAGAACGCCCTCACTGAAATACGGTTCACATCAGAGCAGAATATCAAAAATTGGCTTGATTCATTCTTGGCTGCCTAGCCGGTGCAGTTCTTTTGGGATGGGCAATGCTTTGAATACTTTTGTACATGTTTTTCTTAAATAAACGTTCAAATTTTGAAAAAAAAACCGCACGAATCGTCGAAAGGGACACTCTAATTTTCAGTTAATTACGCTCATTTTTAAGCATTTGTTTGCCTAGCATGCCGTGCATTGCCGTAGCAGCAGGTTTCGCCTTCGTTTAATAATCATCATTTGCGCAATTAATTTATGTTAAAAAATAAATTTGTGAATTAGTATTTTAATAAAATTGAAGTTATAAAGTAATTTGACTTATCCTTCGATGATCCCGACATTGAATATTTTTCAATGTTTAGCATCCGTGACAATATATTATTTAGACACTATATATTTAGACACGATTAACGTCAGTGTATTTTTTTTCCTTCACACATCACACACATTTTCGCTACTACAATATTAGAATCATCGACCACGGCATATCGTGATCAAAATATGAAAACAAGCGGAAGAGATGAACAACAGCAGGAGAATGAAGACCCCGCTAATGTCAAGAACATAAGCAGTTAACAGCAGCAAAATGCACACTCATACATTCGCAACGACGACGATCATTTTAAATTTCGGCCTGAGTCGGATCTTTCGGTCGACTTTTACTCAAACTGCGATTACTCAATCAGTTCTTGGCGCAGACTTCTTACACTTCTCTTGCTTATTGGTGATGTAGTGGAGCTCTACCAAAAAAATAAAAGTTTACTAAAGGATACGACGACGGGGTTCTTCTCCTACACCTCGAAGGGTGAAAAGCTTCAAGCAATTCTGCTGATCCAGGTCCGAGGAATGTGGTCTAAAAATGACGGAGCGTCAAAAAAAGCCAATTCTCATGTGATACGGAACACACCGCAAATTATCGGGATTGTCCCAAATTCCAATACGAGGTGTGTTCAAGAAGTAAGGTGACCATTATTTTTATAAAAAAAAATTTATTTATTCATCAATATTAATATTGTCGCCTTCAAAGTATTCCCCCTCAGATATAATACACTTGTACCAACTCTTTTTCCAATTCTTATAAGCACTTTTTGGTATAGCCTTGAGCTCTTTCAGCGATGCCGATTTTATTTCCTCAATCGTTGAAAATCTCCGTCCTTTCATAGGTCTCTTGAGATTTGGGAAAAGGAAAAAGTCGCATGGGCCAAATCGGTGAACATGGTGGATGAGGCATGATTGTCGTGTTGTTTTTGACCAACAAATATCTCAATATATATATATCACTTAGAGAAGACTCACCGTATAACACTGCAAACAATTCAAGTGTCTTAGAGCACTTAATTTAATTTTTCACACACGCCCAAATGGCGCCAGGTAGGCAAAATACAATGCAGCAAGCGAAGATTGCTTGTCAGGCCCCAACGCGTAGAGAACCGGTGCTTGTACCTGGCATACTAGTTGTCTTGCTCTCTATTCAAGGGCTGATGGCTTAGCTTCAGCGTCAAATACGGGAACAGTTTACACGGGTAGATCAAATATACGCGCTGCTGCCAGGCCTATGCAACTCCAGTCGTAATGGGAACACACATGGCAGAGCAAATCCTGAAGGTCATTTAAATTAAAGTTAATTCACTAATTAGGTTCGAACGAAGAGTTGCACTATTCAAGTTACTTAAACACCAAGCCCTTGTGCTTTTGGTTAACGAAACTAAGCTTACCTAAAGACGCAAAATGAAGCACAGAAGATTTAAAATAGTAGTCAATACGATAGAAGAAACCGACCAAAAAAGGACAGCGTTTTAAAAGAGTATACAGTTGCGTAGTATTGTACATGGGTTCCAGGTGCTGGAAGCATGCATTGTAAATATCCTTCTCCGTGGTCGAAAAGGGGTTATACATGGTGTATGTACATGGTTTCACCTAAGGCTTCTCAATCCACCTTATTTATCTCAGAGCTCAAGACGTTTTTTCGATTCCTAAAGCTGGAGTTGCTGGAGAATTATTTTATTATCAGTGGAGATTTCAATTGCAAACATAGAGATTAGGGAAATAATAAACTAGAGGGAACCTTCTATTCAAGTGGGGTCAGCATATTGTAATGTACCGACTCGGCCTTAAGGCAACGGATAGTCCATCGTTTCTCAGACACGGGTCCTATTTGGATCTCCTGCTGTTCAACACACGAATAGAACGCACTTCTCAAGAACACTGACGAGAGCATTCTCCCCGAATTCGCTCTACCAACCAACCAACAGAAATCTATCAAACGAGGAGATTGACAGGCATCTAAAACTAATGGAGTAGAAAATTAAACGAACAATGGACAAAACGATCCCTCAGTGTAAACACACTAACAACAAAGACTTATTCCACAATGCAACTATTGACGCATTGCTCAAACATAAAAGTAGGATTCTGTTAAGACTAAAAACTTTGTACAGACAGTTTACTGACAGACATAACATTGAAGTCATCGATCAGAAACCTCCAAACATTAATAAAAGAAAACTACAAAAACTCTGCAAGTTTGAATTTGATCAACAAAATTCGGGCTGTAAACACCAGCAACCTGAATACGTTCAAACAAATAAATATATACTAGGTGAGGTGAAAAGTAACCTCCTTGGGTATGAAAAAAAAATTTTTTTAAATGTTTTTTTATTTTATTCAACATTTTAGTTTGATACACTTATTCTAGCAATTTTCCAACTACTTGATCCTGTCCGAAAAGTAATTTTCCAGAAGGTCTGCAAAATACTCCTCCGTGGCGTCGATGATTTCCTCGCGTGAGCTGAATTTTTTACTGAGGAGCCATCTTTTGAGGTTTGGGAAGAGAAAATAGTCCGAGGGAACCAAATCGGGCGAATACGGTGGATGCGACAACAATTGGAGGCGTTCGTCATTGATTTTAGCCATGATTGCGATGCTCTTGTACGCCACTTCGTTGTTTTGCAAAAACAAAATTTTTTTCGCTTAATGTGAGGCCGTTTTGCAGCGATTTCGGCCTTCAATTGCTCCAATAATGCACAGTAATACTCGCTGTTGATGATTTTTCCTTTTTCGAGGTAGTCCACGAAGAGTATGCCATGACAATCAAAGAAAACCGACGCCATAACCTTTCCGACCCATCGAGCCTCCCTCGGCCGCTTCGGAGCACTTGTGCCAGCTTCAAACCATTGCCGGGCACTCATTCTGTTCTCTGGTGTTCAACAGTTACCAATCGATGCCAAAAAATTTCGCCCAATTCCGCATCAGCAAGTCCAAACACTTTCGAAATGCTCTCGCGTTCGTGTTTTTGGTCAGGAGTGAGTATGCGCGGCAACCAGCGGCAGGATAACTTTTTCATATGCAGAATATTGCCCAAAATATTGCGTGTGCGCTCAATACTAATCTTTACGGTATTTGGTAGCTCGCGCACTTTCACTTTTTGGTCAGCCAACGGCATTTCATGTATTTTTTTTGACATTGTCCCCTGTAACCCCATCGGAGGGCCTGCCGCTGCGGACTTGATCGGTAGTGGAGTTGCGGCCACCACAAAACTCTCGAAACCTATATTTGACGTTGTAATCTGACGGAGCATTAGCCCCATAATATTTATCCAACTTTTCTTTTGTTTCCTTCGCCGTTTTGCCTCTCAAAAAATAATGTTTTATGAGAGAACGAAAATCGTTTTT
Organism: Volucella inanis; assembly: GCA_907269105.1. NCBI lineage: Eukaryota > Metazoa > Arthropoda > Insecta > Diptera > Syrphidae > Volucella > Volucella inanis. The sequence continues at coordinate 215,682,259 of OU026153.1, forward strand.
GTCCATACTCAACATGATGCCAAACACGTCACCAACAATCAGCTGTCAAAGCAAAACTAAAGACAGTATCGCACTGAAATTTGGCATGTTTGCCTAAATATGAACGGACTTCAAGGCACCATAACAATTTTTTTACTTCTCACTCCACGTAGTAATACATTCTTATTTACAAATGTTGAATTAACTTAGAATAAATGGTTATTTAGTTTTGCCAAACAAATTTTCAAAAACCCTACATTATATGTAAAAGCTTAAATTTTTCATTATATAAGGTTGAACGCAGATCATGTAAAGTTAGTATTCTTTTCGCTTTCAAGCTGTTAGACTGGCCACTCTAGTCTACGGTTTTCCTAGGAGGACTTGTATAATTAACTGTAGTGCCGTGATTTTATTTTTGGGATAAAGTCTTGATATTTCTTATGACTTGTCGCAAAGGCCCGATTAAAATATAAGCAGAGAATTATTAATAGTATTATTTTCTTTTTTTAAAGTTGCATTTCCTCAATAAATTTATAAGTTCGAACCAGAGTCTTTTTTTCCTCTTCATCGAGAGAAGACGCACTACAAACACAAATTAAATGGAAATCCAAGCAGAATGAGTGCGAACTCTGATTTTATCGTTGACCAGACTATTGATTGACTTCTTCAATCTGTTTCCATATTCCATAAACTGTTGATCTTCATCTCCTCCTCCATCTCACTTTCGAAATATAAAGCTATTATTTCTAATTATTTTCTTGGCCTACAAACATCATCATAGTTTCAATATATAGACCTTGCCGATCGCCGCACATCTGCAGACCTAAAAGTAGTCGCCAACTTCTTTCTCAACTTATTTTCGCCAGACGAGAGTACCTGATAAAGCCCTGCCTAATCTTAATTTCTTTATTTACATAAACGACTATCTACAAATATATATACTAAACAAGTTAGTACATTTGTAATAATATACAAAATCAATCATCTTCAGAGCGATTACTCTGTGATTTCAGTAACGATATCTCAAACTATAGGCCCATTGATATACTTTTTCATCAAAGCACTCCTCTAACTCATAAGAAAACATACCATCAACAAAAATACTCTTTTCACCGTTTATCTAATCAGTTACCTCAGCCCGCTTGCTGATAAGATAAGAATCGGTGCTAACTGTGTCGATCCAGCACTGGTCCCTATGTCACTTAGTTCCTATGTATGAGTTGCGAGTAAATCAGACCACTCCGTGTATATGCTAGCCAGTTTTGTTCAAATTATAGTACAAACAAATTTCACCCCTAAGCTTTTCGGCGGAATGCATAAGAAATGCTTGGAGAAGAAGAAAAATAGTTACGGGGCCAAATTAGAGCCCAACCCTCATTCATACCAATACCAAGCTTCATACTCCATTAAAAATTATAATTTGATTAGTTCATTCACTTAATCGTTGTAGTCTATCTCTAGATGCAATTGGACGCACCTAACTCTATTTGAAAGGTTTAAATACTGTAGCAATTACCGGAGGCCCAAGACTTCTGCAAAGCAAATATGTAATATATGATGGCATAAACCGACCAAAACGAGTAACGTAAAACTACGGCGACAATTCGTATCAAGGTTAATTTCAGGTACGCGCTTTTTATCCTCACAGAAAAAAAAAAGACGAGGACACGGAAACACAGTTTCTAAACGTACGAGCAATTCCTTAAGTATGATGTTACAATTCTTCTGGTCGATTTTTACATTAAGCTAGGAAAGGAGAGCAACGATGACGGTACGAATTTAAATAGGTTTGTCACCCGTTCTCCTTTTCAAAGCAATGTCCTCCGTCCTCCACCGAAAGCACAATATCGTCCTCGAAAACAGTTTCCAAAAGCTTAAAAAAATATATATATTAAAGTATCAAATCTTACTTCTGGAAAGTATAGGGTGATTCATCTGAGGTTTGATTTTCAATAGACTATTATTGACAGATCACTTACTAACTCTTATCAAACCTTTTTGTCATTTTTACTATATTCAGTATCGTTTTGCAAGTCATCATGGAAAGACTCACACCACAACAGCGTCTCTAAATTGTTCAGCTGTATTACGAAAATCAGCGTTCTGTGAGAAATGTTTTTCGTGCAATTCGTTGAACTTACGATGCGTATAATCGACCTACTGGAACCACTATTGCCAATACTATTCGCAAATTTGAGTCCCAGTTTACATTAGTGGATGATACTCGACCGGTTAGACCACATCCAGCACGTAGTGAAGAGTCTCTAGCAGCTGTAGCTGAAATTGTACGCGAAGACCGTGACGAATCGATTCGTCGTCGTTCTCAGCAGCTTGGGCTTTTACATGAGGATCTCGACCTAAAAGCGTACAAAATTCAATTTGTGCAAGAATTGAAGCCAGGCGACTTGAATTTGCGTCATATTTTCAGTGAATGGGCTCTGGGAAATCTCATTGAAAATCCGGTGTTTTGTCGTTAAATATTGTTCAGTGATGAAGCCCATTTCTGGCTCAATGGATACGTTAATAAACAAAATTGCCGTATTTGGGCTGATGAGCAACCCGAAGAGTACCAAGAGCTACCATTATATCCATTAAAAACAACGGTATGGTGTGGTTTATGGGCTGGTAGAATTATTGGTCCATATTTCTTCAAAAATGAGGCAAATCAGAATGTTTCCGTCAATGGTAACCGTTATCGCGCCATGTTAACGGACTATGTGCTTCCTGAAATTCAAGCACATGGTTTGAATGAGCTCTGGTTTCAACAAGACGGTGCTACGAGCCATACAGCGCGTGAAACAATCGACTTGTTGAGAAATATTTTTGGTGACCACTTAATTTCAAGTTTTGCTACGGTAAATTGGCCTAGATCGTGCGATATTACACCTTTGGACTATTTTCTCTGGTGACATGTAAAGTCTTCTTCAGGTCTTCAGGAATAAGCCAGCTACGATTGACGCTTTGAAAACCAACATTACTCGTGTTAACCGCGAGACACCAGTCGCTATGCTCGAACGAGTTGCCCAAAATTGGACCGTCAGAATGGACCACCTCAGACGTAGTCGTGGCCAACATTTACATGATATCATTTTCAAAGAGTAAATGTCATGAATTGTTCTTTTAGCCGATAATAAAAATTTTAAGTTCACTTTCAAATTTATGTGTTTTGTTTTACATTATCAATCAAACCTAACGATAAATCACCCTATACACTTATAAAAGGCAACCAATGGTTTTTGAAGTAATATGTTAAGCACTTCTTTCGGAAATTACGCCTTGTCGCGTACTGTGAACATTTACTTAAAACTTCGAAAAACAACAACAACCACACGGGTTTCTGATAGTCTGATTTTCGTAGACTGTAAGCGAACAGACGTATTGGTATTCCATGCTGACACAAATAACAAAAGCCTTGTTTTGTAGAGACAATGCGATGAGTAAATAAAAAATGAATAAATTGAAATAATTTCTTTAAATTTCATTTAAATAATTTTTTTACAGATCTATAACGACAGTATTTAATAAAAAAGACAAACCTCAATCAGAGGCAAGGAAAAAAGGCTCTGTCGGTCCAATTATGAGTGGCTGAGGATCGAAAAGTGTTCTTGCCTAAAAGAGTCGTTTGGTTACAGTTCAAACAAGTTCACTGTAAAATTTGCAAAGTTGGTTTTTCCATTGAGTTTAAAGGCTTTTCAGCGTTCTGGGCATATTAAATTACAAAATTGCATCAATTGCTAGCATCGGCTGCTTCAAGTAACAAACAGCTCGTTTAAAAAAATTAATAGCAGAAAAATGATGTGAAAATATTGGATTTTGTTGGAAATGAAAATGAAAGAAAATGAGTATAACAAAGATGAAATGCTCAAATTAAAAAATATTTTAGTAGATTTAACATATTTATTTATTTATTATTATTTTTTTTAAGAACTTGAATGTTAGGTGGGTAGACTACACTTATGATGTTAAAGTATGTGTTAAGTTTTTCGAGAGAGAAAGAAAGATGTTTGGGCTCAGTGGCTATTTCGCTCCATGGGTGACATTCAGCACTTAATGGGGAGACTACATACATGATTAGTGTAATTGGACTTGTTGTTTTATTCTAGGCAACCACTCATCTTACATGGAACGAAGCGTTTCCTGATGTTTCTAATGTATAAATTAAGATCATTTCGTACTTATGTGCTGCCATGTGGATCTATGATCCTCTTACTCATGGAACCAATTTGAGCTTATGATGTAGTTATAAGTAGTAAGTCATTGTAGAAGGAAACTCCTAAGTGGAGTTTTTTCTCTGTGAGAGAGCTGGACATGCTCCCCATCCATGCAGTTTCTACAGAAATCGTTTGTAAAGGCGCCAAGCCTGCACGTAGTGATTGGTATATATATGCTACCCTTTTCCGGTAGAATAAGTAAAGTGGTTCCAATTTTGGCAATTGAAATTCCCTGGAATGTCCCTGTAGCCCGGCACCCAACAAAGGTGTAGGTTGAACTGCTCTGTCACCTCCATAAGAGATGATTGACATTCAATGGTGGTTTTAGAATTTAGTGGGACCGAGTCTAAGGATTTAATAGTGGCCTAACTATCCGAAAAGATGCAGATATCACATTGTTCTTCAGCCAGAACAGAACTTCCTTAATCGCCAAAATTTCCGCTTGGAACATTTTCCAGTGATTTGGAAGACGAAAGGAGAAACTTACATATTTAGCTTATCTGAGAAAACACCACCACCAATTCCGCTATCGGTTTAAGATCCGTCTGTGTAGAAATGGATAGACTTGTCCTCCATGAAAGCATCTTCCTCCCAGAACGATCTAGAGGGGAAACTCGCATGAAAATCTTTGTCAACCCGAAGTTTAGGTATGGTGTAATCGATGTTCTCTGTCAGGATCCCTAATATTGTATATTAAGAATATTAGCGTGGCCAAATAAATTATTTGTCCACTATGTAGTCGCTAGTATGTTTTAATCAAACAGATACCTGTTAAGATTTGTATATTGATGTAAAAATCAATAATAATCTTCTCAAATTATCAAGAATAAGGGAAAAATGCTCGAATGTCTTTAAATATTTAATGATTCTATCTAATATCATATTGTTGTCATATTTAGTTACTTTTGTTATTAGTAAAAAATATTTTATCATGTTAAGCATGATAAAAAGTTAGTTGAGATGTTTAGGCTAGAGGACACCATCTTGAGCATTGGATTCAGGCGAAACCTTACCGCATGGCTTAATATTGGCTTGGCTAGTACGCGTTTCCCTCACTTCAATATTAACAATTAAAAGACTTCCGTTTGACCACATTGCAACTGGCGTAAGGTGCTCTTCCAGTATGAAGGTTGTCCGAACGTTCCGAGTGGCGATTATTGAATCGGACCACTATTTCGTTGTAGTCAGAATGCAGTTGTGAGTGTCCTGAACATACCAAAAACAAAAATCTGAGAAATTCTGACATCGAAGACCATATGGACTTGCCGATTAAGTATTCGTTTGCTTCCTTTGAGGCCCTATGCCCTAGCCGTCAAGTGCTGAAGAGGACTGGCAGCACTACCGAAAAGCTGGCAAAGATACCTACCTACTCTGATGTGCTTTAGGCTACACAACCCTTCGTAAGTCAAAAATGTCCACAAGCACACGCAGTAAAACAAAGAGGGTATAGAGCAACGCTGCATATATAGACCAAAACTGCTCGCAAGCTCTAAGATACCATAGCGTATGGTCTTTTGAATAGAGAGATGTTCGAGAATTTTACCATCTGGAAAAAAAAAAATGTCAAGACTAAAAGGCAGAGCGGAGACCTTCAAGGACAAACAAGAAAACATAATAGAGGACTTCGCAATTATTTCTGACAACGACACCGGCGCTAAGATCAGACGAAGAAAAGCTTATGTAAATAGCTTTATTTCGAACAACAAACTATATATGAACATATAACCATAATTATTCCAGCCCTGCTTTACGATGCAGAAGCAAAGCTTTTTTCAAGTCTTTGAAATCGCCCCAAGTAGTTTTGAGAGAAAAATTCTTCACTCCTGCCTGCATGGATGGTGAATGGAGGAAGAAATGCAAAGACGAACTAAAAGGGGTGTACAGCGTATCGAACTGGCTAACTCAGAATCAGAATACAATGATTACGATGGCTTTTAAACCTTTTGCTCGGAGAATCCTAGAATTCACCCTCGGGGACGTCAACAACCAATTTATCATTTATTTTGCAATCACGTTAGTCGGCTAACCGACACTCCAGCTTAATGTTGGAGCCTGTTTGGTTGAGGTCCATGCTCACCCCGAACTGTAGCGTCACTTAGCGGTAGAATTAGTAAAGATGGGATTAATAATTGAAAAGCTGTTAGAGCAGGACCTGTAGACCGTTCTAGTTAATTAAAGAGCGCATATTAAAATTAATTTTTCAGATGATCTACAATCAAGACTGAATTTATGAATGATTCTAAAGAGTTGGTTTAAAATATCTGCATTATATTTTGGTAGGTTAAAGGCAAAAAAGGACCTAATGACAATAGGGGCGTCTTTACAAATGGTTCAGTCTAGAAACTATTTGGTCCAAAACTGTTTGCTTTCTAGGCATGGAAACACTCACTCTAGAAATTTGATCACAAGAAAATTTACTCAGATGAGTAACATTAGAAAGACGAAAATGCCAAAATTTTCTTAGTTTCTTTTTTCATATAGATCTATAAAAATGTTAAACCTTTAACATATGTAGGCTTGCGAGAGTAGGAAACTGCCGGGCATATGTATCGGGTTTTCCAATAACGACTTGACAACTTTTTTTTTAAATAAAAGGCAAACCATTTGAGCTATTTCAAAAACTTTATTATTGGCTTGAAGTACAATCAAAACATTTATGAATGGAACTCGGCTTCGTTCATTTGGCCATCGCGGGCACGTTTCCAACGGTCGATTCGTTGGACCCAATTGTTGGCTCTGAGCTCTTCCAACGTCGTCGGCGTATTGACATAAACCAATGACTTAACGTAGCCCCACAGAAAATAGTCAAGGGGCGTTAAATCCCACGAATGAGGCGGCCAATCGACTGGCACTTGTCTTGAGATAACACGCTCACCATACTTACTCTTCAATAAGTCGATTGTAGCGTGTGCTGTGTGGCTTGTGGCACCATCCTGTTGGAACCACATGTCGTCCAAGTCCATATCTTCCAATTCGAGCCAAAAATAATCGGTGATCATGGCGCGATAACGCTGACCACTCACAGTAACGTGACGATCGTTATCGTCGACGAAAAAATATGACCCAATAACGCCACCGGCATGCAAACCGCACCAAACAGTTATTTTTTGTGGATGAAGTGGTGATTTATGAAGCACATGTGGGTTTTCACCCCACCAATAACGCATATTTTGCTTATTGACGAAGTGAGCTTCGTCACTGAATTTGAATTTTGAATTTTGCGATGAAATTCATCATCTTGGCGCATCTTCTCCAGAACCCAATCGGGTTCAAACTGTCGCTTCAAACGGTCCATCGGCTTCAATTCTTGAGTCAGCTTGATCTTGTATGGGTGTAAACCAAGATCCTTACGCAAAATACGCCATAATGTGGTCTGAGCGATGCCCAATTCTTGAGTACGCTATGGAATTGACTGATTTGGATCGTTTGCTACGGACGTCTGAACGGCAGCGATATTTTCGACACTTCGACCAACCCGTTGTCTCACTGACACGGCAACATCACACAACGAATATGTAGACACAAATCTTTGCACTAAACTTGTTATTGCCCGTCTACTAGGGCGAGAATTACGGCCGAAAATTGGAGTTATCGCTCTTAAAGTTGCAGTCACCGACTCGGAATATTTGTAGAAAATATTTATAATTTGCAGACGTTGCTCGTAAGTGTACTTTACCACGATGAAAATGTTGAGTTTACTGAATAAATTGAGTGACAGTTTGATGATTAGTGAAAGAGTGCGTTCACAAATTTAATTCAAAGTTGTCAAGTCCCTATTGGAAAACCCTTTATGTATATTTTGGCAGTTTTTTACTTTAGTAATAGAAAGCAGAAAGGAAAATCACTAAGTAGAATCTTGGAAAATTGTTCGAATGTCCTTCAAATAGATGTTAGTGTTTTCATAAGCTGTTTGCATAAGGTATCGAGAAATATAATACCATGTGGGGAAGTTTAGTGTCAGCTATAAATCATTTTATAAGAGAAAAGAAAAGCCAGACAAATATACAATACATACATATGTACAAACAGTAGTACTGTTGAAGAAATTCGACTAAGGGTATTTTATGAACGCTTAAATCCAAGAAAAACTAGGAATTTTATCTTTATAAAAGAGGATTTTCTTAGGTGAATTGTGAGCGTTGTCAATTGATCTATTAATCTCCAACGCATCTTATATAAAAGCTTTATAAATTATGGTAAAACTTTTGCAAAATGTATGTATCTTGTGTAGATTAAAAATCCAAATTTTAATTAGAATAAACTTCCATGCGGTTTTATTATTCACGAAGATTTAATTGACATCCCCTCAGAAAATAACAAAGTAGTTTAACTAAAATGTGTCCGTTTTTTTATTCTATCAATACGGGCATTTGCCGTTTCCTAGCTCATTCTTTTCTATTGCGGTCAGCTCGTTATAATGACACAATTTTTGATCTCAATCAACTTAAAGTATTTAAATCACTTAAAAGCAATCGTAAAAAAAAACAAGAACTTCGAAAAAAAAATTTTTTGAACAGAATTATTGTAGATGATGAAAATACGATAAAATAACTTCTTGAAAATTTTTAGAAAAAAGCAAAAAAAAAAATCAATTAAAGAAAAACTGCATTCTGTACACAAGTGCAACCCCGATGAGCATAATTTAACGATTCCAAAAATAAAAAGCAAAATCGTGTAAGGGGGTGTGTAAAAGTACTAATTTCCCTCAAATCTACATATTCACATACTATACTGGTCTCTGTACACACGTGTGTACACTCTCTTCAATGTGCTCACTTCTTAGCCAGCTATCTCTCATTTTCTGGCTCTGGAACTGGTTCCTACTCTGGCACTAGAACTCACCCCCAGCGGCCCACAAATCCAAATTGATATACACAGAGAGAAATTCAAAAAAGGAACAAGAAAAAAAAAACACACATTTTATACGTACCTTCTTTCCTTTATCGATCGATTTGTGAATTTTTCTTTTTTCTTATAAATTTTTTCTACTCTTTTCCTCATTTTTCTCTTGGTTTCCAACCCACTACAATCAACCCCTTTTTACATTAAAAAAATGAAAATAAAATAATAAAAAACAAAATATCCGAATTTCTATGCACGAAAACTTTTTTGCACTTAAAAAATGTTTCACTTCACAAACTTGATATAAAAATCCATATGTACATATGTTCGTATTCGTTTTTTTATGGAGTAAAAACTGTATCTATAGTATACTTTTTTCCCCAAAAAATTGCAACTGTGACAACTGCACAGATAAACAGAAGACCGAAACAGAAAACAGATAAAGTTTTTTTTTTTTTTTTTTTTATTGGATTTGCAGAAAAACTAGATACATGCCAAAATTGAGAGCCGACTGCCGCGCTGGTATAAAGCTTAGAGCCCTGTTAAAAAAAAAAAAAGAAAAAAGAAAAAAAAAGAAAACCATTCACAAAAAAGGAAAACGAGGCCGAATGCATTTTAGACCTATTTTCATAGTATCTAAATTGTGTTTCGAATTTAATAGATTAAAAATGCGAGAAAAAAAAAAAAACTAAACTTTTTGGACAATCATAAAGGTAGGTAGTTACAATACATAAAAACTCACTTAGATTAATAGTGAATTCGTATCTTATGAATATCACATTGCTGGTACTATTTTTAAAATTGCCTCCAAATATCGATGTCGTTATTGTTGTTGCAGTAGTCGTACTCGTAGCGTTTCAGATTTCCCAGCTTATTCACGAAATGGTCCCAGTGGTGAAAATTCGGTGGTTATTACTCCCATTGCTTTCGAAATTCTTTATATTCTCTCTTTAATTTTCCGTTAAATTTTCGCTTTAAAAAAAAAAAATACTAAAACGATGAATTTTTAGAAAATTTTTTTCATATATATATATATTTTTTTATTTTATTTTTTTTTTTTTTTTTGTTAATTTTTAAAACTATTCCTTTTTTTGAATAAAAAGCGACTTTATCTCGAAATAAAAAACCATTAACGTCTCTCAACGCACTAAACACTTCCGTTCTTTTTTAGGATATCTTATTTTCCTCTTCATTTAGAGGTACTCAACTATTATCATTCATCAAGATTATCATCATCATCATTTTTATCATCATCTATCTCTCCTTCTTGTCGTTTTAGCTGCTTTTCAACAACAACAAAAAAAAAAAAAGATATCAGAAAACAGAAAATTTTTCGCAATTGAAAAAGTTTTTTTTAATTGTGATTTTTTTCCAAAATCACTATATGAAAATCCGAAATGAGAAGTGTATATACGAATAATTTTTTTTATAAAAAAGGAAACATTTATATTTTACTTTTTTTTTGTAGGAAATCCTTTGATTTAAGGACGAGCACTTGGTTATGGTTTTTTTTTTCTATTTGGGTGTTTTTTACTTATTTTCTTCGGAAATAAAAAACGGTCTTGAGGGAAAATTTAAGCAAAATTCTTTAAGCGCTTATAATCGCCGCGTCGTCGTTTAACAATCGATTCCAGAGCGAAGTGCGACCATTTATCACTATAACCGCAAGCGAGTTTTGAGCACCAAAGTTTTGTTTTTCTTCTTTTTTCGGCTTTTCGTTTTTTTTTTTTCTTGCTTTTCTTATGATTTTGTTTTTTTGTTGCTGTTTCTGTTCTGAATTTTACTGGTTATGTGTATGGTGCTATTGCTTTTCTTTGAGTAGTATTTTTGCCGATACAAATACACGGGAAGGTATGCGTTGTTATGCATAAACGATGAGATATAAAGAGAGCGAGCGATTCCTGGGGGATATGTGTTATCTTAAATAGTTATTCGTTTTTAGAGCAAACCAAACTAAACCACCCCCGACATATTGATGTTGCCTGGTTTCGCCTGGTTATCCTGTGGGGTATTTCAACAGATTCGGCGCAGTAGACCATTTAAAGCTTTTCAATAAGCAACCCAAACGGCCATGTTTTTTTGGATTTCCTGGTTCTGTTTGTTTAATTCAATTTTTATTTATTTTTTTAAATGTTTTATGTGTTTATGTTGGGAGACGGTTTTAAAAATTTATTAGATTTTTAGTTGGCTTAGTAAATTTTCTTTTCTTTTAATGAAAATAAATAAATTTGAGTTGCCTTTGTTTCCGTTATCTAAAATCAGTGACCATAGATGATTTGGTTTATATATACGTATATAGGTAAACTTATTACTTTCAATACAATCTTTTTATTCAATCCAATTAGAATTCACAATTTAATCGATTTAATTTTAACATTTTCACTTTTATTTATCTTTTGCTTAAACCACTTTATCACTGTATTAATTCATACCTTAAATTCAAATGATGAACTGATTTGCATACCTTGGGGATGCTGATATTTATACTTCAATGACGTATTATCTCGATTTGGCAACCCTTGATTTGCAACGGTAAACTGTAGGCCGTAGAGTGATTATTTTTGAGTAAAATGAGACAGCTGCGAATACGACGTAGTCTTGATTCTTGTGCTTTGTTGTGTTTATCAGTAGAAGATCAGGTGAGCAAAAATTTTGTGTTAAAGGAAGTGCAGAATTTTGTTTTTTCTTGAAATAAAAAAAAAAAAAAAACGAATAACTATTGGGTATATATTTTAATTCGTGCGGTTTTTTTTCCAAATTTGAAAGTTTATTTAAGAAAAACATGTACAATAGTATTATTCAAAGTATTGCCTATCTTAAGCTATGAGTTTTCCCATCTTTCTGGCAATTTGTGGATCCCATCCCAAAAGAACTGCGCCGGCTTGGCAGCCAAGAATAAATGAAGCCAATTTTTGATATTCTGCTCTGATGTGAACCGTATTTCAGTGAGGGCGTTCATCAACCGGAACAAATGGTAGTCAGAAGGGGCAAGGTCTGGGCTATAAGGCGGGTGGGCTAAGACTTCCTATCCACTGTTTTCCAAATAGTTTTTAACCGGAATAGCAACGTGGGGCCGAGCGTTGTCATGATGGAACATTATTGCCTCGTGTTAGGTCGCATATTCCGGGCGTTTTTCGGCTACTGCTCTCTTCAAACGGATTATATGTATTTGGTAGCGTTGTCCATCGATGGTTTCACCCGGTTTTAGCAGCTCATATTACGGCATACCCATCTGATCCCACCAAATACAGAGCATTACCTTCGCGTAATGGATATTCGGCTTTGCCATTGATTTGGCTGGTTGGCCGGGTTTCACATATCATATTTTTGCGCTTGGGGTTGTCATAATGGATCCATTTTTCACCACCAGTAACAATCCGATGCAAAAATGACTTCCTTTTGTGGCGTTCCAGCAGCATTTCGGACATGCAAAACCGCCTTTCGACGTCTCTCGGCTTGAGTTCATGTAAAACCCAATTTCCTTGCTTTTAAATATATTCGGCTGCTTTTAAGCGTTTTGAAATGGCTGCTTGAGTGACACCCAAAGATTCTGCGAGCTCTTCTTGTGTTAGGCAACAATCTTCATAGAGTAATGCTTCCAGTTGTTCATCTTCAAACTTTTTTGGCTGCCCAAGACGTTCATCGTCTTCCAAGCCAAAATCATCAATTTTAAATCGTGCAAACCACTTTTGGCACGTTCGCTCAGCTAGCGCATGTTCACCATAAACTTCCACCAAAATACGATGACTTTCGGCAGCAGTTTTGTTCATATTAAAGTAATGAAGAAGAACTCCCCACAAAAACACTTTTTCAGGCACAAAGTTCGACATATTTGAGTGAAAAAAAATTATTGTTGTTTACGCTTGAAATGAATGACATACTGAAATCACATACAATGACAGTAGCTTTTCAACGCCTGGTCCAATGAAATAATAACAATGGAATAATACAAGTTACGCCATCTCTTAGCAAACCGCACGAATTACGAAGTTATAGACCCAATATAAAATAAACGAAATGTTAAAGTATAAAGGTAAGTGGATTACTTTATGTATTAGTTTAGATCCACAGTCTCGGTCTAGGCGATACAGAATTTTTTGAAATTCATGTTGCTTATAGGCCACATTGGCCCATAGTGTACAAAAATATTTGAATTCCAAAATTGATTTGCAGGAAATTAACGACTGACTGATGTTGAAATTGAAGCTACTGCAAACGTAGATTGGCACCTTACTTCCGACGAAGATAAAAGTAATGATGATGAAGACGAAGAGGACTTTTTGGAAGAGGCAATTGAAGAAATTTTGGTAAGAGAAGAGGAGATTCAAACGGATTTATTGGAAAAGTTGATGGAAAATAATACACATCCAAACAGTGCTGATAATAAAGACGAAAAAGTGGCAAAATTTGTGTGTAAAAAGTGGACGCTTCTAAGTTAAAATGGAGAAAACGGAAAATGGGCCTTGTTAATGTGGTATGCAAGTCAGTAACCGTAGCCGATGATGAGTGTCATGTAAAAACGTCTATAGAATATTTTGAAATGTTTTTCGATGACGAAGTTTTTGAACTTATAACATTGCAAAGCAATTAATATGCAATGGGTAAAAAAGGTATAAACATAAAATGCATGGCTTTTGAAATCAGGCGTTACATCGGTATACTGCTATACATGGGTGTTATAAAAATATCGCAAACAAGAATGATTTGGTCAAAAAAATTCTAATTTAATTTTATAACTGACGCCATGACCAGAGCAAGATTTGAAAAAATCAAAACCTGTTTTCACCTGAATGACAATTCCAAACAGCATGAATCAAATAATGACAAATTGTATAAAGTTCGTCCATTGCTGGAATTGTTAAAAAATAGATTTAACCTTTTGCCTCAAGAAGAATTTCAATGCGTGGATGAACAAACTATAACATTCAAGGGAAAATCAAGCTTAAAACAATACAATTCAGCAAAGCCCCATTAGTGGAGAATGAAGATGTTTGTCAGAGCTGGCGCATCAGGTATGATTTATAATTTTGCTTTATATGTCGGTGACGGAACGTGCCCAAATTATGGGTTGGGAATATCTACAGATATAGTGCTGTATTTAGCTTCTAATATGCCGAAAAATCAAAATTTCAAACTTTACTTCGATAATTGGTTTACGTCGATGAGTCTCATGGTTGCTCTAAAAGAAATGGCCATATTTTCTACTGGGACTGTCCGACGAAACAGAATTTTGAAATGAGATGTCCTCTCAGAAACTGATTTGAAAAAAAAGGCAAGGGCTCATATGATATGAAATGCGAGATTACCAACAACATAACATCGATTTCCTGTTACGATAATAAAGCTGTGACGCTTTTGTCCACCTATATGTCCTGGTAGATATGATCCTGCAGGCGATGGAGCGGTAAGGGAAAAAAATTCATAGATATAGATATTCCACGACCAGAAGATTATAACTGTCATATGGGTGGGGTTAACTTATGTGATATGCTTATGGAGCTGTATAAAATTAATCATAAGTCAAAAAAGTTCTACACGCGCATTGTCTACTGGTGCATTGGGGCAGCTGTTGTAAACGCTTAGCTCCTATATCGAAAGCATTTCAAGCCATCAAACAATCTTCGTAGGCCGATGAAACTTATAAACTTCCAAATGAATATAGCAGAATCACTAATAAACACCTTGCCTCCCTCTACCAACATAAAACGTGCAAGGGGTCGTCCTACTGCAGAGAGCCTGCAAACTCTGCAATCCCTGTCTGTTCACCAGTGCTGCAATTCAAATAAAAACTGTTTTTTATCTTACCACACATAAATAATTGAAATAAAATTCTGATTTTGCTAGTTGTGTGCGCTTTTTTGTTACCACCGTGGGCAATGGTTGCTTATAAACAACTATTTACAGAACCTTCCAGAAAGGACATAGAACTATAAAAATTCAAAAATAGCTTATTTAGGGGCAACAAGTAATAACTAAGATGATTGCGAATTTTTCGTATCACAGGTAAAAAAGTGGTCTTCAAAGGGTTCAAAATTCGATTCTACTCTCCATTTAATAATGGTTGATGCTTCTGCTATCAAAATCTTCTGCTATGGAGACATAGATCACGCTACTCACATTCAAATGGATATCACAATATACACTGCACGCTATATCATTAGGTCCAAACATTTTAAGGGTGCCGTGAAAATCTGTCTTATTTCACTTTCACTTGATATAAATTTTATTTATTTAAAGTTTGCATCCCCCTATCTTTTCATGTAAACAATCGTTTCAAAACATTAGGGATGTTGTTGTGGCGCCATATACTTTTGATTTTGCGAAAATGTCTGAGTTTTGTACCAAATAATCGTCATTTGCGGGAAGTGTTGATTTTCTTCTTTCATTCGAAGAAAACGGAGGCTAAAGCGCATCGAGAGCTCCAAAAAGTTTACGGAGATGCTGCTCTAAGTGAAAGAACGTGCCATGATTGGTTCAAAGTTCAAAGACGGTGATTTCGATGTTGTTTCCGTCCGCGTCAAGAAAGGTCCTTCGAAGACGTGAATTTTAGGCATTGCTCGATGAGGATCCATTCCAAACGCAAGATTGTTTCAACATTAGGGGTTACTTGCCAAGCCATATCCAAGGTATTGCATGCGTTGGGAATAATTCAAAACAAGGAACTTGGGTTCCTTATGATTTGAAGCCAAGGGACGTTAAGCGTAGTTTTTTCATCTGTGAACAACTGCTCCAGCGGCAAAAAGGAAGGGTGTTCTTCATCGCATATGGGTGACGGGTGATAAAAAATGGATTTATTACAGCAATTTAAATTGTTGAAACCTAACGAAACAATGATTAGGGAACGGTATCGTCGAGCACGGCCATAATACGAACAGAGGCACGAAATTCACTTTTCAGTTTTCCTTTTGAAGGTAAGCGAAATGCTTTTGAAGATGATTTTGGTATCGCATACAACATAACTAATCCACTGAATCTCGTAGCCGATATAAACTTTGATATATATTTGCTTCGATGGTGGTTTTTATGTCACAAACTAAAAGTAAGAAATAAAACCAAAGTGTTATATTTCAGCTTTAAAATACATGATTCACCAGATACCAAAATGTACTTTCATGGCGTAGAATGCAGTAGATATAAACATACAAACTACTCACCTCCTGATTACGAAACTATAGTGGTTTTCGATATGACAAAAAATTGTGACTCTTAATGCTTTGAAGTAGGAGTATAATATGTAAGAAGTAATATGTATATGAGCTGGTCTAGTCACATTATGAATTTGAAGCAATACCTCCGTTCCTCTGTTCGTAGCTTGTACCTTCTGAAAAAAAAAAAACGTAGGAAAGCAAAACGTATTTTGGAATTGCAATATGGCATAAGTTGTTGAGGAAGTGCTTACAAAGAGAAAATATAACCTTTGCTGGTTCTACAAATGTGTACCATGAGAAATATTTGTGGTGTATACCGATTAGCTCATTCTATTGAGTTGTTTAGCTCTCAACAAATTCTGCCAGTTAGACATCCGTATTATTGAAAAGTCTCAAAAATATTCTTTATTAGAAGTGGTTATCTCCAAAGCCCGAACTTTGATGTCAGCACTCTGCGAAGCACCTTGAACAATTATGTAATTGTTTCACCATTTCGTACCACCCACTTTAAAAATTTCTACTCTGTCGTATCCTACAAGTTATTTAATATGTTTCCCTCATCGATACGCTGCACCAGAAACTTTCAGGAATTCCTCAAACAACTTAAGTCATGGCTCTTACATTTTGACCACAATCAAATTGAAGCTTTGCTCTCCTACATAGTTTAAAAATGAAATGTACCCAACAAAGAAATATAAATATATGTAGATCTTACTTTCTTTTTTTTGCTTCTACAATTTGGAATAATATATTAACCTGAAACCCCACAATATTTGCATTGTATACACTATATGAAGTGGATAATATATACATATTTTGGTTGATGCAAAGACTTTGAATGTATGTTAATATTTCTATATTGGGGTCGAGAAGAATGCTTAACCTAACATTTGTCTTTTCAAAGTTTGATGAACTCCTAATAATCTTCGAATACTAGAATGAAGCAGGAAACCATATTTCCCTTTTTTTCTTTTATCTCGCTATAAAAGTTTTAATTTTCGTAATATCTGACTCTAATGAATCTCATTTTAGGGAATGATACTTTTTAAATAAACCATAATGTTTTATTGAACATCTATTCAAAAATTGTTTTCACCAAAATGTTTTTATTATATACATAATGTGTTATCCCATCATACCTTTCGCAAAAGTGTATGATTGATCTTTTCTTCGCAATGGTATGATAAGTTGCTTCAATATTTCAACATTTGCCTCATTTCTTTCGTGTTCAAAAATATTAGCATTTATGGAGGAGTTGCCTTGTTCAAGCAACATATTTAAATATATTTTATCATAAGCGGGAAATCTAAATTTAAAAAAATCAATAAATTTGTCATCATGTATGCTGAGAATCTCTGAGGGCTTTTCATTTAAAGGATATCCATATGATATGGTACATTGACATGTGCAAGGTTTTCCTTTTAGTTGAGCTGGCAAATCGTAATTTATAGATCCTTGGAAAGGTTTATATTTACTTTATTTATTCGCACTCTTGCTTTTAACAAAGGAAGGTAATGCCTAACCGCTGTCTTTCTTTCTCCGGAATTCTTCTAATTTTTCTGAGCATTTTCAGTCATAAAATATAGCTGTTCTGATATT
Organism: Volucella inanis; assembly: GCA_907269105.1. Taxonomy (NCBI): domain Eukaryota; kingdom Metazoa; phylum Arthropoda; class Insecta; order Diptera; family Syrphidae; genus Volucella; species Volucella inanis. Next base: position 215,700,038 of record OU026153.1, read on the forward strand.
TCATCTTTCCTTGCTTTGAATAATATTTAATCATATAATTATATCATCAATTTCACTATTTTTCACAAACACAACAAATAATTCCATATTCATCTTATAAGGAGTATGTATCTGGATCATGTCCCTCGTTGTTCAAAGCATCAAGTAACTTTTTTCTCCACTGGCGCTGAGGTTTCTCTTGTGTAACTAGGATTTGAGTTGGACGAGTGTTAATAACTGCAATAGTTTTCGACCCATTATAACTGTGTATGGGTTCAAATAATAGAACTTAACATATTCCCTTCAATACAATCGCTTTATTCATTACAATTACAGTTCACAATCCAATCGGTTATCTCAACTACTTTTAGTTTTATTTATCTTTACTTGAACAAATTTATCACTACTCGTAAATCACATTTCAAATCAACTGATGAAGTGATTTGCAATACCTTGTGGATGGTAATACTATATAGTATGTACATATTCTGAATATCAACGATCTGTGTCATACAGCTTCCATACAATATTCCATTTTGTTCGAGAATTCGATTCCATTCTCCATTCACCAATGGTTAATGCTTCTGCTGTCGAAATCTTCTGCTATTGAAACATAGATGACGCTGCTCACATTAAAATTAATATAATATTTCAAAAGCAATATGTCCCATCCAGAGTTCATACAATTTCCATTTTGTTCGAGAATTCTATTCCATTCACCATTCACCAATGATTGATGCTTCTGCTATCTAAATATCCTGCTAATCAAATATAGATGAAGCTGTTCGCATTCAGATGTAGCAAGGATAACTAATTGGATCAAATATTTGCTAGAAAATAGAATTCTAACTTACAAATTTTCGTTCTCGTAACTATGAAGGGAGTATTCTTTGAGTTTTAGCACAATATGTAGTATTAAATGCTATGTGTCTTGGATGTTTATTGCAGTTGAACGCGGCCAGTTTATGCCTGCTAAATTATTCCTAAAGCAAAGACAACTTTTGGAACTGTTTACCTTGAAATTTCGCAACAAATTTGAAATATCTCTATTCTAAAAAATCTGATTGCATTTTTGTAACTAAAGTCACAAACTCCTACGATTTAATCGCACATTTTCATTTAAAATTTACACATACATTACTATCATTCACATAACGTAATATGTCATTTCTAGAAAACATTGTTGCACTGCGAAACCACATTTCGAGGAAAATCACATAGATTCGATGCGCAGGTACCATTTCCAAACCGGCGCACTTAAATCCTGTTTATCCGTAGCCAAGGAAACTAGAAAAATAACAACAAAAAGACAACAAGTTACGGCACAAATTTGATGATAGCAAGGATATCTCTAATTTTGTTGTAAAGATAAACCATAAAAACTGCTGGAAGTAATTTGGGATTATTAAAGTCTATTTTGTTTTAGGTTTTGTCAACATAAATACACCGTTGCCTTTGAAACAGTTGCCTTTAAAAAGTTCATGGTTCTACTTTTTCTTATTTTTTCAATTTCAACAATTGCTGGAACGGAAAATTGGGACAAAATGTGCTGTTTTATCAGGAAATGTAGGTAAGCCTTACAATTTTTACATATAAAATTAAAAGTGGGAATTTTTTAATATTTTAAACTAAAAAAAAAATATTGACAAACATCGATTTGGATTGATTTCCTAGGTTGGATTTGATCGAAATAACGAGTAAATGATGTGTCTGAAATTTTTGAGGAAGTGAAATTTTGCAAGAACACCTTGTTTAAATTAGCAAAAACGGTTGGTTGTTTTGTAGTATTTCAGCTCACAAATTAGCGGGGTTTTTAATACCGGTTCTACTATATCACATTTTCATACGCTTATAGTTATATATATCTAGATAATTATAGTATATATAGTTATAAAACTGCTAATCTAATCTGCAACAATTGAAGTTGAAGCGGTACATTATTTACTGTCCAACGAAAACTTTGCATTTAGACGTCTTGCTGAATTTTGTATGGTTATTTTCCACAGACCTATCTGAATTTCAAACATCGGGAAATATTCCACGTATCACTTGCTGAGATCTTTAATTTTAAACCGTTCTGCTTGCAGCACGTAATCGTTAGCTTACGATAAGAATCTGCTAGCTTAGTTGTGTGAGATCTATTGCCAATTTTACCTCAATATATGCATATGTATAGTATATACAGAGGTTGTTACCCGCACTTCTTTAATGTGCTTCGCTACAGAAAGTACAAAGCATCTACTAACAAAGGATTGGCCATATTAGTACTCTAGGTAGGCTTTCAACTTATCCATTTATAAACTATGTTAATACTAAGTCAATATTTGGTTCGTAATTTAGCTTCTCCTTAAAGAATTTCAAAGGCAGCTTTGCCTTTGTCTATTCTACTGCCCATCTTATTGACTGATACAAGAAAGCCTTATAGTTTAAATTGTATCCGTACCATGTCTACTTGCTTGTTTTTTTTTTTTTTTTTTTTTTTTTTTTTTTTTTTTTTTTTTTAATTATTATTCTCTTGAAATTATTATTATATATGGTAAGACGTGAAATTTAAGACAGACCTACATGAAGACTGGGTGAATAGCCAATTCGTTTTCACTGCAGGAATATGAGACAGATTATGGGAAACGAGATCGGCAAATGCTCTGATGGTAATCACGTGACGCACGTCCAACATCAAAACATGGGACAGAACTTTTCGGCATATTGGCACCCAGGAATATACGGACTGAATACGTCTAGGACAATATGATCAATCTGGTATGTGTTTTGATCTATCTCTACGACGATGTTACTTGCAAAATCAGTTAACATGCCTCCATTTACAAATGTGGAGATTTTCAGGCAGTACATTAACACGACATTACCTAAAGTGTCTTCCTTTCCTATTCAAGAGTTCAAATCTCCAAGTACAAGTAACTCAACTTGGGACACTGCTCATAGATGTATTCCAGAATTTTATTGAAAATTTGTTGATAGCGTCGTACTTCTTTCCCGTTGCGCACTTGCACTTGCGTAATAGTTACAATAATTAATCGTCTTCTTCATCTATTCATTATATCGGATTTCTTCGATGGTAGTTATTGTAGTTACTGATTAGATCAACGGAGGTTCATAATGGTATACTAAATGGATGATTTAATGTTATCTTATGTTGCCCTCTCTTATAAAAAATTATTCAGAGATTTGAAGCTTTAGCTTGGCATTGATTGATCAGTTTTTAAAAGCGGCTTTCAGATTGAGAAGGTCCGCAGAGCAAATCTCGATTCATAGTTAACTGCCTTCAGCCTTGCACGTAGAGTTGGTAAAGATTTATTTCCAACTGCGGTGTGTTTCCACTGGGATTAACTCAAGATGCTTCCCTCACTGTAATCGCAACCTCCTCACCAGATTTATGTCACGTTAGCCGATATAGTTTTTCATTATACATTTTCCTCCACATTTAATAAACGCAGACAGGAATGTCATTTCTACCAACTTAGGCATAGTGTATCAACTACTCCTGTCATATAGTGACCTCCATTATTTCTCAACTGCGACACATTTGCCTTAAGCGACCCGCTATTTTGACTGATTAGGTGAGAGCATTCCACTACATTGCCTACGCACAATATTTTGTGGCCGATCTACGGGAGCTACGACCTCCTTTTACATAGTAGTTCTAGTCCAATTGTATTCCAGCTGTTCGTTTGTATATGCATTTTTTTGACATATTAACAAGCCTTATTTGCAGATACATTTTTTTCCGGGTTGCCCTTCCAGCGGAAGTCGGACCGTTTGAAACCCGATCTACCCTGAATTCCTTTCGATTGCCCTTCTTTGGAGGGCAGATGCCTTCCACCTTATCTTTCGAGTAAACGAGCGACTTGAGAGCAAGAATTCTATCCTTGCCTACCGCTTTGTGGCTCTCGAGAACTTTGATAATGGTGACAATCTCTGTGGTAGGAATTTGTGTGCGTATTCCGGAATTTATTACTGCGAAGGCCCATTTGAGTCTACTGGATTGACGTGTTCATGGTTTGGTAATACGTAATTTCCTATTAATCGCCTGAGTTAATCCTTAACCGAATTTAAAATAGAACCATCTAAGTTTTTTATCAAGTGTTGTTTTAAGCAACGGCTACCTGTTAATGCTTCTGCTTGATGCTTATTCAGCTTGCAGAGCAAATGCGTCTAAGTTATTACTTTTGTCGGGATTTACACTACGATTGACCGCCTTTCTTTTCACGTTCTACTTAAGTTTATATGGCAGTCACTTTTATTTTCTGCTGCAACCCGTAATGTATTTGCATTACATTCTCTGAACGGTTTCCAGATGTCTACTGATATTCTTGTTATGTTAGTTTTTTTTTTTGTGTTCATTGATATTTGCTAACACAGAATTCTTTTGGTAATGGCGTATAAAGTACGCAAACTTACCATAAGAAGGTGTTTGCGTTCTATTTCGTTTGTCTGCTATTGTTTCGGAAGTTTAGAAATCATATTTAAAGCGACGAGTGGATTGCTGTTCGATTTGATTGGTTATTTTCTGAGTTTGTAACGAGTCTTGTGCTTAAATAATGTATTTCCAATACTTATGGGCACTACAGAAGTCTGGTTCACAGTTTCGGTTTCCACGGTTTTAGCCTGGCGTTATTGCCACCCACCTTGAGATTTAAATCCCCGAGTCACCACCACGATGTTACCGTTGTAAACATTATGGAAAGGACTAAGCCAAAGTCGTCATTTTTGTAGTCTGTCGATAAACAGAACTACATAATGATGATCTTTCCCAATTATCTAAGCCTACTTCCCTATTGTAAAATTATGTAGTCAACACTTTGGGATCTGGTGAGAGACTCGCTTTATTTCAATCAATGTCTTTATAATTAACAAAAACATCTTATATCTCCCTTTGTTTATTAACTAAAATTTATATTAATCCTTTATTACATACATTTTGTTAAGTACATAATTTAGCCAAAGAAAAAGTTGTTATATAGGGTTTTCTAATAACGACTTGACAACTTTTTTTTTAAATAAAAGGCAAACCATTTGAGATATTTCAAAAACTTTATTATTGGCTTGCAGTACAATCAAAACATTATTGAATGGAACTCGACTTCGTTCATATGGCTACCTCGGGCATGTTTGCAGTGGTCAATTCGTTGGACCCAATTTTCAACGACTCGACCACACATTTCGGCCGAAAGGGCCGCTATTTCGCGTTCAATGTTGGCTCTAAGCTCTTCCAACGTCGTCGGCGTTTTGGCATAAACCAATGACTTAACGTAGCCCCACAGAAAATAGTCCAGCGGCGTTAAATCGCACGAACGAGGCGGGCAATCAACTGGAACATGTCTTGAGATAACACGCTCACCATACTTACTCTTCAATAAATCGATTGTAGCGTGTGCTGTGTGGTTTGTGGCATCATCCTGTTGAAACCACATGTCGTCCAAGTCCATATCTTCCAATTCGGGCCAAAAATAATCGGCGATCATGGTGAGATAACGCTGACCATACAAAGTAACGTGACGATCGTTATCTACGACGAAAAAATATGGCTCAATTATGCCGCCGGCATGCAAACCGCACCAAAAAGTTATTTATTGTGGATGAAGTGGTGATTCATGAAGCATATGTGGGTTTTCACCCGACCAATAACGCAGATCTTGCTTATTGACGAACCCATTGAGCCAAAAATGAGCTTCGTCACTGAAGATGATTTTGCGATGAAATTCATCATCTTGGCGCATCTTTTCCAGAACCCAATCGGAGAACGTAGCTCGTTAGTGTACTTTACCATGATGATGATTAGTGAAAAAGTGCGTTCACAAATTAAATTCAAAGTTGTCAAGTCCCTATTGGAAAACCCTATACATATATATTTATTTTATTTTATTTTATTTTTTTTTTTAATGAATACGGAAGTCGTTCAGGTGGTTTCTTTTGTCTTTTTGATCTTCGTAGACTTGTTGCTGGTGGCGCTAATGGTGACACGTCAGTTGTTATGGTTTGAGGGCAGCCATGCCTACTGAAATTTTACTGACGTCATTTAATCACTAAATCAGCTGTTGCGTTTCTTATTTCCTTCACTTCGAAAAAGTCGGAGTAGTAATCTACGTTGACAAGAAAAATTCCTTTAGTCCCATCTTGACAATGTATGTCCATACAGATCCTTTGAATTTGAATAGAAAGGTAATTTTCTTTGAGTTACATGAAATGATAGACACACCTGAGAGGCTTTGCAAATATTTTTGATTTGTTGGCTGTAGCCGGGCCAAAACACCGCATCTCTGGCTCTTCTGAAACAGCTTTCGACGCCTTGGTGAACCGAATGTATCCTTTTTTAGTACACGCTTTGAAGTGCTTTGGGTATTACTACCTGGTCTTTTTTTTAAAATGATCCCATCATGGACAATCAATTCATCTCGATATTGCCAATATGGACGTATTAATAGTGATACTTTATTTTTATTGTCTGGCCATCCATTTATTGTCGTATAATTTAATACTTGCCAGGTTTCATCATCTTCAGAAGTTGCGCGGATCTTTTCAATACGATCTTCTTGTATGGGTATGTCTGGCATTACACTTGTTTCATTTACGTCTTGAAGCAATGCTTCAACTGCCTCCTGGTAGGTAGCTCGCTAAAGCGTATCTGCCAAATACATTTCCTTGCCTTTCTTGTAGATGACTTTGATGTCATATCTTTGGAGTGCAAGTCTCATGCGCTGCAGCCTTTTCGGTGACAAAAGTATAGGACGCTTGAAAACTGTTTGCAGTGGCAAATGATCCGATTCTACAACAATGTTGTGTTTCCCCGCTAAATACTGGTCAAACCTTTTGCACACGAATACAATCGTCAGGCACTCCTTCTCTATCTAGGCATATTGCTGCTCTGTTTTTGTTAGTGTACGAGAGGCATATGCCACTAGATGTCCATCTTGTACGAGTACGGCTCTCAGCCAAAAACTGCTTCCGTCGTACTGAATCGTCACTGCTTTTTTAACATCATAATATTTCAAAACTGGACCTTGTGTTATCATTCGTTTTAGATGGCAAAATGCGTCTTTGTGGCCCTTCCCCCAGTGCCATTCGACACCAGATCCGCACACTCTGCGTAAAGGCTCTGCAACTGTGGCGAGGTTAAGAAGAAAGCGAGAAAGACATGTACACAGTCCAACAAAGCGTTGTGTGTCCTGTACTTTTAAGGGCTGTGACAGTTCCTTTATGGCTTTCAGTTTCTGTTCATCTACCCGCAGTCCTTTTTCAGTAAGTAGATGGCCATAAAAAGAAACTTCACTCATTCCAATCTTATTTTTTTTGGAATTTAATTTCAGGTTTTGCTGTCGTAATCTTTTCAGAAGACTTTTTAAGTTACTTTCATGATCTTCTAAAGCAACTTCTTTGGTAGACCCACAGTCGTACACTAAAATGTCAACCGCTATGACCTCAACACCCTTTAAGCCGTTCACTATTTCGTGTAACTTTCTTTGCCAGATCTCCGGTTCAGGTGAAATACCGAATGGCATGCGGTTCTAAACATATCGCCCAAATGGCATCCAGAAAGTTGTCAACTCTCTGCTGCCTTTGTCGAGAACTATCTGTCAAAAGCCATTCTTAGTATCGAGCATTGGGAACATTTTTGCCTGTGAAAGGTTAGGAGGTATCTCATCTACCGTTGGTATTTGGTATTTTTAGAGCTTTGTTGTAATGCAGTGGGTCTAGACAGAGGCGTAGTTTGTTGTTGCGCTTGACAATTAACAGATTGCTGATCCATGGAGTGTGGTGATTCACTTTGCTTATTACGCCTCTCCATTCTAACTTCATTAATTTGTTCTTGAGTTTCTCTCTCAGGGCGACTGGTATACGCCGAGGTTGTTGCTGTAAAGGAATTGCTAACGGATCCACCTTAGGCTTGAGATGATGTTTGAGGGTACCATCGCCTTTGAAAACGTCATGGAATTCCTTTAAAATATATTCGGTATTATCTTTACTTTATTGTCGGGTTCTTTGTGTCCCGTACGATTTTGAATGTTAGGGTTCGCATTGTGCTCTGATAAGAACATTCAAATTTGCCACAGCCTAGCGGTCTAGTTATCTTACCTCCAAAAGAACGCAATCTTACTTCCGATTCCTTTAGATTTCTAAGTCTGCCTCCTAATTTTTTTTTAAATTATTCTCACTCATTATATTGCAAGAGGCTCCCGTATCAGATATGCACTCAATTATTTTGATTCCCACGTTCGATTTAAAATAATTTTTTTTTTTAAATTTCACCGCATGAGGCAAACGTCAAAATATTTTCGACTGATAGTACATCAGTCATCCCATTCTCGGCACAACTACTGTCTTCTTCTCCACACACTTGGTTAACTTTCTGTGTGCTTTTGCACACTTTCGAGAAATATCCTATCTTTTTGCATGCCGGACATTTATTTCTTTCGGGTTGGTTGCCACAATACTTACATACATTTTTTTCTGTTTCGTTCCATTGTTCATCTCTATTTCGACTGTTGGTACTGTACAGCGTTTTTGTTTGGTGTGTAACTTTGTTCGGCTCGCTGATAATGTCGTCCCTTTCAGAAGCAGTGCTGTCCAGTTAACGCACGCATTCTAATATTTGTTTGCTCCACCACTCTACATGCATCAAGGCACAAGCCACAAGTCATTTTCCATAAGAAGCTTTCTTCTCATGTCATTATCAATTACACCTGGTATTATGCGATCACATATGTAATCATCCTCGTACTCAGTCAGATATTCGCAGCTCTTGATTAGATCCCGTAGCCTACCTACATATGCTTCAATATGCCTACAATATGCTTTTTTGTTCTTTTTTTATATTTTATTTAGTAAATAACAACCTGGCACCATGTAAAATTATGTAGTCGACACTTTGCGATCTGGCGAAAGACTCGCTTTATTTCAATCAATTAACACAATCATCTTATATCTACTAATACTAATGCACAAGAATTCATTATTTACGCATTGTACTACTACGGCACCTATCTCCTTAACTAAAACCGTCTTCGGACCGAGCTGGTTCTCAATTCGTGATATAAGTAATTATATCCCGTTCAACGGGAGATACCTAACACGGCGTGTTGGGAGATGATACAATAAGCATCCTTCGCCAACTAACTAAGAGCCCCAAGCCCTATGATTTTCCGAAACATCCGAAACGTTTTTCGCAAGTTCCCTATAAGCCGAGAAAGCAATAGGCGACCTGAAGTGAAATACGGTAAAATATTCAACGACATTTAAAATATGGATTAAATCCCTACTCGATTTTGGAAGCGGTCCAACCAAGTCAAAGCATATCATATCCCAGGGATTTTGAAATCTCTCTCCCCTACACCATTAAAACCAGCTGATTTGTCGTTCAACGGATTCACAGCTTTGTAATGTTTTGTAATCCCTAACATATCTAGTTATGTAGACCTGTTCTGCCGCCAGTAATACCTAGATCCTACTCTGTCATATAACATCTATATGCCCTGTTAATTGATTGTCATGACATTCCTTCAATACCCTAGTTCTATCTACCTTCGAGACTACGTCCTTGCATTCTGAAATATTGTCATGCACAATCACATGTTTTGTTCTAACAAATTTAAACAAAGTTCCATGTTCTACTCCCCAATCGGGATAGTGCAGCGGGCTCGACTTAACTTTATTGATCATTTCGGAGATCCACTGATCCGCAATTTACTCTCCACCGCAGCGTTCATCGGAAGAGCGACAACAAGCACGTGATATTTTCCCTTACGACGCACAATTTCGAAGTCGAACTACTGCAACCTAACCGCCAACCTAGCTAGTCTACCATACGGATCGCTAAGGTTACTCAGCCACACCAGTGATTAATGATGCGTCATAACTGCTAATCAAATACCCTCAATATATAGTCGCAACTTTTCAATAGCACGAATAGTTTGAATAGTTTTTCTCGTTCCTATTCAACGACCTGCTCAGGTAAAAAATTTGTTTCTCACCATCTTCAAATCTTTGAGTTAGTACTGCTTCAACGCACCACAAGCGGCTGCGCATGTCAGAACCGGGATAGTCACCAAGCACTCTTTTGCTTTCTGAAAACTCTCCCCGCACTCCTTAGACCAAATAACTTACTCCCTTACCTTAACAGATCGGTCAACAATTTTACCAAAACTTCGAAGTTTTATACAAATCTCCTATGCTAGGAAACTGTGGCAACAAAACTCTTAACCTCCTTTATATTCTTTGACGAAGATATCCTAACTGTACCCTCGACCTGTTTTGGGGCTACATCTTAACATCTCTTTCTCATCTTGAGACTTGTCGCAGTCGATTATGATGCCATCTAGGTATACAAACGCATGCGGTTCCAAATTGGTTTTAAGTACGGTGTCAATAAAACGCTGTCACGTCGCCGCTGCGTTATGTAACCCGAATGACATACTTTGAATTGGAAGAGGCCCCGATTAAGTACTTTGAAAGCCGTATATGGCCGAAATTCTCGTCAACGGGAATCTTTCAACGAGGACATCAAGAATCCGGAGTTTATCCAAGGTAGCTTAGATGTAGTCGACGCAGAACCTAAAAGAATCATCTTTTTTTATCATAACAATGGGAAAACCCCATGGACTACTTGATTTTTCTATGATCTTTTCCTTCATCCTGATCTTTTGCTCCACTTACTATAAGCATCCTAAACTCTCTGGCATATTTTTGAAAATTCTATCTATGACCTTACTTAATTCCCTTTCCTGGTTCTCATCTAGATCTAGTCTTTCTTTCTCTGCTGAAAATAATGTCACTTCAGCCTATTTCAAAAAATTCCACACGCCTGATCTCAGGTCCGGGAGAGTTCCAGTCCAGCCTCAAAAGTTCGCACCCAGTATCAGGACATATGGAAGATTTGGAATTACTATTCATTCTAATGGAATCAATTTCCCCTGCATTTCCATTGACAAAGACAAATAACCTGCAACCTCCATATCTTCATCGTCTGCTAAAAAAAACTTTACTAATGTTTACCTTCCCTAACTCTAACCCTAAACTTTTTAATACCTGCCATCCGGCCTTACAGATGATCGTACGCGAAGCGCCTGAATCTAATAACTCTGGTTCTCTATACACTAACTCCTAAATAAGGTGATATGTCATCTCTCAATGCCTCGAAGCGGAACAAGTATTCGAAAGGTGCCGCTCGTGGTTGCAGTTGTAGCATTTCATGCGGATATTCGATTGGCTGCTTGGTTACTGACCGTCGCGACTTAAGTTCTCGGTCGCCATATAGTCTAATTACAGGTGGTTCCGAATTCGTTAAGTTGGACATTTGCTTGAACTTTTTCGAGCCTTCTACTCAAAGCAACAAGGCCCTTGGTAGATTTCCAATCCAGATTCCTCGATACAATTCTCAACTCCCTGATAAGGGCTAATAAAGAGGGATCAGAGCTAAACATGCTCTCCGTGATGACCACGTACGCCCCCATAGATTCTTCCTTCCCTTGGGTTCGACGCCTAATCTACTCCAGCATGTCATCGTTATTTCGAGGGAGGAACTCCAACTTCAGCTCCGAAACTAATTTTTCCCAAAAACATACTAACCTCCTATTCCCCCGCTGACCTGAAAAGATGAGAAAGTGAGATACCACTTGATTCCCTTAATTTCTCCACTCGCTCTAAGAAGGAATTAAAAGAAGACTTGCAGCGTTCACCTGAAAATTTCAACCCCCCACTTTTCGATGCGCTCTGTCATCGTTCCTGTATCGGCTCTTCGCGCTTTCTTGGTTTCCCGTAGCATTTCATGCGTTTATCTAGTCAGAGGTATCGTCGTTGATCGACCTACTCTTATTATACCTGGAACACTTGGGCGTTCTCTTTTTAGCTCTTTCTCTCCGCCGTTTTCGGATAACTTGGATGATTATCGAGAAAATGTATCTCCATTTTTCCTAATTGCGTCAGTGTCCTCGTCGAATGTGAATAGATAGCTGTCGTTGAAACCCATGAAACCCCGTGTGATTTCCGGATGTCGTCTGCCGTCGTTATTTTCAATCCACGAGCTGCCATCTCGTAGCCCAGCTTCTCCATAGACATACGAAAATCATTTACACCCAAACCAAAACCAAAAATATATACCCAAATGTAAAACTTATTCGTACCAGTGAAATGAATAAAATCCACTCAAAAAACCCACTCAATAGATAAAAAAAGTAAAAATACAAGAACAAGCGTATATACCTAGTCCTGAAATAAGTTCTGTTACCCAATTTCCAGCGCTTATCGTTCAAAACTTCTTGCGGGAATAGAACCAGTAATTTTTTTTTTAGAACACATGCACTGATCAGTGAAGTCAGTTTGGTTTCAGTTTGCAAACTATTAACATGGAGTGGGGCGTTAAAGAGAATAGAGTCACGGTACTAGCGTTGTATAAGTTCGAAAAGAGTGCTGGCCAAATTTTCGAGTTGGTAAAACCACTCGGAATATCGAGAATATTCGTTTTTTGGGCTATTGATCGCTTTGACGAATTGTCTGGAGTAGAGAACAGGCCAAGGAGTGGTCGCCCGCACGTCGTCTGTACGTATGCGGTAGTAAAGGCAGTGCATGAACGAATTCGGAGAAATCCCTTTTGGAAGCAGATCATGTCCAAAGAATTGGATATATCAACCATATTCGGGATGATCTGCATATGAAAGCCTATCATCGGTCCACGGGTCATCTTCTAACTCCTCAACTAAAAAAAAATAGGCTGGAAAGATACAGGCGACTTTTGCTGTGGCCGTGGAATGACAAATGTATGCCACTTCATCTAAGGAAGCAAAAAAAGTTGTTCCAAGGTGTGGACATCATCCCGCTTTCGTAATGGTTTGGTTGGGGGTCTCTCTCCATGGTGTCACATCTCTCTATTTCTGGGAAAAACGCGAAAATACTGGTGCAAAGATTTACCTAGAAGCTGTACCAGAAGGTGTTGTGAAGGGTTTGACCAATACCATTTTCAATGGATACAGTTGGATCTTCCAACAGGACTCTGGTCCAGCGCACAAAGACAAGACCACGTAAGAGTGGCTTAGAGTCAATATTCCTGGCTTTATAGCAGCAGATAATTGGCCATCGGGGAGTCCAGATCTGAATTCACTGGATTATGGTTTGTGGTCAGAATGAGAAAACATGTCCTGCAACACTCCTCACAGAAATATGGTAGAAGCACTAATTACAAATGCTGGAATAATGTTTTTAATTCTAAATTTTTTTTGATTAGGTTTAGCCATTGGTATGAAAGCGCTAACACCCGAAATAAAAAAGGTGATTGTTTTGGACCGTCAAAGTGAAAAGCGTTTTAGTACGCCTGGCAGGGTATAGCTGCGCGTAAAACATCGGGGACCCGTACTTTTGTGATCAGGACGCTCTTACAAACGTTTTGATGTAACATTCATATGATTATACCAATTATTTCAAGAAGTGATTTTTGGCATATTTTTTAGTGCGTCTAGCAAGGTTAAGGTTAAAGTTAAGGTGTAGGTTAAGTTAGGTTAAAACAGGGGTGCCATGTAACATATATGCCTTTACACAAACACTAGGTATCAAAATGGGCACATCGCGATACCTGCGATACCTGCGGTACCAGTTGTATTTACACCCTGACTGACTCGAACTGCAACCAACTTCAGACTGCTATAATTTCCAAGCCGTTCATTACTGTGAGCTCAAATTTTGACACATGACAGATAATTTTATTATTAACAAGCCTTTTAAACGATTTGCGTCTCAGTTGTGTTGAAAAAATTTTATCCGCGATGGAATTCAAACGTGATAGTATGATTGCTTTATATTTGGCTGGAAAACCACAAGTAGCTATCGTTAGAGCCCTCCAGCACCTCAACGTGAATAAATCATTTGTGTCTCGAACCATAGCTCGTTACCGTGATACTAGCAGCGTTGCAAAACGCCATGGAGGTGGTCATAAAAAACAGCAACATCGGCAGAAATGGTTCGGAAAGTGAAGGCTCGAATTGAGCGAAATCCGCGTCGAAGTGAAAGAAAAATTGCTTGTGAGCTCAACATATCATTGGAACGGATGCAACACATACTGAAAAATGAGCATGGAATCAAGCCATTTAAGTTCCAAAAAGCACACGATCTTACGACGCAACAGAAAAAAGTTAGAGTTAAAAGAGCGAAGGAGTTGCTACGCTTGCAAGAAAGTGGTGTTTTGCCGAATTTGGTTTTTTCCGATGAGCCGCCATTTGTTATCGAGCAATATATCAACAAACAAAATGACCGAGTTTACTTGCCAGAGAGGTCCTTCGAAAATTTACAGCTTTGGACGGCCACCAGAAAGCAGGCAGCACCGACGGTGATGGTTTAGTCCGCCATAACCGCCGATGGTCGCTTTGCGCTCGTATTTTGGACCGTGGCGTCAAAATTAATGCGATCGTATACCGTGAAACTGTCTTAGAGACAGTATTGAAACCTTGGGCAAACAATCATTTCGGTCGGAGGCCGTGGATATTTCAACAAGACTCGGCACCGTCTGACAAAGCGCGCGTCAACCAAGATTGGTTAAACAACAATGTTTCACACTTCATTTCTTCGACACAAAGATTTGCAAATTCTCCGTTGGATTTCTCTGTCTGGGGTATTTTGAAGGCGAAGGTTGGCACTAAAAAATACCAAAGCTTGGACCACCTCAAACAAGCACTTCGCCAGGAATGGGCCAAAATACCGCAGAGCCACTTGCGTGCAGCGTGCGATGGTTTCTTCGGCCGTCTCAAGGCCATTATTCGCGCCAAAGGTGGACATATTGAAAACTACTGATACAATTTGAAAATTGATATATTTTCCAACATTTTTTATCAAAAAATAAAAAAATTATAGCATTTTAAGTCAGTCACCCTGTATATTCAAATGGAAAAGACCTAAACAATCTGCCTGGTGAAACATCTAATTTCGCTGCAAAAGCCAAGAAGGCCTTTGAAGTTCGTGCCGTCTATTTTCTCTGGGCTTATGAAAAAGTATTTCCCTAAAAATTTTCTTCGACTACGCGATATTGCCTCGCATTCACACAGTGTTTGTTATGTCCTCAATAACTTGCAGATCACCGCAGAATCCGCAAATATCCGTATCTAACAATTTGAGTCTCTTTACGTGTTTCCTACTATTGTCCTAAGTTTATCCCTGTTTAATTTAATTTACTCCCTAGGTCTTTTTCCTTCAAAAAATGGCCAAAGAGCCTTAGATACCATGTGCCCTTAAAGACTTGACCATTTTGGGTTGGTCTTACTATGCAAAGGGATGGTTTGATGTTAGGAACCTCACTATTATCGAGTAGCTCTCCTCTTCTTTTAAGCTCATCCGTTTGTTTATTTGTCTTTATACTACAGTGTCCTGGCACTCAGCATAGTCTCATCCAGTTCTGACTGCATAATGCCTTAAGCACTGTGCGATAGCCCCTGACTATATCAGAATTGATGTTGGTCGATTTCATTGTCTTAAGTGCGGCCTGGCTATCGATGTAGATAGCGAAAGTTCTTTCGAAAATCAATCTCATCTGCATTAGCTCAGCCGTCCTGAGGACAGCCAGAACCTCTGATTGGAAGACACTGCTTCCATAAACACTCTTAGTTACGGGTCTTCTGAGAAGATACCAGAACCTGTTCCTTCTGTTTTCGAACCGTCTGTAAAAATTGAAATATCATTGGACCTGATTATTGCATTTTTATGCCAGTCCTTCCTCTCCGGATATATTATATGGTATCATACGGAATGTTGGAGTCGACCAAGGAAGGAATTTCATTAGAATTGGACTCATTGGCAGTAGCTCCGCTAGGACGGTTTTTATGATATTTGGTCTCGTTTCTTTTAACTGGCTCTTACTTTACCAAACTGCAACCGACTCTTGATGATCATAAAAGAAAAAAAAATTATACTTATTAACGTGTTTTTGTGAAAAAATGATACCAAAATAAAAAAAAAAAAACAACCTAAGAATGCTAAAAAATGGATTTGATAATAAATTGCATGCTATCCGTTATCCGCATAGAAAAAATTTGTAGGGCGGGTAAAAACTGCTCACAGCTCTTGTGTAAATAAAAAAAAATAAAAATTCAAAAATCGAATGCAGTTTGGCAAAGTAAGAGCCAGTTAAAAGAAACTAGACCAAAAATCATAAAAAGCGTTATGAGTCGAAAAGGAAGTGAAAACGCGGAGGTGACTACGGGACATCCTGTATACGAACACGTATCAATCTTTTGGTTCATTCTTCGAGCCCAAATATTGTTGCGGACTCTTTGTCTATTCTTATATATTACATGTATGTATATATGTATTCTTAATAAACCAGAAATACTTTCAGAGTATATATTTCAGAGTTATTCGTTACATTATTCTTCAACATTGGTTTGACAAAGGCTATAGACATTTCTGGGAGGAAGATGCTTTCATGGACAAGTCAATCCATTTTTAAAGCGATGGATCCAAGGCTGATAGCGGGGTTGATGGCGGTGTTTTCTCAGATAAGCTTAACCTAAGCCTCTCCGTCCGCCTTCCAAATCAATGTAGCGTGTTCCAGGGGGAAATTAAAGAAATAGGTTTAAAGAAATCCTGCCCTGATTGAAGAAAAACGTGATGCTTGCAAAGCATATCCGCATCTTTTCGGATGGATAATTAGTTCGTTATAAAATCACTGGACTCAGTCTCACAAAATTCTAGAACCGACCATTTCTCAAGGAAATGGCGCAGCAGTTCAACATACACCTTTGTTTTGTGCCGAGCCACAGAGATATTTCAGGGAATTGTAGCGCTAAAATTTATATCGGTAAGCAAATCGCTACGTGCAAACTAAAACTATGCTATTAGATGATATTAGAAGAACAATAATCTGGCAAAAACTGGATCTGAATCGCTTTAAGAGTTTGATCTCTCTAAATAAGAAACATCTCAGCGATATTATAGGTGTCATCACTGGACACTGTCTTATAGGCAAGTATACAGAAAGTCTTGGCTTGTTTAGAAACGATTTCTGCAGAAGGAGGAGGAGAACAAAATCCTCCACCTACTCCGGTACATGTCCAGCTGTACTCGAAAGAAGAAAACTCCACTTATGAGCTTTCCTTTAAATAAACCTAAGTGGATTGGTTTTTTTTTATAACGGCTACTGTTACCTTAAGTAACCTAAAGAGGTACAGCTCGATTCAAGTCAGTTGGCAAACAGCTATGTGCATGTGCTCTTTATTTTTTTTTTTGTGTTCAAAAAGTAACAGACTTTTGAAATTTCGTGAGCAACGTAAATTCGATTATCGTTAGAAAGTTAAGTCGGGTTTTGATGTGCTCGGCTATTGGAGCAAATATTTGCAATGAATTTTGTGTAAAAAATGGAATCGAGTGCTCTAAAATACTTGAAATGCTGACAGTGGCATACGGTGAATCTGCTCTAAGTAAAAAAAAATGTTTACAAGTCTTACAAGCTCTTCCAAGAATGCCGAGAAAATTCTGATGAAGAATCTCGCTCTGGACGCCCCAGTACATCAACAAAAGATGATAACGTTGAAGCTGTAGTTATGGAAGCAAACACCGGTTTGTTAAATAAAAAAAAACTTATTATGTCCGAACTTAAAAACACTTAAAACTAAACTAACATATCATTTGTTACCTATTCTTATAGCTACACTTTTGCAAACTTAATGATTATTTCGTGGGAAAAGAATTTGTCTGGTGTTGGCTTGTCGCTTTATTCTAAGCGCATGTACTGATCGTGCGCTATTGAGTGCAAAGTGTGCATATGTGGTATGCACCTGAGTAAGCAGATAGGTAGTGCTTATTTGCAAGGTGGGATTGGGAAAATGGCGAAGTAAAGGGAAAAAGGGGAAAGTGGCGGCTTCTGCCATTCAATGCCTTTATCATTGGAGGAGGTGGGGAGACTAACGGAATTAAAAGAGGGTGATCTCTGAGAGGTATCTCTGTGAAGAAAATTGTTTTATAAAATCGTTGAATTGGCATAAGAGAAGTTGCTAAGGATGTTTTCGGTCGTCTTGTGTCAAGCAATTTTTCCGCATGTTTTAGCATGAGACGTGTGTCAGCGAAATTTGCTCCGAAACTTTTTAATTTTGATCAGAAGAACCGTCGCATGAGCATCGCTCAGGAGCTCTTGAATGATGTCAGTGAAGAACCTGACTTGCTAAAAATGATCATAATTGGTGATAAATCATAGGTATATGGTAATGACGGTGAAACCAAAGCCAATCGTCTCAATGGCAACACCCAGGAGAGCAAAAACCGAAAAAAGCATCCAAGTTCGATCAAATGTCAAAGTTTTGATCTCTGTTGTTTTTTTTTTTTTTTTTTTTTTTTTTTTTTTTTTTTTTTTTTTTTTGATTACCATGCCGTAGTACATCAGGAGTTTTTATCTGAAGGTTGTACGGTCAAAAAGGAGTATTACCCTGTAGTTATGCGACGTTTGCGAGAAGCAATACGAAAGAAAACGTCTGAAATTGTGGAAAAACAACTAATGGCTTTTGCATCACGATAATGCACCTGCTCATTCATCGTTGCTTGTGACCTTCATGCCTCAGCCACCATATTCACTGGATATAGCCCCATGCAACTTTTTCCTGTTCCCAAAACTGAAGAGATCTATGAAAGGACGGAAATTTGCAACGATTGCATTGAAATAAAAACGACATCGGTAGAAGAGGTCAAGGCTATACCAAAAAGTGCTTATGAGAAGTGCTTCGAGGAGTGGAAAAAAAATTGGCACAAGTATTGTATAGAGGTGGATTACTTTGAAAGGGACAACATTAATATTGATGAATAAAAAGATATTTTTTTATAAAAATTTAAAGTCCCTTTACTTTTTGAACAAACCTCGTATATGTTGTCGTTAAGTTTCCTTTCTTATACTGTGCAGTATTTTGACCAACTTTTTTGAATCGATCTATACTCATCTGGTTACTTCCTAATTGGGCTCACTCCTGTATTAACGTCGGGTTGTTTGAGGGTGTGGATACTTTCCACCACATTCACTCTTGTAGTAAGTTGGTCGCTCCCTCTGGTAAAAGATGGTGTCGCTGGGTATTTATTTGTCCCATGAGTGTTTCTTGTTGGTGGGTGTTCGTTTGTCCTTTTTTTGTAAAGCACTTTTCGATAGCTAGTATTGATTGAACTAACCGCGCATTTCGGCTAGTTGATACCAATCAAAAACATTCACACGTGATCCCATCAATTCAGCTGTCAGAACAAAGGAACTCACTCAATCACTTCCAGAGCTCTGTCAGCTTCTCTCTTTTGACATCTAGGGCATTTTCAAAGAGCATCGGGCAGATTTAGATTTTAACGCCACTGAAGGTTATTACGATTTGACTAGTTACAAGCTTCCTGTTGAGTGGCAGGATTACCTGTAGTCCTAACCAGGACTTAAAAAACAAGGTACCATGGGATTCAGAACTTTCGGAAAAGTACTTGGAAAAAGTAGGCCCCGTCAGGAGCGTCAGGGTGATTTAAACCTAAAGTCGCAAGAAGGGTCGTCTATGTTTGGTTAAACCGATGTAGAGTTGCAAAAACTACCCGGTGCTGTGACCCTAAAAATCCGCAAGAAGTTTTAAATCGGACTCGACTCAAACCACAGTTCCAAATTTAGTATCAAAGGAATGGCGCAGGGCGCTGACCAGGTGTATCCTTGTTCCCATGGGCATCACATATAAGCACAAGAGACATCTGTACGATGGTAACCAGAAA
Organism: Volucella inanis; assembly: GCA_907269105.1. NCBI lineage: Eukaryota > Metazoa > Arthropoda > Insecta > Diptera > Syrphidae > Volucella > Volucella inanis. Next base: position 215,719,718 of record OU026153.1, read on the forward strand.
ATGACGGGAAATATTATAAAAATTGGAACAACACAAAAAAAGGCAAGAGGGCAGCGGCGTGAAACAGACAATAACGGACCAAAAAGAATGGAGCATGCATGTAATTTTGATGTTAACACTCATACTCTATATTCCTGTGCTTTCCCGACTATAATACTGCTCCGCGCATTTCAAATAAGCAGTAGTCGTACGCTGCTAGTAGCAAGAAATTAAAAATAAATAAAACACTCATTAGACATTTTCATAGACGTCGAAAGAACCGACAACGCAACTTTTGACAGCATGTTAAACTAGACCAGACAACACGCCGCACAATTGAACCAACCTGTGCTTGTGTCAATCTTATTTACGTCTTTATTACGTGAATCCTGGGCATCTTCGGACAACTGAATTAGCAATACCGCGAAATGCTTAATGACGTTTTCACATACTATAGGCATATAGTATCAATTATATTTTTCTACATACAATTGGCATTGAAGGTCTTCCTCCTTCCAACTAAGAAATAAAACGCATTGTAAATTTTAACAGCGGCAAACAGCGTTAACAGTCAAATCTCTATTTAAACATTAGACAACGGACATTTTTTAGGTGTTTTAAAAATAATTTTTATTTCTCAATAGATTAAATTTGAATGTCCCAATTGCTTTTTATTAGAAAGTAGAACCTATATAGCTTTTCAAAAATATATAACACTTAAGCAGTTACATTTGCGGTTACAAAGAATGATGGTTTAGGCATATGTTTTTGATATAACGGTTGAATTGAAACAAATAATTTAGACATCCATCTAGGTATTTTCATTGGTATAAACATTGAAATTGTATTTTTGAAAAAAAAATATAGTTGGTCCCAATGTGAGCGCAACCCTATTTGCATATGCTGACTCTCTGATTAACGCTTCCAGCAGCTCCAACTTCTACGCTCAGGCATATGCAGTTGTTTTTTCTTTCGGAAACACCTTAACAGAGTTCTATTTAGCACAGGCAACCCTAAGCGTGATCGGAAATTGGTGAACTCTAGGATTTCGACAAACTAAATGAATGCATTCTAATCTCTCGAAAAGATCAGCGTATCCTCTGCTCTCCCTCAGTACGAAAGACTGAAGACTGATTACCGACGTCTTAACGAAGTGCTATAACCTTGGTAAAATCATACATACATAAAAAATGTACCATGCATAAGCGATAGAACATCTTACGGTGTTTGCTGTGCAGGTTATATTATGAAAATACTGCGGCGCACTTTCTCTGAGTGTCCGGGGTACGTTCAGGTGAGACTGAATGCAAAACAGTATTTTCAGGTGATGAAGTGTAGACACCACAAAGGAATAAAAATATAAAAAATAAAATGGGTAACATAAAAAAAGTACGCACATTTTTTATTACATGATGTAGGTTTAAGTATGTTAAGTATTATTTTATAAGTAGCTTAAAGTTTTATATAACATAACTAAAATGCCGTTTTACTTAGTTTTTATTAAAATAATTTATATTTTCTTAGTCTTAAATTTACTTAAGTAAAATAATGATGAAAAAAATTAAATCAGTTAAGATACGTCGAAAGGCATAGTTTTAACTATTAGATTTAGTATAAAGCCCCCTGAAAGGGCAATTCATAGCATTTACTTTCTGAAAATTATATCATGTAAATGTTGGCCACGATTACGTCTCAGGTGGTCCATTCGGAAGGCCAATTTTGGGTCAGTCGTTCGAGCATAGCAACTGTTATCTCGCGGATAATACGAGTAATGTTGGTTACCAAAGCGTCAATCGTAGCTGGCTTGTTCCTGAAGACCTAAAACCTTACATATCCCTAGAGAAAATAGTCCAAAAGTGTAATATCTCACGATCTAGGCGGCCAATTTACCGTAGCAAAACGTGAAATTAGCTATTCATCAAAAAGATTTCTCAACAAATCCATTGTCTTGTTGAAACCAGAGCTCACATTCTGATTTGCCTCGTTATTGAAGAAATATGGACCAATAATTCCACCAGCCCATAAACCACACCATACCGTTGTTTTTAATGGATGTAATGGTAGCTCTTGGTACTCCTCGGGTTTCTCATCAGCCCAAATATAGCAAATTTGTTTATTATCGTATGCATTGAGCCAGAAATGGGCTTCATCACTGAACAAAATTTCACGATAAAACACCGGATTTTTATTGAGTTTTTCCAGAGCCCATTCACTGAAAATATGACGCAAATTCAAGTCGTCTGGCTTCAATTCTTGCACAAGTTGAATTTTGTACGCCTTTAGGCCTAGATCCTTACGTTAAATACGCCAAGCCATGCTGCTGAGAACGACGACGAATCGATTCGTCACGGTCTTCGCGTACACTCTCAGCTACAGCTGCTATAGTCTCTTCACTACGTGCTGGACGTTGTCTAACTGGTCGAGTATCATCCACTAATGTAAACTGGGACTCAAATTTGCGAATGGTATTGGCAATAGTGGTTTCAGTAGGTCGATTATGCGCACCATAAGTTACTCGAATCGCACGAAAAACATTTCTCACAGAACGCTGATTTTCGACGTACAACAGTGTGAGTCTATCCATGATGACTTGCCAAACGATACTGAACAAATATGACAAAGCAGTTTGAGGGGAGTCACGTGTGATCTATCAAAAAAAGCCTGTTGAAAATTAAACCTCACGATGAATCACCCCTTACATATTTTTCGACAGTAATTTCTGAAAATAATTACCATACCATTACATTACCACCTACCTGGTTGAATGATATTATGTTTTTGATAAAAAAAATAAATAAATTGCATAAATTACATTTTTATTTATTGCGCTAAACAGTGTAAGACGTTACGTAATAATATTATAAAAGCAATTCGAAGAAAATTCGCTTCTGTTACCGTTCTCATCATTTAAATTTATAGCAATGTTGCTGTTTCGTCGAAAACATTTACATTACACATCATAGGTTCAACTTCTAGTTCAACATTTTGACTCAATCTTGACAAGTTTTCAAAGATATTCCATATTGCTCAATTTAACTCTGTATGAAAACAAAACGAAAACAAAATGAAAGAAAGAAAAAATACTTCATTTGGAACGAGGAAAAGTAAAATCCCCACACCACTGCTCTGCCTGTTTTATGCTCAGTGCTTTCATCTGTGCACACAGCACACAGTGCGCGTGCTTTCTGCTAGAACTTGGGCGAGCGTATAATTCCTGATCTTGATAAAGACGTTGCCAAGTATTTGACTCATATAGGTTTACTTAAATTGTATAGATTATTTGTAAGACATTAAAATTATTTGGAGAACTCCTTTGAAATGGGAGTAGCCATTCATAATCAAACAAAATAGGAAGTTAAATACTCCTCCAGAGGATGGCTGTACTCAGAATTCAAACATTCACATTTTTTTTTTATATATGAATGAAAACAAAACTGCCTTGTTTCATTAGATGATTATTGTAACTAACTTTTTTTGCCAAAGAAATCGCGAAAAAAAACCATCGCGCTGCATAAAAGAGAGGAAGAAAACACAAAAAAAAATTCTTAAAATAATAAAATTGAATGAATTCGGCTATATTCGATTATTACTTCGATCAATACCTAGTTTTATGTATCCACTTAAAGAAGCTTTCGGGTTATTAATTTTAAATTAACTAAACTGGACATATCCTGATCACCGCCGAACACCTTTTTTGGAGAATCTTCAGGAGATCGTCTGCAGGAGCACACCAAATCGATATTTTTTCAAATCATTAAAGCCATCATAAGCTTAGGTGTTGCAAATAAATGTATCTATACTTTTTGTTTTTGTAAAATAAAAAACTTTAAAAAAAAAAAAATCATAAAAAACGTCTTTTTTCGTCCCCGCAACTCCTTAAAAGTTCTCCGAAAGAGTATGAAGGGCTTTTTGGAAAATTAACCAAACAAAAATGGTATAAAAGATCTAAAAAAGAATTAAGTCATAAGTTACGCCAAGCCTACAGTTGCTTAGAAACGCTATTTGAAATGTTTGCATTTGCAAACCAAGTTAGAAGAATTTCGGCTGATAAAACGATGCTGGAAGCTGTTACAACTGATCCATGATCAGCATCAGGTACTTAGTTTTGCAATTCAATTTTTCTAGACATAAAATTTCTAAAGTACTGCATGGAGAAAATCTTTATTCATACCACCATACACCTGTGCACGAACTGCTTAACGATGATTTGGAAAAGAGACTTGAGTTTTCTAACTAGTTGATGAAGCGTAGCTTGGATGAAAACGTACAGATCTCAATTTACAACATATGGGATCACAAATTTTTATAATTTTCATATATCGGATGCCGACAATCCACATACAAGGAGATAGAAATCATTTCAACACAAATTCAGCATCAATATATTGGCTGGTGTAATTGGAAACAAGTTCATCGGCCTCTTCAAACTACCACCAAGGCTGAATTTTACAATACAAACTATCTGCAGTTTTTGCGAAAAGATTTACCAGAATTATTGGAGGACATTCCACTGATTCAACTAGCCTCATCATAGAGTACGGTAATTGTTGGATAGGAAGAAATGGACCAATTCACTGGCCTGCAAGATATCCCGACCTTAAAGTAAGAGGCAAAGTTAACATCAATAAACATTCGCAGTGAAGTCCAAAAACATTTTTTAGTCATAGCCTTTGGAGCTTAAAGCAAAAAAAAATCTTTTTACCTGCTGCAGATTTCTCCAAGTATGATAAAATCTATGGGCTTTTTGGAAAAATTGTTGCTATTTTCTTTTTATTATTATTACGTTCATAAGAATAGTTAAACGTTCTGTTTATCATGCATTTTCTGGAGAGAAGTAACCTCAAATTCAAAAATTAGCAAGGGCCAAAAAAATGGAACAGGCTTAGAAATGAAGACTGAAACAAGATATCAACTTTATTAAAACGCAATTACAAATGTTAGTATTTCTTCTAAATATTATCTCATAAACGAAGTTTCTACCATTAGTATTAACAGAGAATTTTTGTTAATATGGGTCAGGGTACACAAAAGTAAGCCTTTCTTTAAATTCTCGATAAATGATGTCCACATTGGAGATGGAGATTAATAAGCAAAGACGAATCTTGTGATTAATTATACGATTACTCTACATAATTGATTTCCATAAGGTATACAACGTTCGAAAATCTTTTCTATGTAGATGTGAACTGTGTTTATTATTTATGTTCAGGATACAAGAGGAAGTAGATGCTTAAAATTATTTGAAATCAAATTCTGGTTTTATTACTAGCTTTTGCCCTGAGGCTTATAAAATTAGTTTTATTTTAGATGATCTGAAGCCTAAAGCACTCGATTTTAGTTTTAGAACTATGAAGTACAATTAACGATTTTTTTTTTTAAATTAGCTCTCGCTTAAGAGATCAAGGTGCCTTTAAAATATTTTGAATGTTAGAAGATTATAATGATCAGTAAATAAAGAGCACGGTAGGGCATTCCATAAGCGAGATGTACGGCTTAGGAAAGAATCACGGTATTTCAATTTACCGAAAGTGGGCTTGAAGGTAAACTGAGGTTAAACATCTAGCAGATGCATAGAGGTTTTAGGAGCATCTGATAATACATGGGCATTGTACTTTAATTTTTGGCGGATGAATGCCAACAGCATTGTGTTTTGGAAGCATTAAATTCCGCTCTCTGAATTCTGGGGAATAATTCAGAATTCATTGATCTAGATTACGCTATCGCTCCCGTTCTACATCCAAAGGACAAGAACGTGAGTCCGGGAACGAACCTGAAAAGCAGAGAGTACTGTTGTCAGCAAAGGAATATATTGGATAATAAGTAGCAGACAAGAGATCATTTATGAAGATTAAGAAAAGTGTCGGAGACAGAGACAGGGTTCCACCCTAGGGCACTCCACCATTTCTTTTGTGATTTTCAGACTTGAAAATATCCAAGACAACTTAAATTCAACCTTGCGAAAAGTAATTTCTAATCCATTGAAGAAGAGATTCATAGGTCATTCATCCTCTATGGGGTTGGTCTTGTATTGCCATATGGTTAGCCGAATTCATTCAATTTTGCCATCGTTTTCATCGAATTGTGACAAGGTGCATTGTCTTGATGAAACAGCACTTTCTTTTTGCACAAATGCGGCCGTTTTTCTGCGATTTCGTCCTTCAAATATCCCAAAATACGGATGCCATAGCCTTGCCAGCCGACTGTTGAGTTTTTGGTCGTTTTGGACGAAGTTCGTCGCCTGCTCGCCACTCAGCTGACTGCCGACTTGACTCTGGTGTGAAGTGATGGAGCCAAGATTCATCCATTGTCACATACCAAAAATTCGGCCTTATTGCGGTTGAACAGCTTTAAACACTCCTCTGAATCATCAACACGTTGTTGTTTTTTTTTTTCGACTGTGAGCAAACGCGGCACCCACTTTGAACAGAGCTTTCGCATGTCCAAATATTCGTGTATGATATATCCAAAACGCTCTTTTGATATCTTCAGAGCCTCAGCTATCGATCAACTTCACTTTACGGTCATTCGTAATCATTTTGTGGACTTTTTTGATATTTTCATCTGAAACAGCCTCTTTTGGACGTCCATTGCGTGCATCATCTTCGGTGCTTTTATGGTTCGTTCGGCTGGTGCAGAGTCCGGGTAACACTTATCAAGCCATTTCTTTGCATCGGCTTCATTTTTTCCACCAAAAAGCAATGATAAATTAACACACGAAATTGCTTTGAATCCATTTTTTTTCACAATAACAAAAGTTACTTCACTCACAACGCTTTATCTCGAGAACTAATCGTCCGACAGCTGTCAAATGTATACACGTATCTTTTGAAGGTTGGTACTAACTGACTTGACTGGTATGAATTTTAAGTAGTGCCCTCTCTTAGTAACGGCACAGACACGGACATGGCACGGCAGCCCATATATTAGTTTTAAGAAAAATCCGTTTAAAGCTTTGGAAGAAATTTACACTTAGTCCGAGACGTCCTTACAAATATGCGTATATCTCTAAAAGTATTTATCGGATCGATTTCAAATTTTCGGGGAATATAGTCAAATATATATACATTACGAAAATATAAAAACAAATTAAAATGATTTCTTGAAAATTGTAATTGCGTATAACCGCTTAAGGAACAGGCAAGGTAATGAGGGTTTTGAAAGGTAGTCAAAAAAACGAGCAGAAATATCATAAATCTCCTTTTTTACCTGCTGGAAGTTTTCCAAAATATCATAAATATATAGGTTTTTTTGCAAACTTGATGATGCTTTATTATTGTGATATTCATAAGAAAAAATAAATAAATAAATAAAGCCCATGTTTATTACGCATTTTCTGGAGAAAAGTGACATCAAAGTCAAAAATTACTATTTCTATCAGTAGTATTAACAGTGCAATTTCATTTAACATGGATCCGGGTACACCAAAGTAAGTATTTAACTCCTGGATAAATTATATCAACTTTGGAGATCTACCCTTTTTGTAGAAAGATTTTTTTTTTTTTAAATTATTTGACGAATTAGGGTACACCCTGTATAATGATTTATATAGCATATATTTTAAAATCTATATATAAAAAATGTTAGCCATTGGTACAGTCACATATGGCAACACTTTTCGCCCTTTTCGATTAGTAAAACCTCATACCAGCTTTGAAAAACAACAGTAACGAATAATATAGTATAAGCTGGTCCTGTTAGGAATTGATCATGCGGGGGCAGACTGATCAAATTAAAGTTATATCGGTTTTTTAGAAGAGTTACAACAACAATTTCAATGTCAGTCAGTGGCACTTTAGGGGCAATTTTTAGTACATATTTTGAACTGAAAACTGAGCGATAGGCACAAATTTTTGAAAAAAAGCACTTGCATAAGGGTTGTATTGCAGATCTTTGTTGAACAGGGTATAATTTACTTTATAATGATTCGGAAGCAATCGAGAAAACTCTTAACGTCAATGATAGCCAAAGCTTGTCAATACATTATCAGCCAGTATCTGAGGAAATTGTCACAGATTCTGAGTAATTAGTCATTTTTTAGGGTTGTGACCTTACTGTGGCTCAGACCTGCTAAAATATGCCATCTGCAGCTTTTGCAATTTCTACACAAATTCCAAAATGACACCATAGAGGGCCATAGAGTTGGACTTTACTCGCTGAAGAAGCATTCTATTTAGCTTTTTAATGAAACTATAGTAGCATGTATTGAAGGATGTTGCATGATACATGTAACCATCATAACGAATTAATCCAAGGCAATAAGAATTTTAATTTTACGAAATCATCCTCTTGCTTTCGTTAGTCATTCACCATGAATAACTACAATTGTTTTCGAAAATATTCTCAATTTTGGTAAGTTGATTAAGTTGTCACTTCAATTACATTACTCGAAACAGTTTTGTCGAATTGAAATAATTACTAATATGAACGTTGTCCAAAATTCTACGAAACAACCCCGAGGATCACAACTATGTATGTACATATGTACATGTTGCAAGCGATTACTTGTAGCCACCATCTACCATATACTTCCCCATTTTCTGTCCAATTCGGTAAACAGATTCCACAATGATTAGATATTTTCATCAGCTATTGGCACGAATGATGATGATGAACGATAATTATTTTTATTTTCTCCTTTTCCTACGAGTCCTGTACATTCCGTGCTTACGGAATGTGATGTGTGACCGCCAGCAAACCAAGAATAAAACAACCAACTCCCCGCACCATGGTACTGAAAAAATTCAGAAATTCATTGAACCGCGAAGTAGTAACAGACCTTCCTGCCATACGAGTATAAATATAGACGGATAGATATACGAGTAAGTATAGATATCTTTTGCACCTGGCGATTCTAATGTGACACACTCTATGAAATTGAGAACTGCACTGATGTATGGTGCGTATAGAATAAAGACGCTATACACCCACACATTCACAAACAACCCTAATAAAAAATTTCATTTGTTGTAAAAAAAAAAAAAAAAAAACATAAAAACAGAAAAAAACACCACCAACGTTCGACAATAACTGAAGAAGCGCCGTGACACGACATCCTGGAAAAAGCAACAATCATAAATCCGTTTCACTCAAATTAGATTTTTTTCTAGTCACCGATAAGAGGAATCCTTGAAAAAGCAATCTCTGTAATTTGGATTTTGATTTCGCCGTTTCCAGCAAAATGCAGATAAAGGTATCTAAAACTTTTAATTGCTTTTTGCTCAGCAAGTTTATTTCTTTGATTTAGGTGTTTTTTTTTTTTTTTTTAATATCTGTGTAGCTATGTATAAATTTTGTTTATTAGATAGAGAAAATGGGATTTAAAACTTAATTGATTAATTAATTAGGAAAAAATCGTTTGAACTTTTTTGGAAATCGAAGCTAATTGATGTTTTTATTTTGATTTGATGCTGGAAAATGATAAGAGAGAAAATCTTTGCACTTCAAAGTTGAAGGACATCTAGGATCATATAATGAAGGATGAAATTACCTCGAGAACTTAATAATCCAAATTAATATGGTACGAACACGATTACAATTCTGTTCCATTTAAAGACAGAATTAACGAGATTTTGGGAAACCAACAATTTTAAGGGATATATTAATTTTATATTTGTAAGGTTTTAATGTAATGCAAGTAATACTTCCAAAGTCTGTACAATTTAGAACCGCGCACTCGGAAAACCCTAAGATTTGGAAAAATTAGAACGAAATAGCGAAATTACAGTAAATCATTCATTATAAAGTGTGTCTTACATGGAGCGTGCACCGAAATCTATTGAAGGACATAAAGAAATTCATTCGAAATCATTTCGAAACCAAAAAATATTTTTTTAAAAGATTTTGGAATACTCGCAGAACATAGTCTACCAGCAAACATAAGTAACATGTAAGATATACATAGATGAAGAAAACTTAGAGGTACAGAACGATTTTAAATAAAGCCCTGCTTTATTACCCTGGAGAGACAGCTCGTTTATAACTATTTTGATAAGAATATAAAACTCAGAAGGTTGTCCAGGCTAATTTTGTTTAAATCTTTCAGTTCGTAACTAACAAGACATCCATATACCAGGTGGCGGACAGATTAAATTTATTCTTCGTTTCTGGCATAACTACAACGAGTAGTTCCTAATGAAGTTTAATGGCATACTGTCCACTGACAGTGTCAATCATACAATGTGCATCTTTAGGATTAAGCTTTAATAACCGAATTTGCCTTGTAGATCAGCCGTAATGTTATATCCATTGTGTATGTACCAATATTGGTCTCACGAAAGGTGGTTTATTGTATTCCTACATCATCAATAATTTTTGAATTTAGTCTAAAGGTTTACGATATGGGTAGTGTTCACCTTTAGGCGAGTTCGTCAACTCACCCAGAATAGCTTATCTATTAATATTTTCCATTGCACATTAACTTACTTCCCTTCATTATATTACAGCGAGATCCAGAGCCTTAACAGCTGTCTAGTTATCGGAGTACACAGTAGTAACTAGCTGACAATATTGCTCTCTGTAATATTTTTTGCAGCCTTGATATTAGATGTGATCTCAGCGTGGAAAAGGACGATTAGCTTGAAATTCTTCAGAGTGAACTTTGGATCCCGTATTAACCTCCATCTTGGATCCATCGGTAAACAATGCAAACTCCTTCTCTTTGACGACTACTTGATTTTTTCATTCAGATCTGTACGGGACTCTGATAGTCTTTAGTTTTTAACGTGGTCGCCTGTTTGAAAAACTTAAGACCAAGGGATGTCCATACATCCATGAGAGCAAGGATACGCCTTGCCATCGCTCACCGTCAATTCACTGATACCAAAATAGAACTTGTGTTGGAGGCAAAAAGTTCCACCCTTGGTATGGGTCGAGGCCGAACTAAAACCTCTTGCTGATCTTAGGGTCACAGCACCCAGTGTCTTGCAAATCTACCTCGAGGCAAAGACCTTTCCCGCGACTTTGGGTTTAAGCCACAGCCACCATGATGCTCCAACAAGGGAGCCTACCTCTACAAGTCAGGCACGGACAGAAATCCGGGAGGCTCCTGACTCCCATGGTACCGTGTTTTAAGTCCTGGTAGGGACTACCTGTGGTCCTGCCACCCAACAGGACCTCTGACCGGCTGCTTGTAACTGGTCAAATCGTAACAGCATTCGGAGGCGTTATATACCGAAAACCTTTACAATAAGACCAGCACATTTTGCTCTGCCCCTGCTTTTTATTAAACAACGTCATTGATGGACGAAGCCTTGATAATTGGGCAGGGGGCCCACGGAACTCTGATAGTGCACTTATTTGTATTTTTAATTTACGTGTGTAGGATGGGGGCATATAAAGCTGGTAACCACTGAGTAAAAGTAAAAGGAAAGAGTTAACGCCGCCGCCGCATTATGATATGAGAGACCTAGCTGGATGAAACCATCACCGCATTGTTATCTCTAACAACCCTAGGATCCAAATACAATCTGTCAATACAATTTAATGTGGTTAGGAAGACGAGTTGGAATTATTTATTGAGAGTCTTCCATCAGATTCTCTAGGAGTATATTTAGATAAGTCTTGATTGATTTATTAATTATTTTCTTATTTATTATTATTACATCAACAAGATTAGCTTACAGACTACGAATATTTAATAGTAAAATGCAAATAAGGATAGAGGAATTTAAAAACAATAATTTATGAAATGTTAATCTAAATTAAGTAAAAGAGTTATTAATTTGAAAACACTAAATAAAATTTTTTTAAAGCATGCACTGGGAATGTGAAAATCCAAATGCCTACTAATTAAATTTAATAGAATTCAGTGGTTTTGAGATTGGTTCATTTCGATTATAGTTTTTTCTATGCTCCATTTGGTGAAATAAGCGACGATCCTTTAACAACCTGTTCGGAGTATAAATTCCCACCAAAGACAAAATGTAGGGCTTTTTATGTGGGAACACAAAACATTTCCAAGAAACAAGATGTCATGAGCCTGCCTTCTTGCATTAAGTTGCATAACAACCAGAACCTCTATAAAATGGTTCAAAATCCCATCGCATTTCAATGAATAACATATATATTTTATAAAACGTCAGTACGATCCGAATGCGTCAAATAGTTTGGATGCAAGACAATGTATTCAAGAACAGACGTCACTAGCGCTGTATTCTTGTTTTTATTCTCGGAAATATGTATATTGAAGACATACTCTCTCATTTTATGAACAATGAGCGGTAAGTATTTTTAAGTAATCAAAGTGAGTTTAAATCTAAAACAATGTTTCTTGGTCGTTTTTGATGCAAAATTTTTCGAACGAAGATGAGATACAACAGCGAATTCTAAGAGCCATATAGCAACATCGACCTGGTCAAAAAAGTGAGCACCAGTCGCCTGACGTACCTAGAACATGAATAAGGAATTAACACACCGGAGCGAAGAGTCTTTAATTCCTATCCAAAGAAACGACGCAATAGAGAAAGACCTGGCCTTAGATGGCGCGCACAAGGGGACGGAGATTTATACCATCTTCGAATTCCTAACTGGGACGTGCGTATTAGAAAGGCTTATTGGTTGAGATACAGATCTTTCCTGGAATATCTAAGTTAGTAAGAAAATAAGTTATGAAGTGCTTGGTGTGTTAGTTTGTTTTTTTTTTTATCATAACTCAGCATGTTAATGACGGTGCAAAGTTATTACGAAATCGTTATTTTATTTGTAAAATTAAGATTTGTTTTTCGCTTAACTTGAATTCTTAAATACATTCATAACTTTTGGCTGCTAATATGTATATACTTACATAACATAAATTAGATCATTATAAAATTAGTGGTCGCTGTCTCCTCATATGAGTCATAACTTAAACAACCTTTCGCTTCAATTCATGGAACTACACCACAATTTACTTTCTTCAAGATGCAAATGTCTTCTCTTAGCAATAAAATAAAAATGTATGTTATATAATATGTATTTACTTTACTATTATAGAATATATATATGTATGTACATACATATGCTGTAAATAACCTACGAAAATTTTAATATTGTATAATTTTTTTTTTTTGTGAAAGGGTGCACTACCGCACTGCACTACAACAACATTACCTACAAGGGTGCGAGTTGCGGTGTCCACTCTTCCAAAACATACACTACGAGAGTCCAGCTGCATCTGACGCAATCTAGTGAGCTATGAATATAAAGTTCACTCACACCAAACGCAGTTGTTGTTTCTGTCATTCAATGCCGCATTCTCGACGCGATTCCTTCGTCATTTCTGCGGGTATGTCTGTGAACTGATAGAAACAAAAAGGCTCCTCTAGAAAATAAAAACAAAAAATAAAAATAAAAAAACGACAACTACAACGAAACTCCCTCACATTTATTTGATCAATAATCCAACGATTGCCGCTATCATCATCGGGCGTCATTCAAATTTACTGACTACAGTGCCTTTGGGGAGTTAATTTTGCAGTTGTTAGCCAGTGAAGTTAGTGAGTTAGTGAGTTACCAAGCCCTCTCCCCGATTAAATAGTAGTCGTAGGAACAATGAATAAGGTTTTTCGCCATTATACACCGGAAACCTTAGCAAAATAAAACAACTTAAAAGTTCCGGAATGATTATGTTTGATTTAGTGATTAGGTTCTAACGAAAAAAAAAACTTTCAAAGTTATTTTTTTTTTTTTTTTTAGTTTTCTATGTGAAAAAATATTTTTAAAATTACATTCATGCACTTATCCAAGAGGATTACGGATTGCACGACGAGCAATGGATTAAATTTTGTTACGTATTCCGACTATTGGCAAAGTAAGTTCAAGCATTTTTCTTAGTTGTATGAGTTGTATGATTGTTTTTATTTTTGAATATGCTGTTTTAATATATTCTGATATAAATTCGCAAAGTATATAACATAAAGATACTATAACATGGATGTATGGTTGTTTTGAGTTTTTTGAGAAGGAAACCGTAATCTATTTATTTTATAGAAAAAAAAAAAAGATTTCTTGAACGAGTTTTTCAATAATTGTTAATTATAATCGACTGAATATCAGCTGTTTGACAAAAATGTCATCAATTAAAATTATCAAAAATAAACTCATAATAAAAGTATTCATAGTTGTGTTTAGTTTTTGTATTACTTTTATATTTATTATTTTTTTTATAAAATATAATTTGCTTAGGTATTTTAACGTTGGCTTAAGCTATTAACCAACAGAAGAAGCTACTAGTTTCATTCAAAATACATTTTCTCATACTTAGGTTGAGGTACAATTCACGGCGGACCGGAGCCTGAACAACAAGGACTCTAATCTTTCGTTTAGGAAAGGACTTAATTCTTCAGTTTTAAGCTTTATAAATATCTAATAACAAGTTTTCAAATGATCCTTGGAATTTTCTACTGACTGACGACCGCTTACTTAATGTACTTTAGGTGGCTCAACAGTTCTGCGTAGACTCGAGTGGATTTTAAATAAGCTTTTTTTTTTAGCGCGATGTTATGCTAATTGCCCCTAGTTGTGGATACCAAATTAATTTTTTTTTCTTTCCACTTAAAACTGCACCTTATAATATTTTTTACTATATAATATACTCGAAGAGTTTTCTGGAAAGAAAAATTGTTATTCCGTTTCTTCCAAATTCCATTAATCAAATTGGGACTGAATATGACTCGAAGGACTTTTTTCTTAAAGTCAACAAGGGCATTTCCATTCGGCTTCGAAAAGTCCACGCTTCTTATAAAATTCTCTTTTTGTTGTTCGTGGAACGTATTTTCATTACTTTCTTAGTTCATGTAAACAGATACTTGCAATAGTATTTATTCGGTTGAAGCTATTTTTTTTTATGACCTAAACGCTTTAGCTTGCTATTGTGATAAGCTGCCCGATCCATTTACGATGTAAAGGAGACCGATTTCTCTGTGGTTGGTTCAATTTATAAAACTTCCTTTATAGCAAAACGAAGAAACATTGTGATTCCATACATTGGTATTTCGGCAGAATTTTTGTCTCCTAAGCAGCTTGTAGTGATTGCAATTTAGACATCGCTATTCAGACTTTGAATAGTTCACTTTAAACGATAGCAGAATGGTAAACTGTAGGCAGTCGTAGTCCTTCCAAATTTTCAGCAACGACTATTAATCAAATACAACGTTCTCATAGTTTTCCTGTTTGATTCAGCATTTGCATCCTTGGCAAATGGATACTTCTCCTATTTCGCCTTAAAACCTTGACTGTAATCCTTATAAAACCAGAGATTTTAACGGGACCCTAGCTCAATACGACCTTTGATGCTGGTAGCATATGATTTTTTTTAGAGGTTTTGGGAAAAAGATCACAAAATATTCTAACATTTTCATTTTCTCTCAGTACTTCTTCGGTATCTTGCCGCACAGGATATCCGCAGTTAACGAAAAGAAACAAAGGTTCTGGTAAATGGTGGCCCCTCGGAGCTCCCGAGTATCCAGAATTGTGGTGCTTTGATTTGAGTTGATCGACATTTGACATCAAAATTTACGTTAACTACACCTCAATACAAAGCGGCATTAACCAAAAACCCGTCAATGGAATTGATCACATAGCGGTCAAAACAAGACACAACCTTACTATTCTGGATGTCCGAATGTTTCCAGGAGCCAACGTCCCAGCTAATATAACAATGTAATTCACATGACGAAATTTGACATTGAACGTCTTTAATAAACAATGTGCTAGGTTTTGCCAAAAAACACATATGTCGAACCGAAACAGTTCGAAATAAGGAGAGGAACATAATAGTAAAGTCACAGTCACAATTTGAAAGGATTGTTTATGCTTCCGCTGACGGGCGGGCAGAACCATTCAACAAATTCATCCACCCAATCAAGAAAAGGTTTGTATAGCGGCGGATTAACTGCAGAGCTATTTAAAGCAACAGTGATTTAGTTGGTTAGAACCATAAACCATAAACTCATCTGTAAAATATGATCGGGTGAAAGTATGTCGGGTAAGTGGAATTTCAGCATCGTTTGTCCGATCGTAAAGAAGGGGGATCCTCTAAGCTGTGGCAATTACTGAGGAGACTGATGACTGGTTTCTGTCCACCTGTTTATCGATTATAAAGTTGCATATGACACTATTTATCAAAACGAACTATGTATGTTCAGCCATGCAAAGTTTTGACAACTCGTCTGTCTGTATACTGCCCCAAAAAATCAGTAATAATACCACCGAAGAATTTGATACCAAAAACAGGTCAAAACCACAGGCACAATATCTTAAAAGTTTGTAATGCTGGCGTACCCTGAAGACTTTGAGATTATGGAAAAAATCACTAGAGGGTTCGCGGTTATTGAAGCAGATGCGATGAAGATGGATTTAGTGATAAATGAAGATTAAGGCAACATACCATATATACTGTTCACAAGGAAGGGCACTCAATAACAACGGCTCGGAAAACACAGCACGACGGCAAAGTCGTCAAAGATTGTATTAATCTATCCTAAGCTGTTAGTCGAAACTATCGTAGAGATCAAATGAGGATTCACCCTAGTCATTTGCGATTTCTTTTGATTAAGAAATGGAATCAGTGCTTGCTGGAAGTATTCTGTCATTGCTGGGATATTAGTAAGATTTTCCCAGTATTGCAGTTAACTATTGTGTTAAAATTGGTTTCTCAGTTAAACTGAACGTATTTCGAAGCTAAGACATCACTTTTGTTCTAATTCCCACCAGAAATCGACATAAATATTCGTCCATAGTCTTAATCGAGAACGAATCAAATCGTGAGTCTTTATAATAAATATTTTTAATATCATTTAAATCGGTTAAAACAATTGAATTATAGAAAAGCACTTTAAACATCTGGACGCGTAACTCTCCTACAGATTTGATTATGACACTTGTATGAGGTCTTTCTACCTTATTATCTTATGAATAAACTATCTGGTAAAATTCAAACAAATTGGTCGTGCTGTACTTTTACAATTACCAAAAAAAAAAAATTGCCCCGATCACTACTGCAGATTTAAAGCCGATCAACATTTTGCTATGTTCGGCAAAAATCTGTGCGCAATCCAAACCAAAATTGGTCTAAAATCACCTGTCTTGCCGTAGTTTTCTCTGTGATGAACAGTGTTGTATTATAGCAAATACATTTGGGGACAAACTCGACTGAACAGTAATCAAATCCGGATTTGTTTTAAATCAGATTTTATCATAATAGTAATACTGAAGATCTGCGTGTGCATACATTCATGGCTATTTTGATATGATACCCACCAAAACTTGGCTTAAAGTCTTACATCTAAAAAAATCCTGAAGAGTATTACTAACTCGAAATGAAAGTTTTCAATACAACTTAATTATCTGGGAGAATATGGAGGCGTGGCACAGTAGTTAGGTATGTCGACTATTGCGTAAGATGGTTTGAGTTCACAACTAGTAAAGTAATATATTTCTGCACCCTTTGGCCCCGTAGTATTTTTTCTAGAGTCTATCACTCTGTCAGTTCGGAGTCGTCAAAATGTCGTATGTTATATGAGTAAGATTTGTTTCCAATCTAGCTTATTTTATTAAGAACAAGACCAATTTATAGTTTTTCTCTGTCTGTAGTTTATGACTATAGCATTGGTTTTGCTATTTTCGCATAAAGAGCAAGTCTGTAGGCCTCGACAACATTCATCTCGACTTCTTAAAAATACTGCTTTCGCTTATACTTCCTTTCATCAAACACATCTTGAATACAATTATAATGACCTGAACATACCGTACTGATCGGAAATCCATAAAAAGGATAATTCCTCTGACCTTAGACCTATTCCTTCGACTATTGACCTTCGAATCAATTCTGAGTACCAAAATCAAAAAATATATTGAAAAGGAAAAATTATTAAATGCTGTTAAATTAGGTTTTCGACCTGATTACAGTTGTGTCTTAGATCTTTTAAAGGTTTCTGATGATAAACGACTGGCAGTTGATGCAAATAAAACAACTGTTTTAACTTTATAGATCTTTTCTAAGGAGTTTGACTGTTTTAACTCAGCTCTTCTCTTTGATAAACTGACTACAAATATCATTTTTTCTAAAACATCATGTTAACTGATTTTTTCATACATATTTGACTTACCACACTCAACTTGTTTTCTGTAATAGTAAATTAAGTTTCTTTTGTACCGTTAATAGTGGTGTCCCCCAGGGATCTACGCCGACCATTTCCACCTATACCTAAGTTTTCCCATTGGCATAGTCGAAGGCGCAATATACAGAATTAACGAAGACATTTTTTTCATAGTAAACTGGTCATCACGCAACAATAAAGCAAAACCTATTTCCAAACATCCGCCACTCCTTTTAAATAACAACAATAAACTCTTCTTAGGTTGAATAAAGCGGTGTTACCTTTAACAGCAGGTTAACATGGGATGAAAATATAAACTGTATCATATGCAAAGTCTAGGTTTCTTGGTAAAATCACTTATTGTTCCAATAATAACGTACGGCTACGAATACGATTGTGATTCTTATTCGTTTCAAAGGCTTAAGGTTGTTTTAATGCGATTGCTCAGTTAGTCTGTTACCTTCGCAGGTTCGATCATATCTCAACGGAAACTTGTCAATTTCTTAGGTGTGGTTTAGACGATTTTTTTAAATACTTGAAGGAACCTAACTATTTCTTCAACAAAATTACTTTATTGCACAGATGTGTACAGACAGTACATCTTTTTAAGACCTATCAACTTCACCTGCTTTTTCATATAATATGCTGCCAAACTGTGGAATAAATCTGTCAAAACATGCGGAGTCTATATTCAAATTTAGACAATTTTCATCAGCTTGTTGGTGCAATATTTATTCAACTTGCTTTTCTTTTACTTTCATAAATATTGCATGTATGTTATGTCTTGGTTAAGCTCTCTTCAAAATTATTTTTTTCCTTTTTAATGTTAACTGTTTAAATTTTGTATTTTTTTTTTTTTTTTATTTCAAATTCATTGAACTGTACAAACCTATAAGTTAACCTTAATGTACAGCGATTGCTTTCGTTCAATAAATAAAAATTATTTAACTTTATTGGAAAACCCTTCACTTGTTTAATTCAGAGATATCTGGTCAAGATACAGATAACTGTCGCAAATACGGCTTTGTTCGGGTTAACTGAGTCCAACGCACCAGTGATATAGTGCTTTTACTACATTTTCCATATTTTAGCAGATTTCTCTTGTATGCTTCCTTTCATACTAACGACTTAATCATCTGCCTAGACAGTTTGTCTGTACCCTAGTTATTCTAGGTTCTGATTGGTAGATTAGTCATGAATAAGAACTGATGGTGAAAGAAGTCCGCCTTGAGGAAGATTTCTTTGGATACCTAGTCTATGATAGTCTATGATTGATATTTTACCGGAGGAAGCAAATATTCAACAGCTCTCATGTATACCTAAGATTTATTATCAACAAAATTTGCTAATATGGTATGTATTGTCTTGTATCAGAAAATCAGGTTTGTTTTTATTGCATTATGTATATCACCAAGAGTCGTATTAACTATATGATTAGGTTATAAATACTAGGTAATTCAGACAATGCAGATAATTTTGCTGTACTATCTATTGAAAGACTAGCGGCTTTCTATATTTAATCAACCATTGATGCACTTGGAATTCACTTTCTTTAAATCCCATTAAAATTAAGGTTGTTCTCTTCGCGAAAAAGTAGTTCAAGTATTTTGAACTACATACAAAAATATTTTAATTTTTTATTTTTTATAGCCTTGAGTGCGCGCTCATGTGGTTTTTATAGCCTTAAAATGTTTGCACCCAACGCGGGCAAAGATAACTTTAGGAGGAAGACTAGAGAGGTGCCAATGTACATTGGTCTTAAATGTTTGCATATTTGTCGAGCCGAAACCTTTCAAAATTATATCGATCTTCTAACGATGTAAGAGAGTTTTTGGAAACATATGACTTGTCAACTAGAAAAGCTGTATTGATTTACCCGTTTGATCCTACATATCAGACGTTTTATTTGAACACGTTAATACTTCTAAAATATACCAACTACGAAAATTTTCTGTCTTTTTTACTGATTGACTGTAATTTCAAATGAAGCATAAGCTTTCAAATTACTACGACCACTAAACAACTTTTCATAGGTCAACATCAAACTATAAAATTGTATTCAAACTGTGATAATATCCAAGTTTATCATATATATATATATATATTACAGTATTAGTAAAAATTCATGAAAGTATTTTTTCCTTAAACCACTTCATTCATTTCATCACAAGTACAAGTAAATCTTCAATGCAAGTACTATTTATTAACTATAGAAAAAAATGAAGATATACTAAACTTTCGAATTATTGAATTTTTAATAAAAATTAAAAAAGGAAATGTACCCTATTTAACGAAAACATCCTGATTCACCGTAAGCCATCATGTGTTCACTTCTTTTTTCAGCCCTATGGAATGGAAGAGAAAAAAAATCTAACGAACAAAACTTAAGGAGGAAAATATGAAAATAGCGTCCTTAGTGATTTTGCCATAGAAACCTCTCAGTCTGTGTCTGAGGTTAATTTCATGGCAACACCCTAGTCCTTGACAAATCTATTAATTGTCATATACGAGTATTTATATGAAAATTTATTTGTACCCAAAAATGTTCATTCTTTTAAGAATTTTTTATTTTTTTTTTTTTTTTTTTTTTTCAGTAGATCTTAGAGAATTTTTTTAAAAAAAATTAAATATATCCGCACATAAATTGCCTTTCTCTTTACAGGCTGTATTCAGCTGCACAATATGCAAACATGTAGAGTAGTAATAAAATGAGCTTAACAAACAAAAATAAAAAATTATACAACAAATTCTAGTCAAACTCGTTAAATGTTAAATATTTTAAGTTGAGAATAAAATTCAAAATGACAACTAGCCTTGCGACTCAGAGAAACTTTGTGATAGCGAATCCTTCATCTAATGTCACCAAGTCGAATTCCACAACAGCGACAACTAAACACATTTTAAAGACCAATGAAATAAAAAATGAAGTCATAACTATTTCGACTGAGAATGGTATAAGCGATGAGAATGGATTGCAACTTGAAGAAGTCTTAGCTCAAGTAAGTTTAAAGTTAATGTTTAATTGTGAGAATTTTGTGTTCTGACTTCGTTATTGCTTTCAGAATAAGATTATACTTCAGACCGACAATGATAATATGCGTGTTTTGGATGTTGTACCTATTGATGCATCCGATTCCAGCAACGAGGAAAGTGATAGTATGCATGATTTAAGTGCAATTAAAGATGGTGTCGAATTAGCTCAGGTCACCGTTGTGCAAGCACCAAATGTTGAGGATGGTAACAGCCCGCAATATATTACGGTTACAGGTAATAATTTCAATTATTTTTTCTCTATTTTCAAACTTTATATGATTTCTTTGAAAAAATGGCTTACGGTTAGGGTCGTGTGAGATTTTAGCGCAGATCTTGTGCATATAAGTTGGCAAATAAATCACAATACATCGAGCACTCACTCCGAGATATATATTGACTTAAGAATATGTTTGACTTTTTTATTTATTTTGACTATTGGCTTACGTATGCCCAAAGGTGTTGTTTTTCTTACTTTTCAAACTCTTCTTTCACATTAGTGTAAACAATTTGCAGTTTAACTCGGTGTCGTAATGTGAATGTGCCAAGATTTTTGCAAATGGCGTCAAGTGTAATTGTGCTTTAACATTTATGTTGTAGATAGAGAGAGAATTAGTTGACAACATGCACATGTGGAGCGATACATACCTGAATAACGCGGAATTATTTGTACTGCTTATTTGACCAATTTCCGGTCTGTTGTTTAAACGCAGCATGAATTTCGTCGTCATTTTTCTCGTCGTCCTGCACCATATTTGTGAACAACTAAGCGTTTGGTTGAGCGTCTCGTTCAAACTGGCTCCACTAGAGCTAGAGCAAGAAGTTTCTGGTCCAGCATTGCTCGTTCGACAAAGAATATCAAAGCTGTAGCTAAGGACGTTCGAGAGAGTCCACAAACATCGACGACACAACGATGCACACAATTTAGCATTAGCAGACGCCCGTTTCGTCGTATTTTGGTGAAAGATCTGAAAATGTTACTTATTAAAGGGCAAACCCTTACTCCCGTGTTCTGTTAAACCTGGTGCAAGAAGAGGATGCAACATCCTAATGAATGTTCTAGTTTTCCTCTAAGCATTCGACACTTTACCGTTTGCAGCCGATGTGAATAAAGGTGGACTGTCGATACATACGGAAATATTTTGCTTTTTGCATTATATGACCAACTTTGCATACATCACTGAAAACTCTATCACATACTTTCTTTGGCTCAAATTCTGTCCAGAAAGAGCTCTAAATGCAAATTTGACCTCATATTTTTGCAGCAATAGTTTTACCTCTATAAATTCTTCAAATGTGACCCAAGAGAAGCTTCAGTTATTCACTGAATTCTTATTGTGCGCGCCACCTAGGATGAGGTCTCTGGTGAGGAACATTAGTGTCTGTTCACTCTACATACTCGTATACTACCATATACATCCCAGGCGAGTGAGGCGCAGTTTTTGTTGTTCGCCGTTGAGTCTTCTGCCGCAAGGTGAAAGTAGTCACATAACAGCGCCATGTCTAAAGGTGAAATCTTTGACATCAAAGATCTCGGTTAAGTTGTCACAGACCTTTACTGAGGAACGTTCTCCATCGTCATTCTTTACAGACGGGCGAGTTTAATATGGATGAAAAAACTTGACATGACTCTATATATTTAGCTCGTCCGTATAGTTGCTGTCATATGCAGCCTTAAAGTCGATAAAAGATGGTGGAGATCGATTTTTACTTTTTGAGTTTTTACCAGGATCTGCTGGAGTGTGAAGATTTGGTCGACTGTGAACTTTCCTGGTCTGAAACCGCACTAATAGGGGCCAATCACGTTGTTGACGATTCCATAAATCACGCATACACTCTGTTGGCAGATCTGAAAAATGACTTGGTGTATACTCTACATAAAGTTACCTTTGTTTTGTTTTTTTTTTTTTTTTTTTTAAGAACTTAAACGTAAGCCCTCAGGTTTAACCACTTTATTGGTTTTTAACTTAGCTATTAATTTCCTTACTTCATTTTGGTCAGGTGGACAAAAGTTTTGGCTGTCAAAGTTGAACGGTCTATTCGGTCTAACGGTCTATATTCTTGTTACCGGCTCTAACTATACTACAAAATTTCCCTCTTGATCTCTATAGGTTTCTGTACGTGTCGTCTTGTCTTGAGACGTACTTTTTATCTGTTGGTAAAACTTCCGTATATTATTCCTGGAGCACAAACTCTCAATATTTGATAGCGCACTTGTCATGCTGTTGAATCTTCTGGAGAAACCATGTTCTTCCCGTCTCTTTGCTCGTAGAACGCACGATAAGGCTCTAGTCCTGCCAATGTCCTATCCTGTCCTGTCCTGTCCTGTCCTGTCCTGTCCTGTCCAATGTTGGCTGCCCGGAAAGATCGGACATCCAGAATATTGGAAACATGTCGTACGTCGATCGCAATGTGATCAATTTTATTTGCCATTTAATGATCCAGAGACTATTATATCTCCTTGTGTATATTGAGATGAGGAAACAGTGTGCTTGCTACAATGCTATTTTGCAGGCCGCAGTGTCGATAAGCCTATGTAAGTCGCTAGCGTAGTATGCTAACCAACTTTCCTACAAAAAATGTGCTCTTTTTCTATCCTGGCGTTAAAATCGCTATGAGTTATATGCATGTGTCTTGTCGAGGAGCTTGTCGAAAGTAACGTTGTCCTTGATGCTGATTGTCATAAGACGTTCGCTCAGGTTTCGGAAGTTCTATCGCAACTAACAAATCTGCATCAAAAAAGCGCTGTTTCTTAGGATTGCTGTAGGAATCTCCATAGCATATCACAGTTTTTCATTCTTCTTATGCTCGGCCGATACCATCGCGTTTCCTGGAAGATGGTGATATCTGGTTGATAGCAGTCAAGGGCTTCTGCTAATTGCTCGGCTGCACGTAGCCTGTTAAGGTTCCTAACATTGCCGTTTAGACGTTTGCAAGGGTCATCAACATTGAATCCGTTATTATCAGAGCCCATTAGATCACATCATGGCCATTATGTCACATCTTTTTAATCTCTTTCGTATAGGGTTGTGAGCCTTATGACGATGTATGCCAGTATTAGGCATCCCCTTGCCATTTTAGCCTGCATGAGTAAATCCTTACCGGGGACCACTACTGGGAGGTAAAGTAAGCACAACGCTGCGAACTTGATTGTTTCGCTGCGGGCCCAATCCAAGTTGTAGGACAGTCGGTAGTTTCCCGATCAATCCCCGCACAGATGTTCAGTAGAAGATAGAATCAATTCTAGTTGTTAAATGTCCATTTAGACTTCGCTGACACAAGGTTTAACTCGATGTTGGCACTTCGAAACATTCAGAGATCCAGAATACTGAAGCTGTACTTTCGTCAATAGCAACCTATATATATTTCAAACTGTGCCACAAAAAACGTTCCCCTTCAAAGTAGTGTAAAAATCTCAATATTATGCTTGTTATATTCCTCATATTTCTGAGCTAAATGTTTTCGCTTAAGTCTTCGTCTTATATCCAAGATCCGCTTAAGTCTTCGTTTTATACCCGAGATTGCTTATTCTTTTACAAATAGTGTTTTATTATATGGGGCAGTTAACCCAACACCGCAATCAGATTCCACAGCGGGGGCTATGGGACATTTCTGATAATCCTCTGCTTTTATCTTTATCTCTACATCCTAGCTATATATTAAAAAATCCCACAACCTAAACTCCGTGCATGTTTTCATAGCTCAAATGAGATTATCACTGGATCGAGTCTAAAACGCCGGCATTTGGTTTTGCACTGGTTATGGAGCGGTAAGCCTTGCTGTATATTTTACTGAGACTTTGTTAAGCTTTCCGCTACAAAGTTCAGCAGTCTTACACATACGTTGGTGCAGTACAATATTAAAAGAATAATACTTATATTTTACAGGAAACAGTCAAATAAAAGTAAACAGCATCGAAATACCGAAATGTTAAAACTCTGAATACTTCTACAATTATCTCACTCTTAAACTCGTCGTTTCTTTAGTAAAGTAATAAATAGTTACCAGAACAAGGGCGTTAAAATAAATTGTAAACAAAATGTAACCCTCAAAACGCACTTGACATAGTACCAAACATCAAACAAGTCATTCTCACGCCCCTAAAGCACCATTCATGTCAAAACAAGTAAGTCATATGTATGTTGTATCTTCTCAAAGAGCAATGATTCTAATCATTACTCTTAAAACCCCTGCAGCCTTTTCTTTGATATCGGAATTAAAAATCTAAAAGTGAGCCATAAAGATACAAGGTGCATTTGATACTTAATCCACATAAAAAAAAAAAAGAAACTACAAAACGAATACCAGCAAAACATAAAACTTACGCTTCACACAAACTGATATTCCAATTAAAGGATTTAATTCCCGTAGTCGTACCTGCGAAGCACGTGTTCTCCCAATGCGGACCGAAACAAGGTGTATACACCACTGTTTCACGTTCGAATTCACCTTTTGTTATGCCTGCCCGCCACATATTCGTATATTCAATAAAAGGTATTTATTTCACGCTGCTTTCGAAGTTAACATGGGCTCTTCAAATGATTGAGATTTTGATTATTATTGTGCAAAGTCTGCCATTTATTAACTCAAACCCCTCGCAAAAGGGTGTGTTACATATACTGTTAACGTAACTCATGCTACTTATAGATGGTCTTCTTTTTCCTCATCACTACTCATTCCTGCTTCTAATCCCACTCCTCTCAAATCACATACAAACACACGTGAAATATATTTTTGTTACTGTACTAAAATCCCTCTTCATCTAATAGGCACACAGGTTATAGTGGCCTTTTTCGCATCATCAAATGTAGCTGATGAAATAATTGTAATTGATAAGGATTATGTTTCAGTGAAGGAAAAATAAAATTGGGAATTCAAAAAAAAAAAAAATAATAATAATAATAATAATAATAATAATAATGATAAACCAACAAGAGTGCGGATTAGCTTTTACTAATACGGTATAATTGATTTAATTTGGAAAAGTCTTATAAAAACCTCTACGTGTAAAGTTATATTTCCCAATTTGTGCTAGTTTGCATATAATATCATATAATCTCCTAAGTTTAGCTGGCATATGGACTTCTACATACATACATATGTAGATATGATGAAAACCATTATATTACTCGGAACTGCTGACAACGTTAAACCATTTCACTTTTAAAACCCTGATTAAAAAAACTGCCTTACTGAAAAATGTATGCGTATTAGATGTTGTTTTTTTTTTTCAAATATGGTATATATTGTACTTAGCCAGATGGTAAATAAACCATTTTGAGTAAGGAAATCATTTCCTTATATAACTCATATAATTTTCTTTGTAGAGTTCTAGTTGTCTTCAACCTGACCGATAAACCCGACCATTACAATCCAATTATCAATTCTAACAGGATACCCTTGGTTATATACAGTTTCAAAACGTTCAAGTTCTCTGGCGGCATAGTCCGTCCTGAAATTATAGATGCACAGAAAAAGGTTATATTACGCACGTACAAGTAATTAAAATGTCGGTTGTTTGAAATGTATCATCTGGTGGACATCCTTGGGCAGAGCTGTCTGATATCTTTACCAGATATCGTCCCCATTCGCTTAAGTTGTTCCACCCTATAAACACCTTAAACTTTCGATTGGAAGATACTCGATACCCAGATCTCGGAGACATTCAAGAAATATGAAAGAACCCACCACTTCCACTGTTTTAGACTCATCTAACATTATGTAGGTAGGGATTTGTTCTTTTTATTTAATTTGCTATTTATCCCTTATCAGAAGAATTACATCGTACGTACATGTAGATCTGTTATGTTTGTGGTGTGTCCAATGTTGCATTACTTGAAGTTGCCCAAATCTTTTAAGCCATAGCACACTGTTGGCACCTAGTTGTTTGAGCTCCATCCTGGTATGTTGATTTGGGAATAAATTTGTTAACATACCTTTGTGAACAGTTTATGTTTCTGCTGGCAAGCATACTCGAAATTTATTATGCCATGTTTATCGTTAGCACTTATTAAAGCGCATTTCATACCTCTGCTCCTTTTATTTCTTAAAGGATGCTTGAGTGAATTCGCCTAGTTTAAAGCTGCCGGACGATTAGTTCTCGAGATATAGCGTTGTGAGTGAAGCAACTTTTGTTATTGTGAAAAAAATGGATTCAAAGCAATTTCGTGTGTTGATTTATCATTGCTTTTTCATGGGAAAAAATGCAGCCGATGCAAAGAAATGGCTTGATAAGTGTTACCTTCTATTGATCGTATGTAAAAAATTTTCTAAACATAATTTTTGGGAAATTTTGCAAGGATAAACATTTCATAAAATTTTAGAAAATGTATTAAGTAAAAAATTTAAGAACAATGCATTTAAGTAAAAAAAAATGGAACTGAAAATTTTCATAATTTTGAGTTTAACGAGCCATAACTTTTTTGTTGCTGCACAGATATACCCAAAGCATTTAAGACTTGTACGAATTACTAAATTATCTTTTCGAAATATCTAAAACTATTTTTGTAGCTGTACTAGTTAATAAGTTATAGCGTTTATGGTTACACCTCCAAATTAGAGGTCACACACTTTGATGGGCTGTAACTTGAAATGCAATTAGAATCGAAACTCAGTACGTCAGAGACACCATGTCTTGCCGCCTGCTGCCAGTGATTAATATTTATGTTGATTTATGATGATTCATCTGAAGCTGATTGTTATTCCACCGCACGATATTTCGCTTTCGCAATGGCTTGTAAGCTCCATGAAGGTCATAAGAAAAGTGGATCATAGATAATGTGTTAATAGATTTTGTTTTTTGGGCGGGTATCCTGCTGAAGGACACCTCACTACAAGTACTCATCCGCAGCTACACAAAAACACTCGCATTTTACTAGAATAAACAGAGTTTCGCTTAGCTCACAAAAGAGATGATTTTAAGTTGTAGACATACATGAACTTGAAAGATCACTCGCAATTCAGGCCCTAAAAAAAAAATAAAAAAAAATTCTTAATTTTATCAAAAAACGGACCGCTTTTCGGTAGGAATACTTTTTGTGTTTTTGTACCTGTTTTAAGGTCTGCGCCTTTATTTTGCTTGGAAGTTCTTTATTTTATTTTTTTTCAAAATTCTTTATTAGTAGCTACAGTTGTTTTACAGCTTTTCAATGTGAATACAAGATCCTATCCTCAGACAGTCCTCAACTTGCATAGTTATATAGGCAAAATCATATGTATATATGAATACAATATCAAGTCATTGTAATGTCTTGTGGACACATAAATATGCCCATCTTATTTGATTAGAAGTTTTAAGTATCCGGGATGAAGCTTTACATTTAAAAGTCCTCGTACTACATCAAGACAGTCATATAGTCAACCTATTTCAAATGTGCAATATTTTTATTCTTTTACTTATACTTTGCCATAAGATTCTTCCTGAACCGTATGAATAGCAGAAGGAAGCAGAATCATGAACCAACAATCTTTCTAATTTACCTTAATTAAAATCGAGATTTATCTGCCTCGGACTTATAAATGGAAACACATTAATTTCTAAATCCTCCCTCTTGATTTTTACTTGTATCTGTGTATCTACAAATAATAACGCATATGTTGAGCTTCATTTAATTGTCCAGTTTAACAAATATCCGAGATGGAATCACAAAATGATTTGTACTTTCACCTTTACTTCACCACCCTTCATATCCTTTTCGAAATAATGCAGAATCCTTACAATACAGGAAACACTGAAACTAGATTTATTTTCGTAGATTCATTTCATCAATTGTTTGCATAGATACTCGTAAACCACAGCCTGTTTAAAAGAGGGTGTTGTTTTGCCCACTCGAAAGCCCATACAAAGGTGATTCAGGACACAAATTGAGATCATGTGATATGATAGAATCAAACGTTTGAACTTTCACAAAAATATTTGAAATCATATTTAGGTACATGGAAAGATGTACAGTTTATCTTATGGCAATTGATGGGAAAGTAAACAACTTGTGCTTTACAAGTATTTCAATCATCTTCTAATTTTCGAAATTTTCTATAGGAAGCAATTTATCGTTTTATCAATTGAGCTGGCAAGAAATCACATTGTATATTTGGCTTGGACTAACTCTTTCAAGAAAATGAAATAACAAATAGAACCAGGGAATAAAAATATCTCATATGAATTTGACAAAAAAAAACCGTTTGTTGAATATGTCCCGTTTCGTAGCCAGTCGGAATTGTGTTATTGTGTAGAGATTAAGGGTTCAAAGCAATGCATGTAAACATTTACTTTTACTTTTATAATGGGGCTTAATAATTTTGGATCGACTTAACGATTTTCTTTGTTTCCATATTCTTCTAGTCAAAACCATATACATATGTACAAAAGATATGTGCAACACATTAAACTAATAACTAAATTTCAATAGGGACCCTCAAAATTTGTTAGGTTATAGCTGCCATGTTGTTAAAGCAACATCTGTCAAATTTGTTGTGGATTGTTCAGTAGTAATAGCAAGTCACCATGGAAGCTTGAACAACGTCTGCAAATCAACAAATTTTTTTTTAAATTTAATTAATTTAAAGTTGACCAAAAAATTTCTCCAAAAAAATTATTTTACGTGACGAGGCGCATTTTTGAATCAATCCACCCGAGATACACCAGCACAAAATGTATGCCGAGAAAGTCACTGTTGATGCGGATTTTAGTTTCGCGAATTATCGGTCCGCAAACGAAACAAACATTGCCATAACCGTTAACGGTGAATGCTAGAGATTCATGATAAACAACTTTTTGTGGTTTAAACTGGATAATGTGTTTACCGACGACTACGTGCCACATAGCGAATGTCACGATGAGCTTTCTGCACGATATATTTAAGGACATGGTTATCTCGCGCGGCGACGACGTGAACTGGCCACCGAGATCGCATGATTTAACGCAACCAAAGACAACATAACGAACGCCATCTAGAAAATTCAGCCAAATTTATGTCATAAGACTTTATGGCAAAATTATAAAAAAATTTTACTTTCCAAATACGTACCACCAAGGAAAGCGGTGTTGGACATTTAAACGAGGTTTTATTCCATACCAACATAATTTCATAAAATTAAAATTAAAAACCAGACAATTGGTTATTGAAAAAAAAATACAATTTACGGAGTGTACAACGTGTGTTCAGAGAGTAAGGTGACTTTTGAAATTTCGCGGCAACTTACATTCGATTAACAATTTTCTTTTTTGCTGTGTTAGTACACATGTCGCGAACATATGTTCACTGTTCCAAGTATATAGCATACTTAGTTTATTTTTGACAGATAAAAAGGTTAGACTTTTTTGGTGAATTTGCATCAAATTTTGTGTAAAAAATGGAATTAAGTGCTCTAAGACACTTGAAATGTTGACAGTGACATACGGCGAGTCTGCTCTAAGTAAAAAAAAAAAAATGTTAACAGATGGTACAAGCTCTTCTAAGATGGCCGAGAAGTAGCCAATGACGAACAGCACATTAACAAAAGATGATAACGTCGAAACTGTGAAGAAAATTGTATGGGAAATTACCATAATGAGACATGTGTCAGCAGAGTTTGTTCCAAAACTTCTTAATTTTGATCACAAGAACCGTCGCATGAGCAACGCTCAGGAGCTCTTGAATGACGTCAGTGATGATTCTGACTTGCTCAAATGGGTCATAGCTAGTGACGAATTATTACGATTCATGGGTGTATAGTTATGACATCGAATCGTCACCCAATTGTCTCAATGGAAGCACACAGGTGGGCCAAGCCCGAAAAAAACAGCATTGCTGGAAGAGCTCAAGGATATACCAAAGTATAGCTTATGAGAAGTGCTAGAAAGATTGGAAAAAGCGTTGACACAAGTGTATTATGTCTGAGGTGTATTACTTTGAAGGGTGTAACATTAATATTGATTAATAAATAAATATATATAGTCACTTTACTATTCGAACACACCTCGTACATATATAAATATTCTAAATAATATACAT
Source organism: Volucella inanis (assembly GCA_907269105.1). Lineage (NCBI taxonomy): Eukaryota > Metazoa > Arthropoda > Insecta > Diptera > Syrphidae > Volucella > Volucella inanis. The sequence continues at coordinate 215,750,793 of OU026153.1, forward strand.
GACAACTCTAGTTACCAGGATTTTTGGCTAAACTTATACAAAGTTTGGCTTATTTATTGTTTTATAAAAAACAATACTGATCTGAGTCCAGATCATATCCATCTGATTTGTGGATACTTCAAAACTCTAGCTACCTCCATTGCCTTGATTTAAGATTCAAGGCAAACGTCTAAGAGTATGTTTTTTTATATATACTTAGAATTAAAGTCGAGTAACCATTGCCCTGCAACAAAAAATCTAAGAAAAAAGTTGATAGGAAAATCTTAAGTATCGTAGTTTACTCGTACGTTGAGGTTTATGTAAACACCACGTTACTGACATTAAGCTTTGTTCTTCCAATTATTTAAATACCGTCGTGGTATGCGAGTAACTGTACGAATTTTGAAAGATTGGGACTGTGGGGATATGAATACCCTTTTACTGGCTTTTCTCCAGGGCGCGGGCGGGTGGTGTAGTAGTTTGAAACTCAGGTGTATTAGGTTTCGATATTTTTTCCCAGAGGTGGTTGTCAAACTGAAGCCAGTGCATCCTCAACCAGTGGGTCTTAGTACGTGCTAGTTGTTAGTTCGTTACATTTAGCCCAGCAAGAACCACTCTAACATCAGTGTTATGCCTTCATGTCATAGTTGACGCCGACGGGATTTTCATATAACTACATACAAATTCTATGAAAATACTTTTTCAGAGAATTGACTCATACGGAATTCGAACCCGTGATCCTATGTTTGAGGAGTCTATGCATATACCACTACACCACGGCCACCCAAATTGGATGACAATGGGTCGCCAAGACAAAACTTTTAATATCAGAGGATTCGGTGATGCCGTAACCAATCTTGATGGTAAACCATGGATTCTCTATCGTCGTCTTGCACAATCGAACTAGTTTGACAGGGATCAACAATTTCCCTATATCCATCGCCTTTAAAAATGCTTTACAAACCTTGATTTTCTTCAAGGTATGCCGTAGTGTAATAATCTACTCTATAACGAATATTTCTGGCCTAAAGCCGTACCTCTATGTTGTTGACAAACTATTTTAGGCGCTCCCACATTGCATCAAATAAGATCTTGACGACCTCTATAGGGCCGCTTTCATGAAGATCGAACCAAAAATGCTAAGGTTTCATTCATCGGGCTCGACTATATTTTATGGGTGATGCGATGTGTGCTCTTTTTGAAGTCATTTCGCTACCTGCCGAAGCGGTCCTTCCACATCATCATTACTGACAGCAATTCTATTATTACCGTTCCTTGTTCACTATTTCATCATTCGGCTAGGTCTTTGTTTACTTTGGATTTTCTTTTAACATTTTGATTAGGCTTTCGAACCTCATACAAGCAATTTATTCTGTTTCTTTTGTTTGTAGGGCTCCCCAGCAGATTTTATTCACTATGAACTGTATCCACTATGCCGAATATGTTATCTGAGAAAAACAACATATTATAGGCCGCATTTCTGAAGGCTTTTTGGTAGCTCTGCCAGTGGTCTTCGGTATTTGATGCTTGTGGTAGATATTGAATTTTGGTTAAATTAAGGGACTTTTCGGATTTTTTGATAACCGCAACCATGAACTGGGTAAACCAAGACTGTGGAACAAGTCAACATTCGCTTTTCGGAACTTCTGGACTTCTTTCATACTAAAGGAGTAAATTACATCGATCGCGATGTATTTGATCTGGAGAATTCCAAACCCCCTTTTGAGTATTAAGGTGAATTATGCGTGCTAGCCACGAAGTTTTATCCAGAGGTTGGATGGACAATTGCCGTTGGTCCATTAGGGGCTTATTCGCCACCATCTATATTCAGTACATATTCTTCAAAAAACTTATTTAATGATACCACCACTGTTAAATCGATTATTTCAATCCTCGTATATTCTCTTCTAAGGTCCAGTCAGTCGACGGAGTATTATATGTATAGGTATAGTGTGATCATTTTATTTTTCCTCAATAATAGAAATGAAATAAGTATAATAAGCACATGGTTGACGAAAAATCTCAAGCTGAATATTTGGACAATACAAACTTTTGTGATAGCGGTCCCTAGACTTGTGTGGGCACCAGTATCACATGTTCTGATTAATACAGTCATCGATATGAAAATGTGCTTCGCCAGTATATAATATATTTCCAAGCGTTCGTGATGTTCGAAAACATTCCAGCATCATTCTTGCTAAGACTTCTCGTAAGAAATAGTCAAATTCGTTGAGAAACAGCATGATTTGCATTTTGTTTGGGTGAAATTTTAGTTTTTTTTTTTTTTTTTTTTTTTTTTTTTTTTTTTTTTTTTTTTTTTTTTTCTATTCCAGTACAAACCGCAATCTTCCTCACCGATGTACGCAGATTGCGCATAATTTTGCGTCAAACTTGAAATGCATGTTCTGGCGTACACTGTCATACAAGTTAGGTGCCTTACTAGTAATCTAGTCAGGTCATTGTTTTTGCATTGTCCTGCTCAATTTCTGCAAAAATATGCAGTGCGCTGCTGTCGCATTTGTTATACATGGAAGTCGACTTGTCAAGATGATTCTCTAGTAATCGTAAGCAAAAATCATTAGCTGCTGGGTCGTCAGATTTCATCTTTGGTTCAAAGTTTCTTGCCCACGTTTTATCAATATGAACTACTTGATAAAGGAATTCATTACCATTCACGACAAGTCTTCATTTCAATAGAGTTGCAGTGTCCAGACGTTCTTTCTTCTGTTAAGTAGTAAAACAAAGTCGGACAACGGTCCGACATTTTTCTTTTATGCAAATTATTTTTGAATATTCGGAAAACAGGTGTTGTCAGCCTAAAGTAGCACACTACTAGTATATGTTATTACCTTATCTGTTAAGAAACCCCAACGCAAGTAACTTTGTTGCTGTTGATGAGTTGATGAGTGGATGAGTTTCGCCGGAACACTCAACTACAGTCTATTGTATATTTAAATAGAGGATTAGATGGTACAATCTTGCTTAGATGGAAGATTTTATTAAGACTTTGAAAACAGTTTTCATTTTACAATTTCTACAATCTAAAGTTTCATTCATTGATTCGGTACAGTGCTTAGCACCATTTGTTGATATTTGACCTAGTCATACAAACAGGATAAGTCCAAAGGCCAATCCATCAGTAAAGGTACAAAGTAATATAATAGAACTACTAAAATGTAAACTAATAATTGTAGAAATGACGAAAAGAATACGATTCACTTCTGGAACAGACAAAACCGTCTAAGAAAATAGTTTTTAAAGGTAGATTTCAAAAACAATTGCTTGTCCTATGGCTACTTAAATGTTTGTTTTCGTTTCGAAATTCGTTAGAAATTCTGTAAACCCAGTTCTGAAATTATCTTACAATACGTATTATTGTCTTCCTCAGAAAACTAACATTACAAATAGCTTTCAAATAAATGAAACCAAATTCCGCTCCAAGACTTTTATTTTCGTAGCTTCGAGTAATGTGTACATTTAATAATTCGTACTAATTAATTGCGGAGCAATTCTCTTGAAATTCCGTTTATAATTACAAAAGTTTTAAATTTGCACAACAACCGAGACTGGATATGAAAGTTGTTTTTTGTTGTTCTTATTGTTGAATTTTTTTTTTTTTTTTTTTTCTTTTTTTTACCCTCGTATCTTTCTCTTTTGGCAGAGAAAAGTTCTTACAACCACAAGCCAGAAATAACTACTTGATATACTCTCTTGGTCGTCCTACCGTCATATCGCCGTCGTGCACCTGAAAGAATAAACCCTTAAATGTTTTGCGTTTGTGGGACAGTACCGGTGACAACATCAAAGCGCCATACTTATATGTACAAATTGTTTTCCCCCACAGAAAAAATTGGAATAAAAAAACCTTTTAGATTTAAGGTGAAATATATCCTGGAATTTATAAGGCAGACTTAAGTGAAGAATTCTGGCGGTGGGTGGTGATGGGAGATGGAATCTGAAAAAATGAGGTGTGATGCGAGGATGCGCGAGAATCAGTACCACTGTGCTTTTCTATATAAGGGATGAAATCTGTGCAGCATTCGCATACACGAGACGGAAACAGAAAAATGAGGGTTGAATTTTGGTACGCATACAAAAAAGGGGAGGCGCTTTAGCCAACCAAAACATTCGTCGATTGGCCAAAACTCATTCCTGTTGTTTTATTTTATTCAGACCTTCGGAGTACACAACCACCCGCTGGGCGGTGGGTGGATTCACTTTCACCTGTTGTTGGTCCATTCTGCCAGCATCACCCTTGTACAGAAGATGAGAAAATGGGAAAAATTTCGGTAAACTCATCCCGGATTGGGTATATGATATCCATGAATCCGCACGCAATATAGAAGCGAGGGTGAGAGCATTCTACACTCTACTACACCAATTGCGTTGGAAATTACACAGAGTTACGAAGGGAATCCATGAATGTATTCGTGAATCTGAGTAATTTTTTTTTTTTTTTTATTTATTTATTATTATTATTTTTTTTTTTTTAACAGGCAAGTATGTTAAATAGTGCGTACGTATGTGAAAAGGATAATATGGTGATGCTACTGCTTCGTCTATATCATTTCGTTGTCGTTCCAACTAAATAACGCCAGAGCAAAGGGGGTGTGATAACAATGCCCATACCAATGATGATGTTGATGATGCCGATGATGACGGCTATGACGACGAAAACACCGCCACCGATGAAGGCATATTGCTAGGATAACGTTCGATTTTGAATTCAGTTGTAATTTTACCGTCACCGTGTTGTCCGGTTGCTAGGCACAAAAACACCTCGTAGTGGCAGTCGCAGACTGACAAACTCCTTTCACTTTCAACTGTTTCTGCTGCTCTGTACAGAGTAGAACTTATGGACCGTTTTTCACACATCTTGTTTGGTTGTTTTTGGGACCGTTACTACTGGTGATGGAAATATAAACCATTTGAATGGGATCAATTTTCAATTTTGTTTTTACTTTTCCATTGAAACCGATCTCCTAGATGTACAAGTACTCTTATTGTTGCTGCATTTTAAACTTGTGGTGCTGCTTCTGCTCTCATGTTATTAGCTGCTGCTGCTACTACTGTTGTTTTCCGCCTGCTGCTCCTACAACCACTCTTCGAAACTAGTTCATCGCCCATAGTGACGACCTTTAGCGAACTTGTGTCTCGCGTTACTGTCGGGTTATATTCATAAACGTGTTGCATTTTTGTTTCCGTGTCTTTAATAAAGCCAATGAGCTTTTAAACAGTTCGGTTTTATCGGAAATTGTGCTGTTTCTTATTTTTGTACATATATAAAAACCAATACAAATATCGGTGAAGGAAAAGAAAAAACTTTATGAGATATTATTTTCAAAAGTGATCGGTTTATATTTGATACAAATTTGCCATTTTAAAGATAATCTACTGAATGCATCAACCGGATTTTCTATCACGGATCTACCACTTTTCCAGGGAACAAAAGAAGCACAGCGATATGTATAGGCGTCATAATAATCTATCCTATTGCGGTGGTAAAAAAAAATAACACAAATAAAAAAATTATATTTATGTAGAGCACGTTTATATATATTTACTTATGTCTTATTTTTTAATTCAAAATTTTTAGAGTGTCTCAAGTTTTGTAGGTTACACGCTGGCCTTAAATTAGTTTTGAATAACACTTTACAGTGAAAATTTTACGTCAGACATTGAATATCTGATAAGCAAGTTTAACATAATATATCATATACTAACATATATCACTCACTATCAGTTTTGAATGAAATCAATCAATCAAAAAGTGTTTCAATTTCTACTTTAATTGACATTTTTGGTATGGCAAACACAATTTTATTTTTATTTATATTATTTTGTTTTCGAAGAATACAATACAAATAAATTTGTAAAGTCCATGTGGCGGAGAAATAGTTTTCGAAAACAAAAAACACAATTTTGTCGTTAATAATTGAATATTATAGAATATTAAATAGCAATATCTATAATAAACCATTAAGGAATTATTAATTAAATATTCCTTTAAAAGATTCTCAGGTCAGTTTATTTCTGGGAAGATCTTTTTTTACATTCTGACTTCAGAGAAAAACTCTAACTAACAAGTCCGCTTATGGTCCCTTGAAATACCGTCCAACGGTTTCTTTAGACCGAAAATGATCTTTTCGGAGCCATTTTATTTTTTGATTATTGTATTTTTCGTAAAATTTGTGTGTTCCATAATTTTTTCTCAGAAGTTTTACTCCAAAATCCAAGATTTTTCATCAAAATATGGCATAAAGTTTATATTTGGTCAGTTGTGGTCTTTTCTGGTCCAGAACCGCATTGGAAAAAATCAATTAGGCTTTAAATGAGCGGCTTTTGGTATCCTCAAAACAGATAAGTTGGTGTAGCCGACTAATCATTTTTTTATCATCCAGCCAGAAAAGCTTAAATTCCAATTACTGAACGTCCTTTTTTCGACCATATTTGTAGAAAAAAATTGTGCACCTTTTTACTACTGACAATTGTAGCAATGGCTTCTCTTGGAATAAGCTTTCTTCGAAGAATACTTGCCCGAACTAACCCCTATCCGAGTTTGGGCAAAGATAGATGCGCTTATAAATTTTAATATAAAGGTATTGGGTTCTGGTTTTAGCTGAACGTTGAGTTCATCTGAGATAAATTTGAAATTTCATACAAAACTAAATTGCAGAATTAATTGATATAATATTTTTCTTGTTTACTGAGCGTGTAAAGTTTATAGGTACATCCAAAATGGAAAGAAATCAGTTGTTCGTATGCAGTTCATTACATTCGTAATAAAACTAATTGGAGATTTTCTGTTAACTTTCAAGAAGTCTTCGATCTGATCGAGCTTGTCTCAACTTCTGACCCACGGCTCTGACTATATCATATTAAATACAAGAACAAGTCATATTTTTAAAAAGCTTTTAAGGGATATAACAGCTCTTAACATTTGGTGACCATGAAACTTTATGTTAGTAAATAATCTGTTTTATAAAGGCACACTACAACCAATTTTCAAAAATTGTGACTTTCCATTTTATATTATGATTTCTGATTCACCCCTGATTTCTGGTTTATAGTCCTCATCTTCATCGTTACAACCGATATCTCAAAAACCTTCTTTACCAATAAAAATAAAAATTGAAGTGATTAAATTTTTACTGACATGACGCATCTTTAAAAAATTCCAAGGGAGAGCATATTTCTTTTAATTTTAGTAAAGCTAGTAAAAACATAACAACTGTACACACTTATATAAACTGCCTATGGAATAAAAATATATATTATTGCGAATTTCATTTTCATAAGTTCATTGAAATCCGTGCATTGAATAGAAAGAAACTGAAAAAATCCAAAACCCCAACATGTCATGTCCTGACAATATTTAGAGATTAAATCATAACCATGTACCTGATTTTTGACTTCCTGAAAGGGAAGTTCTTGTATTCACCCCGAAAAATTTTGTAATATCTTTTGTCTATAATGTTTTTAGACAATTGCAATTATTGATTGCGGGTTTGGTGTGTACGTTCTCCATTCTAGAAAGCGTGTGCAATGAAATATTGCATGCTCTGTTTCTTCCTCCTGATTCGGTCAGCTATCGTTTTAGAAGCGGTGTAAGTACAATACTTTCGATGCCCACCGTGTGACCAGATACATAAGATGGTAGTTGCAGTTTCCATATTTTCGGTTTGTCCAAACGTGTATGCATGGGATAGTAAGTCTGTAGGTCCATTTGCCATTCGTAGTGGTGTTTCACCGAACTTCCCAGCTGATCATTGAAGTTAGTCTTTTTTCGTCCTTGGTCCTCTTGATGACTGTCGCCTTTTGGTTACTAGAATCTCTCTAGACGCGCGCACAAGATTTTATGTACCCTTAAAATATTTGGACAGACCGCAGGCGAAATAAAGCTAGGGAGGGAAGAAAAAAGAGATACTGATGTGCGTTGGTTTCAAATATATGGTGATTCATTACTTGATTTATAAAGTAAAATAAAACACGTAAATTTAAAAGTTAACTTAAAATTTTTATTATCGGTTAAAAGAACAATTCATGGCATTTACTTTTTGAAAATAAAATCATGTAAATGTTGGCCACGACTACGTCTGAGGTGGTCCATTCGGAAGATCCAATTTTGGGCGGATTACACGAGTAATGTTGGCTTTCAAAGCGTCAATCGTAGCTGGCTTATTCCTAAAGACCTGAGACTTTACATATCCCCACAGAAAATAGTCCAAATAGGCGGCCAATTTACCGTAGCAAGACGTGAAATTAAGTGCTTACCAAAATGATTTCTCAACAAGTATATTGTTTCACGCGCTATATGGCTCTTAGCACCGCCAGAGCTCACCAAGACCATGTGCTTGAATTTCAGGTGGCACACAGTCCGTTAACATGGCGCGATAACGGTTACCATTCCAATGATTCCATCAGCCCATAAACCACACCATACCGTTGTTTTTAATGGATTTAATGGTAGCTCTTGGTACTTTTCGGGTTGCTCATCTGCCCAAATACAGCAATTTTGTTTATTATCGTATTCATTGAGCCAGAAATGGGCTTCATCACTGAATAAAATTTCACAATAAAACACCGGATTTTCATTGAGTTTTAGGCCGAGATCCTCATGTAAAATACGCCAAGTTGTCAAATACGCCAAGCCAAGCTGGTGAGAACGACGACGAATCGATTCGTTACGGTCTTCGCGTACACTCTTAGCTACAGCTCTCTCTTCACTACGTGCTGGATGTAGTCTAACCGGTCGAGTATCATCCACTAATGTAAACTGAGACTCAAATTTGCGAATGGTATTGGCAATAGTGGTTTCAGTAGGTCGATTATGCGCACCGTAAGTTCCTTGAATCTCACATAAAACATTAGGCGCACCTTACCAGATGTGGGATTTATACTCTGGGATTACCAGATGGGCGGATAAACGCCATATACAATATATTAAGGCTAGGTCAGAGGAAGTGAAATATTTCTTACATCGCTTGAGGAAACCCAGATATTTCGCAACATTTTTGGCAACATCGAATATGCGGTCATTCCAACATAAGTTGTCATTGACGCACAAGCCGAGAATGGAAAGTTATCCGGTTTCTACGATGCAAGTGCCATTCATGGATGATGGCTAGATATTTAAATTTCGCCTAAACGACAGCAGACAGCATTGTGTTTTGGAAGCATTTAATTCCACTCTGTTGATAGTTCCCCAATTAGTTATGCTGCTAATATCGGACAGCTAAACATACGCTGTCATTTTCCTTCTACAGCCGAAGAAAAGAAACGTGAATCCAGAAACGAATCTGAGAAGCATATAGTTCTGTCGTCAGCAAAGGAATATATTGGGTAAGAAGCGGAATCATCCCACCTATAACAAAAGCGACTAATTACTCTAAATGCACTAAGTCGATATATTGATCGTTAGAACCCCCATCTAAATTAAGGCTGCGTATACCAGGACTGATTTTACTACCTTGCATATTCGGGTCCTCCGATGTTGGGCAGTATTCCCGATAGTGGTGTCAAGAGCTTTAACGCATTTTTCCCGAATAGTCGATGTGAGGCATACAATTTAATTTATTATTTCGCTCCCTGGGTGGCATCCAACATTAAATGGGGAGACTAAATTATTAGTGTAAATTGACTTGTTGTATTTTAGGCAACCATTCATCTCACGAGATTTTAGTTTCTTAAAAAAAAAAGAATGTCTTTCGGTTGACTGTTATTGAACCCCGAACCGTCCGATTGGTGACTACTTGAGTCACGGCCGCCCACTAGGTATTTTATGTTATATTTTGATCAAAAATATAATGATTTGACTGATTTGAATGATTTGTAATGATTTGACTTCCTACGTCCACGTATTCCACATTTTCCGGCTGGTTATTAGAACAGCTTCCGTTTTGTGATCTGCTAGTTCTAGGCCGGCTGATATGAACAGGTCTTTGATAAGTTTGATTGCTTAGCTGACTCGTAGCTGACTCTATCTCGCAAATATTCTTTGCAACAGTGACAATGGCTATGTCGTCAACTCACTCCTGGTGGCAATGTTAATTGCAGAAATCCGTCGTACATGATATTCCAGACTAGGGGACACAATACCGACCCTTGTGGCACTCCCGCGGATATTTTATAGTATTTTTCACCTTTGTCGTACGTACGTAGTACCGTTTATCCATTTTGGCTAGTGACATTTTTATAAACTACCAATTTGCTGAGTCAAAAACATTTTTTATGTTCAGCGTCATTCCGCTTTATCGAAGGGACCTACTTGCCAGTTGAAATATGTCTGAAAATCGCCTCTACTTCTAGAACGCTGCACTCTCCAATATGCTTGTAAGCAGTTTGCTCTGGGTGTTTTTATTTTTTGACTCTACTAATAGCATGGACAGCTTTTACTGGGTATTTGTCTGGCCATTGCTGCGTCACATGCTGTATTTATAGTGCGAGTGCACCCAGAAAAAAATGCCATGAAATTATTATGATTTATTATTACTTCAATAAGATTTTAACCTTAAAATTGGTCAATGGTCAGAATTATTATTTTAATGGTGTGTTTGTACTATTGACTTAATAGTCTAAGACTACTGATCTAATGGTATGTCTCGTTAACAGATTAATAGTACGTATCATTGAAAAAATGTGATACAAATGTTTTTAATAGGATGAATACCATATGTAAATGATAGGTAGTACTATTTAACCAATAACTAAAAACTATTACTATTACATATTTAGGGTTTTGCAATAACGACTTGACAATATTTTTTTTAAACAAAAGGCAAAACATTTGAGATATATCAAAAACTTTATTATTGGCTTGAAGTACAATCAAAACATTTATGAATGGAACTCGACTTCGTTCATATGGCCACCGCGGGCACGTTTGCAGCGGTCGATTCGTTGGAGCCAATTTTCAACGACTCGGCCACACATTTCGGCCGGAACGGACGCTATTTCGCGTTTAATATTGGTTCTGAGCTCTTCCAACGTCGTTGGCGTGTTGGCATAAACCAATGACTTAACGTAGGCCCACAGAAAATAGCCAAACGGCGTTAAATCACACGAACGAGGCGGCCAATCAACTGGCTCAAGTCTTGAGATAACACGCTCACCATACTTACTCTTCAATAAATCGATTGTAGCGTGTGCTGTGTGGCTTGTGGCACCATCCTGTTGAAACCACATGTCGTCCAAGTCCATATCTTCCAATTCGGGCCAAAAATAATCGGTGATCATGGCGCGATAACGCTGACCATTCACAGTAACGTTACTTCAATTCTTGAGTCAGCTTGATCTTGTATGGGTGTAAACCAAGATCCTTATGCAAAATATGACATAATGTGGTCTGAGCGATGCCCAATTCTTGAGAACGCCGTGGAATTGACTGATTTGGATCGTTTGCTACGGACGTCTGAACGGCAGCGATATTTTCGACACTTCGACCAACCCGTTGTCTCACTGACACGGCAACATCACACAACGAATATGTAGACTCAAATTTTTTCACTAAACTTGTTATTGCCGTCTACTAGGGCGAGAATTACGACCGAAAATTGGAGTTAACGCTCTTAAAGTTGCAGTCACCGACTCCGAACATCTGTAGAAAATTTTTATAATTTGCAGACGTTGTTCGTTAGTGTACTTTACCACGACGAAAATGTTGAGGTTATTGAATAAATTGACATTGACAGTTTGATGATTAGTGAAAGAGTGCGTTCACAAATTAAATTCAAAGTTGTCAAGTCCCTATTGGAAAACCCTTTATTTTTGAATTAATGTGATGTAGTATTTAAAATTAAAATATGGCGCCATTTTAATTTAAAGTGTTTTGTTCTTTTAATATTTACATACATACCGTCAAAACAATAGTATCATAGAATTGTTTTAATAGTATTGCGAAATAAATAATTCTATTGATTTTTAATGGTTTATCCTATTAAAAGTTATAATATATATGAATTATAAAAATACTAATTTTCGTTAATAATGTATAATTTTTATTTTTGATTGAGGAAAGAGAAAAATAATTTAATCATAATTTTTTGCGATATTTTTTATAAAAGTATTTTAAAGTTTTTTCAACCGGACAGCTTTGATTCCATTGTTTAGGGAATACATGTGAATTAGCTCACCAATATGATTTTTTGCCCTTGGGGTTGTCGTAATGGATCCATTTTTCATCACCAGTAACAATCCGATGCAAAAATAACTTCCTTTTGTGGCGTTCCAGCAGCATTTCGGACATGCAAAATCGCCTTTCGACGTCTCTTGGCTTGAGTTCATGTGGAACCCAATTTCCTTGCTTTTGAATATATCCAGCTGCTTTAAAACGTTTTGAAATGGCTGCTTGAGTGACACCCAACGATTCTTCGAGCTTCCAGTTCTTCATCTTCAAACTTTTTTGGTTGAACATTACGTTCATCGTCTTCCAAGCCAAAATCACCACTTTTGGCACATTTGCTCAGCTAGCGCATGTTCACCATAAACTTCCACCAAAATACGATGACTTTCGGCAGCAGTTTTCTTCATATTAAAGTGATGAAGAAGAACTCTCCGCAAAAACACTTTTTCAGGCACAAAGTTCGACATATTTAAGTGAAAAAAAAAATTATTGTTGCTTACGCTTCAAATGAACGACATATACTGAAATAACGTACAATGACAGTAGCTTTCCAATGCATGTTCCAATGGAATAATACAAGTTACGCCATTTCTTAGCAAACCGCACGAACTTATAGACCTGCTTTATTGTTTTCTGGTACTAGGTCACCTATAATCAGAGGCAAAAATTGAATTAACGTCATTGTTTAGCGAACAGTCATTTTCAAGTTATTTACTTTTAACAAAGATAATACAAAAGGAGGAGAAATGTTACCTACTTCAGTTTTACCGTTGTTAAACATTTGCTTGCGATCATTAAAAACCTCAATTTAAAAAACTTCCGAGTTTTCCATTAAATAAACTAAAATTTTCGAAACATTATACCTTCTAATACCTTCGAAAATATCATGCATAATATCAAAATAAAAATTTGTGGCAACATGAAATGATTCAATATCATTAAAACACAATTTTCTTTTATACCAGTAATTTTTTCATTATTTGTCTCCAGATCAGTTCTATAGTTATCAATACTACGTAAAAATTTTGCGTGCTCAGTTACATAAGATTGCATTTCACTCCTGCCTCTTTTGCAAACACTACAATAAAAACTTGATTTAAAACTGCTTAAAAAACCCATATAAGTGTTAAGAACTAAGTTATCTTCAACAACGAATGCCAAAATAAAATGTATGTGATAACGTGTACCATCAACATCTATGTATTTGCAATCCATCATTTTCAAAAATTTTGATACGTTCAACAAATCGTTTAATTGTAAAGGAATTTCCATATAAATATCTATCTTTTGTTTTAAAAAAAATCCGGCAAGAAAAATGTTTCGCAATTTTGATGCGTTGTGTTTAGGAATAGTTGGAAAAGTGTAATACACTCCATAGATTGATTGATCTTTTGTATGTGATCCTAGAGGATTGTCTATACAAAAATCGTCAAGAAATGAAACGAACGGTATCGTAATTTTGTTTCGATGATGTTAAGTCTTTTTTTTCCATATCTTTCCGTTTATTAAGCTTTCGTAAATACCTGAACTGCAATTAATTAATGTTTTTAAATGTTTTTATTAACACATTTTTTGATTGGAAAAACTTTTGTATTTGAAATTCAATAGGCATAATTACTCCTGTTACTTTGTTGGAATCTAAAGTAGGGGTATTATTTATGATTATTTCGCAAATCTCGTCATTAAGAGTGTAATATGTGGGTTTTTGAAATAAACCTTTACTTTCTAGTTCTTGAATGAATTTATATTCAATGCTAATGGCTTCAAATAGAAGCAAAATTTGATTCAATAAATTAATTGCAGTGATCTTGTTTTCATTATTTTCAATTAAAGGAACATATTTCATTAATAGGGTCAATAATAATTGTTTGTACTAGTTTAACTATATCTGTAATATTTTTTCGATTAAACTTATAATTTTTGTGTAAAGCTAAAGCAAAAAGAACTGTAGATAGATCAATCGTAAAATCATTACATGCTAGTCTGCTGTAAATGTCTGGGAAAAGATTATGATTTAAAATTTCTGAAGACAAAGATTCGTTCTTTTTTTACTATTTTGGTTTGGCAAATTTTTAATCTTGATGTGTGCGAAATTACTCTTAGTTTGATTAAGTTTAAGATCGTTAACTCTGTTTATATGCCCTTTAAAAGCGTGAATATCTTGAAATTTTTAAAAGCAATCTTTTTCTATACATATACAAAAAAGAGTCTACATTTTTGAGAACGTGAGATAGATCTTAAGTGAATAAGCAGGAAATTACACGATTCTAAATCAAAGCCGCATAAAAAGCACTTTATTTTAAAACGTTCGCATATGGTATGTCCAGTAAATAAAAATGTTTATGTAGTATATGGAATTAAGCTTATTTTAAGTATAAAGAAGGAATAATTTTGTTAAAAAAAAAAAAATTTTAAAGTGTTTTGATTCAATATTTTTTTAAAAACGCATAAAGTTTAATAAACTATTTACATTTGAATTTTGTTCTATGGGAAATTTATAAAAATAGCTCTTCATAAAAAAATAAATATTCCTACCCTCCTTAGGCTAAACAAAATTGTTTACATGGAACAATTTAAAAGTAAAATCAAAAAATTTTAAAAATGATGTAAATTTATACAAAATATTGTCATAAAAAGTAAAAAATTGGTCAAGGTAGCTTATATCCTTTCCTATAAGGATTATTATAGGCTGTAGACTAAACCCCTTTGACAATTGTTTATTTCGAAGTAGCTTTACCTTTCCAGAATACTGCGCAGCTGACGAACAGTGTATGAATTATGAGGTAACAATGCTGTCAATAGTATCTTTTTACTTGAATCAATATCTTTCTTAAGTTCCTTGAGTAAAGTCAAAGATGTTCTGTCTTTAATTTTCTTCTTGAGATGTGGCACAATTTTCTCCAAAAATGAGGGCCAAAGGTCGAACAGCTCAGACTTATTTTCAGATTTTAATATTTCGTAATCAATTTCAACCTGAAATTTAAAAAATTATTATAATTTTTTTCAGAGTTTGTCTGTTTTTAACGTAAAACTGTATAAAAAATACAGTTAAAAAAAATAAAATTGCGCATATAAGGCTACATTGTAAATCTAATCAATGTTGTTGGAAAAGTGGCCATATCTTCAAAATATTTACATCCCCTTTTTTTATGTCATTTTGTCTTTGAGTTACGACTTGAGCCGGCTCATTATTGTGCATAAGCCATACGGTTATTTGCTCAGCATTTGAACTTAAAAGCACGGGTAAAACTGCACGTATTAGTTGATCAAATTTTGGAGTTTCTAACATGTTCAAGAAATTAGTATGAATATCGCTTAAAAAGGTAAGTTGCTACCTTCTTCAAATCGTTGTTCATTTTTGTGTCTTTTGAAATTCCTGGCGTTTACAGCTTTATCGTGAAGCTTACCAGTGGGATTTAAGCCGTCATCTCTTATGCAAATAATATTGCTTAAAATGGTAAAGCCAAATGTAAGTGAAATAAATGAAAATTCATATTAAATTAGGTTCAGTTTTTGAAAGTTTAAGCTAAAAGCTATAGCGGGGAAAAGGTTTTTGATAGCATTTGTCGCTAACTCAATATCATCCATTGACGCCTCCTTAAATTTTGCGGAATAACTTTCAACAATTATTGAAACTAACATCCAAATGATTTCCCTTTTTATAATAATCTAATACTGCAAGTCCTTTCTCAGTTTTACTTAAAAGTTCTTGGAGTGTGAAACTATTTCAAATGTTTGTATCATGTGCGAATGATACGAAGAAGGCGGTTATAAGCTAACGTTATAGGTTCCACTTCCGTTCTTGTTTTTATACTCGGAAGAACTTTCAACCAAGTAAGCCATTTCTGAAACTCCGCATCGTCAATACTGTCGTCCCAGTCTACACCTGATCGCCATACGTCTTGTAGTATGATTTTCACGTAAATTAAGAAGTTCGCGAGTAGTCCCAAGGGGTCAAAAATTGTCATCAGTGCACGAAGTAGTTCATGCTTCGTTGGACGTCTACCTTCGAACAGCAAATCCTTATTTTGAGCATTCACCTTTATTTTGTATGTAAATTTGTCGGTGGATGTGCACCACCACCTTTTCAACCTCAGATTCTTCACCGATGTTCAAATGAACCTAGTTTTTGGCGTTCTCTTCTATAGCGCTGATAACGGCCGTTGAGTTGGCCGTTATCAACTGCGTGCAATTGCGCTGCAGCATCCCATAATATTCTTACCTTCCCTGATTTGTTGGAGTTTATGAAGGGAAACACTGGGAGATACCAGGTACGGGTGCTGATATATTTTTTTTTTTTTATTTTTTTTTTTTTAATTGTATACAATCATTGATACTCAAGGCTGCTTGAAAAATACAAAAAAATGTTCACTTTAATTATAATTAAATCAAATCTACTAAAAACCTATGAAAATAGCAGCGAAATTTTTATAAAAACACATGTACTTAATGGATTTTAAGAACGTTTATTTTTCTTTAATGATGCTTTTAATAATGGGTAGAACCTCCATTTTTATTATTGTTTCGAATACTCTGTTTGGCATGGTTTCAATTAAGTTTTCGAAGATGGTATTTGAAATAGAGTCCCAGGCGAGCTTTATAGCTTCCTTAAGTTCTCCAATGGTATTATATCATATATCAGACGAGATAATGTTCCCCACAAATTCTGGATCGGTTTGAGGTCAGGACTTCCTCACTTTCTACCATTACAGCCTCCAGTGGCTCAATATACTTCTGGGAATTCATTTTCGTTGGTACAAATACAATTTTCGTTTTACCAGTTACACAGAAACTAGCCCATCGGCTGAATTTAACAACCACCTTCATTCTTTGATCGTGCCAATACATGGAAAAACCATCGGGTCCATCAAGATTAAATTTTTTCCCGTCACTAAAAACAACATTTTTTTTCATACTTCTGTCCATGAAATATATTTATTCGCAAAATCTAACCCAGCAGATTTGTGTCTGGCAGACAGCTGAGGTTTTTTCATTTGTTTCCTATAGCAAATGTTCTTATCTGCTTTAAAAATTTTCTGGGCCTGACGTTTTTCAGTCGGAAGTTTTTTTTTCTATTTGTGAAGCTGAAGGCCTGTTTGTGTTTGGAGTACTTTCTTATTTCTCTAAAAATAAGCGACTTTTAGCGGGGGCTTATTTTTATGTTATAGTCATACCGACGAATGGTCCCATATTTTTCACTCAAAAAGTTGGGAATAACTGTATGAGACCGGTTTTTCGCAATTTCTCTTAATGAAAGCCCAGAATCATTATATGCGGTAACTTTTCCTTTCTCTTCATCTAATGAAACCTTTTCCCTAGCATTGTTGATTAATAAATCTGAAAAGCTGTTTCCGAAAAAAATCTTATCAAAAACTGTTGCATTTCTATCTTACTTCTTTGGCAACTACCGTTAATAATATGAAATTGAAATTGTTGCTCCAATTGAAAAATGTTTCACAAATAACTTTACTGTTTTTTATAAGAAATTCGCACTCAATTCACACTATTTAAGAAACTGTGACGAAATATCCCATTTCAATTAACTCAGCTTGAGGCTAAGCAAAAACTTTGCACGACCATAACTCATTTGGAACAGAAAAAAAATAAAATATTTTGAACTTAAGATTACGGAATTATTGAGTACCACATTGAATGTATGTGAGGTTTTTATAAGAATGCTTTCTACCCTTCCTTAGAAGTATCTTTAACGTAGAAATTATTCGCTTGATACACGAGGGTGTTGTTGAAAAGGTGGATGCATTTGCAATCGCAGGTGTTGTGTGTTGTAAATGTTGCCTAGCATGACAAAAACAAACTTAAAAGAAAAACTCTTGAGGTTATTATGATCAATCGAATGCAGAGTTATGTTTTTGAATACATAGAGGACCTAAGTTGAACTGAAACCAATGTTTCGTGAATTTTTTTAAATGGCTAAAAATTCAATTAAGCAAAATCAGTAGTCTGTTGCTGCCGGCGGCAAAAAAAAAAAATAATTGTGGATTTGTTTTCGACTTAAACAGCGGCTGCTTTTGGCTTTCAAATCGGCGTTCAATCCCAAATGCGCCCGGAAGATATTATTTTTTCAGGCATGTAAATTATGCAATATTATGGTTGCCCAAAATATAAAAACAAATCCAATTACACTAATAATTTAGTCTCCCGATTAAATGTTGTATGCTACCCATCGAGCCAAATAGCCCAAACATTTTTTTTCTCACTCTACTTCATTTTTAGGAAAACCTAACACATGCTTTGACATCATAAGTGAAATCATCGTCATATTAAAAAATAAATAAATAATTTTATACTGTATGGAAGCATTAACTTGCAAAATGTTCGGTCTTAGAGCACTCAAACTGCAGAACTAATTTTTGAAGCACCTTAGAATTCACCAAAAGTTACGGTCTGATACAGTCTATGCTTTAAAAGATTCATTGACCCTTACTTTTTCAAAGACGGTAATAACGAGATGACAAAGGTCAACGGAATCCGATTGATACCCAATTTGTTGGCACTTGAACTCGAAGAAAATGTCATGGAAAACTAACGGTTTCAACAAGTTGGCACAATATGCCATACTGCTCGTAAAACAACCGATTTATTGAGGACGATGTTCTCTAATATAGAGTGTGACGGGTATTATGGTGAAAATTTTGAAGGGGTGGAATGCTGGAGGGGGCACTGTTAGTGGAAATAACGAAAATGGTCCACCTCTGGTGAACGGCTATGGCCTGCCGTTTTGGTGTCATCTTCAATTATTTACCGTGTTTGAACATAGCTGTCACTGTCATTGTAGAGAAGACGCAGACTTACCTAGTGTGCTATCCATGTCTTCTCGTTAACTTGGTTATCAAACCTCTGATTTCAGTTTTCAAAAGCTTTATATAAATTTAGCGCATTCTTTACAAAAATACAAAAAAAAAATAATAAAAAATACAAAAAAAAAACCATACAACAAAGATTTAAATATATATAAAACAACATTTGATAAATTTTAAGTATCAAATCTAAATCTAAAAATTATTATTGAAGACGGTGCTGTCTTCAAAGAATACGAGTAAAGCATTCGATTGGAAACCTTTAACTTTATTCTACAATATAAAACGTTTTTTCTGTTGAATATCGAAATACTAATAAACAGGAAAGTTAATGAGAAAGATTATGTTTATTTATTTTTTTTAAATACCAATTTATCTAGAAATATGAGCAAGGTTATTCTTTTGGTATACATATATGCTAAACCTATACATAATCCCATATTACGTAAAAATAAAAGTTTATCAAGCAAACACAAAATAAACGACCTATCACTTAATTTATTTTTTATTTTATTTGTTAAATAATTTAATTAATGAAAATTGATGATGGAATAATTTTTTTTTTTTTTTTTTTTTTTTTTTTTTTAGTTTCCACACAGGACACCGTCGGGGGACAAAATTCCTATCAAGTGCAATACGTGGATACAGAACTATACCACAGCAATTCCAGTCAATCCCAAATGTAAGATTCAATTTAAATTTACTACCAATATAACAGTTTTAATTATTATTTATATTTGATTAGGAGTTTTTTTTTTTTAAATATAAGTGTATTTGAATATTTATATGTGACATATTTATATCTATATTTAGGACATATCCTTTCTGCCCTGTTGGAGACTATCAGACCAGTAGTCAGTCATACTATTCAACAACGGGTAATTATTCTACAACGAACACTCCTCCATCGCATGCGTCCGGTTTGCCTTATTTAGTTCCTGGTGAAGAGAATCTCCTTTTAAACTCTTCGTCACAAAGCCGCGAATCACCACCCAGTTTAACGGTAATATTTAATTAAAAGAAAAGCATCCATCCATTATAGGGTTCTAATCAAAAAAATTGATTTTACTTTTAGGAAGTAACTTATTTGCAAGATGCACAAGCACCAACATCAACTACTCCATCAGCTGCAAGCTCTAGTGGAACTAATAGCGCAGGTAGTGGTGCTGTTGTAGGTGGTAACATTGCTGGTATAGGCAGCAATGGTAGTGGTAGTGGACTCAATGTTGGAGATACAAATAATCTAGCGAATGCCAATAAGATTGCCTCGGCAACGGTAAGTCAAATATTGATGGATGCAGTCACATATTCATCCACCGAGAATTGTATCTTTGAAACTCATCTCTTTATACTATGCACAAATGCCTGTGTGTGTTTGAAATTCATTTTCAGATAAAATGGCTTACACGTAACTACGAAACAGCTGAGGGGGTTAGTCTACCACGTTCGACCCTTTATAATCATTACATGCAACATTGCAACGAGAACAAATCAGAACCAGTGAACGCTGCAAGCTTCGGAAAGTTAATTCGTTCGGTATTCTCAGGATTGCGTACCCGCCGGTTGGGTACTCGTGGAAATTCAAAGTATCATTATTATGGTATTCGCATAAAGCCCGGTTCTACTCTATCACAAACAATGGAAGATAAGCCAGGACAACAATTTCCTGGACAAAATCCGAATGGTGGATCTCTGAATGGTCTAGGTGGTGGAGGTGGTGCGGGAGCTACAACTCTTGGAGGTGGTAGTTTAAGTAAAAGCATAAAGAAACATGGTGTTAAAGCAGAAACATACGAAGCTTGCTCACAGGTAAGTACTACAACAGGCACAACTAGTGCTTTGTGCAATTACTTGGTAATAAATATAGTTATGTATGAATTCTCAATTCCATGAATCAGTCTAAGCGCTATAAGGAATTGAAAGGGATAAGATAAAAAAAAAAAAAAAAATCGGCTGCGCAATTAGATAATATAAATATACATGATATTTTTTAGAAGAATAAGTTAAAATTATGCAAAAAAAAAAAAAAACTACAACGAACTGTAATGATGAATATCAGTTTTCACTCAAGTTTTAGATATATTTTATTTATTGAACGTAACATGTGGGCATACTAATAATCTACATAGGTACGTCACATACGAGTATGTATTTATTTTTACGTGCCTGTTAAAGCAAACAAATGGACAGCGCCGCATAGATGTTCCGAGCGTCAATCAATAATTAACGATTGAGAGCATGTTCAGTAAACTTTTTCGTCTGCAATTTTACTATATTTACGCTTGTCGTGTCGTGTATCGATGCTTGGATCGTACGAGTATTTATAATAAATATACTCGAATCGTATTGGGTCTATGACTTATACTTTAACTATAACTATAACTCTATTCGTGCGGTTTGCTAAGAGATGGCGTAACTTGTGTTATTCCATTGTTATTATTCCATTGGACCATGCGTTGGAAAGCTACTGTCATTGTACGTCATTTCAGTATATGTCATTAATTTGAAGCGTAAACAAACAACTTTTTTTTTCACTCAAATATGCCGAACTTTGTGCCTAAAAAAGTGTTTTTGCGGGGAGTTCTTCTTCATTGCTTTAATATGAAGAAAACTGCTGCCGAAAGTCATCGAATTTTGGTGGAAGTTTATGGTGAACATGCGCTAGCTGAGCGAACGTGCCAAAAGTGGTTTGCACGATTTAAAAGTGGTGATTTTGGCTTGGAAGACGATGAACGTCCTGGGCATCCAAAAAAGTTTGAAGATGAAGAACTGGAAGCATTACTCTATAAAGATTGTTGCCTAACACAAGAAGAGCTCACATAATCTTTGGGTGTCACTCAAGCAGCCGTTTCAAAACGCTTAAAAGCAGCTGAATATATTTAAAAGCAAGGAAATTGGGTTCCACATGAACTCATTTCGAGAGACGTCGAAAGGCGGTTTTGCATGTCCGAAATGCTGCTGGAACGCCACAAAAGGAAGTCATTTTTGCATCGGATTGTTACTGGTGACGAAAAATGGATCCATTACGACAACCCCAACTGCAAAAAATCATATGTGAAACCCGGCAAACCAGCCAAATCAACGACAAAGCTGAATATCCATGGCGCGAAGGTAATGCTCTGTATTTGATGGGATCAGATGGGTGTGCTGTATTATGAGCTGCTAAAACCGGGTAAAACCATCAATGGACAACGCTACCGAACACAATTAATCCGTTTGAATATGCGACCAGACACGAGGAAATAATTTTCCATCATGACAACGCTCGTCCCCACGTTGCTATTCCGGTTAAGAACTATTTGGAAAACAGTGAATGGGAAGTCTTACCCCACCCGCCTTATAGCCCAGACCTTGCCCCTTCTGACTACCATTTGTTCCGGTCGATGCAGAACGCCTTCACTGAAATACGGTTCACATCAGAGCAGAATATCAAAAATTGGCTTGATTCATTCTTTGCTGCCAAGCCGGCACAGTTCTTTTGGAATGGGATCCACAAATTGCCAGAAAGATGGGAAAAAGTCATAGCTTCAGATGGGTAATACTTTGAATAATACTATTGTATATGTTTTTCTTAAATAAACATTTAAATTTAAAAAAAAAAACCGCACGAATTAAAATATATGCCAAATATTTGTAATAAAATTTTTTCGTCCACGACGACACTTTTCATTTGTCCCGGAATATTCGTGAACTACAAACATTGCAATAACTTTGGTTTCCTCTGAATTGCGGATAATTCCGGCAATAATAGGCAAGTACAATACATTTTGGTGCAAGTAAAACTACTCTCTATAGCTTTTTATTATTTTGTTAAAACGGGAATTTTGAAATTGTATCTTATGTAACTAGAGGGCTCCGCCTATATACTTAGGTAATTCAAATTTCAGATGAAAGGAAAGTTATTTTATTATATTTTATATTATGTTATATATTTTTGTGGAGTTAATTAAGCATATAATTGAATTCATCAGAATTCTATGCTCAATTTTGGGGTTGGGATATAACTGATGCTTGTGCATTTGGGCGATCTAATTATTTGGACTCTTACCTCTTCTTTGAACCTATAATTGAACTTCGGCTAATAGCATTTGATATGGAATTTTTCATCGACCTTCTCTATACACGATTTTTTCCACCATCAGATCGCTTTTAGATCATCTTTTGTTACACTCGGTAGTATTAGTTACATTTTCATCGCTGCCGAAATTGCAAGGAAGTAATTTCTGTTTTTACAAGTAGGTTGCGTTATGTTTGTTGATTATCGCTTATGTAAATGTTACGATTTTTCTTCTTTTTTGCATTTGATACCTTCCATTGCGCTATTATTTTACATCTGTTAGTACCGTGTCAATTTTAGCATGCAGTACATGCAGACATATGTATCTTTGCACTTGTCAAAATTGGTTTAAGAAATTCCGTTCGGGAGATTTTTCCCTCAAAAAGGACTGGTAGGCCAACTGAAGTTAATGATGGCCAAATTAAAGTCATAATTGAATCATTAAATGCATCTAACACAACAATCGAAAATCACTTTGAACGACTTGGACTGGTAAAAAAGCTCGATATTTGTTTTCCACATGACTTGAAAGGGATTCACTAAACACAACGAATCAATATTTGCGATATACTCCTCAAATACAGAGTGTATCTTAAATCGTCAAGGATAATTTGAAAAATGATTTTGGGGTATATTCTGAGGAAAAAGTCATTCTACAGAAAAAGTTGTAGAATTTTGAGATAGTTTATCGAGGATTGATGATGATATAAAGGAATAATGGTGTACTAAATTGACACTTGATCCAATTTTGTATTAATAAGGGCCGGAAGTTATATGAGCACGAAAGTACTTTCATGAAGTTTCAAAAAAGATGGCAGAAGATTATTGAGCAAAATTGAAAATATATAATTGATTAAGGTTTATCTTTGTATAAAAGAAAGGAGTTGTATTCCACACTGAAACCCGAAATTACTTTCTTGCCAACTCAATACATTGCGATGCAAGACTCTTGTATATATGTATATCTTATGATGTTTTCCATAGGTTAGTTAAGCCTTATATTTTGAGGCTTTAAAGAGTAAAAATAGGAAGATGGGACATTTAATGAAAGCATTTTTTTTTTTTTTTTTATGTATCATAACTACATAATTATTTTTCATTTATAATTTATATACTTATAAATGTATCTACTATATTAAAAATGTATTTACGAGTACTATAATAAAAATATCTTTTAATCTCATTTGTACTTTCTTATGAACAAGAAAAAAGCGGTTATAAGTTTTGTTATTAGACTGGTTATTTGGTTAAACCGCTGGATCAGTTCGACGATGGTAAATATGTTAAAGGGTTTTTCACATTTGGGTTCAATTTGCCTTTGTTTAAATGAATATATACATATAAATATATGAACAAATTGATTGTTTGGAAGTGGTTTTGTTGCCAGAGGTGTGATTGGGTCGTACTTCTACCGGAATTATTTCGGCGAGCTGGTAACATTCCAATGTTAACCATATATATATATATATATATATATATATATATATATATATATTTTTTTTTTTTTTTTTTTTTTTTTTTTTTTTTTTTGATAAATTGGAACTGTCAAGTTAAGAGGATAAGCGGTTCCAACAGACAAGTGCGATCTCTCTTTGCTTGCTCTTTTCTCTCGATCACTTCTTTTTGCATACATGTGCTTAGTGCTCTATCTTCTCACTCTCTTTTACTCACTGCGTACAGACTAGATTTTTCGCATTTACACACATACAAACATTTTCTTTTATTTTGATAGCCTAGAACTATGCAGTGTTACTTAAATTCAGAAACAAAATTACTTACGTACAGTAGAGTCCCAATTATCCATAATCCGAAATGAAAATTTCATTGATTTTGGTTTATTTTATGAAATTGTTTTCTTCCAGATATGCGGTGTTTCTAAGTCACACTGCACGAAGTCCTGGGCGTTCTAGTTACAGAAGTAATGACTTATTTACTTTTCGTCATCTTGACTCGACTGAGTTTGACAAATGTAAATCCATCAAAACATATGTATATTAAAACAAAGTAAATGTTTTTACTTCCAGTGGACATGGGCCATCGTTCCCGTTGTGCGACTAAAGTTGTAATTTCCGACTTTTCTTACTGTCATGCGACTTGGAGACTTTTCAAAAACAACAACCTGAATTTGCGACTTTTCATACAAATCCTAAGATTTTTTATAGGATTTTACAACTTTCTGTCAAAATGCATTTATTTTCATTTGAATCTCCTGGATGCACCCATTTCATTGATTTTTTCTAGGCGCAGCTAACTTCTGAATCTCTATAACAATAAGACGTCACATACAAACAAATCATGAACAATTTCAAGGAAAAACATTTCAGATCGCATTGCGAACACACACACACAAACAAACAATAAGCAGTGGAAAGAAGTTGATGTGTACAATTCTCTTTTTTTTTAAAGTAAAGTAAATGTTTAATTAATATTTTATTATATAATTTTAAAGACTGAATTTTAAATAGGTTTAATACTTAATGTAACTTTCATTTATGTTTATATATTATTTTTTTTTAGTTACCTACTAGCTCTTGTACAGTTAGCATTGTTCTAAGTTTGCTGTGTGATTTTCTCTCTGCCTAGTGTAAAATCTGTTTTCCCTTTAAAACAACGAATTCCTTTCCTGAACTCCCTTCATATTAGTAAAAAAATCCGCGTTTTATTGTCGTTTCCTCAAAAACTAGTGAAAACCCCATTTCTGATTCTATTCTCTCGAGTTGCAATATAAAGTCTCTTGAAACGTCTTGGATGATCTGAATAATAGCGATCACTTCCCAGTAATATGCTCTATTATTGTCGGCTTAAGTGTTACACATACCTCAGTGAACCCTAAATTCAAAACTGATATTCCTGACTGGGCTTGTTTTCGCAAGTTAACAAACGTTCAGTTAATGTAAACAAAGAAGCCGCACTTCTCCGGAGAGTAAAATAAAATCCGCAAAAAGAACGGTTGCCTGGTGTAGTCCTAAACTCAACGAACTACGTCTCGAAAAAGTGAAAGCTTGGCACATCTTCAATAGATACCCAAATCAGGTTAACTTAATTCTTTTCAAAAAAAAAAAAAAGCGGAATTTCGTAGATAAATCAAAACTGCTAAATCACACAGTATGCACATGTTTACCTCATCCATAAGCCCAAGCTTCTCCACAGCTAAATTATAGCATAAAATCCGCTGCTTGACTGGCGAATATATACAGCACACAATAAAACTTGTCATATCCCCTACAGGTCCTATTTCGCACCCATCTGACTTTAGTAACTATTTTGCAATTACATGGTCCAACAGTTCAAAAGACGAACACTTTCACCCCAAAAATGTCCCAACCGCAAAACTTACTGACGAATTCCCTTCTGGAATTTGATAGTTACTAAGCAAACTAAGTGGCAAAACAATAAGTAGATACAGGATCTCATATCCAATAATAAAAAACCTACCAACTCTCGCAACTACGAGACTAATTCAATTGTTTGATAGTATTTTAGATTAGGTGTCATTCCACCACTTTGGAAACAGGCAACTCTATTGCCTCTGCCTAAACCAATGAAAGATATCAACAACGCAAATGGTTATAGACCCATTTCGATCATACCATGCATTTCTAAAGTATTCGAAAAAAAAAGTTGCAAAAAGACTGCTTTGGATAATCGAATCTCGTAAGCTCTTAAAACCGAATCAAGTTGCTTTTCAACCTAAAAAAACATATAGATGCTTAATATTACCAATGCCTTATTGGAACGCAACCATGCCACTGCTTTGTCACTTGACTTTGAAAAAACATTTGAAAGAATTGGAGTACATGTATCCCTAACGAAACTTAAAAATTGGGGAATTGGTTCAAAATTGTTCAATTACCAATTCAATGAAACCATACGTGCTATGCTGATGATTTTTATATTCTTTGCGAACACAAAGACCTTACTTACTTTTTACTTACCTTCTTAATGACATACAAAATTGGGCTACTTTTTCTGTAGCCAAATTCTCTTTAGAAAAATGTAAAACTTTACATATTTGTCGTAAAACCTCATGTAACAAAACTTCCTTTCGTTTAAATAATAACATAGTTAACGTTGACAGTATGAAAATCTTTGGCCTAAAATTTTTAAGTAAATATAACTGGAAAAGTCATTGTCTAATGTTAAAAAATAGCTTAGTTAAAAGAACAAACACTATAAATTTTCTAACCAGTAAAAAATGCAATGTTTATATTAATACATTATGTAATATAACGAAATCACTTATCCTAAGTAAAATTGACTACGGGCTCTTTTTATATGACAATTAACCGATATCAACACTCAACATCATCAAACCATCACACGCTTTTCCAACTGCCACAACCGGTCTGCAGACTATAGAACAAAGACACGTATCCACAAGAGCTAAAGTATATATCAAAGTATATATCAACGGATCTATTGTTGATAAAGATGTGACTACCGTTCTAAACAGCAAAATCCGAAAACAAATTCAATCAACAATATCCAATATCTACCGGAAAAGTTATAAAATATACACAATTATTCCCGCCATGGTCTCTACCACCAAATACGTCAGTCGAATATCATCCACTTATGTAAACTAGGACCCAAATTTGCGAATGGTATCGGCAATAGTGGTTTCAGTAGTTCGATTATGCGCACCGTAAGTTCCTCGAATCGCACGAAAAACATTTCTCACAGAACGCTGATTTTCGTAATACGCTGTTGTAGCTTGAGTCTTTCCATGATGACTTGCCAAACGATACTGAACAAAAATGACAAAGTAGTTTGATAGAAGTCACGTGTGATCTGTTAAAAATTGTCTATTGAAAATCAAACCTCATGATGAACCACCCTTTATTATATGTACATTAATTAGCAAGCATGAATCTTGGAATTAAATGAACGACTGTTATACAGAACCGATTTTCATAAGGTGTATAGCTTTTTAAAAGTAACACATGGGCTGAAAACTCAGTGCCGTTTTATAGTAAAACACAAATTTTTTGTAAAATTCAACTTTATTTATCTGTATAGTTGCCTTCGAGGGCGATACACTGATTGAAACGATATTTCAATCTTTCGATACCAGTTTTGTAGTACGATTTCGGTTAAGCCTCAAAATAGGCCTCTGTTTCAGCGATTATTTCTTCATCGGTCTTAAATCTCTTTCCGGCGAGCATTCGTTTGAGGTCTGCGAACAGGAAATAGTCGCTGGAGAATACGGTGGGCGTGGAAGGAATTCGTAGCCGAATTCATTCAATTTTGCCATCGTTTTCATCGACTTGTGACACGGTGCATTGTCTTGATGAAACAGCACTTTCGATTTCGTCCTTCAAACGCTCCAACAATGCAATGTAATAGTCGCTGTTGATAGTCTGCCCCTTTTGGAGATAGTCGATGAAAATTTTTCCACGTGTATCCCAAAATACGGATGCCATAACCTTGCCAGCCGACTGTTGGGTTTTTGGTCGTATTGGACTATGTTCGTCGCCTGCTCGCCACTGAGATGACTGCCGACTTGACTCTGGTCTGAAGTGATGGAGCCTAGTTTCATCCATTGTCACATACCGACGCAAATATTCGGCTTTATTGCGGTTGAACAGCTTTCAACACTCCCCTGAATCATCAACACGTTGTTGTTTTTTTTACGACTGTGAGCAAACGCGGCATCCACTTTGAACAGTGCTTTCGCATGTCCAAATATTCGTGTATGATATATCCAACACGTTCTTTTGATATCTTCAGAGCCTCAGCTATATCGATCAACTTCACTTTACGGTCCGGGTAACACTTATCAAGCCATTTCTTTGCATCGGCAGCATTTTTTCCCATCAAAAAGCAGTGATAAATCAACACACGAAATTGTTTTGTATCCTTTTTTTTTTTTTCACAATAACAAAAGTTGCTTCACTCACAACGCTATATCTCGAGAACTAATCGTCCGACAGTTGTCAAATTTATACACGTATCTTTTGAAGGTTGGTACTAACTGAAAATGGTATGGATTTATTTCAAGTGGTGCCCTCTCTTAGAAACGGACTTTTCAGCCCATGTATTATTTTTATGTATTAGATAAGTGCAGGTTTAATATTTTTAAAATAGGTAAATATGATCGGCTTAAGATACAAGAGGAAGTAGATGCTTAAAACTAAACACACATTGTATGATATGTTGAGAGAGATAGAGAGAAAGAGAGAGAGAGAAAGGGAGAAATTGTAGTTGTATAACTAACTGGCTTGAGTCTAATAAAAGTGGTTCTACTATAAGTTTATCTCACGTCTAAGAGGCTCGACTTTATGGTGCATGATTAGCAGGTAGAACCATAAAGTCCGATTAACAAGAACACTTTTATGATGTTGTTAGTTATAAGGAAGTTTTATGACACAGTCATGATGAAAGAAAGCGTTTTTGTTTTTCATTCACTAATAAACAAAAATTTTGCATGTGTGAATTCTGAGTAAAGATGTCGTAGGAGTTTTTAATTTAAAATAGCACAGATTTCGAAGAAAACATGGTGAAATTGACTTAAATGGCTTAATCCTATTGACTTGGTATGGGATCAAGTTAAATGATTCGTAGCAAGCCAAAGCAAAATTTTAACATGATATCATCAAAAGAGGTAAATTGTAACCCTATTGTAATTATCATGATACCCCTATAAGAGCTTTCTAGAACGAAGTGCTTTTTCATTTCGTTGTAACAACAGTGAGAGGTAAATACAGAAATTTTGTTTGATTGTATAATAATATTAGCTTAATATATTGTATTTATAATATTAGCTATTTAGTATGATCCTTTGAGCGTCGAGAAAGCATATTTCAAAATCAAAATACGAAAATTGGTAAGAAGTTTTTTTGGATTTTTTTTTTTTTTGGTCTAATAAGTCCCTATGGCCGCTCAAACAACTTTAGCATTGCGTTTACTTATTATAGCTCTTGACTTAGAGTGTTGTTTAGGCAAAAAATGGTCATTTATTATCAGAATTTATATCAATTTTATATTACACATATTTCTATAGGCAACTGAAAGTTAATCAACAAGTGGATCGCTTTGTTATCCACCTTTTTCACATAAGTTAAGCCTTGAAAACATATGGTGTAAATGTTTCTCCGGTTCATTTTATTATATACTGGTGCAGTTTTTGGATGACGTTTGCGGTTGGTTCCAACAGTTCCGCACGCCTTGGTATTCTGATTAATTATTTTATATTGCAACAAAGGTAAATTGAAAAAATTGTCGATATAAATAATTTCACATCCAAAGTCTTCCAACTTTCTAGTAAGCTGAAGTACTACTAATTCACTTAAGCCATACTTAGTTCAGGAAGTTCATCTGCGTGTGTGTAAATCGAATTCAAACAGGAATGTACCTGCATCACATCTGCACTATAATTTGAAGCCCCTTCTCATAGGCTTTTTTTTTAAATATATTGCTTCATTACATTATGCCCTTTGAATTTTACTATACGAGGTGTATTCAAAAAGTAAGGTGGCTTTTGAAATTTCGCGGGCAATGTACATTCGGTTATCGATTTTTTTACTGTGTTATATGTTCTAAGTGGCATACAGTGAGTCTGCTCTAAGTCAAAAAATATTTACAAGCGATACAATCTCTTCCAAGATGACCGAGAAGATGCTAAAGACGAACCTCGCTCTGGATGTCCAGCACATCAACAAAAGATGATAACGTCGAAGCTGTGAAGAAAATTGTTCTGGAAATTCATCAAATTACCATAAGAGAAGTTGCTGAGGATGTTGGCATATCGGTCGGCTCCGGTCATGCAATTTTTTTCGGATGTTTTGGGCATTAGACAAGACATATGTCAGAGAAGTTTGTTCCGAAACTTCATAATTTTGATCAGAAGAAGTGAACCTGAATTGCTCAAAGGGTTATAACTGTTCCCTGTTCTTGTACCTGTTCTCAAAACTGAAGAGACCTATGAAAGGACGGAGGTTCGCAACGATTAAGGAAATAAAAATGGTATCTCTAAAAAAGCTCGAGGCTATACCAAAAAAATGCTTAGCGTTGGCATAAGTTATTATGTCTGACTACTTTGAAGAGGGCAACATTAATATTGATGAATAAATAAATAATTTTTTTATAAAAATATAAAGTCACCTTACTTTCTGAACACACCTCGTATGTTCCTCGATAAATAGCTCTTTTGTATTTTTGAGGGCATTTTGAAACGAAGTATTTAAATGTTCCTTTACTGGACGAATTTTAAACGCTCTGTTATAATAAGGGCTATTTGTGTCTCTCTACTCTTCGTTGTTACAGAAATGTAGATTTCTGCGACTCAATTTTATAACCATTAAACATCGATTAATTACAATTTGATGGTTGCAATGTGTTCCGGAGACGGGTTCTACAGTAGACGTTGAAAGTTCAGGTGACAATCTTGCTTATTCCTGTATTTAAAGTGTCGTGTCTTCAATCTCGACATCAAAGACTCCTTGGCCACTATCCTGTGTCAGAAGCTTTTGGTCTCAAGAAGTAATTCATCTTCAATGTGTCCCTTTGTATTTATAACGGCATCAATGTACGCAACATGAATAATGGTTTGATAAATGTCTAGAATAGCAATCTACTTATCAGGCAACGATTTTTCCACACTATAGAAAGTTAAAAAACGCCTTTACACCTATAAATACATCTGCAAAATATACGATTACGGTACAACTGTCAGCTTCCAATAACCATAGAAATAGAAAGGTATTACTTATGTTGTGTCATGAACAAAAAAAATATAGATATGTATATATATATATATATAAAATGCACGTTCAAAAACTAATAAATAATTAAATTATATGTTAAATGTTTAGTGTTGTAATTATTATTAATTTAGTCAATTGTTATTTTTTTTTTTTGTAATTAATATTCATCGTTAATCATTCGTTCTGTTACTCACTTTACTTCGTTCATGACCTTGCTGTTGCAAGAATTTTATGCACACCAACACCAACAAAGAATAATCCACGCATGATGTGCAAGTGCGTGTACATTTGTGTATGTACGTGGTGGTTCGCCCTCATGATCTTCAATGTCGAAAGCTCTCGTTCACTTGGATTTCAACTGCAGCCGACAAGAGCTGAGTACACTTTTAGTTTACATAAATCAAATTTATAACGTGCTCTGATTTATTTGAGTTTTTTTCTTGCCGAAAGGTGATCTTTTCGTCGTACAATCAAAAATCTAGTACTACTCTGGTAGATTTTCATCTCCGCTAAGTTCTCAATATTGTTGTACCTACAAGCTTCATACGATTTAAAGTTATGTTATTCCTCCTACTCGCATTTGAAATTAGTAAATACTATATATATATATTACTGTTCATTTGCTTGTCAAAAATTTTCCAACTCTGAGGGGTTTCCGTCATTGTTTTCCTGAAAATCGTTATACGGTTCTTCAGATAGCCTTTTATTTTTGGGGTGGTTTCGTATTATTTTCCTGAGATCCTCTTGTCTGTAGTCGTCGTTGATCCCGTCCTATAAACGAAGCGTTATGATGACTATGTATCTTGCCCTTATCCCTTATCCTTGCTTACTTCACGAAGATCATATGCTGATGAATACAAGGTACAGTAAACATTTTTGAGCTCTGTGGTTATTTCGCTCCAAGGATTGGCATCCAACATTTAATGGGGAGACTAAATCATATGTGTAATTGGACTTGTTGTATTCTAGGCACCCACTCATCTCACGTGAATTCAGTTGCCTGAAAAAAATAACGTCTTTCGGGCGCCGCTGGTATTGAACCCCGAACCGTTCGATTTTGAATCCAATACACTACCACTTGAGCCACTGCCACTCATCGGTCAAAAGCTCCCTATCAAATTCTAAAAAATTAACTTCAGCGGTCAAAAGGTGTTCATTATCAGCGAATTGTTTTTAAGTTCAAAGCATCGGCTATGTGTCCTGTTTCAGAAAATTTTAATCAAATATGAAGCAGTTTTAATTTTAGAAAAGTACGCCGATCCTGGAAAATGAAAACGAGTTTCGAAACATATTGATGGTATACGAAGTGGGTTTGTTTGACTTTATATTTTTATAAAAAAAATATTTTTTTATTCATCAATATCAATGTTGTCCAATTCAAAGTAATCCCCCTCAGATATAATACACTTATGCCAACGCTTTTTTCAATTCTTCTTATAAGCACCTTTTGGTATAGCCTTGAGTTCTTCCAGCGATGCCGTTTTAATTTCCTCAATCGTTGCAAATCTCCGTTCTTTCATATCTTTCATGTCTCTTCAATTTCGGGCAAAGAAAAAAGTCGCATGGGGCCGAATCCGGTAAATATGGTGGCTGAGGCATAATCGCGTGTTGTATTTGGCCAAAAAAATCTTTCACAAGGAACGATAAATAAACAGGTGCATTAACGTGATGCAAAGCCTTCAATTGTTTTCCAATTGTTTCCCACAATTCCGGAAGTTTTCTCTTATTGCTTCTTGCAAACGGCGCAGTACGTATATTAAGGTAGTACTCCTTAGGTAAAAACTCCTATTGCACTACGCCACGGTAATCGAAAAAAGCTTTGAAATTTGATCGAACTTGGCGTGTTTTTTCGGTCTTGGCTCTCATGGGTGCTTCCATTGGGACGATTGGGCTTTGTTTTCGACGTCATAACTATATACCCATGATTCATCACCAGCTATGACCCTTTTAAGCAAGTCAGGATCATCATTGACGTCATTCAAGAGCTGGGCGATGTTTATGCGACGGTTCTTCTGACCAAAATTGAGAAGTTTCGGAACAAACTTCGCTGACACACGCCTTATGCCAAAAACATCCGAAAAAATTGCATGATTTTTTTTTTTTTTTTGAGCAGACTCACCGTATTCCACTGTCAATATTTCAAGTGTTTAAGAGCACCTCATTCCATTTTTACACAAAATTGAGCACATCAAAACACTCCTAACCTTTCTATCTGGCAAAAAAAAACTGAGTATGCTATATACTTGAAACTGTGAACATATGTTCGGGACATGAGATTTTTTTTTTGGTTGCTATAACACCTGTCAAACATATTTAGTATACCTTAAGTCATTGAGCAAACAACATCATATTCTTTCATCGTGTTAAAAATGTCGAATTTTATACCAGAAAATGATAACTTGCGGAAAGCATTTATTTTTTGTTTTCATGTAAAGAAAAGCGCTGCAGAGTCGCATCGAATGCTTGTCGAGGCATATGGTGATCATGCTCTATCAGAAGCAACATGCAAAAGATGGTTTTAACGGTTCAGAGATACCGATTTTGATGTGAGAAATGAAGAACGTGGAAGACCACCAAAAAGGTTTAAAGACATGTTAAATGTTAAACAATTTTTAACCGTTTAAAAGCTATGGGAAAGATCCAAAAGTCTGGAAAATGGGTGCCACATGAATTGAATGAAAGACAGATGGAAAACCGACAAACCACTTGTGAAATTTTGCTTCAAAAACACGATAAAAAATCAGTTTTGCATCGAATTGTTACTGGCAATGAAAAATAGATTTATTTTCAGAATTTTAAACTTAAAAAAATCATGGGTTAATCCAGGACAACCATCAACTTCGTTTCGGAAAGAAGACAATGTTGTGTGTCTGGTGGAACCAGAAAGGTATTGTGTTAATACAGATCGCTACCATCAACAAATGATCAATTTGAACCATGCATTGATCGAAAAACGACCAGAATGGGCCAGAAGATAGGACAAGGTAATTTTGCTCCATGACAATGCATCTGTACACAAAGCAAAACTGGTTCAGGATACAACCAAAGCACTTGGCTGGAAGCTGCTACCCCATCCGCCGTATTCACTGGACTTGGCTCCTTCCGACTACCATTTGTTTTCATCGTTGGGCCACGCCTTAGCTGAGAAGCACTTCGAATCCTACTAGGAAATCGAAAATTGGGTGAATTTTTGGTTTGCTTCAAAAAAGGAACAGTTTTATTGGCGTGGAATCCATAGATTACCTGAAAGATGGAGAAAATGTGTAGCTAGTAATGGCCAATACTTTGAATAAAATGTCTTTTACTTTCCCATTAAAATTAGTGTTTTATTTTCACTTCATACCGGTACATCTGGTATACCAAACAATCGATAATCAAATGTACTTTGCCCCCAAAATTTTAAAAGTCTCCTTACTTTTTGAACACACCTCGTAAACAAAGTTGTACTGGTGTGGTCGAATTAGGAAAATTCTTGAGGGTTTTAAGTTGTGCAATATCTTAAGCCTACGAGTATATTCGTCAAGCTCACAAATATCATTTTGAATTACTCGTACTCGTCTGCTAGTATTCCGGAGCCGAAGTATTTGAAATGAACACAGATTCTAGATATATTTGTGTACTTGTGTATTTATTTCTGGAAAAGGAGATACAATATATAAGGAGATACAATATATATGAGAATTTTACCGCGGCTTGCACTTCCTTCTCTTGATGGCTCCGAAATAAGAAAGAAAGCATTTTATATTTTAAACTGAGAGCTGAAGGAAAATTCATGTGTTGGAATTTAGGTGGCGTGGTCGTAGAATAGTTACGGTTAAGGGCGAGTTTGCAATTGGATCAATCACATCCCAACCCCTGTGAATCGATCCGATTCACCATTAATTAAATCCAGAATCGCCAGCTTGGATACCAGGCAGCGTAGCACTTCAATGCTTGTTGTCACGTCAGCTTTCCTCACTTCTCCTTCTGCACCTGGGAACACTCATTCAAATCTTCCTCGTCGCCACTGTCGCCTAGAAACACTCGCGTCGCAGATGAACACCAAATCGCCTATTTTCGCTGTCCTCGTTCAACGCCACCAATTGACTCGCCACGTCAAAGTCGGTAAGTATATCCAGTATCCATTTCTTCAGGAATCTGTCTCTTAGCTGACGAGCGATCCTCTGGTAAAGGGCCCATTATTAACGTAACTGGGTTGGCTCTGGCGATCCGGCATAATTTGCAGCTGGGGACGACTGTGCGCATGACTTGACGTAGTCTGGGAACCCAATACTTGTGATGAATCTTGCAAATGGCAGCTTCAGTGTTCTGATGTTTCATCTCATGGTGATGATAGGCGACCAATAGCGTAGAGAAACGATGAACTGACAGCAAGATGACTAATTTTTTGGCGGCATACAAGAGCCAACTTGCGGCGTCGATTTGACCATAAACTCGGAGAAGATTTTCGTCGTCGATGTATGGCGTAAATCTCCGTAGATCACTACCTCTTGCAGTGGCAAGTCTGTCTAAATTTGGCTAATTGCAGCACTGAAAACTTAGCGCTGAGCTGCGCCATCTGCGGTATCTAATTTAGATGTGGTTAGAACATTATATCCGTGGCTGCTAGACGATTTGCGACAACGACTAACAAATCGCAGTACCCATGCCATGATTCTCGTTATTAAGGAGTATTTTGGACCATCATCAGAGTGATCCTTGACTACGATATTCGCAAAAATGAAGGCCCTTTTAGCCAGCTCGATAATGGACTGAAATCGACATGACTCTTTGACCTGGTATCGTCGTCGGCCGGATTTTCCTTAGTAGGTATCTACCTCCGCGATCCTGTGGACGACGAATGGTTTATATAGTCGGTGCTCGCTGTGTATCTACTTGATCACTGTCGCTGAGTCACTCTAAAGAAACTTACGAATGACGTTCACAGAATGTCCTTCAATCACCATTTTCATAAGACGGGACCCGAGGACTGCGGCCTGGAGCTCGATCTGTGAAACTATAATCGGCTTTAACTTCATTCGTGATCATTGGCAAAGGCGTCTTCACTGCCATCAACGAAGACGTGAAGTTGGAGATCCTTCGGTGCACCACCTTTAAAGTAGAAACGTGAGTACAGTTACTTACCATTGGTAGCTGTATGTTCCATTTATCCCAAAGACCGAATATTTCATCTGGCAGTGGTTCGTCCCAGAATGTGTCACGTCGCCAAACTTCGCGCAAACTTCGTTGATTTTGCAAATTTGGCGTAGAATATCGGCCAATCATCAGGGTTTCCAGAAAACGTCGGAAGATCTTGGACCTTACATGGCACCATTGTATACATACATGTGCTTGGCTGTTTGTTGAAATATGTGCGATGGCTGTGTATATATGTGCGGCATCTGTGGGTACGTTATTTCGGCTGATTGCACGTATACGATGGCTTTACGGTATGGATCGATGGTATAGTTATAAGTGGCTGTGTAACAGTACGGCTGCAGTTGACTTGACTTGGCTGGAGGTCAAATGATCCTGTTATAACGTGAAACTGAAGTTACGTTTGCAGGCGCACCGATACCGTTACGTACTCTGGTCTAGGGATGGAGACGGAGGTTGAGGAGGCAACTGTGTCTGCAGAACCATTTTAAGGGTATTGTATTTCAGATCACTATTCCTCAACATCACCTACATGCTCTTGAGTTGGCTTTCCAGACCGGCAATTTGTTTTCGAAGAGCCTAAATGGAAAGGCTGAGGCGGGGTCCACGAAAGCACCTGTGTGGCGAGGCATCTGCAATGTTGGATATCAAAATCTGCGGCGACGGGGGTAGGTGAAGGTGACGGCAAAGGTGGTGGGCAAGGGAGAGGTCTGTGATGCTTTAATAGGAGTCGAGACATCCATGTTCTGCAAACGTGGACTTCGGCGAGGCGGTGTGTGGCGTATCATATGATGATTTTTACGATTAAGAATTTTTGGCGGCGTCCGCAACTCTCGTGTGCGAATAAGAATTGCTTTCTTCTGGCGGCGTGCGCAATTTAAATGCCCGAAATAAAGAATATTCCAAAGCCGAATATTTGAATGTTGGAAATGAATACAGACTCAAAACGTATTCATGTACTTGTATAAACAAGATACAATATATATTATGGGATTGCTAAAATAAAAGGGATTTTACCGCGGTTTGAACTTCCTTCTCTTGATGGCTCTGAAATAACAATGAAAGCATTTTATATTTTAAACTGACAGCTGAAGGAAAATGTGTTGGAGTCTAGGTGGCGTGGTTTTAGAATAGTTGCGGTTAAGAGGGAGTTTGCAATTGGATCAATCACAGCTAGATTGAACTACCCTACTTACCTCAATGCCTACCTAAAATAAGTATAAGAAAATTAGGGGTCGTCTCTAATGATTTATTTCTTGTATTATATTGCTCCGTACCTGAGCAAATGATGAATTAGTAACCAAGCAAAGGTAGTTTACAATAATAATTTCGTAGATTTATTAAAAAAAATGGCTTTACGAAAAAATACTGCGCCTCGTCGCTCATGACGAATTTCGTTACAAAATCGTCCCTTTCGTTGTTGAGATTAAGGATGGCTTTACAGTAATTCATACGCGACTGACGGTCTGGATGCATTAACTGATGTACGGGAACGTGTAAGTCTTTCACTAAAATCCGCTGTAGGGTCCGTCTGCGTGGCCGTCTGATGCCAAATTGCGTGGCCCGTCGTCTGGTTGATGTTTATTCGTTCTCAGCGACATCAATAGCCAAGCCGTAATATACACGCCCGATCGACCACTACGGTGGCGGCCACGCCCTGCATAGTCTCCTGCATAGTTCCACTCTGTTCGAGTCGAGTAGCTAAACGTCGGAATGTTTGCCCATTTGGCGCGGAACGATTAGAAAATCGACGTCGAAATTCAAGTTGCGCTAACACCACTGTCCGATTATTGGTCAAAAACATCAACACAACTATATAGCTATAGCTATAGCTAACTAGTATAGCGTTCCATTGCTTGTCTGTTTGTATACTGAAGCTATCTCCTTCACAAATGTCAAATATGATTGACGTATGACGCCATTTGCAAAAATTATATCGTCTTCCGATAGGGTGATATATGTTGTATATATGCCACTTGTATAGGGTTTTCTAATAACAACTTTTTTTTTTAAATAAAAGGCAAACCATTTGAGATATTTCAAAAACTTTATTATTGGCTTGAAGTACAATCAAAACATTTATGAATGGAACTCGACTTCGTTCATATGGCCACCGCGGGCACGTTTGCAGCGGTCGATTCGTTGGATCCAATTTTCAACGACTCGGACACACATTTCGGCCGAAACGGCCGCTATTTCGCGTTCAGTGTTGGCTCTATGCTCTTCCAACGTCGTAGGCGTGTTGGCATAAACCAATGACTTAACGTAGCCCCACAGAAAATAGTCAAGCGGCTTTAAATCGCACGAACGAGGCAGGCAATCGACTGGCCCATGTCTTGAGATAACACGCTCACCCTACTTACTCTTCAATAAATCGATTGTAGCGTGTGCTGTGTGGCTTGTGGCACCATCCTGTTGAAACCACATGTCGTCCAAGTCCATATCTTCCAATTCGGGACAAAAATAATCGGTGATCATGGCGCGATAACGCTGACCATTTACAGTAACGTGACGATTGTTATCGTCGACGAAAAAATATGGCCCAATAACGCCGCCGGCATGCAAACCGCACCAAACAGTTATTTTTTGTGAATAACTGTATTTTGCTTATTGAAGAACCCATTGAGCCAAAAATGAGCTTCGTCACTGAAGATGAGTTTGCGACTCCGAATATCCGTAGAAAATTTTTATAATTTGCAGACTTTGCCCGTTAGTGTACTTTACCGTGATGAAAATGTTGAGTTTACTGAATAAGTTGTCAAGTCCCTATTGGAAAACCCTATATATATGTATATCCTTGTCCAATTTTAAACAAATCTAAGCGTTTCAGTAGCCTCTCTAATGTTTACAGAATAAGCAATAATACATTTTAAGTTTTTTCGATCCATGTAAGAAATGTTCTCTCCATGTAACTTCAGGCAATATTAATCAGTTTTTATAAACCATAAACAAGGTAGGTCGAAACCT
Source organism: Volucella inanis (assembly GCA_907269105.1). Lineage (NCBI taxonomy): Eukaryota > Metazoa > Arthropoda > Insecta > Diptera > Syrphidae > Volucella > Volucella inanis. Next base: position 215,790,576 of record OU026153.1, read on the forward strand.
TTTTGAATCTTTTGTGGGCAGTGACCGTTTCTTTTTGTGTTATTTTAGCAAATACATATGTTCTAGGCATAAGAACGTTTCTGTAAAAAGCAATACTGGTAACTCATCAAATCCGAATGACTTAACTTTTGATCACTTAACAAATAATAAATTTCTTTTAGTAACAAAAGTTATCATAAATAGAATGAAAGAAATGATTCCATATTTTCTTTTATAACAAGGTATACCCACATATTAAGGAACGATGGTTACAAACGTACATATATGTTTGTTTAAATGAATTCTTCATTCAGATAAGCTAAGCAAGCTGATTAATTTCTTTGAGAGCTCTTTTACATTATACTGTTATGTACGCATATGAAGGAGTATGTGAATACATAGTTAAGGCGAAGAAGTTGATAAACGCATCCATTTATAATCCTTTTTTTTTTTAATGTAACAGATGAATTTTCTCCATTTAAAAATTTATTTCAATTAAAATGTTTTACCAAATTGTTAAAAATTCTATATTTTCAGTATTTGGGAGACGGCTCTGGTTGCATTCCGATTTTCCCACACATCGAACTCGATAACACTTTTAACAACGAACTAACTCTAGAAGATGTTGAAACTTTTCGCTCAATGTATCGCGAGCATTGTGAATCATTTCTAGATGCTGTTCTTAATCTTGAATTTAGTACCATTGAATATCTTTGGCGTGATTTTTGGCGCTCCTCTGACAATAATAATTTGGACGAATGTGAAGAAGAAAAGTATCTGTCTAAAACGAAATTGTACTTACTCTGCCATTGCTCTGGAGTACAAAAGTTCATTAAGCAGGTAAATGCTCATATTTACATTTCATATCCTTAATGTTAAAATGTAGTAATCATTAAATTACATACCATTGTTTAGGTCGATTATCAATTTTATCAAAACATGGTAGACGTTCTCATTCCGGACGTGTTGCGTTCTATACCAAATTCTTTAACTCAAGCTATACGCAATTTTGCCAAAAATTTGGAAATCTGGTTATGTGAATCATTGGTTGGTGTACCGGAGCGAGTAATACAAATTAAATCATCAGCTGTATCGGCTTTTTGCCAAACCCTACGGCGTTATACGTCTCTTAATCATTTAGCTCAAGCAGCACGTGCAGTCCTTCAGAATAATTCTCAAATTGCTCAGATGTTAAATGATCTTAATCGCGTAGACTTCCATAATGTTCAGGTAATTTTTAGACCTATGATTTTTTATTTTTATGCGAATAAATAATGTTTTCTGATTGTTTTAGGAACAGGCTGCATGGGTATGTCAATGTGACACATCAATAGTACAGCGTCTTGAAAATGATTTTAAAGCAGCTTTACAGCAACAAAATACACTTGAACAGTGGGCAAGTTGGCTTCGTTTAGTAGTGGATTCTGCCTTAGAGGAATATCGTGACAAACCCAACTACGCCAAAGCTGCACGTCAATTTTTACTCAAATGGAGTTTTTACAGCTCAATGGTTATTCGAGATTTGACTCTACGATCCGCATCCAGTTTTGGTAGCTTTCATTTGATTCGTCTACTCTACGATGAGTATATGTTCTTTTTGGTAGAGCATAAGGTCGCAGAAGCTCTTCAAAAGACTGCAATTGCAGTTATAAGTGATAGAATGGTAAATAGAATTACTTCTTATTTGAGTACTTCTTCATTATTTGTTTGTAATTTTCCAAAATTTTAACATTCGCCGGCTTGCTCCGCACCTTTCTTTACAGCGTTATTCTGCGAGATGGATACTATTATATCTAAGCCTTTGTAATTGAACCCTCCCGATAGGGTGCGTGTGTTTAGTCATTCGTTCAGTTGGTTGTTTTATCTTTTTCTCTAAATTCTTTTTATTTAAACGCGCATATGACTTTCTATTTTAATTTTTAAAAAAATTCCGTTATTCTACACCACAAAAAAGGACTGTTATAACAACTTGTTTTCCAATAGTCCTATGGATCCAAGAAAACAAGACATATTTTGTTTTCTGATCTCATTTTAATACTACTAAGCCCATTTTTCCTACTTCTGTCTCAAAAGCAATAAACACAAACTGAGTTTCCTGATTTATTTAAATTTTTCTACTGTACTGTATAACATACATATATATCATCGGCATATGCTTTATTTAGCCTTTTTGACTTCAGATTTCATATCACTATACTAACTCCTTGCTTATGGGTAAAACGTCGGTTATTATTTCTGACAGCAATTGTTCATCATCGCTGTTGAACCGTCTGCAAAAATAATCCTTTTCAAATTTTTGTCAGCAAATGTAACTGTACTAGTTGCACGTTTCAATCTTAATCCCTCAACCTTCTTGTTGGACTTTTTTACCCTGAAATATTCTCTTCAGCAAAATATTAGTCTAGCGAAAAGAAGTCATGAGGAACCATCATCTGAACCATAAACGTTATTGATTTTGACTCTAAGGAAAAGAGATGATTTGCGAGACTAAATTTGAACCCACATTCATCAAAAGGATCATTACTGGAGACGAGACGTGAGTTTATGAGTACGACACGCAATCCAGACATTAGGCAATTGAATGGCGTTCACCAATTGAGCCGAGACCAAAAAAGCCACTTCGTTTTCAGTCAAAAAAGCTCACGGTTTTTATGGATTGCAACGGTGTAGTGCATCATGAATTTTTGCCAGAAGGCCAGACAGTAAACAAAGAGTATTATTTATGCGTTATGAGACGTTTGCGTGAAGCAATTCGCCGAAAGAGATTAGAATTGTGGGCAGGAAACTCGTGTATTTTGAACCATGATAACGCACCATCGCACGAGAGGAAGTAATGGAAAAATCGCAGGAAGCACTGTTGGACATACCGAAAACCGAATATAAAAAATGTTTCGAGGATTGGATCAAGCGCTGATGTCGATGTGTGTTGCAGTTGATGGGCATTACTTTAAAGGGGACAATATAGATTTGGATGAATAAACCTGTATTTTTTCTGATCACAATAACGTGACGAAAAAATATGGCCCATTAACGCCGCCGGCATGCAAACCGCACCAAACAGTTATTTTTTGTGGATGAAGTGGTGATTCATGAAGTACATGTGGGTTTTCACCCGACCAATAACGCATATTTTGCTTATTGACGAACCCATTGAGCTAAAAATGAGCTTCGTCATTGAAGATGATTTTGCGATGAAATTCATCATCTTGGCGCATCTTCTCCAGAACCCAATCGGAAAACTTACGTCGCTTCAAATAGTCCATCGGCTTCAATTCTTGAGTCAACTTGATCTTGTATGGGTGTAAACCAAGATCCTTACGCAAAATACGCCATAATGTGGTCTGAGCGATGCCCAATTCTTGAGAACACCGTGGAATTGACTTATTTGAATCGTTTGCTACGGACGTCTGAACGGCAGCGATATATTCGACACTTCGATTAACCCGTTGTCTCACTGACACGGCAACATCACACAACGAATATGTAGACTCAAATTTTTGCACTAAACTTGTTATTGCCTGTCTATTAGGGCGAGAATTACGACCGAAAATTGGAGTTCACGCTCTTAAAGTTGCAGTCACCGACTCCGAATATCTGTAGAAAATTTTTACAATTTGCAGACGTTGCTCCTTAGTGTACTTTACCGCAATGAAAATGTTGAGTTTACTGAATAAATTGACAGTGACAGTTTGATGATTAGTGAAAGAGTGCGTTCACAAATTAAATTCAAATATTGGAAAACCCTTTACCTTATATACATTATATACCTTATACACATTACATTTATATAAACTTCAAACATTTCAAACAACGTCGATAATCCAAAGTCAAAACCAGTGAAAAAAAAAATCATTCATTCAAATGTAAAAAAACATTTGAACATCCAATAGTCCAAAAAAAAAAATCATTCATTCATTTGAAAAACATTCGAATAACTTTCCAACCCCAAGAAATCATTTATTGGTATGAAAGCCAAAGCAACATTACGCTCAACCAGATAGTCCACACTTCATACGAGTAAAAAAACAATCGAGCATTTGAATGTTTTTTTCATTTGAATGGTTTGAATAAATGATTTTTCAAAAATATTTATTGAACGATTTTTTGATAACTATCGAATAAATTAATACTTTGCAACAATAGAATAAGTTGGCTACCGTGGTTACCGCATTGTGTGTGTTAAGCGTGGCTGGAGAGCGTGGAACACGTACATGGGGTAGCGCATTTTCGAAGATAAGGCTGAAGAGACAGTTATAGTGAATGGATAACGTTACCGCAACATGATTACGAGCAATTTTTTTCCAAAATTAAATAAATTGGGTCTGGACGATATCTGGTCTCAATCAGTTGATTGGCCGCCAACGTCATGGGAGTTGACCTTTAGACTTCTTCCTGTGCGGTTATTTGAAAAGTAAAGTCCATGCCAATAACCCAGTGACAGTTCAGGATCTCTAATATAACATCCAAACTGAAATTGCAGCCATTGACCTACTTATTCTTCAAAAAGTTATTATTATATGAACGATGTTGTGTCTCATTCATAATTGAAATAGACCGGGCTTTATTTTTCAATAAAATTCTGTATTGATTTCGCAATAAATGTATTTTTAATTTAATAAAAACGTCTACACTAGCTGTTGGCTACCCCTTTACATACCATTTATGTACATACATAAATTTCGAATCCTTATGAATCCTCACGCATTTGCACATTTCAGACAGTCAGATTCCACCCATATGCAACATATGGTACTTTCACTGACTAACAAAAGTCGCTTCCATTATTGAATTCATCATCCATCCTACAATACATATATTTAGGTTACGTACACTATACAAACTATTTACATCTAAACCAATCCCCAAATATATTAATGAAAATCTGATTTCTTGTTCTTATTTTTCTACAGAGGATAAATTTCATTGCCGCTATTTCTTTCAATAAAATAAAATTTAACTTCGAGCATTTTTATTTCTAACATATTTAGAATATAAATAGGTAACCCTTTCGAAGCTTCTCCTCTTGATTATCTTTTACTTTTGCTATGTTCGCTTACTTAATGCCTGAGTCTGGATTTCTGATGCCACACCCACTTCGGGGGGCAATAATAATTTTTCTCTTACTGTGTATAAAATATGAAAGAACAACACAGTGAGTGGAAGAGATTAGGTTTTGTCGACCTCGGTCAAATTTAGCAGGCGTGTCCAAATTGGATTTTTCCCGATAAACACTGTCTTGCCGGTCTTAAAATCGACAGATAACTTATGGGTGTCAATTTAGAATTCGATACCGTAATGTAAAAATCTGGTCAATTGCGAACTTTCCAGGCTTGTAATCACACTAATCAGGACTAATCAGTTGGGTGGAAAAAGGTTGTAGACGAATGTAATCTCCTGTACGTCAGAGATATACCTATATCGTATAGGCGATGTTTTGGAGACTGACTCCTCTATAGTAAGCCCAGACTATGGGGCCTCCTTTCTTCAGGACTGGGTATACAATGCTATGGCTCCATTTGCCTTCCATGGTTTCGTACGACCATATTTAAAGATGATATGATACATACGAGTATTTCTCAGAGTTCTTACCATTCTTTGTGTGTCTCCGGTAATCGTAGAGATCTTCAGAAATATCTAAGCCTTTTATCAAAATTAACCCGTTTGATTCCCTTTCAGTAAAAAAGAGAAGTGGGGCTGTAATTTTGTATCCCAAGTATATATGACCTCATTAAAATTGGATTTTAAGACACGCGACTGCCTCATTTATTCAATTTAAACACAAAAGTTTCCCTAGCTTTAAATTATCCCAACTTGTTTCTGATAAAACACTCTACAATTCAGTAATCGTTTTATTCCATCCTGATGTTAGCCCGGATAAACAAACAAATTAGAATAACATGCATGCTAAATTTCAAATCAGGTTAAAAATAATTTTATAAAAAATAATATAAATACAGGTACGCATACATTTACTTTTTAAACACAGAAATTAATGTGGGTTCTTAGTATTTAAGGCCTCATTAGATATTTTGCACTCATTGCCATTGTCTTTTATACAAGGGTGTAGTAAGTAAGTAAGTATATTAAATAAGTATCAAATTAAATGAAATTTTATCATAGGGGCTTGAGTTTTCCCCGACTAACAAGAGAGGTTGCTCCAAAAAACAAAGAGTTCTTCATTCAGAGTGCATTGCACTACAATTGGAAAATCAAGAGCCATTCTTAGAAAGATATTAAATTAATTATAAAATTAAATTAAATACATTTGTTTTTTTTATAAATAATTTTCTCTTATTTTTCAGCAAAAAGATACCGATTTCGAGTTCGACTATCAACTTGAATTCATCGATAGTCCTGAAACAAATACGATCAAACGAATGAAGCATGAATGATTAAATTTAAAATTTTAACTTGAATAAAACTTTCACGTTTTTTTTTTTTAAGGGAATGCATGTAGAAGTGCAATTTGTGTAAATGCTTTTTTATTTACTAAAATCATTATCGATTGATGAAATATTTTTTCTCACATAGTTATTTGATTCGCAAATTAATTTAAATTACAATATATTAGAAATAATTTATTTTATGTCTATTTCTGATCACTATAACATTTATTTGGTTTTGTATCTTGGAACATTAATCTGAAAAACAATGCATAAGTATATGGTTTTTGCCCTATTGAACACTTTGTTTTTTCACTTAAGATTTTCACGTTATGTTTTGCTTCAAACATTAATCGGAAATGCATATTAGTTAAATGCCGTTAAAAAGTTCAAACCGTCCATTGAAAATATTTGTGTACTTTTAGGTGAAAAATAATATACGTATTTCATTTAAATGAATGAAATAGTAAACACCATTTAAAATCAAGAAGAAAATAATTTTATTAATTAAAAAAAAGAAAATAGACAAAGTAAAATTATTTGTATGAAGCATAAAAGACGAATAAATACAATTGAAACTCAAACAGGCCTTATAAGTGCAACAAAATAAAATATAAATGGATTTTTTTTAATTTACAAATATAAACATGTAGTCGCGATTTTATTTAAATGGTTGTTATTGCTTAAGGAATTCAAAAACCATAAGACATATTTAACAATTGAGTGTGCTGTAAATGAAAACGAAATATAAAAAAAAAAATATTTACATATAAATAAAATAATTATTATTATTAATATACATTTACATTTGAATTTATATCCAAATCTGAATATTTATTTAGTTAGTGTTAAATTAATATTACATGTCATAGCATATACATACAGTATTTATTTAGTATTATTATAAAAGGAAATACACAAACGAAATTAATATTACGAAACATTCTAGTCCTTGTAGATTGCTGAGATTTTTAATGGTATAATTCCTATTCACAATTGAACTATTTATAATTTATCACCAGTCATTAAAAAGCAAATAAAATAAAACACTTAAAAATGTAAACCAAAAGAAAAAGTTTTCAAAACACGAGAAATTTTTTTCCTCAAATTAGTTTTTAAATTAAAATAAAATAAAAAAAACAATTTTAAAGAAGAAAACGTAATAAAATATTTTTTTATAATGAACTATTTGTTAAGACGATTGTACAAAAAAAAAAAAGAAAAACAAACAAACTAAATTCACTATTTAATGAAACTGAAATAATTCTGCACAATGTTGAAATACATACATACCTAAATATATTAAAATTAAATAGGATTTATTCACGAGAATAAATATTTTTTAACATGAGGCACACGATGGAATTTCAAAACAAAAACAAAATGCGTATATTGAATAGAACTATAATATATAACTTTTGGATTAAGATTTTTACGTAAAATTTTGTTGAAAAAAACAAAAAAATTTAAAAAAATTAAAGTGAAATAGATATTGTAAAACCAGAATAAGATATAGCGCATAATGTCTCAATATGCGCAGATACATCCAATTTTGTTCAAATAAAGTGAGTGTAAAAGAAAAAAAAATAGTTTTTATAATATTACAATTGATAGAGTTGATGTAGTCAATTTATTTGACAATTTTCTGATTGACTGTCGTGCGCTCTTGTGAATATGAAAGTGATAGTATGATAGTAGTAGCAGATTTTCTTAATTTCATCTGAGTTCAATTCGGGGACTTATTTCTCCTTGGCAAACCAAGAATTTATTGTCTGTCCAAGTTTTGGTCCATTAACGTCAAATTACTTTTATTAATTGTTAAACTTAAACTTAAACTAAAACAACAAACTACTTACTTAAGGTGGAGCTACAGTCCGCGGTGAACATAGGCCTCAACCAACAGGCGCTTCAATCTGCTCGATATTTAGCTAGCTGCCTCCAATTTCTCATGCAAAACAATAAATAACAATTTTTAGATTACTATAGGGTGATTCTTCGCAAGGTTTGATTTATAATGTAAAATAAAATACATAAATTTAAAAGTGAACATAAAACTTTTATCATCGGTTAAAAGAATAATTTATGGCATTCACTTTTTGAAAATAATATTATGTAAATTTGGCCACGACTACGTCTGAGGTGGTCCATTCGAAAGATCCAATTTTGGGCGAGTCGTTCGAGCATAGCGACTGGTATCTCGCGGATAACACGAGTAATGTTGGCTTCCAAAACGTTAATAGTAGCTGGTTTATTTCTGAAGACCTAAGACTTTACATATCCACAGGGAAAATAGTCCAAAGGCATGATATCGTACTATCTAGGCGGCCAATTTACCGTAGAAAAACGTGAAATTAAATGCTCACTAAAATGATTTCTTACCAAGTCCATTGTTTCACGCGCTGTATGGCACCGAGACCATGTGCTTGAATTTGAGGAAGCAGATAGTCCGTTACCATGACGCGATAACGATTACCATTGACGGTAACATTCTGATTTGCCTCATTTTTGAAAAAAATATAGACCAATGATTCCACCAGCCCATAAACCACACCATACCGTTGTTTTTAATGGATGTGTTTTATGATTTTACTAACAGAGATTTGGACAAAGGAAAGAAACCAACTCAGAATCGGAAAAGAAATACTTGATTCGAATCGTTAAAAATTTTATTAAAATTAGGAGAATACTCATCTGTTGTCGGATGCGGTTGAAATCCAAGTGAACGAGAATATTGGACATTAAAGGTCATGACAACGAACTACCACGCACATACACGTATGCACATCATGCGTGCATTCTCTTTGTTGGTGTTGATGTGCATAGAATTTTGATGGTAAGTGGATCGTACGATTGATTCTGATGCACATGCGTAAGTTTAAATGTGTATATATATAACTGTTATATATATATATATATAACAGCAAGTGCATGACTGAAGTACAGTGAGTAACAAATGAACAGTTGAAATTGATAACAAATAATTACAAAATATACAAATAAATGACTGAATTAGTAATAATATTAACAAATAAATATGTTAAGTGTATGTCCATTCTTGAACAGATGTTATGGTAGCTCTTGGTACTCTTTGGGTTGCTCATCAGCCGAAATTTTGTTTATTAACGTATCCATTGAGCCAGAAATGGGCTTCATCACTGAACAAAATTTCACGATAAAACACCGGATTTTCATTGAATTTCATTGACACAAATTCAAGTCGCCTGGCTTCAATTCTTACACAAGTTGAATGTTGTACGCTTTTAGGCCAAGATCCTCACGTAAAATTGCTGAGAAAGACGACGAATCGATTCGTCACGATCTTCGCGTACACTCTCAGCTATAATTGCTATAGTCTCTTCACTACGTGCTGGATGTGGGCTAACCGGTCGAATATCATCCACTTATGTAAACTGAGACTCAAGTTTGCGAATGGTATTGGCAATGGTGGTTTCAGTAGGTCAATTATGTGCACCGTAAGTTTCTCAAACCGCACGAAAAACATTTCTTTACAGCTGAATAATTTGGAGACGTTATTGTGGTGTGAGTCTTTCCTGATGACTTGCCAAGCGATGCTGAACAAAAATGATAAAGTAGTTTGATAGGAGTCACGTGTGATCTGTCAAAAATTGCCTATTGAAAATCAAACCTCACGATGAATCACCCTACATAAGTAACTAATAAGGATTTAAAAAATTATACTTTAAAATACACGCATTGTAGTAATCCTCTCGTATGTTAAAATTTCATAACATTTCAATTTGCTCTTGAAGCTGAAATTATACAATGATTTTACACCAACGTGTCTACAACACTTACCTATTCAATAATCTTCTCATTCATCAAGAATTTTATATTTCATACATTTTTTTTATATTCTTATTTAATTCGCTTACATGAAATTTCAAAGTCCACAACCAGTTTCTTATACATGCTTTTAATATGCTTACAGCTTACAGCAGTAAGTGGTAAGTGAAGTGTTTTACCAGCAAATGGAATAATATTACAAAACTGAATAAAAATTCAATGTCATTGATTTAATTAATGTAAAAAATTATCAAACCTCCTATACAGAACTTTGAGTCACAACTAATAAAATATTAAAAGAATTTAGCAACTTCCCATTCACTTTTATTAAAAACTTTTTCAAACCTTTCTAAAATATAATAATAATCCACCACTTAAGGACTTTTTACACTATACGTTTTTAATTTTTGTACCGAACGCACTGCGGTCATTGAATTTTCAAAATCAATTTCTTTCTTTCACTTAAATATCTGTTTAATAGTTTAGAGCAATTAAATAAATGTTTTCCTCTAAATCTAAATTGTTCCTTAACTATGACTGACTGTTTTAATATTATCATAAATATAGCGCCAAAAAATTTTATTGAATTAAATATCACAATTTTATGAATTCTGTTTTTCCCATTATTTAAAATATATAATCACAGCTATGTTAGTAGGAATATGCCTACCTATTCTTCAATTGGATTCGACATGTTTATTTCAAAAACACTAGCTATGAAGCACTAATTTAATGAATTTGCTATTGGGGATTTCACATATAGGGTTTTCTAATAACGACTTGACAACTTTTTTTTTTGAGATATTTCAAAAACTTTTCGGCCGAAACGGCCGCTATTTCGCATTCAGTGTTGGCTCTGAGCTCTTCCAACGTCGTAGGCGTGTTGGCATAAACCAATGACTTAACGTAGCCCCACAGAAAATAGTCAAGCGGCTTTAAATCGCACGAAAGAGGCTGCCAATCGACTGGCCCATGTCTTGAGATAACACGCTAACCATACTTACTCTTCAATAAATCAATTGTAGCGTGTGCTGTGTGGCTTGTGGCACCATCCTGTTGAAACCACATGTCGTCCAAGTCCATATCTTCCAATTCGGGCCAAAAATAATCAGTAATCATGGCGCGATAACGCTGACCATTCACAGTAACGTGACGATCGTTATCGTTGACGAAAAAATATGGCCCAATAACGCCGCCGGCATGCAAACCGCACCAAACAGTTATTTTTTGTGGATGAAGTGGTGATTCATGAATCACATGTGGGTTTTCACCCGACCAATAACGCATATTTCGCTTATTAACGAACCCATTGACCCAAAAATGAGCTTCGTCAATGAAGATGATTTTGCGACTCCGAATATCTGTAGAAAATTTTTATAATTTGCAGACGTTGCTCGTTAGTGTACTTTACCATGATGAAAATGTTGAGTTTAATCATAAACAGTGACAGTTTGATGATTAGTGAAAGAGTGCGTTCACAAGTTAAATTCAAAGTTGTCAAGTCCCTATTGGAAAACCCTATATAATGTTAATGTACCTTGACCGAATGTTTTTATTTTTACTATTTTCAATCTCTTGTAAAATTATAAGGAAGATATTTTAAAAAATAAAAAATTACTTGGGTTATGTCATATGGATGTGTCTGTACACAAATCATTTTTTTTTTTTTTTGAATTTTTGTCCGTTTGTTTGTTTGTCCGAGCATCACATAAAAACTACTGAACGGATTCGATAGCCTATTTCACAAATTAAAAACTGCGATATGTTTCATTGCAATCGGTTGAATAGATCCGGAGTGACAATTAAAGAAACATTTCAAAATATGAATATTCTAAAAAAATTTAACTACTTCTACATCTTCGCTGCATATACAGGGTGTCCCAGTTTAGGTTTACGTCCTGATAGCTGAAGATTCCTGAAGTTATGGCGAACAATTGTATTGCAGGGGAGGGGTCTATTTTCACCCTCCTCCAAGTTATAATCCGTTAGAGTGAGAAACCTCTGATTTCGAGGTAAAACTTCTTAAAAAGCCGTAGCTTTCTAACTGATTTCTTAATCATTGTGCACATTTTTGAAAGAGAATTTTAGTGTGCATAAAATACTAATATTTTTTTGGAACAATTTCATCAGAAAAATACGTTCATCTTGAAATTTTCAACTTTTAGGTTAACTTCTTTTATCAAAACTTTTGTCTTCTCTTCATTAACTAAGATTTTTATGTATGACTTTTATACCTACGAACAACGGAAGTTATTGTAAACCATTATTTTTTCAGGCAAATGGGTCACAAAATAAATAGTGTGTTAAAAAAAAAAAAAAAAAAAAAAAAAAAAAAAAATACTAAATGGTTTGGTTCCAATGGTTCCAACACGATGGAGCTCCTTGTCATTGTAGCTATAATGTAACTTCATTAAATCAAAAATTTAATGGACGGTGGATTGGCCGATTGGGTACTTTTCCTTGGCCACCATTCCTGACCTAACGTCAATGGATTTTTTTTCTGGGGAGCCATAAAAAAAGGTTTATTTGACTGAGATTTCAAGTCGGGAAGAGCTTCAAGAGAGAATAAATATAATGGCGGCATTTTACCAAACATTAATTTGCAATCTAAAATCATCAAACGCGCTAGAACGTGCATCCAAAAGCACGGGCAGAATTTCGAAAATTTACTATAAAAGTGAAATCTCAAAGCGTAACGGTCCTTTTTAGAACCACACAAATTATTTAAAAGGATATTAAATTTATTTTCTGACCCATTTGCCTGAATAAAATAGTGGTTTGCAATAACTTCCGTTGTTCGTATGTGGAAAAGTCATACATAAATATCGTAGATAATAAAGTGTTCGATGGCTCACTGAGGAAAAACATGAAAATTAAACGCAAAGTTGCACGAATGTTATATTTATTAAAACAAAATAGACAAATAAATTGCACATTTAGTACTGCTCATCTAGGTGGAAAAAAAAGTAAAGTAAACGAAAACCTCCTCGTCCTTTTTTTGGCTCTTATGTGTTTTACGCTCATCGACTCGACATCTTGGTCTAGAACGTTCTTGCCCTGACGAACGGCCGTGATTAGGTCCAGGGGTCATACCGTTGGTGGCATATTCTCTTGTTTCAGCAGAACTAGGTCTTCCACTCTCAAATTTGCTTTGCGCCGCTTCCACTTGAACCGCTGTTATAGGCTGGACATTTATTCCTCGCTCCACCTCTTCCAGAAGTGTTGCTGCATCTGGTAGGTGACGTTCCAAAGTTTCAGCTGATTTTGTGGTATCTCGGTGTCGTCCGGTGTAAGCGGTTGCACGATCTGCTCTCCAATCAAGAAATGACCCGGTGTTAGCGCAGTTAAATCGCTCGGATCATCCGACAATGCACTGATCGGTCTGGAATTGAGACATGCTTCTATCATCTTCAAGGTGGTGGCCAGTGCCTCAAAGGTGAAGAGGTTGTTTCCCATGACCCTTCTCAGATCGTATTTCATCGCCTTGACGCCCGCTTCCCAAATTCCGCCCCTATGTGGTGTGCCGGGGACGATGAATTTCCACTAGGTTCCCATAGCGACGATCTGCTCGATTGGAAGTCTTTGGTAGCTGTGACGCGCATTCCTGCGAAGCTACCTTTTCGCTCCGACAAAAGCTGTGGCGTTGTCGCTCCACAACACCGAACAAACGCCCCTACGCCCGGTAAATCGCTGTAAGGCTGCTTAGAAGCTTCGGTGATCCGATTGCTCATCGGTTCCAAATGGATGGCTCTTGTAGCCAAGCACACGAACACTGCAATATGGCCCTGCTCAATTACGTTGGACCGGCCTGCCCTGGCCTTTATTCGTACTGGTTCCGCGTAGTCTACGCAGCCATGCCGGAAAGCTTTTGCTCGTTGTACTCGCTCCTTTGAAAGACTACCCATTAATTGCTCGGACACCCTTTCCTTCTGGCGGAAGCATGTTATGCACTTCCCAATGTGGGTCTTCAGTGCTCGTCTCAAGTGGGAACCCAATACCTCTGCCTGATATACCTGATGTGCGCCTCCCTCATTATCAGGTCGATGAATTTGCTTCACGCCGGCAGAATGATTGGATGTTTGGCGTCATTATGCAGGTCTGAGTTGTGAAGGCGTCACCCCACCCTCATGATGCCATCTGCGTCGATGAAGAGAAATAGTGTCGATATGCTACTCGCGACATCCACTGATCGGCTTGCCCTAAGCTGATCTAGATCTTTACAATATGCTCCTTCCTGCATTTTCTTCTCCCAGAAGGTCAACGCTTCATCGCGCTCAGAAGGAGTGACTGGTCTGGCCTGCACTGCTTGGCTGTCCCTTCTGCATTTCCGCACAAATCGCAATACCAGCGCCATCACCCTCAATGTGCTGTGCAGCAAACTCTCGCCCATTATACTCGCTCACTTTATGTAGCGTTAGTCCTGCTACTATTTGTGGTTTGAGTGCTGATCTTGCGCCCGCAAGAATGGAGAGTCCAAAGCGTTCGCTCTGCACTCCAGGTATTGCAAGAATTCGTCTAAGGCAGCAATCTTTGGGACGACCACGCGGCACATCTGCCAGGCGTGGTTTGTTTCGGCATCCAGCCTCGCTCGCAGCATCCCATGTGCTCACATCAATTCCAAGCGCACGAAGTGAGCTCAGGTGGACGTTGGCCTTGTTTATCATATTACGAATGCCGGCCGCCATGGAAGACTCCTTCGCCAGCTTAGGGATCGCGTGCAGGGCGTTCAAAGGAGCGTGGGCGTTATTCTGTTCGTTGTCTTAGACGTCATTCAACTTCTTCCAGGCATCAGTTGTCATCGGTCGTCTGTCACCTACTGATAACTCCTACTAATGGACCTTTAAATCCTGTTTGAATTCCCGCATCTTAATGACATTTTTGTATACCTCGGTCTGGAGCTGGTCGCGAAACTCCCACCACTTCGTGTAATCGCCCTCAAAGGTTAGTATTTTGATGGACCGCTCTTGCCTAACCTTCATCACGTTAGTGAGCGGTGTTGCCACGGGTTCTGCAGCAGCACTAGCTGTTCTCTGCCTCCCTATCTCCGCTATGCGCGACCACAATGTCGCGTCGACGTGGTGGAAGGCGTCCTCAACTCCAGCCAAATAGTCGTTGTGGATTTCCAGCTTCGCTTGATCGTTCGGTTCTTGAACGAGCAACAGGTAAATTTGGCGACAGCGATGACCTAAAGACGTCCCTGCATGCTATGTCGCCCATCGCACTTATGGCCGAAAAGCTCCGCACTGCACTATTATCGCTCTAGAATAGTACGCTTCCGTAAGACTACGCACAACGGCTGAGACTCGGGTCGACATCTCAGAAGCTTCAACAATCGTGTGTATAATCACGCAATTGTATATGCACTAAAGCACAAGGAATTCTGTCACGCACAATTGTGACTTGCTCTGAAGAAAAAAAAGTTGTCTTTCGTTTGCAACTCAAACTATACCGCACTGTATTTTTTTATTTTTCGAAAGGTACAATTCACTGCCGCACTAGTGGCTAAATCAGCTGTTTTTATATTTTAAATGAAAAACGCACTGTTATTTGGCTCGATAGGACCAAAAGTGTTCGATAGCTCAGTGAGGAAAAATATGAAAATTAAACGCAAATTTTATTGGAATATTTATTAAAACAAAATAGACAAATAAATCGCACATTTAGCACTGCTCATCTCGGTGGACTATAAAAAAGTAAAGTAAACGAAAACCTTCTTTGTCCTCTTGTCGCCTCTTATGTGTGTTACGCTCATCGACACGACTCTCGGTCGCAACCACCGCTATTCAGCGCACTTTGGAATAAGGTGTGGTCTCCGGGTAAAATACATACGATATATAGATACATGCATGTGATAATCTCTGATAATTTCTATTTTTCGTCGACATGGTTCCGTTGTAGGGAATGGAAATGCCTTTGCCGTTGTGAGGTTTCCGAACATAAAGAGAAGACAAAAGTTTTGATAAAAAAAGTTAACTTAAAAGTTGAAAATTTCGAGATAAACGCATTTTTCTGATGAAATTGGTGCGACGATTTTTCAAAATGTTAGCTTGGCTGACGTTCATCGAACTCGACGAAATTTTAGTAGTTTATAGACACTGAAATTCTCTTTCGAAAATGTATAATGTATAAGTTTTGGGCATAGAAATGAGTGATACCTTACAATTTTTTATTAAGTATAGCATTTCACAACAAATACAAATTTAATAAAAGTGGATATACCGTTTTTGAGTAATCGATGTGCAAATTTAAATTTTTTTTAAAACTATTTAATATAGGGTTTTCTAATAACAACTTGACAACTTTTTTTTAAATAAAAGGCAAACCATTTGAGATATTACAATCAAAACATAGTACAATCAAAACATTTATGAATGGAACTCGACTTCGTTCATATGGCCACTGCGGGCACGTTTGCAGCAGTCGATTCACATGTAGCACATGTAGGTTTTCACCCGACCAATAACGCATATTTTGCTTATTGACGAATCCATTGAGCCAAAAATGAGCTTCGTCACTGAAGATGATTTTGAGATCAAATTCATCATCTTGGCGCATCTTCTCCAGAACCCAATTGGAAAACGTACGTCGCTTCAATAGGTCCATCGGCTTCAATTCTTGAGTCAGCTTGATCTTGTATGGGTGTAAACCAAGATCCTTACGAAAAATACGCCATAATGTGCTCTGAGCGATGCCCTATTCTTGAGAACGCCGTGGAATTGACTGATTTGGATCGTTTGCTACGGACGTCTGAACGGCAGCGATATTTCCGACACTTCGACCAACCCGTTATCTCACTGACGCGGCAACATCACACAACGAATATGTAGACTCAAATTTTTGCACTAATATTGCAGTCACCGACTCCGAATATCTGTAGAAAATTTTTATAATTTGCAGACGTTGCTCGTTAGTGTACTTTACCATGATGATAATTAATTTATGAATTTTTCCCTTTCCAGTTCCCTGTCGCTTTTTGCTTTGCCATGATCGTCAACAAGTCGAGTGGCCTGACTTCCCAACACTGCTTCGCCCACGGCCAACCCTACCTAACCTCTTTGAGGGACAAGGGCTCCTCGGACCTCATAATTCACTCTTCCGCAAACCAAACAAATAATGAAGTACGATATGTTATACAAATAGGCTTTGATTTAAAGTTAACTCCATACAATACGGGTTGTTTTAATGCCCTCCGGTAAGCAGAGAAATGGATTCCCTTCTCTCCCAGCGTCTCTGTTACATGAAAAATCTAACTTGGCTGTTAATGACGCAAAAACTGGAACCTACGAAATAAAATAGGTAATAATGTAAATTCAGTAAAAATTAGTTAAATATTTACTTTGGGTTTACGTTTTTAAAATATGAAAATATTTTTTTATCTTTTTATGAACTTAATTCTCAAGAGGTCATGAGAACTCTAAACTAAAACTAACACCTCACACAATTTTAGTTGCCTGTCCAATTTTTTATTTTTCGGGACCGGGTCAGAATAAAACGCAGACTGCTCGATTGAGAAGCCAATACTCTACCGTCAGAGACCTTTTACTAATTATGCATTATACCAACTCGTACGAAATTGCGGGTTCCAAATATGTCCAGCTTTTGAGAACGGTGCACAATCGATTCATTGCTTCCTTGACTTGCTTTCGCTATTTCATTGGTATGGCAACATAATGGAGTAAGTGGGTCGATTTGAATTTTTTCGACGCTCAACTCTTCGCTTATAGGTTATAATGACCTAAGGTTGGTCTTAAAGTACTTAATGTAGTTGCAGCTAAAAACGAATTTTAATAAAAAGATCTTATGTGTAACTTCGGTGAACCCTTTACTTAATCAAAACGATAAATCAAAAAAACTTTTTGTAACCACCATCCTTGTGGCACCATTAATCATTGTAACCCGATATAATTCCATTAATCAATTACATTTTTATTCCATCAAATGAATTCATGTTGTGATATTCATTTGAATGTGAGCAGCGTCATCTATGTTTCCATAGCAGAAGATTTTGATAACAGAAGCATCAACCATTGGTGAGTTGAGAGTAGAATCGAATTTTCTAGCAAAATGGAAAATGTATGGAATGCTGGATGGCGCAGATTGTTCTCGAAACGTTTCATTGGAGAATAAATATCAGCATCTCAAATGTATGCAAGTCAGTTCATCAGTTGAATTTAAAGTGTGAATTAAGACAATGATTAAGTGTTCAACATTTTGCACTCCGTAAGCGCCGCTATTGCGCCATTTGCTATCAGTGCACTTACTCCGTAGACGCCGCCCATTTGCTATTAGTGCACTAATAATTCGAAGTTTGCGCTCAAGGACTAGCAGATTCTTTGTTCAAAGTTACAGTGCACTCTTAGTGAATTTTGTTTTTATATAAGATACATTTACCCTTGAGAAAACAGGGAAGAAGAAGATTCACTGGTTAACAAAATTTTAACATTTTTTGTCACATGAAAACTTATACCAAATTTTGAAAGTACTAGGGCCACCAAACAATAATATGTGAATGAAAAAAAAATCGAGACGTCAAGTTCCATTGTGACATCAAAACATATATTAATGTACAAACATCAGCTACATTCAGAGAAATTACTACTTAATATACTAGAATAAATACTTATGATTTTCGTGAATATTTGGCTTCTGGAAGGTCTTTTTTAAGTCACCAACACTAATCTGCTGGCATTCCTGGACTCTATTTCTCTTGATAGCGCTCCTCCGTTAAGGAAATACCCTGATGGTACCTCTCGCCTTGTTCGTCACTCACAGCACCCAAATTTGCCGGAAAGATGAGAGTCCAGCATATGTATTTTTAAGGACATATGATGTTACACCCCAAAGCTTTATATGACATTATAAGTTAATTTATTAAGTCTTTGTAATTTTCCGATATATGGTATGGTTTCCTAAAAAATTTTGGACAACGTTCACAAAACATTTCCAGGCGAGATTTTCCTGATTATTCAGTTTTTCTTCAAAGCTCTTATCCTTTATTAGTTGCCGTATTTGTGGACCTACAAATATTCCCTCTTTAATTTTTACCTCGATAAGTTTGGGGAATTTCTCTTTCAGATATACAAATCCACTGCCATCTTTAGGCATAGATTTTACAAAAATTTTCATCAGGCCGAGCTTTATGTGCAAAAGAATGTCATCAGGGTTCACTAAAGGATCATTTTTAACATTTTTATGGCTTGGAATAAGTGATTTCTTTGTATAGTGATTTTTTCTGTCCCTACTGTCCCATTCGCAAATGAAACAGCAAAATTTTGTGTAACCAAGTTGTAGTCCAAGCAAAAGTGCAATGACTTTAAAATCCCTACAAATTTTCCAAGCGTGTTTACTGTATTCAATTTTTCCATAAGCAACCGGCACTGAAGGAAGTTTATTTCCGTTATGCAGCAACACTGCTTTCAAACTAGTTTTTGAGGAGTTAATGAACAATCGCCAGTGATTTGGATCATATTCAAAATTTAATAAATTCATCAAAACAGGAACGTTTTTACAATAGACTAAGCCATTCCTGTCGTTTAATCTAGACCCCAAAAGCACAGCCTGTTTTTTTAGACATTGCCCAAGCAATGACCATATACAGTCCTGCAGCAGAAGTTTTACAAAAAATCGATATCGGAAAGAATAGAGATTATCTGGCTTTAGTGCAGGCTATCGAGAAACGGTTTGGGGATAACCACATGCGGGAGGTTTACAAGGTTCAACTGCAAAGCCGAATGCAGTAACGAGGAGAGACACTGCAACAGCTCCAAGTAGACGTCAGTAGATTAACACATTTATCACATCCCACCACAGCCCAAGAAATAATCGATGAAATGGAAAAGGACGCATTCATCAGGGGAATCGCAGATTCGGAGCTACAGTCAGCAGTAAGGATGGCCGTGAAAAGATCCCTTGCTGAAGCACTTGCCTTCGCTCTGGCGATGGAAGCGGCCAATCAGGTTTCTAAGGGAACAGAAACGAGAAACTCCACGGGATAGACGTAGAATGCGCTGCTTTTCAAGGGCAGTGCAAAGAACCGGTACGACGAAAAGGCTGCCTTCACTGGCGTTATAGGCAAATAGAGGGAAAAACCGGCAGAAACTGCAACCAAGAAGCCGGCCAAACTTTCCGAAGCAACCGAAAAAATCAGTCTCGCAGGCAAAACAATGCCATAAAAGTCTCCCAGCAGAAGAAGTCACTGGCTATAATCCGCATAATCAGGATTATGTATATAATCAGTCAAAAGAGGGTTGGAGTACAGATGAAATCCGTTCCTCCCAACAGGCAGATAATGAAATCGAGCCAATATTAGTATGGAAGAAACACGAGGAAAGAGCAAACTGGAGATATAACCGTTCCACGCTAAACAAGATGTCGAGAATTGGTGGAAAAGTGCATAAGGTGTGCGGCTACCAAGGGCCCCAAAGTAAAGCCACAGGAACGAATGCAACAATACAATGTCGGAGCACCATTCGAATAGTCATCGACATCGCTGTGCCCCTTCCCGAAAACCTTTAATGGCACAACTTTAAATCAAAAGCCTTCCAGAAAATGTGTCAATATCTTGCAATAAGGAAGACAAGGACCACGACATTACACCGTCAATCTGATGGAATGGTCGAGCGATTCAATAGGACCTTGATAAGCATCTATCAAAGGTCGTAGGCAACTGTCAGCGGGACTGGGATTGATATATACCCCTCCTCAGCAAAAAAAACACACCATCTGAGATCTTAGTTGGTCAAAGCCTTTGGTTTCTAAATGAAACGAAATTTAATTCCCCACCTAAGGAACTCAAGGAGGTGAAAATTAAGCTAGCGAGCAACCGCATCAAGACTATGTACGACATCAAAGCGAAATCTTCCCGCTTCAACGAAGGAGTCCTGGTGTGGCTATATAATCCTCTGCGTAAGAGGAAAATCGCCAAAATTGCAACAGGATTGGGAAGGATAATACAAGGTGAAAACCCGTATAAATGGCATTAATGACGTTGTCTACCGCATCCAGCGCGGGGATCGAAGAAAATTTAATGCAGCCATTTGGATATAATGTGTCATTATCATGTCACAACGGGATGATAAATGACGAAGTTGTTCGGGACGAAGTTGTTCGAGACGAAGTTGTCCGGGACGACGTTGTTCGGGACGAAGTTGTTCGGGACGAAGTTGTTCGGGACGAAGTTGTTCGGGACGAAGTTGTTCGGGACGAAGTTGTTCGGGACGAAGTTGTTCGGGACGAAGTTGTTCGGGACGAAGTTGTTCGGGACGAAGTTGTTCAGGACGAAGTTGTTCGGGACGAAATAGTTCGGGACGAAGTTGTTCGGGACGAAATAGTTCGGGACGAAGTTGTTCGGGACGAAATAGTTCGGGACGAAGTTGTTCGGGACGAAAATATTCGGGACGAAGTTGTTCGGGACGAAAATGTTCGGGACGAAGTTGTTCAGGACGAAAATGTTCGGGACGAAAATGTTTGGGACGAAGTTGTTCGGGACGAAGTTGTTCAGGACGAAGTTGTTCGGGACGAAGTTGTTCGGGACGAAGTTGTTTGGGACGAACAACTTTAGGGAGGAAGCAGTGTGATTGAGTTAACGAGTGTTTAAGAAAGTTTCTTCAGTATCTACGCGCAATTATTTAGTTATAACTTCTAGTGTATTAACCGAAGCTGGCTCATTTAATGGTCAATTGATTAATGTTTAATTCATACTTAAAACTATTACCATCTATGCTTTGATTTTAGGGATTTTAGTCTCCAAACACAAATTTTAAAATTTTTTCAATAAATTTTTGGCAAATTGCAACTATGAAAACATTGAAGTAAGCAGTTGCTTTCGCAAGGAAATTACGATGTAATTAATATCAGGAAGGTAGCGAGCAAAAGCCGTACGGATTTATAATACCAGACAATTTGGCACATATAACAAAATAAGTCTACAATGATATAGTCCATCTTAGGATGAACAACTGTTAAGATACTTAATTCGTGAACTAGTTTACCTTCAACAATTTGTTTTACCTTAAATCCAATTGACCCTAATACCAAAATGAAATACGTCTGCTTTACTAAATTCTTATTTTATTTATTTTTTTTTTTCAATTTATTTATTTATTTATTTATTTTTTTTTTTGTTATAAAAAAATTGCATTACAAAAAATGTATTCGTCATTAAATTTATATTTTTTTCAGATAAAAATCTGAATAAAAAAATGGAACCTAAATTATATTATTTAACACAAATGAAAAGACTATTTTTATGGTTTTGTTTTATCTTTTTTACATTTTTTTTTTTTATTTATTTAATTTTTTTGTATTTTTTTATAATTTTAAAAATAGGATTACTTACTAAAAATACTACTAAATTTAAGTTTGATTACTTAGTTATAATTTAAGTTGTTTCTGCTTTGTTTTTTTTTTTATTGAATTTATTATTATTATTTATTTTTTTATTTTAAATGCGTAATGTGTTTATGTAGAAAAATATTTTTTTTTATAATCTATTTTTTTTCTTCATATTTTCTTTGTAATATAAATATATATATAGAATTATATTTGTAAATGTTTTTGTTTATTTATATATTTGTACTATTTAATGGGAAATTTAAAAATGATTTTTTGTAGGTTGTAATTGTTTTTGTCTGTAATTGTAACTATTATTGGTACCAGTACAAGCCCCTACAACAGAATTTGTAGAGGTTTTGGGAAATTGCTTAAAATGTAGGTACTTAATTATTTAAACTTAGATTATATATATTTATGTGATACCTACATATATGTACACCACACTTAGCCTATTTTAAAAGACAAAAGAAAAAGGAGGCGCAAAATATAAAACAATACTGGTCGGCAAGTTGTGCTATTTTTTCCAAAACAATATATACCTATTTTGTGTTTATACGTTTTTTGAAAGAAAAAATAGCTCACTATTTTTGGCTTTTTATCAAAAATTTGATAAACAAAAATAAATTGATAACAAGTCAAACATGAATGTGTATTTAAGGGGAATGTGTTGGTTCCATTGTTTTAAGTTATAACAGTCATTATGAATAAAAGAGAGATATAAATTTTGTCGAATTAAAAAATAAAACAAAACGTTAATATTCCATTACGGTTTTTTTTTTTAATTATTTAAAAAAAAAAAAAGTTATAGCAAAAATAATAATAACCAATTATATAGAAAACAAAATAAAAGAAATTCACAAATATAAATTGAATTACAATTGAATTGAGATCTTGTTTTTTAAGTAGCTATGGTGTTACACGTTTTAATTAATTAGAACTGGAATAAGTTCAATTTGATAAGACAATTACTTTTTAGCTATGTTACTAAGATATGTATTTTATATGATTTTACACTGACAAAAAATGCTCAAAATATGTGAAAGTGATGGCTTAGTTGACTTAGGTTCAAACATTATTTAAAATTTTAGAACTTTTATTTTTAATTCGTTCATTAATCGCGAATATTCAGTTGTAGTACAACATAAATGAAAAGTTCACTCAACAATTTATAAATTCCAGCATCAGCATTTCATAAAGATATAGCGACTTTCTCAACTTCAAATATGTAAATCCTATATCAAATGAGCGTAAAGCCTGAATTCCTTAATCCAGTACTGCAACGTCAACCGTTTCTTTCAAATTGTTGAGTAAACGCATGTATTGCGATAACGAAAGCAATGTCTGCATCACAAACAGATCTGGTGTAATATTTTTGCGCGTAAGTAATATTTCTTATTTTATATTATTTTACATTGTCTTTACTGATCTTCACGCTCCAAAACGTCAAAAACATCAAAGCATCATGATGCATTGCAGCGGAAAGAATAGTTTGCAATGCATAAAAAAGCATCACTTACTAATGATACGCATTTTTTGACGTTTATTAATTTAGCCAAGGCGATACCATCTTTTACGAATTTGCGGAATTGCTAGTGATCACAGTCTTAGATAACAAACAGTTATAGCCCTAAACAACCTTTCCTCGTTTCAAGTACTTCAATATTACCTATCAATACTTAACTTGATAGGTAGGACTTGAAAACATAATCGCAAATACCTACGAGTAACGTCGGTTCAGCTTCTAATTTTGCTTATTGAGAGAATACGGGAAACTTTAAGATTTTCCGATGAATGAAAAAGCAATTTCTATAAAATTAAGATTCAGTAAAAAGACTAGAGTATATACGAGTATGTACTGTCTACACTAGCAACACAAATAAAAAAACATCTAGATAATGGTGTGACAAAAATAAAAGTGATTCCAGTTCTAGAAAGAATATTAGTTACTCGAGAATTATTACGTGACATTTTGGAAAAAAAAAAAAAAATTCTCGATCAAGTAAATTCTTTTTTAAAGATTCTTTTGGTAACTTTTTTTTAAATATTTTTATGACGTTTTGTTTTATTTTTTTTTTATTTTTTTTTTTTTTTTTAGAGAGAATTTCGGAAAGTAAAAATTATTAAACTACCTTTAAACTATCTTACATGCTATACTATTATTTACATACTTACAATTTTTCTTAATTTCTATTTCATTAACTAGAAACCAAAAAAAAAAAAAAAAAAAAAAACAACAAAAAAACAATTTTTTTTTTTAGAAGCGTAAACAATTTTCTTTTGTTATATTGTATATTCACTTGAAAAATAAAGTGAATTTTTTGTCAAACCAAGCTGAAGTTGGTTACAGGGAGGATACGTGGTCATTAAAAAGGGGAAAAAATAAAGATAAGTAAATCTATGTAGGGTTTTAGAAAGAAATATTTTTTGTTTAAGGTCATTAGGAAAACACTTAAATGTCTCGTTTTACAGTTTGTTTGGTAAACAAATTAAAGTGTTAGGTATTTTTTTTTTAAGAACTAAGAGAACACAATGGTTTTAAGATATAACTCTTAAAAATCATCATCGAAAATTATCAATTCACCTTCATCCTATGCTATTCGATTGACTAATTGCATTTTTCTTCGATTTTGAGGTTGAAATGTTGTTGTAGTCAACAGTTGTGTGTGATGTTGTTGATGGTGTTGATTATGCAGCTGCTGCTGTATGGAATGCTGTTTAAATTGGTGTTGTAATTCACCAGCAGGACCTATTGAATAGTTGACATTAAGTCTTGCTCGTTTCGGTGATTGATAATCAGCATCTGTGGATGATGATGGAGATGAGGTCATTTCAATAATGTCGCTGGAATTGATAGCTAAACGAACAGCATCTTTATCATCTTCCATGTCAATTGCATCGTATATATCTTCTACCTAAAACAAAAGAAAAAATATATATATATATATATATATACATATATATATATATCAAGCATGTTTTTTTTTTTTAGTACTCACCTCAATATCAAAATCTCTATGTTGTTGAGGTCCGCTATCATCATCCTCTTCAACAAACATATCATGAGTTTCCACAATGGTTTCGTCCAGCTCTTGATCCAATTCTTCTGAATCACTGGTCTCTTCAACTTCCGATTGACTGTCTAGTTCTACATCACTATCACCAGTACTGCCGTGTTTCATTTCACCACGTTCAAGAGCTTCTAGATTATCAGGAAATACCATAGCATTTCGAATGGCCATAGGATCTTTACGCGACCATTTTTGTACTTCTTCATCCATTTTGGCAATCTTATGTGGATTCATTGCCCACAAACATCCCTTTCTTTGTCCTCCATTTGTGGCTGGCTTTTCAACCTTCTCAAAACACTTGTTCATAGAAAGATTATGACGAACACTGTTCTTCCAGCCGCTCCGGGCTGTTTTAAAATATGGAAAATGTTCACACATAAAGCTATAAATCTCTGATACTGGCAGTGACCCGCTACGTGAATTCTTTAAAGCCATTGCTATGAGGCAGGAATATGAATAGGCAGGTTTTGGATACTCAGACTCCATTGGAGCTTTTATTTTATTCGATGGCTTAACGTTAATAATCGTTGGTGTGAGACCAGCCAATGGCGATACTATACTCGACGATGTTGAATTCGAGTGCAAATGTGTCGCAGGTGAAATATTTTTCGTTTGTATAACATTTCGAGCGAGAATCTTCGCCGATAATGGATTACCATGGTAAGAAGTGCTACCATTTAAAGTAGCCATATTATGTAAAGGACTAGAATCACGATCTCTTTTTAACACAATTGTTGTGCCATTAGCAGTAAGAGTTCCCGATGAGGTCTTAGTTGTTGTAGACTGCTGTTTAAGTTTATTATACGTAATACTATTGGCAAAAGTTAGTCCACCAATGCCAGGAGCTAATTTAATTGTATTTGTTCCTGTTGATAAAATTCCATTTGTTGTGATAATTCCATTTGTAACAGCCGTTGTTGCTAACGATGATGATGATGATGTTGATGATGATGATGATGATGTCAAAATATTGCTACTAGATGTTGTTTTTACTTGACTCGCTGTGGAAGAGGTAGTTGTCGATGATGTACTTGCTACAGTGTTTATCAGACTGGTTGGTGATCTTCTCATTTCTAATGTCAAATCCTTTTTTATTGACTCAATGCCAGCTGGTTTACGTTGTAATATAATATTTGAATTTTGATTTAATGTAGAGATTTTCGGTTCCGCCCTAAGTGTAGATAATCTTATATGTTGTGGTGAAAAATGCAAATGACTTTTATTTTCTACAGGACTACCAGGTGGTGACGACGTGTTACGCAGGCTATTTGTATTTAGCGTAGTTTTTGGTGATCTATGTAGCATTGAAGAGGGAATTATCGGCATTACTGAAATTGGATTTACACAAGCGCCAACATCGGCATAAAAATCATTTGATGATGACCATGTTGGTCCACCCAGCCACGAGGGTGCATGATTGCTACTGCTTGTGGATCCAATATTTACATCAGTTGATATTGAATCAACATGATCAAATGAAGTGGGAAGTTCATTAACGAGAGAAGCTAACTCATTGCTGCCACCGACAAGAGTTGCAACTTCACTGCGAATATCAATGTCCAACATATCTTGCAGTGAATCCGAAATATAAAAGTCGAGATTGGGGCCAGATGAGTCCTAAAAAAAAACATGGATAACAATTACATCAATTGATTGGTTTGGCAATATATATATAATACAATATATACATACATACATATATACATAATGTACGTCTTTTTTTGGGAAAAATGGTTAGTAACTTTCCAAATAGAAATACTAGTATATAGGTATAAAAAGATAATAAAGTCTGTACTGTAGCCCCAGTATTTGTAGGTATTAACTGAAAAAAATCAATAAGTCTAGATACCTAAACATAATTTAAAAAAGATTGAGCGTTGGTCTTTTAATCTAGACATACTAATAGATTCATAATATAACGACGTTACGGTTTAAGTACTAGATGGTATGTAATTAAAATCGATCTTAAAGTACTTGCACAAGAACTTATACTTACCACTCAATGGTTATTATGAAGATAACAAAACTGGGCACCTGGCTCTAGCATTCGAAGTAAAGACTGAAATAAATTTTCTGTTCGTGTGGAAAAGATGTACATATACAATTTATTCTTTTAAATAAGTCATACTTTCAGATTACATAAGTTATCTGAAGAAATGCATGTATAATCTTTTTAATATTTTGAGACCATAATGATTTCGAAACATCAAGCTTAGTGAAAGTCGGTCACTCATTTGTTTGAACACTTCGTTTTGAGTTAAAAGCTTTCTTTGGCAGTTGGACAGCAGGAAAACATCAAAACAAGTGCACTATGTGTAGTTAACTTGGTAGTTACCAGCAATATGGATGTATGTTATGTACATATGTATGAAGGACATATGTATATACCCTATAGTGCAAAATATTTGCATTTTATTCAGGTTCTTTTTCAATAAATCCCGTTTTTCAACATTTTTAATTCTATTTTCTGTTGTTTTAAATTCTAAATATATTTTAAAACTGATATTACATAAAAACTTCTACAAAATGTTTAAAATCATAACAAAATTGATGTTGCATAATCGATATTTGTACATGCTAAAAGCTCTTGTGCAAAACAAATTTTCTGTGACCGTTAATGAAGGGATTTTTCAGAGAAATACTTCATTTTTACATCATTTTTCATTATAAAATCAATTTGCATATTTTGAAGTGTCATTGTCGAGTCAAAGCTTTTACAACAACGTCTGCAGTTTCAGAGACAATAATCAACCATTTCATTTCTTTCTAGATGCATCATTAATTAAATTTGCTCTCATCACTAATAAAAAATAGATTAGTTCTCCACTGGTGACGGAACCATTGAGAATATTTACTAGCAAAATTCTTTCTATAAGTACATAATGAATATGAAAACATCTGTTATATGGCAGATACTTCGCTTTAAATCTTATCTTAAAGATGTTTTCGAAATTAGGATTGGCTTTTATACAGCTAAGGCCTTTAAGCTTGCTTCTTTCGTACGGCTAGGAAACACATATGTTAGCTTAAAACGGAAACCAAAGGTACTTAAAAAGAAAAAGGAAGAAACAAAAATCTTTCCATGTTCATACAGGTTCTTATTTGATCCATTTTACATCACCACTAACCATAATGAACAGTTTATAATTGCAATTTAGTAGTGAGAGTCTGTCGATTCATGAGCCTATAAGAGTTGTTTGTTAAGTAGTTTGTTGTTTTTAAGACTTTTTGAAATCTTTCAATAACGAGCTTATTTATGTGACTATTTAAAAAAGGCTATTTATTTAAAATTACTAATCACTTCACTTTCCTTCTTTATTTACGAATAGAAAATTTAAATGTTTCGAGCAACAACACGTGTTTTGAACGATTTTTTCTAATCTTGTGGTACTCCTTGTAATCTTTTTTCTTTATAATATGCTGAGCGCTTTAAAATAAAATAGTTACAAAAATGCATATTGCGAATATTGTATATATACGAAGTGTAAGGTGACTTATTATTTATATAAAAAAGTGTCAACGCTTTTTCCAATCCTCGAAGCACTTCGCATAAGCACTTTTACGTATAGCCTTGAGCTCTTCAAGCGATGCCGTTTTTATTTCCTGAATCGATGCAAACCTCCGTCCTTTCATAGGACAATTAGTCTGAGGAACATAAAAGAAAAATCAACCAAAAGAGGAATTAAAATGCCCATCAACACAATAGTACAGAAGTACCAAACATAAACCAATATTGACTTAAAACATATTGAAAAGAGGCAGAATTACGATCGGGATTGGAGCCACATCATATTTCCAGATGACTTATATTTTTTTGTTTATAATTATTGCAAGAAAGCCTGGAAAAAAAAGATGAAAAGTTTCTACAACGCATAGTAAATGTTTATGGATTCTTCTCGGCTAATGATTCTTTTTTCTTTAATGAAGCAACCACTATAAAACAACTTACGTGGGTCTTCAAATTTTGGGAGACTTAAATTTAGATTATGCGCAAAAATTAAGTGAAAGTTTCGCCAGACTATGCCATGTGACTGGACTCCATACTAATATAATTGCGCAATTTGTTTTGATATATGCTCGATAAAAAAATATGATTTAATAAAATTCTGACATTTTCCATTGCTTTTTTTCGACGCAAGTTTTTGTTCAACACACTGTACCTCGATGTTAATATCATATGTATGTAACAGGTCGGCTGAAAAGTTTGTAGCTTAACACAGGCGGTTTACTATGGTTTATAGTAGTACTAATCTTCACACGACAGGTGTATAAATTTGACAGCTGGGCAAGATCGCCAAGACTTTGCTGTAAATTTTTAGATTTTGACTTGCTTGAGACATGAATTAACACCAAAAGTATTCACGTATTTACAATTGAAGAATTATTAAAATAAAATAGTTAAGGTCCTCAAAAAAAAAAAAATAATAATAATAATAATAATAAATAATTATAAGTTAATAAATATTTCAGTCCTACCTGAAATATATATACCTACAATATGATATTTTTAAGTTAGGTATATGTCTATAGCTCGATGTATTCAGTATACACCCTCTCTCGGACCGCTTATTCGCGGTTATCGGTTATTGTGTAGACGTCCTTCATTTTCTGTTTATGCGTTATCATTTTATTGTACAAGCATGAAAAATATTCTGCTAGTATTTTTCAAGCATCTACGATGAGATGTTTTCAAATACTTTTGAGGGTAATAATTGAATTCGTAAAAAGTTTAAATGCGGTTTTATCGAGATGATATTTTTTTTTTCACAGCGGATAGTTAATTGTCTTATCAGCATAAATCTTTGTGCATTTTATTTACGCTTATATTCCCGAGCCAGACAAGCGACTAAACCCTATGGAAAGAATCGAAATACCTTTTTTCCGCGAAGCGGTATATTCAGGTGCTTTTAAGACATAGGCGCCCGCCTGACAGTTATTGCCATACCCTTAGAGGTTTATTCGTGAAAACTGTTTTTTTTTTAGCACTTAAAACTATCTAACTATTAGAAATCTTGAATCTAGATATTTATAGCATTTTTTTCATCATAAATCCGCTGTAAAAAGCAACATTTAAAAAAAAAAAAAAAATTAAAATTAAAATTTTTTCGATTTTTATGGCCAAAAAAACCAAGTGATAACGAAGTTTTTTTTTTTTTTTTGACAGATGTATTGCCACGTAAGGCAATTTGTATTTTATAATGCATTATCTGACCCTATTCTTTTTCTTAGCATAACGCTCACTTTTATCTATAAGAAAAAATAAAATAAAATAAGTTTAGATTAAAGATGTTGCTTATACACATAATAGGTATCTTAAAAACTTGTATATGCATACGAGGTGTGCTCAGAAAATAACGAGAATTTAAAATTGTTTTATTTTGTCAATGACAGGCACTAAGGTTAAAGAACTCGACGATATTTGTTTGTTAAAAGATATGGATCAAAGAATTTGTATCAAATTTTGCGTAAAAAAAGAAATAAACTG
This sequence comes from Volucella inanis, assembly GCA_907269105.1. NCBI lineage: Eukaryota > Metazoa > Arthropoda > Insecta > Diptera > Syrphidae > Volucella > Volucella inanis. The sequence goes on from OU026153.1 coordinate 215,821,628, forward strand.
TAACAAAGTGTGTGAAATGTTTACAAAGCCTATGGTGAGTCTGCTATGAGTAAAACAAGAGTTTACGAGTGGCCTAACCGTTTCCAAGATGGCTATGAATAAAGACTTTGAAGATGACGAACGCCCTGGACGCCCCAGCAAATCAACAACCGATGAAAATGTGGAAAAAGTGAAATAAATGGCTATGAGCGATCGCCATCAGAGAAGTCGCTGATGATATTGGTATATTGGTATGCTCATTCAATGAAATTTTTTTCGAATGAGTTGGTATGAAACGCGTGGCAGCAAAATTGTTGAACATTGCTTGTTCTTAAATTTTTGGTCAAAAACAATACTGTAACGATGCCAGACATGGCACTGTGTAATTTTTTCCTATTTCCAAAAATAAAGAGAACCTTAAAGTGCCGTCGCTTTACAAGCAAAGATGACATTAAAGGCGCATCGCTGAAAGATCTAAAAGCTATCCCCAAGATCGAGTTGGTGAAGTGTTTGGAGGACAAGAAGGGCTGGCATAAGTGCATATCTAATATCTAATGGGGACTACTTTGAAGGGGACAACATTAATGCTGACGAATATGTAAATATTTTTTTTTTTTTAAGAAACTAAAATTCCCGTTATTTTCTGAACACACCTCATACATATGTATTAATATTTATAAAAACGACTGAACAAATTATTTGTTTTAATTGTTTTCTTTTCCGCTTGAGAATTGAAATAATTTGATTTCAATTTATTTTTTAAAAGACCTAGATATAGGTACATACGTTAAATAAACTTCAACATGTTTAATCAAAATTAAAGCCAAATAAAATCGGCCTGAAACAAAACATACCCTGTATAACCTGCCTGCCTATATATGCCTATCTTTCTTATAAAGAAAACCTTTTTGAAAAAACAAATTTGAATAACAAAACCAAAGCCGGAAAAATACCTAATTAACGATATACATATATAAAGATTTTAGTCCACTACCCGGGAAAAAGAGGATGATCATCGTCATGTCATCGACACATCTCACAGCCGGCAAAACAAAAAAAAAATTTTTTTTTTTAGAGACTTCCTACTTTGAGTCACAATCGAAATTGAAGCCGAACCTACACCAATCCCTCATACAATTATTTAAAAAAGTGTAAATAAAACAAGTGAAATTAACATCAATACACACATATGCATGTGTAAAGCAAAAGTTATAAAGAAAAAGACCTTTAATAAAAATAAAAACGAAAAAATAACAAAATACGAAATACCGGAGAAATTCTGAAGAAAAAAAAAAAGTTATAATAAAAAAAATAAATCGATAGTTCTTCTTGCGCAACTTTTTTCTTCTTTGATATCAAGTTACCATCAACATGTTGCTAAGCAGTGTTCATCTCATTCACTCATTAATCACACAATTCCATTAACAAAATGAATTCTCCCTCAATATGTTCTCTTCCCCAGCACAGCATTGCCATTTTAAAATATTCCATTTCTTCCTCTTCCTACCTTCAGGTCCTATTTTCATTCCAACCCTTGCTTATTTCTTATTCTTTCCTTTCCGAATATGCTGAATAAGGATGGATGTACCTTTTTTTATTCGGTCATCTGTACAGAAAGAGAAAGGACGATTATTCTTCTCCATTCTCGTATTATTTCAGCAAACAGCAGCAACGGCAGAGTACAACATGCATTAGGAGGGAGAATAGAAAGAGAAAGGCACAAATGGGAAAAAAAAAATAATCCAACTAAAATATGGAAGGGAGGGAATGAGTTCCGCCAAGTGTGGTACAGTTGCGACAAAACATGGGGTTATATTCGAAAATTCTATGTTCTTTCTTCTTTGTTACTGTCGACTTTGCTTTTGCTTTTGCTTTTTGCTTACGACTGTGACTGTGGCTGCGAAAACACAGTCTGAACAGGCCAAGCGTCGAGTAGTTTTGGATACTTTTGTAGACTTCATGTTTCCTAACGTTAGCCGGCAAAATTCTCCGTATAAAAAGACTGGCTGGCGATGACAGGGCGACATTTGTGCTTTTGGGGTTGTGTTGAGAATGTTTTTTCTTACAAATTCACGTCTCTTGAGCGTTCTCTTTGATGTTGGGCCAGTCACTCACTCATTCATTCATTCATCCATCTATCCCTCTAGAATCAAACATGCCTGCCTCCTCCGAACCTATCTAAAATTTCACAATTTCACTACAAACGAAAAACTATTTTTGGCGCGAACTTACAATTAATCACAATGTTTACCAACAGTACACACCACCACCATCGCCGGCTTATAGTGGAAATGTAGGTACTTTTTTATATCTTCGTCTTCATCAGCCATATATCTTTGCATGAATGTATGTAAGTATAAACATATCTTAAATAATACAGTCACTTTGAAATAGCGGCCGAACGCTTGACGGTATCTTAGAAGTGTACCTATGCATACCTACTACATAACTCATTGGGAACTCCTTTCTACTTGAGTTAATTTATCTTGGGTATTCGTTTTATAACGCTGACTACTTAACATACACCATTTTGTATCTTATAATAAATATGTCCATCTATCATTATATGTAAACCCCTAGCACTACTTCGTATCGTTCCAATTTGTTTTCTTTTTTTCTTATCAATGTTTAAATAAAACGAAAAGGTAAGTAATCGAAAAAACAAAATAAAATTTTTGTTTCCGTATCTTTCACAGATTTCGTCCTTGCAATACATGCCGAAATAGTTTACAATCTTTTAATTCACCCTTTACGCCACATACATATACATATGTAGGTATGTGTTGTGTATTTCTTCGAACTCTGAACAAAAATGTGAAAAAAAGACACCAATGCAAGTTAAAACAGAGAGAACAGCAATTCTGTGACCAAAGATTGAATCAAAATTCTTTTTCCTTTTCAATTGTATTCGGCAGGTGCTTAGGGTAAACCATTTGAGTTGCATACCTTCATCGCACCTGGGATATTTATGTGCAAGTAAAAACAAATTTGAAAAAGACGCATTGCCTTTACGAGTACATGCAATGGTCAATGGGGAGTTCCATTAAATTACCGCCTGGCGATGATGATTTGTTCATCACTCAAAGGCTTTTCACGTATAGGTACCCTTTTATCGCAATAATTTTTCTTGTTACTGAACCTGGTACATACTGACTGGACGATATACTCTCTAAAATAAATAATTTTCAAAGCAAATTCTATTTAAGCTGTTTTTCATTTATGTTTGAACAAGCATACCTAGTTTTTTTTATTATTATTTTCCAAAACCACCTCCCCTAGTAAAACGAACATAAATGAATAAAATAAAAGGGGTGCAATGAAAAGGAGGGGTGGTGTTGGTTGAATACGCACTTAGAAAAAACAACAAAAATAATTTTTCATGTGACCAATTCTTTTACTAAATAATAAAAATAAAGAAAATTTTTTATAGAAATTACCTCTATTTTTAGTATAATAATAGAAATAAAATTTTAACTAGCCATGGCAGTCAATATTGACTTAGCTGTAGCTAAAAGTTGAAATACTCAAAAAATACTAAACTTGCAATAAATGCTTGCGCCCTTTTGTTTAGGACGGCAGAATTAATCTCTTACTCGTAATATACCTAAATTGCAAATGCGTCTTAAGAAAATTTGGTTGTTTTTATTAAACACCTTTAAACTATGTAGCGCTTATAATTACATCTAATGCTACATGCTTCTTCAATACATCTGCCGTGCTAGTGCGCTTATAAAGTTGTGGTTAAAATCATCCAGACATAGTCAAGAATTTACTGGTTTAATTAATTAATAATTTTACGGACTTAAAATCTACTCGCATTTACGATTACACACTCGTAGTGTAAAATATTGGGTCTATAACTGCGCTTTGCTAAGAGATGGCGGAAATTGTATTATTCCATTGGAACATGCGTTGGAAAGCTACTGTCATTGTACGTCATTTCAGTATATGTCATTCATTTGAAGCGTAAACAACAATTTTTTTTTTCACTCAACTATGCCGAACTTTGTGCCTGAAAAAGTGTTTTTGCGGGGAGTTCTTCTTCATTACTTTAATATGAAGAAAACTGCTGCCGAAAGTCATCGTATTTTGGTGGAAGTTTATGGTGAACATGCGCTAGCTGAGCGAACGTGCCAAAAGTGGTTTGCACGATTTAAAAGTTGTGATTTTGGCTTGGAAGACGATGAACGTCCTGGGCAGCCAAAAAAGTTTAAAGATGAAGAACTAGAAGCATTACTCTATGAAGATTGTTGCCAATCACAAGAAGAGCTCGCAGAATCTTTGGGTGTCACTCAAGCAGCCATTTCAAAACGTTTAAAAGCAGCTGGATATATTTAAAAGCATGTCGTCGAAAGGCTGTTTTGCATGTCCGAAATTCTGCTGGAACGTCACAAAAGGAAGTCATTTTTGCATCGGTTGTTACTGGTGATATAAAATGGATCCATTACAACCCCAAGCGCAAAAAATCATATGTGAAACTCGGCCAACCAGCCAAATCTACGGCAAAGCCGAATATCCATGGCGCGAAGGTAATGCTCTGTATTTGGTGGGATCAGATGGGTGTGCTGTATTATGAGCTGCTAAGACCGGTGACACCATCAATGGACAAACGCTACCGAACACAGTTTATCCATTTAAACGGAGCAGTTAGCCGAAAAATGCCCGGAATATGATACAATAATTTTCCATCATGACAACGCTCGACCCCACGTTGCTATTACGGTTAAGAACTATTTGGAAAACAGTGGATGGGAAGTCTTACCCTACCCGCCTTATAGCCCAGACCTTGCCCCTTCTGACTCATGGAAATACGGTTCACATCAGAGCAGAATATCAAAAATTGGCTTGATTCATTCTTGGCTGCCAAGCCGGCGCAGTTCTTTTGGGATAGGATCCACAAATTGCCAGAAAGATGGGAAAAAGTCATAGCTTCAGATGGGCAATACTTTGAATAATACTATTGTACATGTTTTTCTTAAATAACGTTCAAATTTAAAAAAAAAAAAAAAAAAACCGCACGAATTAAATTACATACCCAATAAGTAAAGAAATTGGCAGTTAATGTGAGATTATGGAATAACTCTTATCGGTGGTTTTCCTTATGACGAATTAGACATATAGTTGCTAATTTTAAACAACATACATATATCTATGCATACGTACCTTTTTATGTACACTGACTGAAACTTTGAGCATGCCTTCAAATAACATAGACTTCAAGCCAAACCAGATGGCGACAAATACAATTTCGAATCAGACCATACATATTTAAGGTTCAGTAAATTTAGCCTTGCAGACCGATAGAAAATTCCTAAATGTAAGGCCGGACTGAAGTCATAATATTAAAAGCTAACCTCTTTATGACACAGAAAACGTTTTTTTTTTTTTTTTATTTATTATTAATTAATTAGAACATATTTTAGAATCAAATGATGTTTGAATTTTTTTTTCTTTGTATTGAATTGCCTTTTGTTATTTCAAAGATTGAAGTCTCGGGGAGACTAATCTCTTGGTTTACCAATTAACCAAAAAATACAAAACAATTACATATATCCAAAATGAATTGTAAAATTTTCAACCTGATCCGCGCTCAATATCCACCCAATCGGTTAAAGAATTCTAATCTGAGAGTTATCTTAGTTATTTTGAATATGACTTTAAACTAACACCCACTGATTTACACTATGTGTAAAAGAGTTCCTTCAGAGAAATAGGGACCAACAATTATTTAGTTATAACTTCTAGTATATTTAAATTTTTGGGAAAATTGCATTGAAAAAGTGTGCTATTTTTTTTTTTTTTCGTTTTTGATATTTTGGTGCGCCATAATGGTACCTACAAATTCACCATACCTAAGGTTTATAGTTTTCCAGCTATAAGGTTAAATAAATTAATCCCCAATATGACACAAGTTTTTGTAAAAGGTGTTTAGGAAATTAATGAATCGATACCTTGTACAGTATAGTATGCGATCTAGCCAAACAAACGCAATATTCCAAAATATACCAAAATATTAAGAAGTGAAATGCTACTGGACGGAATAAGCATAGTTGGCCCTATATTTGCACGCATTATCTTTTCTGTTCGAATTTTTGCATTTCCTGAGTCATGAAATGAATCAGTTATTATCCCTGTTGAAAGTTAGTGAAACCGATAAAGGTGGCTAAAACTTTCAACATTCATTGCCAGTATACAAGAAAGTTTTTGAAAAAATAGTCAAACTTGAACTCGAATATTTTAAAAATAATAAGCTATTGATTAAAAACCAGTTGGGTTTGCGAAAAAAGACATTCGTGTGAGCCAGTTCTAAATAGCGTTCCGTTAGAAAGAAGGAAGACCTCTCATTAAAAAATTAGGTAGTCGTCGTTTTCCTATTTTTTTTTCGGCTCCGTCGAATCTGAGCTGACACTTAAGCTTAGTTGCTTCTTAAACAGAATTTTCATCATTTTAATTTTTATTGAATAAAATCACAATTCACATAAGTATTGGCTTCCAAATCAGACCGTTCGGTGTTCAATACCACCCGCGCCCGTAAGATATTCTTTTATTCAGGCAGCTAATTTCACGTAAGATGAGGGGTTACCTACAACACAACAACAAGTCCAATTACACTAATAATTTAGTCTACCCATTAAATGTTAGATACCACCCATGAAGCGAAATACCCACTAAGCTTAAAATTCTTTCTTTCTCTCCCTATACTATTTCAAAAAAAAAAAAAATAATAATAACACGTGCTCAGGCATTTTAAATGTAGTAATACCCACTTAATTGTTACGTTCTTAAAAAAAAAAAAAAATTATAATAATAAATATAAATAATTTAAGTACATGCAATAATTTCAAGTAAAAGAGATAACCTTCTAAAAATCTTTATAGAAACACAAAAGATCATTTTGCTTACAGGCATGTACATAGGTATACATGTAACAAAATAGCCTTTTATAATTTTATATAAATTTATGGTATGGAAAAAAGTCTGCAAACAATATGCATATTATCAGGAAAATTATATTATAACATAATATGAAAGTACAAGACCTTTAAAATATTAGGGGTTATATTATTATTTGTAAAGCTTAAGAAAAGCAATAAAAAAAATATGTGACCTTGGAGAAAGTATTTTTAGACTAATACTTTCAATACGAATGGTTTCTTTGTTTTAAATTTTACAACCTTATCCTTATACCTACCAGGTATGTACGTGAAACATGAAAGACAAATATTTCTAAAGGCAGCAAAAACCCAATATGGGGATGATAAATTAAAAGAAAGAATTGCATTTTATCTTAAGAAATGCATTAGCAGCGGCAGATGTTTTCTAACCCCTGGTACCTACCTACATATGTATGTATGTACATACCTATGCACATACCCTTTGTACCTAGGTTACTGTTCACTGAAATAAGAGCACGAGGATGAGGACGACAACAAGAAGTCTTTTTCGCAGCCGTAGGAAACATAAAGATGCATACAAAGCAAAACAAAATTAAATTTCAAGTACAAAATTTTCACAATTGAAGCTGGATTTAATTATGGCCCTCAATATGAATTCATATTTATTGAAATTAAGAAAGAATTTCATCTAAAGCGACATACTAAACTTCCTTGACTCCTCTTCGTAACAACTTCCTTTACATTTACCATATTTACATAAGTATGTATTTCAAGTGATCGTTGTTCAACAAGAAACAGTTGTAAAAAGATTTTCTAAAAATTAAACATTGCCTTGTGCTGATGATTAGGATAGCAGAATACTTTTAACTAACGATGCGAGGACTTCATAATTTTTAGTGAATAACCAGTCTTTAACTTTTTTTTTTTTTAAATAATTAAATGTAAAGCTGTTCGAACAGAAAATGATAATTTATTGAACATTAAAGGGGCTATGCCGGAGTAGAAGTGAGAACAATGTTCGTACGCGACTGAAACATTGACAAGATGCATGGCATTCATACGAAGACTAAAAAAACTATATTCTAAGAATATTACCGCTTTGCTTTATAAATTCTTTTAGAACTTTATTAACGTAAATGTGTCTCTGTCTCATTGGTAGAATATGCAGCTCTGAGTAAGACGGTTTTTGTTACAGATAATCCTAATAACTAGGTGGAGTGAAAAGTAGCCTCCTTTACTGCCAGAATGCGCTGCTACTGCAAAAAAGGTTATGGTGCCTTGAAGTCCGTTCATATTTAGGCAAACATGCCAAATTTCAGTGCGATACTGTCTTTAGTTTTGTTTTGACAGCTGATTGTTGTTGACGTGTTTGGCATCATGTTGAGTATGGACAAAAACGATTTTCGTCCTCTCATAAAACATTATTTTTTGAGAGGCAAAACGGCGAAGGAAACAAGAAAAGTTGGATAAATATTATGGGGCTAATGCTCCGTCAGATTACACCGTCAAATATTGGTTTCGAGAGTTTCGTGGTGGCCGCAACTCCACTACCGATTATTTCCGCAGCGGCAGGCCCTCCGATGCGGTTACAGAGGACAATGTCAAAAAAATACATGAAATGGTGTTGGCTGACCGCAAAGTTTAGGTGCGCGACCTAGCAGATACCACAAAGATTAGTGCTGAGCGCACACGTCATATTTTGGGCAATATGAAAAAGTTATCCTGCCGCTGGGTGCCGCGCATACTCACTCCTGAACAAAAACACGAACGCGAGAGCAATTTGAAAGAGTATTTGGACTTGCCGATGCGGAATAGGGCGAACTTTTGGCGTCGATTGGTAACTGTTGAACACCAGAGAATAGAATGAGTGCATGGACTAAAGCCGGCACGAGTGCTCCGAAGCGGCCGAGGGAGATTTGATGGGTCGGAAAGGTTATGGCGTCGGTTTTCAGGGATTTTCATGGCATACTCTTCGTGGACTACCCCGAAAAAGGAAAAAAAACATCAACAGCGAGTATTACTGTGCATTATTGGAGCGATTGAAGACCGAAATCGCTGCAAAACAGCCTCATATGAAGTAAAAAAAAATTTTGTTTTTGCAAAACAATGCACCGGTGCACAAGAGCATCGCATCCATGGCTAAAATCAATGACTTACGGCTCCAATTTCTGTCGCATCCACCGTATTCGCCCGATTTGGGCGAGATAATAGTACCTCGGACTATTATCCCTTCCCAAACCTCAAAAGATGGCTCATCAATAAAAAATTCAGCTCACGCGAGGAAATCATCGACGCCACGGGAGAGTATTTTGCAGACCTGGAAAATTACTTTTCGGACGGGATAAAGAAGTTGGAAAATCGCTAGAATAAGTTTATCAAACTAAAAAGGTACTATATTGAATAAAATAAAAAAACATTTTATTAACAATGAACTGAAGGAGTTATTATAAGAACCACCCCAACTTGAGATACCATACTGCAACTTAGAGTGAGCCAGGCCGTAAAAGATTGATGTTAATACATTTTTAGACCAAATTGTTTGATGAGATACATTTTGCGCGTTCGAGGAACAATATATGCGATTTCAGAGTTTGAATATGATCTTTCCAATTCAAGTTATAGTCAATTAATACTCCAAAGTATTTATAGTAATGCACCTTTTCAATGTAAAAACAATTATTCGAACAAGGTGTACTACTAATATAATTATTAATTACGTTTTTTACAACTATGAACACGTAAACAGAATTTATTACAATCATAAGCATGAAAGCATAAATTAAAATCATTTAAAACATTATTTGATATTTTAAAAGACATTTTGTCTTCTTGCTAATAATAATTTTATGTTCCGCAAAACAGTCTCAATATTTCTAGATTCCGAGATCTTTGCAATACTTTCGTATCTTGTATCAATTTTGTATGTAAAGGCTATGTCGTCTGCAAATGCAGTTGAAACTCTATTTAGATTAGGTACGAAGAGAGAGTTAATGTATTTTAAAATGTAATGTTAATGAGTTTGGATTTAGAGATATTACCCAATCTACGTCTTTGTAGGTCTTTAATATTTGAGTGTACCTTAATTTTGCCAAAGTCATCATAATCAAATTGTGTCCTAATCCACTTACTGTTTTGTTCTTATCATTGTACCTATGCACAATGATAGAAGATCTATGGTATGTAGGAATTTTTGCGGACTTCGAAAGGGAGGAACATGAAAGACTTTTTCATATGCACCAGATTTTACTTTCGGACGATTGTCATTATCCGTCAAAAAGATGGTGACGTCAGAAAAGAAGATAACTTCACCTGCTTTGTGGAATTTTTAAGCCAGAATCTATTTCGTATTTATCCCCGAAGGTACTCACTGCGCCACGACATTTAAAAGACAATTTTTATAACACTGCTTTCAAATCCATGAATACTGTTATGTTTCAAACTATTTTAAAGCGTAAATTTCTAGTCGTTGGTCGATTTTGAATAACTAAAATTGCATTGGTAAACAAAAATACTGTTGTTTGAGAATGTCTTCTTTGTTCATATTATGTGACAAGTTTTTTCGCCGTATAAAAACATTCAACATTCAGTAGTAGAGTTGACAATCAAATGTTGTCTTCCTAAATTGTGAGCTCTTCTTTTCATGTTTACAGGCTTACAATATTATACAAATTTATTATCAAAAGGTAAATTTAAACTCGACTGAGAAGACTGTATAGGCTACACGAACTTTCAAAATATAAAGGCTCATATCCAACCAATACAATCATGCACCCAGTAATGAACTGCTGCAGCTTAAGATCCCATTAAAATAGCAGTATGCTCAGATGTAATATCAACAGACTATAAGATCCCAACAATTAACGCCCATTCCTCGAGGAACAATTAATAGAACACTTCCTGTTTCCAATATGTACCATTGGTATGCTCTGAAAAATGTTTTGGCTTCTTTTATATTCACATATTCATCAAAACTGATAAATAAGCACATCTGGAGCTCGCTGTCTGCTAAAGAAGAAAAGGATGTGACTAAAGAGCAGAAATATTTAAACATATTTTTGATTAGAATCAACTAAAGCCCCAATGAGTACTCAACATTGTATTCGTCAGCAATATACACCTTCGTCAGATTAAATCTGTCCAAAGCATTAATTGAATAAAAATAATATCGTGACTGAAGGCACTAAAGTATAGCAGAGCAGTATGATTTGATTGCATAGCTGCCAAGCTTTAAGGAGCAGTTAAGATGCTGTGCTCACTTGTGAAAGAGCTGGGAATCTGTTGGAATTGGGAAAGAAATCTGGTATAAATATACATATGTGTATATTCATAATACATACCTATAAGCATTGCATTTAATGGCATAAAATGGTCGCTTAAGTCGGTTTATAAACATTTATCCTTCATTAGTGTTATATTACATATTTTTATATAGTTTCCTTTTGTACATGAGTGCATGTTTAAAATATTTTTATTTATTCTTAAATAGAAAACAATTAAACAATTAAAAAAAAAAACAACAATAACAGCAAAAAGATATTGCCCTTTTGGTCTTGACATTGAAAGGTGCCGCTCTCCCACCCCCCCTTTTGATATACTCGTATATGTGTACATATATATAACATATGCATAACAAATTCTCTAGTTCGATGTTTACTCTCATTTGGACACTTACATGACAGTGGCCCCGACTCACAGTCCCAGTCCACATTCGACAATAGTAGATGAACGTGTAATCATCGCATCTGGTGAAGGTAAGTGAAATAGCAGAAACCGGCAAATGTAGATAAAAAGGTACAAAATAAAATGAAAATATGAATAGATACGAGTCAAAAGGGAATTGTTCCCTTTTGTTATAATACGACTGCGCGAGTTCAGTTTTTCTTTGCTCATATAACCTTACTTCGCTCACGTCAGATTGCCGTTCTGTTACCTAAAATTATAGAAGGGAGTTGGCATATTTTATAAGAATCAATTTTCCTTTTCATGGTAAATCATAGCAAAGAATTCGTGACTTGTATACGTACATATGTGCATAGCTTCTAAATTCTTTCATTTTAGCTTCAACTCATCTTTTGGTAAAAAAAACATGATAGTTTCCCCTTTTAAGGAAATGCTTATTCATTGCACACAGCAAATGGTAAATATGGTCGCATAATTATATTGATACTTATTTAACGAATAATAACTAACTATTTTTAGACGTAATCTCCTAAAAGTAATAATATGATATTTAATAAAATACATTCGTAAATTAGGAATCGCTTAAGCTGAAAGAAGCAACCCCATTTTATACTAAAAATAAATCTGGTATTAAATGAAGAGTGTTGGGGAAAAAAAACTCCTAAGGTCATTGCACATGAAATAAGCATGTATATTATTGGGTATATATATTAATTCGTGCGGTTTTTTTTTTTTCAAAATTTGAACGTTTATTTAAGAAAAACATGTACAATAGTATTATTCAAAGTATTGCCTATCTGAAGCTATGACTTTTTCCCATCTTTCTGGCAATTTATGGATCCCATCCCAAAAGAACTGCGCCGGCTTGGCAGCGAAGAATGAATCAAGCCAATTTTTGATATTCTGCTCTTGTGTGAACCGTATTTCAATGAGTCAGAAGGGGCAAGGTCTGGGCTGTAAGGCGGGTAGGGTAAGACTTCCCATCCACTGTTTTCCAAATAGTTCTTAGACGGAATAGCAACGTGGGGCCGAGCATTGTCATGATGGAAAATTATTGCCTCGTGTCTGGTCGCATATTCCGGATGTTTTTCGGCTACTGCTCCTTTCAAACGGATTAATTGTGTTCGGTAGCGTTGTCCATTGATGGTTTCACCCGGTTTTAGCAGCTCATAATACAGCACACCCATCTGATCCCACCAAATACAGAGCATTACCTTCGCGCCATGGATTTTCGGCTTTGCCGTTGATTTAGCTGGTTGACCGGGTTTCACATATGATTTTTTGCGCTTGGGGTTGTCGTAATGGACCCATTTTTCATCACCAGTAACAATCCGATGCAAAAATGACTTCCTTTTGTGACGTTCCAGCAGAATTTCGGACATGCAAAACAGCCTTTCGACGACATGCTTTTAAATATATCCAGCTGCTTTTAAACGTTTTGAAATGGCTGCTTGAGTGACACCCAAAGATTCTGCGAGCTCTTCTTGTGATTGGCAACAATCTTTATAGAGTAATGCTTCTAGTTCTTCATTTTTAACTTTCTGAAAAACACTTTTTCAGGCACAAAGTTCGACGTGAAAAAAATTATTGTTGTTTACGCTTCAAATGAATGACATATACTGAAATGACGTACAATTACAGTAGCTTTCCAATTCATGTTCCAATGGAATAATAACAATGGAATAATACAAGTTACGCCATCTCTTAGCAAACCGCTATATAGACTTTTATATAGATTATCTATATAGAAGTTATATAGATAATCAATTTCTGCAAACTGGATTGGAGCAGATATTGTTTTATAAACATCCCTGCATATAAAGAAGCAATACTTTGATATCGGGTTTTTCCATAGCGATGATAGAGTTCTGATTTAATTTGAAATTAAATTAAATAAAAGTCTTTCTAAAATTTTATTCGTTACATGGGTAATAAAGATATTATGTATTACTTAAAATTGGTATGATCATCGTACACAAGCACAGAAGCCAACTTCGTTGAACTTAGAAAGCCACGTGCTTGAGAAAATATAAGCAAAAGAACCAAAACCTTGGTTTATCCCTCTTTACAAAAAAAAAAAAAAAATAAAAATAAAAAAAAAATAAAAAAAAAAAAAATAAATAAATAAAAAATCTTGTAGACCCCATCTGGCGAATTTATATGAAGATTTTATTCGATCAGGATCCATTCCATTCCAACCATTTCATGTGTCACACGTTTGTTGCGATGGCGTTAAGTAATTCAAATGTAGTCATTATTTTAAGAAAATACCATTCTCAGCATCGCAGAACAATTTGTGGTTTAAGACGTCATTTAAACTTGTGTTTTATTATAACTTGTGCATCATTAGAGCAAAACGAAACACAAGGTTTGGATGAATCTTCATGCAAGTAAAATTATATTTGCTATGCTCAATCTGTTCTCTAATCTGGGGCCATCTAACGTATGTTTTGTTGTCCCAACCGAAAACAAGAGCCCTTTTAACGAACAATATATGTGTATAAACCTTAATGACATTATTTTAAGATAAAGACAGCTATATTTCAATTTAAATTAATTTATTTAAATTTAACGATCTACCACGTTTGAGTATATTTAGAAGATTTAATGTTCTTTTTATAAAAACAAGTTGTAAACGTTAAAGGTTATATACAGTTTTAACCCAAAACAGTTAACCACACTTTTTTGATTTGGTGTCGATTATTAGAAAAAGCTGCTTAATATGATTATTTAAATTAACCAAATAATAGGGCACTGTATGCAGAAATGTGTAATTTTAATTTAAGTGCATAAATTTGTACCGATTGTATTGCAAAATAAAATTGCTTTTTTTATAATTTGTGCGCACTCAAACGATTTGGGTACCCTTAATATGCTTCTACACAACGCGGGCGAAGAAAAATCAAAGAGAATGGAAAGAGGTGCCGATGAACGTTGGTCTTAAATGTTTGAATGTTATAAAAACTAGGAAATAAAAAGTTAGGCAGGGCATTACATATGCGAGTTGTGCGGCTTAGGAACAAATCACGATATTTTAGAGTACGTCCAAAAGTGGGCTTGAGGGTATACTGATGAGCATTCATACCAATACGTTTATTATGGTTACACTTTTCCGCAATCATCTGTCACCCACGCCACTTTTCATCACATTCCTGGTAAGTTATTTTATTGCAATTCTGTTTAGACTGTGTCTATTCAATTAATTGGATAATACGCGCAGTCTGCAATCATTTTAAGGGTCCCTTGGGCGCGCGCAATTCATAAAAACAGAAATGTACATGCATATATCATTTTATTTTCGGTTGACAATCTTAATTGCTTAGACCACTCTTATTCAGACAATATACGTATGACTATGTATGTATGTATTTAGGTAATAAGCAATAGATTCATTACAATGTCATGGGACACTCTTAGTTTGGATTTTAATGTTAATTGAATAAACATAAAATTCTGCAAAATGTAATCTTTTATGAAAGTGCAATTGTTCGTAAATTATAGTATTAAAAATGTATTTTAAAAAAATAGATTAAGACTGCAACGTGCTACTTATTACTTTTGTCAAGTGAGCTACATTCGTCCTTTTTTTTTTAGTTTTGGAATTATTGTACCAAAACAAAATTTATATCAACTTATAGTTGATGTTATTAACGCAATCAAATAGGTATGTTCGTTCCAATTAAAAACAAAAAAGGCAACAGAAAATTCGCAAAGCAAAATTTTAGTGAATTCCATAGAGAAATATTGAAAGACTTTGACTATTGAATTGGCAATTGATTTGAACTACAAGTTGTCGAAGCTTAACTTTAAGCCAAGTCGCAAGTAGAAAGCCACTTGTGACATTCTATTCTATAGAATTTTATTAACCGTGAGTTACTTTCGTTTGGGCGCATAACAATTGGCCAACAATTTAACAGAAATTTATTGCATAAAATTATCAAAATAAATTGCATTGATCCTAGCAGCAGAAAAAATTGTGAGGTGGCTAGAAAATAGTGTATGTCGCAAGAGTATCTAAACATTGCGGAGGAGTCAATAAATGTCCTGATCTGATTGTACATATATACATACAAAAAATATGTATCAGTTCCTGAAGGTTTTTAATTCCATGAAAATAATTCGTGTAACCTCAGTTTAAAAATCAACTGTCTTCTTTCCATTTCAATAACAAACTGTAATCGCAAAATAAACAGTAGTAAAAAAATAGCTACACCGTTAAAAACTGCTACTTTTCGTATTAATAAATCCGTCATTAAACTATCAAACAATGCTCACCGCAATCTACAAAAAAAAGTCATTATAATAAATCCCTCCTGACCCTTTAGGAACTATTGGAACGGTGAAAAATCAAAAAGGAAACATGCAAAATAATAACAAATAACGAATACCACGGAAATGTCAAAGACCCCAATATCAAAGCACTAAGCACACAATACGACTAAAAACGAGCAGTTATGATTGCTAGCGCTGTTAGTAGTCGGCGAAAAATCAAAACAAAATGTCAAAAAAGAAAAATCCGCAGATAAAAAAGGGAGAAATAATAAAACAAACATTTTTTTCATAACACTGGGCTGCTGCGGATTCTTCATTCTACGTACTTCATCAATTTCATATTCTAAACAACGGCCAACCGCTCTCTGAATAATGAAAAATTCACACGGTGCAAAAAATAAAGTAAAACAACGTAAAAAAAACATCTCCCCTTAGCCGAGTCTCGATGTGACCAACACTTAGCCAACTCCCCTTTAGCGTACTAAAAACACCGTATAAAAACAAACGGAAAAAATTCTCCAAATATTACTCCCCCCATTCCTCACGTATTTTGTTTTCGTTCCAACATTCGTACTTGTACCGAATTTTTGCTATATTCATTCGCCTTAATTGTCGAACCGGCCAAATAACAAGAGAATCCAAAGTAGAGCGAAAAAATATACGTTACAAAAATTTCAAAGAAAAATATTTATCTCATTCTCCTTCCATTCCCAACAAATAGTATACGAGAATGAGCATCAAAAAAGACTTGAAAAAAAAAAAAAAATAAAAAAAAAAAATGGAGATTAGAGACCCTCTTCCGAACGAAGAGACACAAAGAAAAATATACGACAGACGGACTAACTATCAAGCGGCTACACCGTCACCGTCCCGTTTAACTTGCACGGCTCTTGCTTTCTGCGACAGCATTGGGGTCGGTCTCAGTCTACAAGACAGAACGAGACAAAACATGCCAATCGATCGATACTCTGTGCAACAAAATGAAACACAAGATGTTGGGAAACATTTTCGTTGAGACGGCGACAATGGGAAACAAATTTGTACTTACGATGAAAAAAGCGGGAATTCGGCGAAAAACTTTTAGCAAAACTGTAATAATCTACACGAAAACAAAGCCGGGAATCTTAATTCAATTTTGAGCCCTACCGCATGCGGGCCCATCCATAAACAATGAACGTGTATGAATGAATTAAAGAAACAAACAATTTCAAAAAAAAAAGAAAAAAAAAAACTCATGTCCCTCTGCCAAGATACGAGTACATACCGCATATTTGTTAAGGAATCCATCATGAAATCCACTCGAGTAGTCTTCCAGCTCAAACATTGTTCGTGTGTTTCTAAGGGTAATGCTACTACGGCCGCGGGACTCCTTTTTTTTTTTTTTTTAAATCACGTATCAGTTTTTTTTTAAACTTGTTGAAAAATAAAAATCTTCAAAATAACACACGACTTTTAGTACTTTTGTGGAACACAAGAGGATTTTCTTAGTTTTTTTTTACTTGGGTTTTTGTGATGAATATTTTTGTTGTTTCGTACCGCTGTAAAACGCGGCAGAGAAGAGAAACGGGAAAAAAGAGCGAAAGAACAACAACACTATCAACACGCACTACACACAACTCATGTAGAAATTCGACTGAGGAAAAATTTTCGTTAAATGTGTATCTACCACAGCCATAGGAGTGTACTCTGTTCGTTTCTCTGCGATGAGAACAAAATTCGTAGTTGCCTGTGTCCGTTGATCGTTTCCCTTTCCCCTATATTTGATGGGGAAATCGATTGTTTTTTTTTTCTTCGTTGGTACTCTGAAGAAAGTTAAATGTTTTGCAATGGAGGGGTTTGTTTTAGTTCCAGACCGGTACCTTGATTAGGGGAAGTGGCAGTTCCATTTTGAATTTAGCGATTTTGATTGGTTCAATGAAATGGAAATTCCAGATCCACGTGAGTTGAATTTGAAGGCTAGCCGTGTAAGAGAGATGGTTTTATATGTTCATTTTCAATGGAAATTTTCGGATTATTCTGCTTTCCTTTTTTCGTTTCACCCCGAATAATTTCGTTTTGACAAGAAACAACCGACACTTTGATAAAAATTTAAATCACAGATTGTGATATTACAAAAAAGTTAAAAGTTTTATTTCAAAACAAAAAAACAATGAACATAAAGCTGACATTTATCTGTATTGATTGGAAATTAATATTTTGTCGGTATTTGTTGTAAAACAACTTTGTTTTCTTTCCGCCCGCTTTTTGAACGTGAACCCACCACGAGAGAAAAAAATCTTCTGACACTGGAAAAATTTTCCCGCGCGCTTTTTAAAAGTGTCTGGCAACACATTGTATACATGTGTCGCTACAAACTGAAGCATCAAAATTAGTTTAATTTTTTGGAATTCAAAACAATAGGTGCCAGGGGCATAGTTTTACAGGGTGTTTTTTGTATTAAAGCTAAATGTTGTTTGTTTACTGCATTGGTGCGGATATAAATAGAGAAACATTTAAACTAAAGCATTTGTTTTAGTTCAAGAATCCTATACTACATCAAAATAATAAGAAAGATAATTATTTACTTTCGCTATCGCCTTGTTTTTTGGCCATAAAAAATGGATGAACCTTTATTCATTTTGTTAATATAGGGTGATTCATCGTGAGGTTTGATTTTCAATAGGCTTTTTTTGACAGATCACGCGTAGTTTTTATCAAACTACCTTGTTATTTTTGTTCAGTATCGTTTGGCAAGTCATCATGGAGAGACTCACACCACAACAGCGTCTCCAAATTGTTCAGCTGTATTACAAAAATCAGCGTTTTGTGAGAAATGTTTTTTTGCAATTCGTGTTACTTACGGTGCGCATAATCAACATACTGAAACCACTAATGCCAATACCATTCGCAAATTTGAGTCTTAGTTTACATTAGTGGATGATACTCGAACGGTTAGACTACATACAGCACGTAGTGTAGTGACTATATAAGCTGTAGCTGAGAGTGTACACGAAGACCGTGACGAATCGATTCGTCGTCGTTCTCAGCAGCTTGGCTTGGCGTATTCGACAACTTGGCGTATTTTATGTGAGGATTTCGGCCTAAAAGCGTACAAAATTCAACTGGAATTGAAGCCAGGCGAATTGAATTTACCTCATATTTTCAGTGAATGGGCTCTGGAAAAACTCAATGAAAATCCGGTGTTTTATGGTGAAATTTTGTTCAGTGATGAAGCCCAGTGGCTCAATAGATACGTTAATAAACAAAATTGCCGTATTTGGGCTGAAAAGCAACCCGAAGAGTACCAAGAGCTATCATTACATCCATTAAAAACAACGTTATGGTGTGGTTTGTGGGTTGGTGGAATCATTGGTCCATATTTCTTCAAAAATGAGGCAAATCAGAATGTTACCGTCAATGGTAACCGCTATCGCGCCATGTTAACGGAATATGTGCTCTGGTTTCAACAAAACGGGGCTACGAGCCATACAGGGCGTGAAACAATAGACTTGTTGAGATATCATTTTGGTGAGCACTTAATTTCACGTTTTGCAACGTAAATTGGCCGCCTAGATCATGCGATATCACACCTTTGGACTATTTTCTCTTGGATATTAGTCTCAGGTCTTCAGGAATTAGCCGGCTACAATTGACGCTTTGGAAGCCAACATTACTCGTGTTATCCGCGAGATACCAGTCGCTATGCTCGAACTATGCGCCCAAATGGAACCAGACGTAGTCTTGGCCAACATTTACATGATACCATTTTCAAAAAGTAAATGCAATGAATTGTTATTTTAACAGATAGTAAAAAAATTTAAGTTCACTTTCAAATTTATTGTGTTTTATTTTACATTATAAATCAAACCTCATGTTTAATTACCCTTTATGTCCCTTTTTTCAGCGAAATAATATTAAAAAAATGCCAGAATTATCTAAATTCAAGATTTTTATTAATTTCACAGATTTAAATGCTTTAAAACCTTTTTTTCGATTTTCATTGAGTGGGATTTCAAAACCCTTTCTTCAGGGTTTAGGCGCTCACGCGACTTCTTCGCTCTGCTATGGGTATGTCAACAGCTGCTTGATAGGGGTCTCTACCTACAAATACACGACGGGTTTACTATAATGACACAAAATATTGGCCCAATGTCAGGCGATAGTGATTAAAGTTCCTTAGACGCAATCCAAAGAATTTTGAAATATCTATGGCAAATTTGTTAAATGCAACCACAAACATATGCATTTGTACCAGTATTAACTTCAATTTACTTGATCACTTATTGAAAATTATATGCGCTGATACCAGAATGTAGTAATTAAAGTTTTGAAGCTTCAGTTGTTTGTAAAAAAAAAAGAAAACTCATAATTGACAGAGCTATGTACCTTTGTTTATTAATAAACACCTCTATTACGAAGATCAACTATTAGTAAGTTGATACTTGCCAATCGATTTATATATATAAATGTATTGCGAGGATCAATTATTAATGAAGAGTTGAACCATTGTGAGTGTGAATTTTCGGTTGACAAATCGTGATTTTGAAAGTCAACTGTGATCGTTGTCAATTTTTTTGTCAATCGCAATTTCGGTGTTGATGAGGGCGATACGTGCATAAAAATGTAAGTACTTTTTAGTTATAGGTATTGAAAATAAATATTTTTGCTTGTTTTTTAAGGGCTAAAATAGTATGCAATAAAAGGCAATTCAATAGATTGGTAGAATTGATGGAGCAAAGTTTTTATTTCGCAAAAGGGTTTTTTTTTTCAAAACTAGTACGTAGCCGAAGTGGGAACCTTTTCCGACAGAGCTTAATAGCTTAGGGCCATCGGAATGAGATTGGCAAAAATTGCAGAGTAAGATGTGCACATTTACATTTGCGTGGATCCTCCTGGTATTGAATTCGGGCCTAACGAAAATGATACAACGCTACCAGCAACTTCGAGCCAATTAAGTTTGCCAAACGATGGCACCAAAAGCTCAAAGGAAAACAAAAGCAACACCACGAGTTGAAGAACTACAACAGGGTCGTATAACACTGTTAAAAATTCAAACTTCTGCTCAAAAACAGTTTTACGACAGTATGACCAATGTAGTGAGTGATATAAAAAAAAGTGTGCAAAATATTGAATATTATTCAAAGAAAAGATATCAACAGGACAAGGGACATAACAGCGAAATCCTGAAATATAAATCAAAAAAATTACAACATTATAAATAAAATAAGGAAAATAAGGATAACCACAGTAAAGCCAAACTGAAACTAAAAATGAGACAGAGCTTAAAAAGGAAATGCAAGATTTTAAAAATCTTGAGAGTACACATATGTACATAGTACATTATTTAAATTTTGTTGAAACTGGACATATTTATTTGCCTTTTTTTAACTTTCCTTTTTTACTTTCATATTTACCTTTGAGTGTTCTTTTTTAAGTTTTTTTTTTTTTTTGAGACTGAACTCATATGTATGTATATACATTTTTTTTATTAGATTTAAGCGTTGAGAATAAACTCGGATTTTTTTTTTTTTTTTTTTTTTTTTTTTTTTTTTTTTGTAATCAAGTTTACTTGTTAAAATAAAATTTTATTTTTCATTTATTGAAATAATACTACATTGTTATTCAATAAAATTTACATAAAGCTTAATATCGTATCTCTAATCCGTATATATTCTTCAAAAGTTCAGAATGCTTCAGAATACTTACTATCATAAGCCATTCGCTTTTCTTCTTCTGTATATTCGAATTTCATTCATTTTGGGCAAATGTGATTTTCCATTACATTAACTATTTCACTTAGTAATAAGGAGACTGTTGGCTGCGCAAGACCAAGGTTGAAGTCATTCTCTACACTTAACAGGTAGCTCTTATGCGCGCAAAATCTGAGCAGAGCGGCAAGTTTTGAAATGTTTAGTACTGTTCTTTGACTTCTGATCAGTTTTAGTTTTGGCGCAATGTTTTTGAACAAGTCAAGAAATGCAGCTTTGGATAGCCGGAAAATTTCTACAAAGCTAAATTAGAACTGAATATAATACATTTGCATTTATTTTCTGAACAAAAATCAATTACTTTCAATTTTCCATTTCCATAGAATTAGATGAATCTCGCAAACTCCTCCGTATAGCATCCAAATGCGCGTGCACCGTTTCGTCTACCTCATCCAAATAATTCCACGGATGTTTTTTTTTTTTTTTAATAAATTTTTACACTTGTTATTTTTGTAGCACCCGTAATTCTAACTTTTTAATTAAATTGTTTGCAAAACTCGTAATAATCACTTTTCAAAGAAAAAAGGTTTTAGAACTGTCAAAGTTGATGTTGCATTCACAATGACTTTCACAATAGCTTATATTTTTGTCAATCGTATTTTACAATATCAACTTATTTACAACTTTAATTGGTAAATTTGTCAATCGTCAATTTAATTTAATTTAATCGTTGATATAAAAGATCAACTTTCCAAATTTGTTAAAAATACTGCAATTGGACCACTGAAAATCATCAATTGATATAGAAGTGACATTTACGACCTGGTGAGCCATTTAAGCCGGTATTATTGCTTGGCAATTGGCAATATTTTGTGAATGTTCTGTATTAATTTGCTGAGAATCGGTGTTGTGATATATTGCAAACTCCTTTGTACTCTTAACGACTCAATTGGATCTACAATATATGTAGATATGTATTTAGTTCCAACCATCGCAGCTCTCGTTTGTCGATGAGGTTTTAACTTTTATATAGATTTTGGCATGTGCAAGAGCAATCAGTTTCTTAATTTTTTAGCTGTATTTCCATAGGTATATATCTACTATAGCGTTTACCATTTAACCCTTGTGTAGACACCAGTTTTTATAAACACTTCAGGTACACCGTGGTGTGCGCAGACCACTAGTATTTATATGGGATATTGATGGTAATAATTCATTATTATATATCTGTGCGTATGCCTTAATAAGATATGTTTTATTGAATAGAAAATGAATGTGATATAAAAATGAAATATAGCAAAAGTATAAAATGAAAAGTGTAGTTAGTGAATTCTTAGAATTAAGTTAAATGAAAGTAAACGAAGTTAGTTTGCTTTTAATAATTTTGCTTCTTTTTCTTTATCAATTACGGTATAACAGGCATTGCATTTATGCATTACTTGACAATGTTGAAGGCAGATGTATTTCTTAGATGTGATGCAATAAAATCGCGTTTTGCGTTTAAGCCTATTCTGAGCCTTACAAACGTAGCACAATCGCTTTGGCTCTGATACAGACCTAGATGTTAATGGTACGATACCAGGAGGCTGAAACAAGAAAAATAAAATCGATTAGGTTTTTAATCATGTAAACAAAAATGAAATGATAAACTTACCTCAATTGGCTTTCCGAAAAAGGCTTCAATTTCAGAACGAGTGTTGTACTGCTTCATGATCTGGGGGTTGTTCATACGAGCTTCAATTTGAGGTGTAACAAACAATTCTCTGAGTGTGATTATGTAGATTCTACGAGAATTAGTGCATCTCAAACACTCGTTTTCATTGCAAATGATGTAGCTTGCTAACGTGGCAATGTCAACGATGTTGTAAAAAAAAGCCAGTGGCCATATCTTTGTTTGTCTTTTGGTGGTGTAACGAGTTAACGTAGTTATCCGTAGTATCCCCTCTAGATTTATTTTTGTTGTAAAATAAAATACTATCTGGTTTAGATAACTCACCAGAAACATGTTTGTCGTAATGCACTGTTGAAAATAACAAAACCGTTTTGTTCTGTTACGTACATACGAATACATGCAACATTGTTGTTGTAAAAACCAAATTCAGTCGAATATAACGCACGTGATGGTTTTGGTTTGAACAAAAAAAGTGGAACATACTTTTTGTTTTTTCTTAATGTACCAACATAAGCAAGACTTGCGTCCATGGGATGTTCACATCCTCGTAAGCTTGTGAAAAATTTATCAGCAACTATTCACATATCTGATGCTAAATCTATCAGTATTTTTTCTCCTTGTTGACCAGGTGCTTGACCTGGATTTTTTCCAGTGTACAAAATACCTTTCTGGGATAGTGAGACTGAGAATCACAAGCCCAAAAAACTTTCAAACTATACTTTACTAGTGTACTTGAAATGAATTAAGTGAATCTGGTTGGCCACGATACGGAAATAACTGTTCAACAGTTATGCAACCATGTGGCCTAAACGAACTTTGAAGGTTTGCATTCAGCATCAACCAAATGTCACTTATACCAGCAGCTTTATTTATTTGCAGCCGAGTTTCACGAGTATTTTCATTGTCAAAGCGAATGAATCGTGAAATGTCCATAAATCTTCGAGGTGAAGGAGTTGCTCTGAAAATCGGTGAATTTTTTGTTTTCCAAAGCTCAGTAATATATTGAAAGTTGTTTGAAACTCCAAAAGCAATCAAAATATCAAGATCTGTATATAATTCAGTTTCAGAAAACGCTATCCGAGTTTTTCGTGCTTTTGTTAGATTTCTTGCATTGCAGTTGTTTACAACTTCTGTTGCTTTTCGGTTGGTCTCTTTCACAATAAAAGTAACCATTTCTTGCGTGATTAGCTTTTTGGCATAGAGGAGCGAATGATTGGAGTAGTACGAACGATTTTATGCGCACGAATTCGTTGATCGGATGGCTCACTTTTATTCCATTGAGTACCATCTTTTTCCGATGAAGTAGAGCTAAGTTTCTAGTTCTCGTAAACGAGAAAATTCAGTATCACCACCAGCCACACCTTCAGCACTTGGGCTTGCAGCAATTGCTCCACATTCAACTGATGGAGGTACAGTCAATTCTTCTTCGATATTTTCACTATGTTCTAAAATAACAACTGGTTCATTACATCTCCTTTGTTGAATTACCAACTGCAACCACTCTTCATTGCTATCGTCTTCATCATCATCTTTATTGTATGCTTCTACAATCAATTTTTCTTCTGCGTCTGAAGCTTCACCTTCGTCTGGGATGTAGTCTGCATCGGCGTCATCATCGCCTTCATCTTCGTATGGATCGAAAATATCTTGTTCTTCTGCTCTTTCCCGAGCTAAATTATTAACAATAGCTTCTGCTAGTCGCTAATAAAATTCCAAAGACTGAGCTCTGTCCTGTCTTCTGGTGCTGAACACCATGTCCATTTCATTTAATAAAGCCCTTCTTCATCCGTATTTCATTCTATAAACTACCAAATAAAATAAATCAGAAACACACCAAAAATATGACAAGCTCGACACAAACTGGTTCACTGCAGAATATTACAAGTAGGACAAGTAACAACTGAGATTAGCTCATTTCTTCCGCGGCCATAGCTTACTAAAAAAAATAAAAAAAATTCCATACAAAATTTATGGAGTTTGGCCAGACCATGGTGTACAAGATCGATACAACAAATTTTAAATACCCTTATTCCACACTTTTGCTTACTTTTATTTTATTTTATTTTCACTAACACACTAAAAAATATTCCATTGACGCTAATCTGGAAACTCAGGGCTGTAGTTTAATTCTTTGCATTCTGTTGCATTCGTCGCAACAGGAAGACTAGAAAATAAGTCACAACAGAATATCATCTTACATGCACCCCAACAAATATTGTAAATTTCATGGGTTTCTTTGCAAAACATTTGAGCAAGACCTTAAGCACTTAACCTCCTCTGATTTAAACGCGGTGACATTTGAAAAATCCAGGAATAATACGATTTCCAAAAATGGATACTTGGATCGATCTTATGTCATATTTTTCACAAGGAGACTTAGTGATCACCTTTGAACGTCAATCAATTAAACCGTTGCAGGACATTAATTTAGTATTTTGAGCTCATTTCTTCTTGTACACAAGCATGAATGCAGCTACTCCTGGGAACCCTTAATTATGCAAATACCTACTGTTAGTGTAAAAATGTAATCATGTAATCATCATGTAAGCGTACTCATATCGCCTTAAAAAATTGTGTTTAGAATATATCAAAAATTTTTTGTTAGCAAACAATTGAAAAACCCCTATACTAAATTGCGAGTTCAACGATACCCTATTTGTTACCATACACGCATAAATTAGAAAGATGTTATTTTCAATAGGGCAGCAGTAAGGCTTTTCTTCATACCTGTGTATCTCGAAGGGGATGCATTTCTGACCCTCCCCCCATCCTATCAACTCTTCTCTCAAAATATGTCAAGGAATCTCCATTAAAGTCTTCGAAACATTACCCGGAATACCCTGTATATCAAATTTTTCATTCATATAAGAACAGCCATAACCACTTCTACTTTTCAATACCTCGCTCGACTATCTTGGAATAGAAAGTTCAACAAGCCGTGACATTTTGAGGATAGTCTTTTTTTTTTTTTAACTATTGTTCACTAAAAAGTGTAGCGGGGTCACGAACTATATATATAGACTAGTATAATATTTTGGAGGAAGTAATAACACAACAAATATAAAAATGAGAACAAAATTAAATTTTGTTTAAGGAATTTAATTTAAATTATTTGAAGAGTTAAAAAGTAACATACAAAATAGACTTGATTTTTGAATTTTACATGAATAAAGTAATAGTATAACAAAAATATTTCATGTATTGAACTGAATAAGTTGACCTGTTGTTTTATAATCTCCCAATTTAGATATTGGATTTTAATAATGCATAAAACGGTAACATATTGCAAATTATATAGATTCTTTTTAATAATGTCAATTTAGGCAGACCATACAAATAATTGAAACAGTCACTAAATTAAAGTATTGATTTTCTACAACTAGAATTGGACATTCGCTAGTTTACGTTGTTTCTTATGAAGGAGCTCTCTGGATGTTTCTCGTTTAATTTTATTATTGAAAAGTGCATTCTGCTTAAAACTTAAAGCTGAACTAAGTGTCGCTGATGACATTACCTTTGATAAGTGTTTTCCTTTTTTACCACTGTTTAGAGAAGAAATCAAAAACTGTGTTGCTGTTGAATTCGCCAATGGAGAGCTATCTTCTTCAATAAAGATACCCGAAGATGTCCACTGTGTTTTTGGCAGACAATACTGAGGTTCGTCAATTTGGCGTTTACGCTTACGTGATTTTTCTTTCTTACGATTATCTTTGAAAAAAGATAAGTCTTGTTCGATAAACTCTCCAGAGGGAGTGAAAAGTTTTTTAATTTTCTTTCGTAGTTTTTCATTCTCATTCTGACCAGCAGAATGTGCATTTTCTATTTTAAATCCGGTTGGTGTTTTCGGACTTTCACGAAAACCACTTTGGCTTATAAGATGTTTTGGAGTTGATGGTTCTACTATAAAAGTTCCAGTTGCGGTCTCTAAAACTTCTCTTTTCGGCTTCTTTTTTTGCTCTACATTAGTCACATTACTAATGATGAATTTGTTTTTATTAGAACTTCGCTTGGAATTTTCTTTATTTGACGGGGGTGATATTTGTTCGTCAATTTCAGATTCTAATGAAAAAAGAGAAATGTAAGATATCAGATGGTTGAATAAGTCAAAAGTTAGGCTCACTTTTTGCCTTTTTCTTTTTTGGTGGGAATTCTTCTTCTAGTGCCTCGAGGAAAGCCGTTGGAAGGCGTTTCGTTGTAGTGGGCAATTGGTCCTTATTTGATAAGTTTTCTTCATCGTCGGCTGGTACTGTCTCAACAATCTGTAAATATAGAATAGTTGTCATTAAAACAAAATTTAAATATATAAAAAGTAAACACGCCGCGATCGAACGAAAAACTAGATTCGCAAGTATTTTTGAGCCTGCCGACGACTGCATCCAGTGTATAAACCTGCATTTGAAAACTTAGAATTTACGTCACATATTAAAAAGATGGAGGAATCCAATATACCTCAAAGTGCAGAGTTACCTTGAATTGCTAGCGCTGTGGCATTTATGGGAAATTCTGGTTAAATTGGTGTTAAGGATTAAATTGATGTTGACGCAAAGGTATTGGACTTCAACATCAGATTATTTACAATTTTTACTCATGATTATATGATTTTTGATGTGGAATACCAACTGATGAAATGAGATTCTTTTTTAGAGTCGTTGTAACTACTCTTCCCTTCATTCATTTTCATTAAACAAATTTTAGTAATTCATATTAATAAGTCTTTACGTGTGTTTACGTGTGAATTACACTGACAACGTAACCTATAAGCGATAACTTAATGCAAGATTTTTATCGGAGTTAACGTGGTTCGAAACAATGCTTTTCGAACTACTTTTCCATAATAGCGATAACTTGTATGGGAACTTCAAAAGATGTTACATTTCTTAAACAAATAAAATGCTAGTGCTGTCAAATTGTCCGAATGTTAATAGTTAACGCCGCTAGCCATTTTTGTGAGGTCTGAAAATTAAGCGCTGATACCGATAAAAAAAAAAAAAACAAACCCATTGCAAAAACAGAGAATGTCAACAGAATTTCTTATCTCTTGACTCTAGTAGGGTGTTTCAACAAGAGGTGTATATTTGTTCTTTGAATAAAACGAACAATTGTTAAGATATCTCTGAAAACTGTATTACACAGTGGGATTATATATGTAACATATCTTCCAAATGACCGCCTCGGCTCTGACTGCAGACATTAATCCTTTTCTCGAAATTTCCAATCACTCTTTCATACAAATGGGGCTCTATCTCAGCGATGGCGGCTTCAATGTTCGCTTTCTGCAAACAAAGATCGTTAGCGTAGACCTTGTTTTTAACATAGCTATAAAGAAAGAAGTCTAACAGTCTTAAGTTACACGATCTTGGTGGCCAATGGATGTCTCTGAAACGCGAAATTAAGTAGCACTGCCCTGTTGAAAGTAGAACTCGTCCAGGTGATCATATGATGTGATGCTGTGATCATTTGGAAGATATCTAGTTTCATAATTAAACACCATGTGTTTAATTTATAAAGCAATAAAGGTTTCAGCGATATCTCAACAATTGTTCGCTTTATTCAAAAAACAAATCCCACACTTTTTTTTTTTTTTTTTTTTGTAACTTACCTTAAGGGCTTTTTGTTTCTTAACCAATTTAGGGTCAACAGTTTTAAGTAAAGCGGTTGAATGTTTTATAGCTTTTGCGAGCTCCCTCTTCATTTTTTCTATAACGAGTTTACAAATTACCATCCAAAATTATAAGAATACTTTGAAAAATTTAAAGTTTTATTTACCTTTTCGTTTGAGCTCTTTTTTACTGACAAGTGGAATTTTCACCTCTGCATCCTGATTTTGACCACTATCAGTTTTATCCATCCATTTTCGTTTCTTTATTTTACTCTAAATCAAAATATGAAATAGTAATAGAACTTAAATTAGTAGAACAGTTATGAAGCGCTTATATAACTTACTTTATTGGCATTTATTTTTGCTTCACGCTTAGCATTGTTTGCTGCTTCAAGTATTTCATCACAGCGGGTTATAATGCGTTGAACGTCAATTGCAGCTGCTGATTTAATTGCCGACTTATGTTTTTTTTCTGACTTTTGTATTTCTTGTTGGGTTTCAGTTACAGTCTTATTGGCTTCAGGTGGAGCAATAACTCCACAAAAACTATTAGAATTTCTCTTTTGTTTAACTTTTTTTTTCTCTACAGATATGGTTTCCAAAAACGATTGGGAAGCAGATTGCTCTTTTATACCAAGGCTCGTTCGTTTATTTTTCTTCATAGTGTCTTTTTCCTGCCTTATGTAAGTTTCTTCTGCTGAAATAATTAAGGACTTTCTTGAATTAGTTGAACCGATGCGACTAACATTTACGATTCTTTCTAAATCTTCCTGCTCACTAAGTACATTTTCATTTTCCGAATCACTAGAGCTCGATGTGTGAACTTCGTTTGTTGGACTGTTTCGGACAGTAACTCCAATTGTGAAGGAATTGCATATTGCTTTTTTGTCGCCTTCGGTTTTTTTTTTTTTAATTTCAATGTTATTGAGTGAAACACTAAGTGCACGATTGGATTTTTTCTTTTTCGGACTAACTTTGTCTTCTGATTCGCTTATATTGTTGTTTGCAGTGGTGGATTCATTTAATTGACTTTGATTAAAAGACTTTTTCAGAATGCTTTGACTCTGATTTCTTGCTTTCTCACTCTGATTATTTTTCGATTCCATTTGAAATGTTTCATCAAGTTTGCTGCTATTTGAAGAGCTCCGACATGATGAATTTATATGTGACTTAGTAGATTCGTCATTGTTTTCAGCGTCTTCGTCGCCAAGAAAATCTTTAATGGTGCTTTTCTCTGCCGGACTTTTTTCTTGCCTTTCTTGTTCGTCGTCCGAAAACTTGGCTTCTTCTTCACTTGCTTCATTAATTTCTTCAGCGTCCATATTTTGTGCAAATTCTTTATTGCTTTTTTCTTTACCGAAAGATGAGTCTTTAAAGGTGGAATCGACTTTAAGAGAAATTTTTTGACCCATTGAGGTTCGTTTGGAATGATTCAAATCAGATTCATTTTCTTCATTTTCTTCATTTTCCAAAGTACTTGTGCCCGCCACATCATAGTTTTCCAACGACTGCCTACTTCTATTTTTAGACTTCCTGCTTTGTTTCGATAAGTTTAGCGACTTTCCTTCGATAGCAGACAATGTTTCTTCCAGCTCAGAGTTTTGACCCAAGGATTTGTTTCTCCGAGATGTTATTTCTATTTCTTCACCTTTTGGCATTTGAAGTAGAGTTTTTTTCTTTTCTTTTTTAGAATTATTTAACGATTTTCTTGACAAATCTAAATCGATTTCTTCGAAGTTTTCTTCTTTCCACCCATCAACTGTATTTATTTTACTAGAATTAAGTGTTCCAAGATATTTCCCTGACTCTTTTTTTATTCTAGTTCCTACTCTTTGACTTTTGTTTAATGACTTATTTCCTTTTCTTTGCGAAGCATTTACGCCTTCCGTGGATGAATTAGAGTCCTTATCTCCATCTATTTCATTATCTACGAATAAAATTCCATCAGATTGTTCATCCTCATCTCTCCGATAATTTTGGGCTGTCTCACTTAAAGAACTTCGCTTTGAAGATTGGTTTAAAGTTTTTTCGCTGAAAGAAAGATTTTTACTGGCAATATCCTGACCATCGCTCTCTGAATCCTCCTTCTCACACTTGGTTACATTGGGATTATTTTTGCTTGTAGACTTCTTCGACTTAATAGCCGATATTTCTAATAAGTCTTTTTCAATTTCTGTTTCTTTTGCATCTGAAATTTCATTCTGAACATTCTTGTTTAGTTTGCTATTATTAAGAGACTTTTTCTTCGATTCAACTTCGTATTCTGATTCAGAATCATTTGTTTTGCTACTCCTTTTTTTTAGCGGTTCTTTATATGATTCTACTTGGTTTTCGATTGTATCTGAAATATATTTATTTTCCTCAGCTTTCTTCAAAGATTTTCTTCTATTTTCTTTAGCAGATTTGATAGAATTTGCCTCATTTTGTATTTTGTCTTTAGATGTATCTTCCGTTGGTTTTTTTTTAGTGTTTAAAGATTTTTGAGATTTTTCGGCTGGTTCTTTTATATCATCCGTTTCTACATCCGAAGGATCGCTGTCAAACTGCGTTAATAAATTTTGAGCTTCTATGCATTGCTGTTCATGTATGTTATTTTCTTTTTCTTCTGAGCTATTTTCTATTTGATTTGTATTCGAAGTATTCAACTTGATTGCTGCTTTTTTATGTGAATTATCGCGATTCGACAAGTTTAAACTTTCTTTTTTTTCTTTCTGTTTTAAACTCGAATAGATTGTTCCTTTTTTAGTTTCCTCGTCTTCATTTGAAGATTCGGAAATTTTGATGAGGCGTTTATACTTTTTCTCTTTAGTTTTATTTTCTATTTGTTCATCCAATTCTGATGATTCATCGTTTACCTGTCCGATTTCTTCTGCATCAGAAACAATAAACCCTTCATCATCCTCATCACCTTCTTCTTCGAAGTCATCGTCGTCTTCTGTATCTTCACTACCAATAGACTCGCCGTAAACAGGGACTTCGTTTTCTTCTAAATATGCTCTTTCTTCTGAATCCATGGATTCTTCTCCTTCTGCGACCTCCATTGCTTCATCATCGACGAAAATGGTTTTCTCCCGACTGCGTTCATTTTCTTCTTCTTCTCTCTCTTCGTATTCATCATTTTCTTCGAGCAAATCATCATCATCTTCGGAATCGTTAATTTGCTTGTGAGAACTATTTGTACTACAATTTTGTGATTTTTTCTTAAAGGCCTACAAGAGGTGATAGAAATTAAATATTGTACATAATCAAAATTAAAAATTAATAGGACTTTAGTTTTCAGTATTAAAATATATAACCCAAAATTTGCAGTCTAATTGACCGGGAATCGCAAGTTAAAGTTACAAAAAAGAAAACATATGTTTTGGTGTTGTATCATAATAAAGGAAAGCTAAATTAGATAAATTAATTATTTTTTGGGGTCAGTCAGATTTCATTCGATTTGTGGTCCACCAATTACTTATGCTCTTAATGTAGAAATTCAGTTGTTTGCACAGTGCCATTCAGGATTCAGAGGCAGACATAAAGAGCTGTGAACCGTTACTTAATTTAATTATTGCGGATTGGAACAATAAAGTTCAATCGAGCTATCTGTTTTTATCTATTTGTGATAAGCTTTTGAAACGATCGACAAGGGAATTCTTATTGAAAAGCTTGATAAGTATAGAATTAAAGACATAGTTAAGATGGTTCGAGTCGTTCTTAAGTGGACGAACACAAAGGACAAATATAGAAAATGAAATATGGGATGCAAAAAGTGTTGGTTAACTTCAAGGCAGTGGTGTAGTGGTATATGCATAGACTCCTCAAGCAGAGGGTCGCGGGTACGAATCCCGTGCGAGGCAATTCTCTGAAAGTCTTTTCAAATTGGATTCAAAGCAATTTCGTGTGTTGATTTATCATTGCTTTTTGATGGGAAAAAATGCAGTCGATGCAAAGAAATGACTTGATAAGTGTTACCCGGACTCTGCACCAGCCGAACGAATCATTCGCAAGTGGATTGAAAAATTTAAAAGTGGTCATACAAGCACCTAAGATGATGCACGCAGTGGACGTCCAAAAGAGGCTGTTTCAGATGAAAACATCAAAAAAGTCCACAAAATGATTACGAATGACCGTAAAGTGAAGTTGATCGAGATAGCTGAGGCTCTGAATATATCAAAAGAGTGTGTTAGATATATCATACACGAATATTTGGACATGTGAAAGCTCTGTTCAAAGTGGGTGCCGCGTTTGCTCACAGTCGACCAAAAACAACAAGGTGTTAATGATTCAGAGGAGTATTTAAAGCTGTTCAACGGCAATTAAGCCGAATTTTTGCGTCGGTATGTGACAATGGATGAAACCTGGCTCCATCACTTTACACCAGAGTCAAGTCGGCAGTCAGCTGAGTGGCGAGCAAGCGACGAACCTCGTCCAAAACGACCAAAAACTCAACAGTCGGCTGGCAAGGTTATGGTATCCGTATTTTGTGACACACATGGACTATCTCCAAAAGGCGCAGACTATCAACAGCGACTATTAAATTGCGTTCTTGGAGCGTTTGAAGGACGGAATCGCAGTAAAACGGCCGCATTTGAAGAAAAAGAACGTGCTGTTTTATCAAGACAATGCACCGTGTCACAAGTCGATGAAAACGATGGCAAAATCGAATGAATTCGGCTACGAATCAAAAGAATGCTCGCCGAAAAGAGATTTAAGACCGATGAGACGTAATCGCCGAAACAGAGGTCTATTTTGAGGCTAAACCAAAATCGTACTATAAAACTGGTATCGAAAGAGTGAAAAATCGTTTCAATCAGTGTATCGCCCTCGAAGGCAACTATATTGATAAATAAAGTTGAATTTTGCAAAAAAAATTGTGTTTTACTATAAAACGACACTGACTTTCCAGCCCATGTGTTACAATTAATGTATTTGGAAAATTAATTATGTTTTAAAAATCAGTTGGTCAAGTTAAATGGTCTCAAATCAATAAATTGAATTCAAATGTTGGCAAAACCAAATGCATAATTGTAAATTTGCACATATTTGTAAGTCTGGTAAAGATGGCAGATTACCTACTGAAATACTCCACGGAAATATTTCTACTCCTCGACTAAATAACTTTTTTTAAAAAAAATCTTTTACTATTGATTTGTAAATTGTTTTTATGATTTATAAAAAAACATTTCAAAATTTAAATAGATGTCGTAACTAAAAGCGTTGGGAATAAAAAAAAAGTAAATTCAAAGAAATACATAAATAAATGTATTTTTGTTATAAATATTAATTTTATAGATTATTGATAAACTCTTGTTAGTTAATTATTATTAAACATTTTTATATAGATACCTAATGAACATGAATTACATCAACGAAATGTGGTGTACTAATCCACTAACATTAAAATATAAATTTCCTTACCCTTAACCGATATTATTAATATCATACATAGAAAATACAAAAAAAAAAAAAAAAAAAAACTATGTAAAATGTATCTTTACAAATAACAATTAATAATAATGTTCATATTACGTAACGACTATTGAAACAACTTTTAAGGTATGAATTTGTTTGCGTCCAAATACCATATATAAATACATTATACATCGACAGATCACGCGTGACTCCAATCAAACAATCATCATGTAAAGACTCACACCACAAAAGTGTCCCCAAATTGTTCAGCTGTATTACGAAAATCAGCGTTTTGTGAGAAATGTTTTTCGTGTGATTCGAGGAGCTTACGGTGTGCAAAATCGACCTACTGAAACCACTATTGCCAATACCATTCGCAAATTTTAGTCCCATTTTATTTTAGTGCTACAGATCTATTTTTTCCAAGGTGTTCAAAGCAAACGTAACCAGCTTGGACTAGAAGTGCTATTATTGGCGTTGTTTTAAGGGCACCTGTTGCTGTGCGAAAGTATTGGTTGATAGCAACGTTTATACTTTCAACGTTTTTCTTGGTTTTCCACATAAAGGCTGTTAAGCCATGTTGAAGAAAACCTTCTACCAGAGCTTAGCCAATCGGATTGCAGTCTCCATATGAGGGCCGTTTGGAGCAAACCATTTTAAGTGCATTGTGGCGCAATTTAAGTTGATTTATTGTTGTTTTAATTTGTAAATTCTATTTCAAATTTCCAGAAAAATATATCCCGAGTATTCTTAATTCTGTTTTGTGTGGAATTGTAACATTACGTAGAACCAGAGAAGGACAGATGCATGTTCTTTTTCTACAAATGTGGATTGTTTCAATTTTTGTTGGTGGAACAGAAGCACCTCTTTTCAGCGTCCATAGATGTATTGCTGAGTCGGTTGCCAGGGTGAATATATTGTCTGCATAAATGCCGACAAAGTCGAAGTCATATCTTAGGTTATCAAGTTGACATACTATATCAGCGATTCGGCAGTGAAATAAATGCTATTTCTGGGAGTATCCCAAGCCGGATTGTACTACCATCATCATTAACGAAAGCAAAAGATGTGTTATCACAGGTCTTTTATCCGTCCGTAAATACAAAATTTCAATTGTTGGCCTTGAAATCGGATGAGATGCTTTGATATAGCTTTCGATATATAAGATCACTTGTATTGGGTTTTCCATACGATACAAGGTCCATTATAAAAGAGGTTGAATCTATTAGCCAAGAGGGTTCCAAAGAAGTTGGGTTTTTTATTTTAAATAGCTTTTGTTTCGGAAATTCGTCATTGCCAGATTGTAGAATTGTCAAGAGGGCTGATGGGATCTTGTATCTCCTTTTACACTGTACAACACTGTATAACACTGTATTAAGTATTAAGTGGGAGTAAGAAAAAGAGATTATATGAAAAGAGAAAGACAAAAACAACCGGTTAAAGAGGTTAGATAATGCACTTGAAGAGAAAAGTCACAGACTAGAGAAACGATGTTGACGCAACGAATGCTAAACGGAGACTTATTATATTGTTGTATAGAGTACAAATTTTTTTTTTTTTTTTTTTTTTATTTTTTATTTTTTTTTTTTTTTAGATTTTCATCACAGTGTTTTACCATAATGTACGTTATTTTATCACCTCCCGGTGTAGTTCCTTTCGCGGTACAGATAGTTATTTCTAGCTCAGTAGTTATCTGTTCAGCAAGATATTTTAGCTGCGTCGACAAAGATGGGAGATCGTTTATCGAGAAATGTTGCTTGGACTGATCAAGTTGTCTGGGAGCTATAGTTTCTGTTTAGGATTTAATTATTCGTAAACTCAAAAAAATAATATTGTTCAACAAATTACAATAAAAAAATAAACCAAAATGTTTGCTACCATGTTATAAACATTTATTTGTTTGGTACTTAGCTCAGCACGTTTCCTCCAACGTGTCCAAAATTTGAGTGGACGAGATAACAGCCGAGCAGCATTCAACAGCTCACATGAGTACATAGTATGTATTATCGAAAGAAATTTAACGAATGTTCTCAGAGATTAGTAACGAAATTATCTGATCTACATATAACATACGATCGAATGCGTATGGTGAATGCCGCGGGGGAGATTACCACTATAGACTACCATGTAGGCACCTGCTAATAGGCAACAAAACCCTATGTATTACAGGGTGTACAAAAGATATTAACAAATTGTTTCAAAAATTCAAGGTTTAGAAAATAAGAAAATGAATGTTAACAAATGACGGATGAATAAGGAAATAAATATAAAAATACAATAATCAAATTGTCGATGACTGCTAAGCATTCCGGCCGCCCTGAACGCGTTCAGGAAATTTTCAGAACAGCTAATTTTGTCACGGATCGGTTGTGTTTACGGTAGCTACTCTCACCAAATTATCTCGACCAGGGCTGACGTCGATTATGCGTCTCATGATCCATTTGGTTGGGGGTTGATTGAGTTTCTTGAGAACAACTAGATCTCCTATCTTCAGATTGGGCGTAGATTTCTGCCATTTAGGTCTTTCTTGCAGAGACGTCAAGAACTCGACGTGCCATCTTTTCCAAAATCCTTGGACCATGGATTGAAGTTGTTGGTAATGGTGCAACCGATTTGCTGGAATTTCTAAATAGTTAGGCTCAGGTAATGCTGTCAAATGCTCACCTATAAGGAAATAAGAGGGGGTGAGTGGAATTGTATCTGAATCAGACAACCAACACAAAGGACAAGAATTTACTACAGCTTCAATTTGACATAAGTAGTATAGTATAGTAGTATATACCGATAACCCGACGTAAGTGTGACTTAACAGATTGAACGCCCGCCTCCCACAAACCGCCGAAGTGGGGGGCAGACGGTGGTGAAAAGTGCCACGCGATTCCTTCATCCGCCAGAGCCGCTGACACTAAGCCAGAGCTTGTAATTCTGTTAAGCATCAACGAGCTCCTTTGAACTTTGCTCCATTGTCAGAGAAAATGTGATTGCATTTTGCCCGACGATATATGCAATAAAGGCATCTGACCACAGACTAACTAAAGGCATCTGATCGCTGACTAACTTTAGATGTATGGCCTTGGTGGACATGCATACGAATAACGCGATATATGCTTTGGAAAGAGAGGTTTTCGAGTACGAGACAACTGAAAAAGAATCGAAAGCAGTGTGCCACTACTCTCTGTATCCGATGCCATGACAAAAAATTAGCAGTAAGGAGTTGTAACGGAAAATTTTTTAGGTTGAATCTTAGTCGGCCATTTTGAGGAATCGAGAGACAACTACGACAGACCGTTCCACCAGATGTCTTGATGAGGAAGAAGCGCAGGTGTAAGGCCCCTTGAGGCACAATCTGCAGGATTATGTTCTGACTCGACGTGTTGCCATGAGTGGCGTGGAACAGTTTTAAGGATAGTAGCGATACGGTTTGCCATAAATGTGGCCCAGCGGCGAGGTGGTGACGACAGCCTATGAAGAACAATTTCCGAATCGCATCAAGCCACCGGGTTAGCAACGGCTATAAACGACTGTGGCGTAAGCTACCGAAGAGGCGTCAGAGAATCCGTGTAACTCAAATTCAGCTAGTGCTAAGAAGGCGTATCGTGAAACCCGAAGCCGTTCAAAGAGATGTAGTTCGTTGCGATAGTTTATCCAAGTTTGAGGACCACAACTCCTGAAACAATACTTTGAATAGTATGACCGATGGTGCTAGGAGTCCGAGGGTCGAAAATACGCGATACTTCCGAAAGCAACGATCGTCTTGTCGGTGTCTTGGAAGGAGTTAGATTTGAGATTCGATACGAAAACTCGTTCTGAAGGGGATCCCAGAACATCCCAAGTACCTTGATAAAAGTTTGAGCTTTCAGCGTCAAAGATGGTGAAATCACACTCGTCTTTAGGTAACGTTTCGAGGAATGTTTTCGAAGTTGAAGTTTCGCTTCCGATAGTAAAGACACTAATTCTACATTGAGTTTAATTAAGTGTTTTGCAGAACTCGACCCTGTCATAACATCGTCCACGTAGACGTCTTCTAGCAGAACCTTTGACGCAGCAGGATATTTGATCTGGTAGTCCTCAGCTAACTGTTTCAAGACGCGAACCGATAGGAATGGAGCCGACGCAGTTCCATATGTTACCGTACGCAACCAAAAATGCTGAAGTTCAGTATTTGAATTTTCTCGCCAAACAATGCGTTGAAGGTCAGTGGGTTGATCGTCCACCCAAATTTCGCGAAACATCTTGATGACATCGGCAGTGAATACTACGCGATGTTGTCGAAAATGCAGGCACACCCCAACAAGACCTCGCTGAATTGGTAGGCCGACCAATAATGTTTAAGGAAACAGCTTTCGAGTCCTTCGCTGAACCATCGAACACGTCCCGTAGTTTGATTGTTATAGAGTCCAACTTCAAAACCGCGATGTGGAAGATAGAAATGCTTCCCAGGATCCCTCTTATTATCATCTACATTAATTTTACTACTTTGACGAAGCTCTGGATTTGAACGGAAACGACATTCCATAGAATATAATCTAGACATTGCAGTACCCAGAGTATCACCAGAAACAGGATTTAATATTTTGAATGGTAGTAATAGCAAGACATATTTTCCATCAGGAGCACGACTGAATGTTTCCCGGAAATGTTCGGCGGGATCTACAACTGCCGAATCTTGTTCTGGTAGAGCAACGTCCTCTTCCAAAAACGCCTAAGCAAATGATCAATGTAAAGTGTCAGATGAAAGGATTCAAGCGAATGAGGGTTGGCTTCGGAGTGGTTAAAAAACTCTCCCTGGTGAACCTTCTTCTCTTCTAATCTACCCTGCTTGGATAATACACCACAGCTTATCAGCACCGGGAAGCACATCAATAGGAGACGAAATATTAAATCCAGGATCGGCTAGCCGCAATCCAGTGAGATGAGCCCAGACAGACGCATTGATATTCACGGGTGGAAGATTCGAGGTCAGCTTAGCCAGAACAAAGGCATCAACCCCTAAGACTGTCGAATTAACTAATGAAGAAAGCTGAATTGAAACGCGAACCTTGGTATGACCTGCGTCTAACGATGACAATCCTCTACAGACAATAGGATTGCCTTGAATATCTTTAACCATAGCTTAAAAAGTGGGAAGAGTGTTCAAAGTGGTTTTTGAGTCGTGACCACAAAAATTTTCGGGCGCGAAACGTGTCCCTTTACAATTGAAAGTTTAGCCTTCACATTCATAGTAAAAAAAAAAAAAAAAAAAACACAAGGTACGATGATTTAATTATAGTAATCTTTATAGATTCGGCTAGAAGGACCAATTTGTTTAGGATTTAATTATTCGTAAACTCAAAAAAATAATATTGTTCAACAAATTACAATAAAAAAAAAAAAATAATCCAAAAAGTTTGCTACCACGTTATAAACATTTATTTGTCCGTTTTTCTTCCATTGCCTGCTTCAAAGTATCGAGGTGAGAGTAATATTTTAAAGGCATTTATTGTCTGATTGCGTGGAAGCAACTCGAAGTAAAGGACACCTCGCCAGTTCTACCAAATGCTCAACAAGAAACTTTTGGGATGCAAATCTTGTTTACCGACCGATTGCAATGTTTCACCGTATACACTCTTTTCAGAAAAGCCTCAGGTGAGTGCGAACAAAAACTCACACACCATTATACGATCCATAATGTTTCTTTTACCAAGTTTGTGAGGAACCCAAACATCCACCTTTTTCGACATTCCAAGCCTTTTCAGTTGGTTGTATGGGCGATGTTAAACCGCTGAGCGATCTCCCGTATCCCGTCAAATGTCTAAAAACGGTAACTACAGCTAAGATTTGACTGTCGCCGAATCTCCACACATGCCACAAATCTCCCGTCGTCGGTTTAAAGAGAGAAAGCAAAATGCCGAAATGCACTTTCCATTTAAAAAAAAAAACAAAAAACTAAGCACTTAAACACAAAAAACTTCACAACGTTATACACAGAGATTTTCTGAACCGATAAACACTACTTCCAAAAAAAAAAAAAACCACAAAAAAAAAAAAACTTATTGAACAACCCAATAAATGATACAAACTCCGTTCCAAAGCAAAAATATTAAAAATATTTTTAGTGCGGCCATCTATTGGCAATTACATGCGCCGGAAATGTGGATCCTACATTGATAGCATTGTCAAAATTTTATGACATTTCAGAACTAAAACCTTCTTTTCAACATTGTGACTTGTGATGAAACTTAGTGTTTTCAATATAATTTAGAAATCAAGCGCCAAAGTGCCGAATGCTAGGCGCCAGACGAGTTATTATGTTGCACGATAATGCGCAACATTATCGATCGACAACCACTTCCCGTATTCGCCTGATTTGACACAGAGCGACTTTACTTTTCAAAAAAATGCATTTGCCGATGAAATTACAGCGTTTTGTGGACGTGGAAGTAATTTAACAGGCTTGCATCGTCATCCAGAAGGACATCCCGGCTAACGATCTAAAACACTAATTCGATATGTTTCGATATATATATGTATTGAGTCCGAAAGGGACAATACAATACATTCACACCAATAAGATACATGCTGGATGTACATAAATGGCTGAGCATTCAGAAAAGATTGAAACTCAACATACTGAAAACAGTCTTCAAAATGAAGCGGGGTGATTCAACAAGCTATCTAACAAGTTCAATAAGATACATAGGTAAATCACTGCCGTAAAAATTGCATAGCTATAATGATTTTAGAGTTCATCATTAGACTACTACATCCGCTCAAAACACACTCTTGTAAAAGGGAATACAAGCGATATAATAAACGACAACAATTTTAGATTATTCAAAATATATGGTATTGATATATATATGGACAAGAATTGACTATGTTAAAACAATATTATAAACTATATATACTTATACTTACATTTTAAGATATTGTATAGTATTATTATTATACTAATAAAATAGACAAATTCTGTTTTCCATCTTCTGAAAGAGTTTAAAAAAAAAGCAGGATTGGTGAAAAAGCTAACGCTGGACCAGCGAATGTGTATGTTAAGATCTTGGAATACTCTTATCAATGCAAACTTTCGTTACTCTTCACATTGTTTTTAAAAAATGGCTACGAAACGAGAGTAACCTGTTCTTCAACCAGCATCTTTCCAATTTTACGTGAAACAAAGGAAGTTATAAACATATTGTTTAAGACAAGCAATTTAACTGGCTTCAATCACAAACAACTGAGAGTATTTCAGGAATGTGATTAGTATTATCGACATTGATGTTCATGAAAACAAAACTGAGGTATGAAAAATGGCCTGAAAATTTAGACTTGGCTACAATACGTTAAAAGCTTAAAAGTGTAAAACTTTTTAGGAGCTGTTTATATATAAAGCAGGGCTTGCCCACGAAATGTTTACACTATATACATGTTTTGATAATTATTGGATATCTAATATATACCTTTCAGACAGCCTTATATTCAAATAACATTTTTTCATCCTGATTTCAAACTTACCTCTTCTTCCTCCAATCGTTTCTTCTTTGCTTCGGACGACTCAATATTATCAATCTTTGTTGTTTCAGAAGCTTTTCCCGACACAGATTGTGACCATGAACTCGGAAAACTAGCAACTAGATCTGGCTCACCGGTTTGTTTAGTTGATTTGTCCTCAAGATCTCCCGACTCTAAAAACTTGTTTTTTCTAGGAGATGCACTTTGAATAGGAGTACTACTCTCCACTGCTTTTAGTTTCAGTTTATATGGAGTTTTCGCATCGACTACATCAGCGTCTTCATTCAGATCTTTGTCGGATTTTTCGTCGATATTCCCACTGAAACTCTTCTCGTTGTATGATATGTTTTGTGAGGTTTCTTTCTCAACATCTCTTGATAAATTAAAATCTAGTGTGTAGCTCTTGCTTTTTGTTAGTCCAGGTGTCTTTGGAAATACACTCTTGATTGTGTTCTCGTCGGCTGTTTTATTGAAAGCCACATTTTTCAACTTTTCCGGGCGTGCTTTATTTCCCACCGGATTATTTTCCTCTATTATTTCCTTGTTATCTCTGCACGCATTATTTACTGGACTTCTCTTTATCTCAATGCTAAGACGTTTCTTTTTAATTGGCTCATTTTGTGATTTTGATGTTGAAAGAACTGAGCTCTGTGGAGAACTTATAATTTTATTTGTTTGACTGCTTGTATCTGATTGTTTAGCTGGTGAAGCTTTATCAAACACCATTTCATCGATATCTTTTTCTTTTTTCATCATAACTTTTGTTTGCTTTTTTTTTTGTGAATTTGGTGATGCTTCAGAGATATCATCAATAGAGTCATTGAAGCTAGTCGCTTTATCTGGTTCTCGGTCTTCATTTGATGAAATTTTCGATAACGTGTTAATATTAGCTTTAGATATATTCAACTCTGAATTTGTATTTTTTATCTCCAGAGGCGATTTTGAAGCAGAACGCGTAACCCGATGACTTTCCAGATTAGGGGATTTGTTTGTAATTGGTTCCTCTTTTACAGTATCCACTGTTGGAGATTTCGATTTTTGCTGAGCGGAAGGCTCATCTTGTACTAAAGATACGCTGCGGCGGCGTGTTAAACGACGTGCTGGACTATCTATAACGTCAAGATTAATTTTAGATTTTGATGGTGTAGCTAACGGAGTACTAAGTGAGGTTTTACGTGTTACACGTTTTGATGGGGTAACTGAACGAGAAAAAAAAAAAATATCATAGTAAAATTAGTTACTGAAATCAATTAACTTACTTGTTTCCGAAATAGTCTGTAGATTTATAGCAGGAGTTCCAGGCCTGCTAGAAGCATCACTGTCGATTGATGTTAGCCGCTTGCGGAGAGAACGAGTAACTGTTTGAAAAGGGAGATTGGTGAAAATTTATGAGAAGGAATAAATTTTCAAACATCAGGACTTTTCAGACAAAGAATTTGAGACTCTTTACGAAGGTGACCTGATATCACAATTTAACAACTATCCATTTATTCCACACTAACATTATCTGTTCTCTTAAAAGAGTTGCGTGGAAAATGTGTACGATAAAGTAGAATGGTCAACACACAACATTAATAGCACAAACTCATGTTTCCATCTTGCTTGTCTAATTGAATTAATCCAAAACCATGCGCTTATCAAGGAATTGGCTAAATATCTGAAATTCTGTGGGATATGCAACCTCAGATGAAGGTTTGTTTTTCACAGATGCATTAGATGCAAACGGTAAATTTAAAAATGTCCGTTTTCCAGTATATGTCTGTAGCTAAAACAACTGCGAACAGCCCTTTTTTGTGAAGAAATCCGTAAGGAGCCAAGACAAAATGAACTGGATTACCAGTTTGTGATCAAACTTACCTCGACCAGCGGTGCTATCGGAGTTTTCAGACGTTGGCATCATAAGTAAAATGCAATTAATTGGATAATTTAAATAAATTAAGAAAATCAAAACTACAACAAATCAGAACCACTAGTTATGAATGTTTTGAGACGAAAATTTCTTATCCGCCTTCATGCGAACGCTAACTTTAGGGAAATGTGCTGAGCAGAGAGCGAGGTAAATTTAACTGACATTTGTTTGAATGGCAATCGTAACGTAATGCCATAATATTGAGTTCCCACTTATTTGTAATAAAACCTTAAGTACTTACTTTTAAAACAAACACATTTAAGTTTATATTAACATACCGTTTTGGAATGTACAATATATGTTGAAACTGTCAACTTTCTGTGCAAATTCTTCATGTTCCGGATGCGTTAATACTCACTTTCACTTTAAGTCACGAATCCGTAATATAAAGGAATATCTTCAGAGGTGAATTTTACAAGAAACAGCCTGTTGTGCGTGACAGCACATTTATTTCTTAATGATTGGATATAAAGCTGTCTTAAAAATAAAATGAATCATAGTTGTGAGGAATACATATATTCAAATACATCGCATTAGACAAAAATTGTAGGGTACAAATGGCTCTTAAATTCGATACCGTCGTGAATTGAGACTTTCTAGATAAAGAAAATCTTTAAGTTTCTTGAGCTCCATCCAGAATTATTAAGTTGTGTACATAATTTCGAATGGTTAAGATTTACACAATATATTGCCTTAGGTCTTAAATTTTCTTGCCATGGATTATTATTTTTAAAATAACTGGTTAATTTTCAAAGCCTTTTGCGGAAACAGGTAGATAATAGCCTAGTCTAGATGCTTTGAATAGAATATTATTATCAATTTGTCGTTATCCCCGAAAACCCTTCAAACTAATTGGATAATTATGCTTATTGAAACCAATAAAGAGGCAGTTATAAAATCAAGAACCGTTCTAACGGTTGAATTGCAGCATACAAAACGAAAAGCTGCTTATTCGGCATCGTAAGTTGAGTCCGGATTTTCTTTGATCCTCTTCAGAAACATCTCCGCCACTAATTCTACAACACCTAGAAAACGTTAACATGTACACTAGTACCTTTCGTAATTCGTCAGATGCCCTTCTTTGTTAGCATGACGATAACCCTTTGCTTGAAAGACTTTCGCAGGCAAAATGGCGATGGCCTTGTATTGTTAGAAAGCTGGTGCGTATGCAGGAATACTATTTTGATTGAATGCTGTCTTATTTTGGATATCCATGTATTTGACATAGAGATTTCAATCGCAGATTGGTGTAAATAACTAAT
Organism: Volucella inanis; assembly: GCA_907269105.1. NCBI lineage: Eukaryota > Metazoa > Arthropoda > Insecta > Diptera > Syrphidae > Volucella > Volucella inanis. Next base: position 215,866,469 of record OU026153.1, read on the forward strand.
TTTAAAGGAGCTCAAAAACAAGGAGTTGGCTCGATACAGCAAGATTATATGTTTTGTAATTATACTTGTAATTATAGTTAAAAATTTGGATCCCAGCTGTATCGCCTTTAAGATTTTAATCACACATTCCTGTTCATACCTAGAAGAAGTCGAAGGTTTTGTTTCTAAATTCAGTGGAGCGTCCAGTGATTTCGAACTTTGTACAATCAACTGTACTAGATTTCCGGAAATCTAAAAGTGAGGTGTCGCTTTATAGTATTCAATTTTTGATGATGCGTGTCTCTTTAGTTGTTGCAAGACTGTGTTTGTTGTATTTAGATGAAAGCATGCCGTTTTGCATGTTTTTATTCTCCAAATTTCAGTAAATAATATGGGTCGTGCAGTGAGTATGCAAACTTAAGAAACTCGAACGGTATTTTTTTTAATAGCCATTGCTGCGTTTTGTACACTAGATTAGGCTAATGCAACAACTTACACATAAAGAAAAAAACGAAAAAAACACATTCTTCTAACGACCTAGGTCAACATATTATTAGGGTTAGTGTAAAACTGGAACTACTTTGCTTAGGTAAAATACCTATCAGATCACTCAGATCTGAAGCTACCTGGCTATGAACAAGTGCCATTATTCTTCTCTCATCGCGCTCTCGCCACTTACGTGATTATGTGGTTAAAATTCCATCTCTGTAAGCAAATTATCCATTATCTCTTTATCTATCACTTTTAACGACTTTGATGCGCTGTCTGACTCCGTATAAAAAATTTTACATTTCTTTGTATCTTCATACCATAGATAAACTAATTTATGGCGTTTTCGTGACGTAAAACTTTTTCGCTTCATTTTCTCAGAAAATGCTTCTTGTTTTTATTTCAGAATCAAAATTTCTCTCCTGGATTTTATGATAAAAAGGAAATGTTTAAATGTCAAATACCATAGTGTTGTGTGTCAAATTAGATTTCTGTTTTATTTTATTATTCTGAGCGTACAAATTAACTCGCAATCCAATATATTTAGAAAAATAAAAGTCCAGTCATAATCGTACTCTCGTAGTGTGAAAACCTTTCTCTAGGCTGTTTTTTGACTTCTATATCCTACTGACAACTATTGTTGTCTTCCTTGCACCTGTCAAACTTTTGCAATACTTTTCCGCGTGGTGTGATTATTTAACCTCGTCCTCATAAATTTTCAAAATTAAGGAACCCAAGGAAGCCAAAGTACATTGTTATTGCCGCGAAAAACCCTGAAATTCCTCTATCCGATGTAAGTATAGTCATTTACTAAAAAAAGTCATCGACGGTCCGGAGTTTTCCCGCATAATGGCCAAGAAGTTGCCCAATTACCGTGATCATCATAGTGTCTTTTAGGACTTCGCTAAAGGATCTCAGAAATGTGGTGTTGGATGGCCCAGGGGTGTTTACAGTTTTGGACCTTTTGGTTTTATCCAACGATCTCTGGTGATTAGAACAGTCCTTTAGAGTTTTGAGAGCAGAGGGAGCAGTGAAACATACGTCACAATTGATTTTGTTGGGCCACTTGATCTTGCTCGATATTTCCGCATTTCTTTCCACCTCCGGAATAGATCCGAAGGTTTCAATAATGTGTGATGCATTTCAGCGTCTTAAGTAGAGCGCCTCTGATGGGGCTTGCCGATGCAACTGAGCCCCTGATTCCTCCTTAGAGGGAGGAGTTTTTGTAGCAGAGGCAAGTCCGTGGCCTGCCTCAAAATTGCTGTTACTAGGGGTGGAGGAAAAGATAGGACCATGGCCTGCCACAGTCTTATCTCTCCTTGAAAATTTTGTTTTAAGCACTATGCGTTTGCCTTTTGAGGGTGATGCACCATGGCCTGCCACAGTTTTACCTCCTCTGGACAATGCAAGAGCCTTGTCGGTAGTCGGTACAGTCACCGTTTTACCGCCCAGTATTAAAGGAGTACCGGCCTCGGGTTTTGTTTTTTTTTTTAGAATTTATCCATATTAGATCCCACGAGTAGCGGAGAAAGGGTGGTTCATCTGTACAGAGATCCGCTATATACAGATAAGTCTAGTTAATCCGAAGGTCGCCAGGTACTCCGTACGGGTACTGCGCTTGCGACTAAGCTATTTTTAGAGATGCTGGGCCCTCAGCCAGATTGATCATCGGCACGGGTCGTATGACACCTTGATCCAGCTTAGGGGAAAAAGGATTGTTTGGGAGGATGGAGGAAAAAGGAGGGGGAGCATCCTTTGGTTTCAGGATACGTCTGGAGAAAACCTCTCGAGATTCATTGAGCTTACTCAGCCCCTACATCTTGACAAGTTCAATGCTCAGGTAAGGGCATAAAGGTTATATATATATATTCACCGCTGAAGCTCTTGCAGACTTTCAAAACAAAAAGGTATTTATTTGTACCGACAGCCTATCAACAATTTCCTCCATCTAAAATACCAACAACACAACACCGATATAGAAGGCATTAGAGACAAACTTATCATAAACGAAAACAGGCTTAAAATCGTATGGGCTCCTGTTCATACCGGATTCATAGGAAATGAAGAAGCTAATAAGGCTGCAAAAACTGCAACAACAGAACCGTTTATCACCTTCTACACACACAATAAAAAGGACTTCTAGAATAAATTAAAGACGCTGTGGAATAACAGAAGACATAGCACACACATAGCCATCTTTTATTTAAATGTGATCCCTCAACTTGCCACTTTTGCCAAAATAACATGGTACTCTCCCTCAAACATTTACTTAAATGCCAGAAGGTTAACGACTCAGTTAAACGCATTTCCATCACTCCGCTTGCTGAACTATTAACAGCACTAACTGAAACTAACATAAGAAATGTACGAGTATATAAAATACTTATTTTTCCTGTGATAATATTGTTTCTGAAATTTAAAAATTTCATATATTTTGGTCCATTACAGGGAGGTTTTTTCCTATAGTTTTTCCTTCGAACATATTTGTTAATAGATAAAGCATTTAAAAACCAACTGTATCTTTCAGTAGTAAGATTTTAATAATCATAACTCTCTTTAAGCTGTGCTTAATAGAAAATGATTGTTAATGTTTAACTATGAAAATAAAATAAATATCTATCTATCTATAAAATACTAATTACTTTGAAAATTAAAAAATATATATAAAAATCAATATCTATTAAAACTACCCGATAGTTGTACTAGCTACTGCTATATATTTGTATATATTATTATTGTAATTTGAATACTTAATAATAAGAAAATAATAATAATAATATTAATAAAATAAAAGTCCGAAGAAGATTTTGATGTTATATTAGAATTAAAATCTGAGTACAAAAAAAAGCCTTCTGCCTGCCCAAACGAAAACGCCATTAGATGGCAAACTCTTCTTATACTTTTACAAACCCTTAAACTTCGCTAAGACGCACTAGAATGAGAACAATTTACAAGGAAATGTGCTAAAATGAGAGCGATTTTCACATAAAGTTTGTTATGAGTGTATAATGTGGATGAAGGAATAGAATAAAATGGACGGGCTTAGTGTAGAATGGGAGAGAAATTTCATTGATGACAATTCACATGTATTTGCTGTAGACGGTAGATGAATCATGGGTCAGTGGAAAGCGAGTTTGGATTTCCAATATCTGGAAAGTTTGCCATCTATTTAGTTTAACTATTGCCAGAATGTCATATAGGTGAGGGTAATCAAGTGACCATTTTCAAAAGTAAAGTAAAATGGAGAGTAAAATGGAAAAATTCCATAATTTCAGTTTTTTACTTTTATTCCCCTGTTGGCAAATCGTAGTACTATAACGTACTGTATTGTAATAATTAGAATCCATTGACAACTTTTTATTGGAATATCGTCTCTAGAATTCGTTTTTTTTTTTAATTTGTAAGCCAACAAAACAAGACCAAAATAAGTGTTCTTATTTATGCGAGGATTCGGTGGACATCCTTAACAAATTCAGTTTGTCTCTAGTATTATAAAGCATTTTCAAAATGCTCATACAATTACTACTTTTATTTAACATTATTGGAATTTCGTACTTAGACTGTGGTTGCAATAAACTTAGCCGGGAAAATGTCGCCGTTTTGACAAAGAATAAAGTTCCTGAACTCGAAACTGGTGAAGAACAGTGTCTTAAAGATAATAACTTCTGTGCCAAATCACCAAGAGAATATGTACTTCGTGATATGTCATTAGTTCCAGGGGGAATATATCAAATTGGTACAAACAAACCACATTTCAAGGCAGACAGAGAATCACCTGCACGTAATGTTTCTATTGATGATTTTTACGTGGACAAATACGAAGTTTCGAATAGAAATTTTAAGGACTTTATTCAGACGACTAACTATGTGACAGAGGCTGAGAAATTCGGCGATAGTTTCATTTTTGAATTTTTGCTTTCAAATAGCTTGAAATCTGAATACGAAGACTATAGAGTGGCTAATGCACCGTGGTGGTACAAAGTTAAAGGTGTTGATTGGAAACATCCCAATGGTCCCGAAAGCAATTTGGAAGGTATTCTATGTACTAATTGTTTCGTAGTTTGATTATCTTTTGTCATTACAGAACTCTGGGATCATCCAGTTATTCATGTATCATGGAATGATGCAAATTCTTATTGCAAATGGGCAGGGAAACGTCTTCCAACTGAATGGGAATGGGAGATTGCATGTAGAGGAGGTAAGAAGCAAAAACTATTTCCTTGGGGTAATAAACTCATGCCAAAGGACATGCATTGGTAGGGATTAAAAACAGAAAAGTTTCACACATGTTAATATTCTTTTCATTAGGGTAAACATTTGGCAAGGCGAATTTCCACATAATAATACTGGAGAAGATGGATATAAAACTACCTGTCCCGTAGACAAATTTCGGCAAAATAATTTCAGTATGTATAATATTGTTGGAAATGTTTGGGAGTGGACAGCAGATCTATGGGATGCAACTGATAAAAGTTCTAAGCCCAACAGGGTTAAGAAAGGAGGTTCATATCTTTGCCATGAATCCTACTGTTATAGGTATCGTTGTGCAGCCCGATCGCAAAATACTGAGGACAGTTCAGCTGGCAATTTAGGTTTTCGGTGTGCGAAGGATTTATAAAAACAATAAAGCAAAATAAGACTTGGAAGTGTTTAGCTATTTTAGTTAGATATTCCGCTTGTCAGATTGTTTCACATTATGATTATGTAGTTATTGATCGGTGTTACTAAAATAGCCCCCGATTTCGGCAAAATGCTATTAACAGACACCTTTGCAGGATAAACAGTTGTAATTCGTTAAGGTATGTACTACTCCAACAGCAAATACTATACTTCAGTTAAGAGTGAAATATTCAATATGAAACAGCTTTTATTTATTTATTTATTTATTTTTTTTAAATAATTTAAAAGCATCCTATTGTTTAAAGCAAACACATCTGGATTTGAAATATGTTCGTTCCACTTAAAATGCTGATCTATTGTGACACCTAGATATTTAAAACGTTCAACTACCTCAATTTTGTAGCAGTTGGTACTGCATAAAACTGAGTTCAAGCGAAGTCTAGAATTAAAAATCACACATTTATTATTATATAGGTATACCTTATACAATGAGGATCATGGCAAATAATATCAATGTGTGAAGATATATATATTTTTTGAGACTGGAGAACATTAGATTAAAAATAATCTTGTGTCCTGTGAACCAACACCTTAATAAATAAATGTCATCATAAATGATCATCTCGGCAAAAGGTTTGGTTTTACTAAAGAATGATTAAACAAATAAGAAATTAATATACATACATATACTCGTATTAGAAGTAGAATAGAATCATACTTGTGGATCGCATAGATTGACATGTTTTGGTACGCTGAAGACATTTCATACTTTTATCTTTCAAATTCGGACATATTTAAACATGAACCAAACCAGTTGAAAATAAAACCACAAAAGCCGACGTTATACAACTTCTTTAAAAGAATACGATGATTGACCATGTCAAAAGTGATGTCGGGCAAATATTAAAAAACTTCGAAATTGCGAACTAAAATAAACGTTATACCACAGGCTGCGAATATTTTGACGCACGGTATAAAGTGTGTTCCGGAAAATGTCTCGAAGGCAATGACATATTTTGAAAACAAAATGAAAAGGGGGTGGGGGTGGGGGTGGAAATGCATCCTCATCAAAATACAAAGGTTTTAAGCAATTTTTTCTCTGGGCTGGGGTGGAATTATGTGACTGTTTAGATTTCAAGTCAATTAAATTAGTCGATCTACGCCAGCGACATCTGACAGTTAATAAGGTTAATTGCTAAAAATAGCCATTTGTATACAAAAGTCAATCTGTCATTTAGTAAAAATTGTGTTTGGGTTGTTAAATTTTTTTATAATGTTTTTTTATTGAAAGTGATACGAGTAGCAGCAGAGATGAAGATAACATTTTGTTAAGTGTAAGCAGAAGAGAATTAAGGGGCAAAACTGTTCCCTAATTATTAAATTCTAACGAGTGAGTACATAAATACATCACACTTCCAAATTTGTTCACTTCAAAAGTTTTTTTTTTTTAATTTAAGAAATTCCAGAACAACGTTAATCGCGAAAATATTGAAACTGGCTTTAACTCTTCTCCCTATACTTGAAAACGAATTGTGCAATAAATGGATTAATTGAATACATATTTCATAACAAGAGGATTTCACAGCATAAATGCTAAGTTGGTAAGATCATATATAATGATATATATAAACAATTTTTACAAACATATATATTGTATGTAGATAAGTAACTACAACCTGGGAATGTCCATTAATGCATTATTATAGCGATGTAGCGCATGATTCTTTTGTGTGGAGTTTGACATGACAAAAATTCGGGGCTAATTGGTAAATCATTTCATCATAAAAATTAAATATTCTTTTAGGTGACAGTGGATATCTGCTAGAAGACTAGATTATGACTCCATGCCGTGCAGCTGTTGACGGCACATACGAATCAATCACAATTAAATAAGCAACATACAGGTGATCGGAGCTGCATTGAGAGATGCAGTGGTGTTTTACAAGGAAGGTGACGTGTGAAAATTAAAAGGAAATCGCTTTTTGCGCCAAAAAAATAATAATCAATAATTAACATTTGCGTTTCACAACATATGGTATGCATAAAGAACTACTCGACGAAAACGAAATTTGTCCTAGAGAAGAACAGTGCCCAATTTGAATGGGATCATCATCTGTGACAGCTTCAACATCAAAGAAACGGAGATTCAATGAAATTATGTATGTATGTAAAATATGTTTCTGTAATTGAACACAGGTTTATATTTTTTGATAAATTCAGTATATCATTATATAACATGTAGAAAAAAATTACTTTCATAGCGGATTAGGATGGAAAATAGAGAAAATTTAAAAAGAAAATAACAAAGTCTTTGTTTGACTTAATTCAAATAATTTAAATATTGTTTTCTTAGCATATAACATGTTAAATAAAAAAAAATGTTTTTATAACCTTCGAATATTTAAACTAAAATAAATTTGAAAAAATCACAAGTTCGTTGCTGTACTAATTTTAAATATGTGCTAGTATCTGTTGTAAGTCAATCTTAATTTCCAACTCTAATAGCTGTATATTATATTATATTATATTAACTGTATTTTTTTTCTCTTTCCATTTTTTCTTTTCAAATTGAAGCTTTTCTTTTACTACTTTGTCGATACTTTTCAAAAGTTGGGTTTGCTTTTCAGAGCTCTGTACGTATTTTTTGAAGTTTATTTTATTTTTTTGTTTTGTGCTTGTTGCCTTCGACAGTTTTGTAGTTTTTGATCTTTTTGCTAATGGTGATGATTCGATGTTATATATATTCACTCCGATATAGTTCTCATCGATGTGAGTATCTAACCAAGATAATTTTGAAAAAATCCTTCGAAGTAATTGTTTCGATTCTTCCTGCACCATGACAGCCATACTTTTTCCCATCAATTCCAACAACAATAACAGCAACGCCCGGGTATCCAATAACGTTTTCTTCTAGTTTGGAAATCTTTTTTTCTTTTGATGGTCCTACTTCTCTCAACTTTGTTGCTATTCAATTTCGCTTTCGGGACATTCCACGAAAGCTTGCCTGACGTTCTAAGCAACCCACCTCCGACTTAGCTCAAAATTGGTAGAAATACGCATTGGAGTTTTACGAATCAATTCAATTTGTAATAGAACCTCAGAATTGTAGAAAAAAAAATTACAGGTTGGGATCTCTATGGGTTCCGCTTAAATATTTTTTTTTTTTAGGAAGGTAAACCAAAAAACTATATGTTTATTAAATTATACTTCTTATCGGCGTTACTCTCTTGATATTTATTTGTAGTGAACTCAGGCCTTGTTCCGGATTATATCATAGTATATAGGTAAAACAAGAGTTGATTTTATTATTAAATTGTGAGTAATTTTTATAAATTTAAAATTGGTGCTTTTGTATTGAAAACGTACTGCAGTCCTTTGGATTTACCACCTCACCAACCCAGTGCGCGTGATTTACGGCCAATAAGACGGTAGATGATAACTATTCAACCAAAATTGGACACAAAATTTTTAATTTGCTCTGCGAGCAGAAAAAATTGAGTCAAATTCGAAATTATCATACATATATATGTCGATAGAGACGTTGCATTCAATTTGATTAATGGATGGTGCAGCACATTGGAGATGATGCATTCGACAAAAGACTTAATGATTTAAAATATGTATAATCAAAGTTGAAAAAATCTATGTTGAAAATTGTAGAGAAAAAATTTTCTCTGTTACAATTAAATTCGAGGAAGATAATTCCAGAGAGGAAGAATAATTTCCTCGCAAAATAAGAGAGCAAGGACATCAATCTTTTTTTCTCGTCCTTACTTTCCGGGGAATGGAGTTTTGCAAAATTATAAAAAAGTTTCCAGGATTGACGAAACTATATGATTAAAAAGTTTAGAAAACTTCAAGAAAATCAAACCGATTCATGAACTTATTGGAAAAACTTAGATGCTGATATAGCCATTGGTAGAAAGTTTTTTTTTTACTGTTAAGACGATATCAGTCTATGACTATGACTATGTATCGATAAAGGTAATAGCAATTTATTTATTGAAACTTATATTTGAGAGTTGCAATACCTACGCCAAGACTGACAGAAGATGTAGGCACATATCTCAAATGCCACCCGACCTGCTTAACCTCATAAACTTATTTGTGCAAGTGCTTTAATTGCCTAAACTATTCTAAATTAAGAATCTTTGACACTGCTTTTAATAATCAGATCATAGAAGAAGTAACTTGCTATCAGTAGACCCACATGGACCGATCAAAATTAGAAGTGAGAATTTAAAACACTGACGAGTTCATTCAAACCTTTTTGAAACAGCTTGGTGTTATAATTGTTCTTTTACAAAAAATGAAAAATCTGAAAAATCTCTGCGCCTGTACGAAAAAATTTGGAAAAGATTTGGAATCATTCATTTTTTAACAAAAATTCTCTTATTATGGAAAACCAATCGGGCTTCAGAATATATCATTCATTATCATGGTTATTACTATATGGAAACAACATATGTATAAGAAGTCTTGTCTGTATGTGTTTGATTGTGTATTTTTGGACTTAAAAAGAACATTAGAAACTGTAGATAGAAACTTTTTGTTGAAAAAGCTTCATCAATATGATGTGCGGGAAAAAAAATTAAAGTGGTTTTATTTATATTTAAGTGGTCGTTCGCAGAAAACAAGAGTAAGTAACGTGACATCAGAACCAATAGCTGCAGATATTGGTGTACCTCGAAGATCAGTGCTGGGAACATTATTATATAATATTTATGTTAATGATATGGTCAATGAAATAAAAAGATGATGCTCTTTTGTTTATTAAGTTTACAAATTTGATTGAAGCTTTTTCAAAAATACAAAAACTATATATGAAATTAACATTTAAAATATCACAATTAAACCTCATTTCGAATATTGCTCCAATTGACGTCATGTTAAGTATTTTAAACTGGTTAAATGTTAAACAACGAATAAATATGAATGTCCTAATTTTCTAAAAAAAAAAAAAAAAATAATTGTATACTGTCCAAATTGTAACTGTCCAAATATGTGAAGTATGCAGGTGATGTCCAGCCATATAGCCTACCAAATGCAGAAGACTTAAGTAAGACTACCATGTTTTCAACAAAAAACGCGACAAAACCAGCTTATATACAGTAGTGTGCAAAACATTTGCAAGTTTTTTTTCTCTTGAATTTTTGTTTGATTAACTATACAAAGAAGGATAATATGTAAGAATTTAAAGATAAATCCGTTACTGACAGTACACTCTTAGGTCTCAGCAATAAAAACGGAAAAAAGTACAGTTAGTTTAGTTATTTCAGGGAAAAATGTTAGCTTGCCAAATATGCAGCTGTGCAAAACATATGCAAGTTTTTTATTTTTCCCTCATTTCTGTTTTAACTTCCAAGATATTCAGATCAGGTTAGTAAAATAGTGTTCTTTATCAATTAAATTATGTTCCCAGGCAGGTTTTATTATTCAGTTTTCACTAAATTTGCGTTGAAAAAATGGCTGGCAATAACTAGGATACCCGAACAAAGGAGCTGGTAGTTGAGGCTTTTAAAACGGATCGAAGCAAAGAAAGATAGCTAAACGATTCAATATTCACGAATCGACTGTTTCCCGGAAAATTACAAAGTTCCGAAAAAATTTATCAATTGCAGCGCTTCATTCTGGTGGTCGTCCCCGAAAAACATCAACATTATCCGGCAAGACCCTTTCCGGTCTTCAACTGTAATCGTTAAGGACCTCAACTTGTCAATCGATGCAAGCACAGTTCGTAGACGTGCAATAGAAAGCAATTTGAGAGCATACCGAGTTGTTAAGAAGCCTCTGTTTACCTTGAAACACCGTCAAAAAAAGTAGTCTCTTTGTTTGATAAAAAACTGCTTCTAATTTCCTATTATTTAGACTTCAATTTGCGCATAAGTATTCAATTTGGTCCCTGACACAGTGGAGAACCGTTTTATTTAACGATGAGAGCAAATTTAATACCTTACCTACCGATGGTATTGGTTACGTTCGCCGAAAGCCAGGTACACGGTTCTCGGCTCAAGCATGTGGTCCCCAACACCAAATAACTGGAATAATGGATCGCTTTGTGTATAAGGACATCTTAGACACAGTCACGCTTCCATACGCTGAGGAAGAGTTGCCGTTGTTATGGAGGTTTCAACAAGACAACGACCCGAAGCACACCTCAAAGTTCGTTAAAGAATTCTTATGGGCTCGGGGAGTAAATGTTTTGGATTGGATTAAGTCCCCCGACTTAAACCCAATCGAAAACTTATGGGGAATCCTAAAAGAGCGGACAAAGGGGCAACGGTTTACTTCGCAAAAGGTTCTTTATGAAGCTTTAAAGGATGAGTGGAAAAAAATTCCCAGTGAGTTAACAAACTCCCTTATGGCTTCTATGCTAAAAAGGTGTGCAGAAGTTACTAGAAACAATGGTTTTTGGACCAAATATTGATGAACAAAAAAAAACTTGCATATGTTTTGCACAGCCTAAAAATGAATAAACTCGTTTCTTTATGTTTACAAAGTATCAAGAGTACATTATTTTAAATTTCTTTGTTTCCTTTTAAGTATGAAACAGTAAGTAATACTTTTGATTGAAAATTTCATTAGAATTCTTTCTTTAGAGCAATTAATAATGGATGTCATTGTATTTGAAAAAAAATTGCAAATGTTTTGCACACTACTGTACAAAGGATTCCAATTTTTCAACAATCGACCCGTGAAGATTAAAAATGAAACAAATTTACACGCTTTCAAAAGATCTGTGATTAATTTTGTAAAACATAACTGTTAATTAATAATAGAATTATTATTCTAAATAAAGCTAAAAAAATAGGAGACGATTCAACTTGTTGCAAAACAGGAACCAGATGGATAAAATTAAAAATGAAAGAAAAAAGAAATTAGTCATAAAACTGATTGGCTAAAATACAGAGGAATACTGTTAGAAACACTCTTCTCTGATCTCCCCGCATAACACCAAAGAGCTTGGCATGAAATTCAAAGATTTCATCAAGCTCTCAATCAGGCTATGGTTGGTATGGTGACATGATTGTTTATAAAATCTAAATTGCTAATTAAATTTAAATTTAAGAACTATGATATATTTCAACCTTCCTTAAGAACATTTGAGAGTTTCTAAACCATAGCTACTTAAATTTTTATATATAAAAGCTATAAATAATTACGTGAAGGCGTCAATCCCTGTTAAACGAATAATGCATTCAAAATTTCCGTTCCTGTTCTTTTGGTCGATACAATTTTCTTTGTAACATCAAAGTCTCCAACGTCAGTCGCATATATTTGAATTCGCTTTACGTAGCATTTTTTTTATATCTTCGGTGGACAGCGGCATTTAGTGCTTTAGCAAAAATTGTTTGTATACACACTGCTCCATTGTGATTTTTGTACTTTTGGTACACACAACAAATAATTTCGATCGCATTCTCTATGAGCTCTTGCTCTCTCCATGCTCTCCAATCTAGTTACTTTTCGCAGTTAATTATCTCCTTACAGCGTATATCATATTATATATTTTATCATATCGCTTTTTTCCAAAGGGTTGGTCAAATAGCTTTGCACTTAACTAGGAGTTTTGCTTAAAGTGGGAGGACTATACAACGCCATATGTTAAAGTACTTAAAACAGCACCAGATGAATTGGTAAGGCATACACCAGTTCATTAGTGCCTGATGAATGAAAGCTGAAGCTTGCACGATGTACAAGAGTTCAAAATGTTGTCTACTGTATTTTGCGGTCGTTCGAAGCTATTAAAAATATCAAAATTCATAATTCATAATTCAATGTCTTTCAATCAAAATTAACAAGTTTTCTTTATTTATTTTTAAACTAATTAATTGGTGACATTAGAAAAAATTAAAAACAAATTTGAAATAAAGGTAAATTGCTATATACCATTAAAAAAAGATAAAGAAACTAATTAAAAATGTTTAACGCATTCTGAACAAAGAAAAATCTTCAAAATTGTCAATTACATATTTTAGCGGAGTCGGAAAAAAATTGAACGCTAATTAAATTTATTATTGCAAAAATTAGGCTATTTTTATTGCCACTAACACTCAAATAAGAGTGACCCGGAAGCATAACTAACACTAGAATCACTCATATCTCTGCACTGACTACTTTGTGCATATTTAAGAAATTTAAAGCTCATGTTGTAACCTTTTTTCTGCAGAGACTTTATACAGTTTAAAAGTATTCCAATTGGATGACGACCACATATCGTATTGCTATATTTCCGTAAATAGTCTGTAAATGCTGCAGGGCTAAGCGTCTCAATAATATCCATACCCTACGACGAAGAAAATTATTATTCATTCTTGTCCTGCTTATTTTTATCTTGATACCTCTTTATCTAGTTTTTCAATGGACTTGTGGATGGAGCCGCATGACTTATCGTAGTAAGTATATCCAAATCGTTGACCCCAATGGCAAAAGTCGGAAGATATCACAAAAAGATTCTGTGGGTCATTTAAGTATGGGGCGAGAATTTCTCCGTATAGGGCTTCTTGATCCGGTGATAAAGATCCCACTAGTATCGGCACTATGGTAAATTGGTCTTTAAAGCTGGAAAAAAAAAAATCCAAAAGTAAGCACATTTCGAAGACCTACGATTTAAAAACTTACTCTTCCATAACTTTAGCTATATATGGCAAATGCATTTCGATGCTATGTTCATCTTCATCGGTCTTCATGTCAATCCAAGAAAAGTGCTTAGTTTTTTCTAGCGCCGCATTTATTTGAACATCTATTTTGAGATCATACAGAGGAGTTTTATATTTTTGTGCAATGGACAGAGCACAGCCGCGTAGTCGGACATGATGTGATGGTCCCAGGATAAAAATACGTTTGCTGTAGGAAAATACATGTAGAAAAAGAAATAGTGGAGGAAAATTTCCATCAATATATTTACACAACTGCAGGACTAACTTGCCGATAGGCATATGCTCCACAAGCACCACAATATGTGTATCCAGCATGACTAAGAAATAGTGACAGTTAAAGAAAAAACAAAACAAAAAAAAAAAAAAAAAAACTAAAAATGTATAAATACTATTTATTTATATATAAAACTTACGGTGCAATTATTGCACGAGCTGGTCCATGAGATAACTCAGCAGCGCCAAGCCAGCGATCTAATTGACGCGACAGTGCTGTACCTTAGGGAGAAACAAAATCATTTGAGCACTATTTTATTATTTAAAGGATGATTTGGGATTTAGAACCATTTAAATTTAATTCTAATTTTGATTTTCCGTTTTGTTACTATCGATGGAGTGTACAGCTTTCCGGTAATCAGAGAGCTACAACTCAGTTAAAATAATTAAAACACAAACAACATACATATCCATGTGAACAAATCAGAATAAACCGTTAAATAGCTTTACCTAATCCAAATATAAATTATTTCTTTAATTGATGTATATACAAAGCAGAAAGATTTTCTCTAAAAAAGCTAAATACAGAAAGGTATAATCACTTATAATATATTAAAAACGTAAACCTCACTTCTTTAATGTTAGACATGTGGCCATTTAATCTTTTAGACAAGAGATTGGTAATTTCTTCTGAATTGATTCGAAAAAGATTTCTTAGCATTCTTTGAATATTTTGCTACTTTTTTGTGATTTTTTCTTAGTACCATACCAAAGATTAGACAGTATTATTATTGGCTACCTCAACTTCGTGTCCATGAAGACACAATGCTTAAGATTGTGCTTATGGGTATCACTTGATGGGAACAAATATTAAACCACTGCAATATTTTAAGCACTTCCTCATGGACACCGGAAGCAAAAATCGGAGGTAATTTCTTTTTATGTTACTATTAAAATATCTTCATGTTTCACTCATCGGTAGCAAAATTCCAAGTTGTTATAACCCAGGTGCACTGTTAACACACTTTAATACACTCTAATATGTAAATAAATTGAGGACACTTGAGCCTTTTAATAAATTTTTTTAGAATAATTGTAGTTACAGAGGATATGGTGACCGATGCTAGAATTGTAGATGTGTCGGTATTGCCAAACCAAATAGAAGCAGAATAACAACTGAAAAAAAAGGGGAACAACATTAATTGGTAGAAATTCATGGTGCATAATCTGCTGCTTAAGTATAAAATTAATAAAACTTCTCAGCAATAAATTGAACATAAATTGAAGCAAAAAATAAGTACATCATCAAAAGATAAAGATTTAAAATATTTTTTTCTTTTAATTTTTATTTTCTTTTACTCAAATTTATCTTTATTAATTGCATTTTCAATTTCGACTGATCGTTCCTGAAATACGTCAGTGGCCCAATTTATTCGGCTACTTATATCATCCATTTCGTAACGTTGGCGTTTTAATCTCTCCAACCCATTCTTAAGTTGTGTACAACCTTTGAAGAAAGAACTAAGCTCTGGTATATCACCAAATTCACCAGTATGCTGTCGAAACTTATAGCCCATTATATCTGTCATTTTGTTGAGACCATCTTTAACGCTTAGACTTTTATCTCCTAAAACGGCTTCGATCTCCGATTGAGATGCTGATAATTTTAAATTTTTGATTTTTTCCTTTAAGCATGAAAAATCAATTGACTTGAATGTTTCTTCCGCGCTTTGAAATAGGTGATAACTTTTTTGAAGGTCAGAGCGCATTTTCTGAATGTCCTCATCTATATCATCGGCAGCATTGGTATGAATAAATGCAATTTTCTTGCTGGTTTCGGAATTTGTTACAGCCTCGATCAGGTCTGGGTGAGTTTTGTTGTTGAATCGCTCTGAAGATTTCGATAGCACCTCGTTTACATGGTTTTCATTAGCAAAATCAAATCTGCTATAGACACATATTGATATTTTTTTATTGGGAATAAAAAAAAAAAAATTTCAATAGTTTTACCACTACCTTTCGGTCATCAATTTAGTTAATTCAATTCGAATTCTATCCAAATTGCTTTCAGAATCGATAGGCATTGTAAAAAAAAGAAATAAAATGAATTGAACTTGCTCAATAAAAGATAATAATAATAAGAACCGGGACGCTTGTATTGATTCAACTAAATATTTCTTCAAAGCGTTTCCTTGGAAATTATTTTCTCAAGCACATTGTTCGATGTAAACTTATACAAATTAGTTAAACAAAATTTTAAAGGCACTTCTGATATCTTTATCAATTTTTCTTTGATAATTATTCACTTTCACCTGGTTTTTTTGTCATAAAAAATCGAAAAAATCTAGTTTTAAATCTTTTTTTTTTTTTTTTTTCAAATTGTATGTCTTTACAGCGAATTTATGATAAAAACCAGAGAAATAAGAAAAAATTGATTATATTCTTTAAAATTTTCGTAGGTAGGTTTAAGCTTGGTCCAATCGTAATATTATTCTAACTGCAAAGCTTGGAAAACTGTCTGTGGTAGTATGTGGGTGTATATCTAGCAAAGACGTTAAAAATTTGGTTTTTATTTGATATACATAGGAGCGCCAATAGTTTTGGCTTTAATAATGGTGATGAACGACTCAATACATTAAGAGCTTACGGTCAAGACATGGCTCCTATAAATTTGTAGCAAAATGCTAGATATACCAGCCCAAAGCCCTGACTTAAATCCTATTGTATGACTTAAAGAAAAGAGTGACAAAAAGGAACCACAAAAACGGAAATTATATTTTCCAATACATTAAAGAGGAATGGGCTAATATTCCCACCAATTATGATGTTTAAAAACTAGATGGATCCGTGAAACGAAGGCTTCATACCAAATACCAAATTGAGTGTTAACAGTTCCTGAATTTTTAAAATATTTAACTCTATAATTGTTATATGTGCAAACATGTTTTTGATAATGAAGTTCTTGTCCTTTTTTATTTGTTTGTTTTGTTATTGTTTACTACAATAAAATTAATTATTCTTTGAAC
This sequence comes from Volucella inanis, assembly GCA_907269105.1. Classification (NCBI taxonomy): domain Eukaryota; kingdom Metazoa; phylum Arthropoda; class Insecta; order Diptera; family Syrphidae; genus Volucella; species Volucella inanis. The sequence continues at coordinate 215,883,456 of OU026153.1, forward strand.
GTCATCTAGTTTTTTAAATGTAAATTATTATATGTTAAAAAAAAAAAAAAAAAATAAAGATACTAGGAGTGTGTTGTTATGAAAAAGAAGAATTTGATATTTGTTTACCCTGTGCAACAACAAAAAATGTTGGAAAATACAATTTTCAAATTATATCAGTAGTTTTTAATATGTTCACTTTTGGCGCGAATAATGGCCTTGAGACGGCCGAAGAAAGCATCACACGCTGCATGCAAGTGACTTTGCGGTATTTTGGCTCATTCCCGGCGAAGTGCTTGTTTGAGGTGGTCCAAACTTTGGTATTTTTTAGTGCCAACCTTCGTCTTCAAAATACTCCAGACAGAGAAACCCAACGGATTTGCATCCGGAGAATTTGCAATCCATTGTGTCGAAGAAATGAAGTGTGGAACATTGGTTTTTAACCAATCTTGGTTGACGCGCGCTTTGTGAGAAGGTGCCGAGTCTTGTTGAAATGTCCACGGCCTTGTTTGCCCAAGGCTTCAATACTGTCTCTAAGACAGTTTCACGGTATACGATCGCATTAATTTTCACGCCACGGTCAAAAAAATCGAGCGGAGAGCGACCATCGGCGGTTATGGCGGCCCAAACCATCACCGTCGGTGTTGTCTGCTTTCTGGTGGCCGTCCGAAAGTGTACATTTTCGAAGGACCTCTCTGGCAAGTAAACTCGGTCATTTTGTTTGCTCACATATTGCTCTATAACAAATGGTGACTCATCGGAAAAAACCAAATTCGGCAACTCACCACTTTCGTGCAAGCGTAGCAATTCTTTCGCTCTTTCAACTCTAACTTTTTTCTGTTGCGGTGTAAGATCGTGTGTTTTTTGGAACTTCAATGGCTTAAGCCCAAGCTATCAGTATGTGTTGCATCCGTTTTAACGATATGTTGAGCTTACGAGCCATTTTACTTCCACTTCGACGCGGATTTCGCGGATTCGAGGCTTCACTTTCCTAACCGTTTCTGCCGATGCTGTTGTTTTTTTATGACCACCTCCATGACGCTTTCAACACAACTGAGACGCAAATCGTTTAAAAGGCTTGTAAATAATAAAATTATCTGTCATGTGTCAAAATTTGAGCTCACAGTAATGAAGAGTTTGGAAATTATAGCAGTCTGAAATTAGTTGCAGTTCGAGTCAGTCAGGGTGTATTAGAAACATTCATAATTTTTCCAGAGCAGTCCATTACTAAAAAAGTTTACAAAGGCACATACACCACTGTCATAAATATTATACTGTTATATATTATATGTATATAATTGAAGTTTGGGTCAAAGAACCTATAAAGAATAATTGCTCTCGGTTGCATCGTTTCAAGTGATAAATGATAAGATAACACGTTAACACAATTTCAATTTGTCAGGATGCGACTGCAATATTTCGAACTCTTATCAACTCGGTAGCAATCATTAAAAAAAATGAACTACTGTAAGTGTAAAAATCACATCGCATCGAAATTTAAGACAGGCGGCTTTTAAACGTGACGGTGTTCTTGCTAAATAAAAACTTTAAAGCAATATGCTAAACAATTGCTTGGCCATCTGAGGAGATGGAAAGGCACTTGCTAGCTCCCGTACCCCTATGCGCACCATACTTCTGATAGCATGGACGTTTGCCTGGTGAACAGTAATTTTGGTACCCAATGAAAATAGCTTTACCAAAAAATACTGATTTTCTGAATTCACACTTCACACTGTTGAGAAATCTTCTCTCAGAATATTTCACAACCCCTCGTTACATTTTGCATTAAATTGCTTTCCTTTCTTGGCAGTTTTCAGCTTAGAGAATAGAAAAAAATCGGCCGAGGCTAGATCCGACGAGCATAGTTCATGATTGACCACAGTATTCTCTACTCTACACCACAAAAATTCTCTACTTCTTTTTCTATTTGTTGCCTATTGGGCTTTCTGGTGTTGTCTCTTCTTCTCCGTCACCTTCTGGTAGTCAAGGCCCAGGCTAGCTTCACTCAATGCTTGGGATCCAGTTTCTGGAGGTGGAAGCACATGAACAGGTTACTAGATTTGATTTTTGACACTCCGGTGCATGGAAGTAGAATTCTGCATTGACACTTACTGTGGTGAAAACACTAAAACAAACAAGCCACTGAAAACTTACAATCCAGGAGATGTTATATATGTGAAACACAACGAAAGACTAGATTCAAAATTAACGTTTAGATACAGATAAGAAATAGTCAAAGAAAACAAAAATACAGTAGTAAGAGCAGAATCAGGAAAAACCGTACACAAAAGCCATGTTAGAAATTGACTGACAATCCTGCCCTATTTCTCTTTCTATTTCAGAATTTCAGGGAAATTCAAATTCTGAATTTTTCGTATTCACCGTTTTTTTTTTCACTACACATCGGACAAGCAAAAATAAAAAACGGGAATCTAAAACTGATCCATTAAATTGATCTCGCCCAATACGAACAATTCCTGACCAACATTACTCCAACTCTAGAACAGAGCGAAGCGAAAAATGATATCCTATTTCCTTACCTTATACGTGAATACCAGCAAATACAAAATTTAATCCATAACCACATGAACCATCTCAAAAAACCAAAGTATCATTAAACTTCATAGGTTCTGCGAGGGAAGGGATTGCTGGCAATCCGGACCACGACGATTACGTGACAATCAAAAGAAATGAGTAATTTACTTGTTAATTCCAATAACCAAATTATAATCAATAGTCTATATAACGAACGAACTAATAACTTGACAAAAATTACAAACGAAATTGAAGCAATGATAACGGAGAACAAAAATACGAATAAGGAAATTATATCCGAAATTCAATATAAATTTAAAATTGTTAAAGAAAAACTACATAATATCAATTTAGCTATTCATTGGTAAAAATTAGGCATTGTCAATTCGCTCATCCTATCGAAGAAAGAAATAAGCCTAGCCTTAAAACATTGAGTAAAGAAAGTAATCCATTTTCTACTATTTGTAGAACAGGCCTTAAATTTCATTGAAATTGTTCATTAAAATAATAACTAATTCAGTTTCAATTTTGTATATTGTCAGTATTCCAATGAACAAATATGAACGAATTTTACTTAAACATCTGAAAAGAAATGAAATACAATAGCAATAGAAATTGTCAAGAAAATTATAAAGAGGAGGAAATATTTGGTATAATCAATGAATGTAAATCTGTGAATTATATGTCAAGCTGTAAAGAACAATATCCTTCCAGCAATCTTACAACTAACCCCCAAAGATAAAAAAATTTTACAAACTCTTACTTTACAGATGATGGACGAGTTACACATCAATAATACAAAACAAATTGAGTTACTCCAACTTGAACACAAATCACAAACATTCATCAGCTATGGAACAATAGCATTCATTGGAATCATCCTTTTAATTCTAATGCTTTATAAAATGTTTACCAGAAGAAAACATACAAAGGTTATTATTCAGCAACCACAAATAAAGGACATTCAAATTCCTTGGCAGTTGAAAACAACATTACTCCCCGAACAAGGTTCAACGATCTCTCACACTTTTATGCGATTGAGGACCATCGCATTTAAAGGGAGAAGAGTTAACAGAAAATAGATCAACTTTCTGAATTGATCCTGCAATTCATTCACACGACCAAATTTCTCTTCAATCCACCTAGCAGACAAAATACCTGTCATTCACTCGACCCAATTTCCGTTCAATCCACCTAGCAAAAAAAAAAATAAATAAAATAAGCAATTAATAGACTTTAATCTTAAGTTTACAGGACACAATAAAGGTCAGGTAAATTGCCCGATTTTTTTTTTTTTTAAAGAAACAAATTATATTTTCATTTACTTATACAGTTGTTGCGAATTAATTAAAATTAAAAGTACCGTTGACCTGAATTCTCACTATACTACCAAAACTTTAAAACATGTAGGTGGTAATATAATGTTGTGGGGCTGCTATTTGTGGTATGGGGTCGGAATTCTTTTTTGATTACGGGTACGATGGAAAAGCATGTCAAACATAATGCTGGCATACGCCGAAAGGGAAAATGCGAGTCTTGAGAATTTCAACAAGACAGTGACCTGAAATACACTTCGGTTCCATCCAAAAAGTACCTTTCCGCGCAATCTCCCGACGTAAAATCGGACCAGTAAATTATGTTTTTCGAAGTAAAGTAAATGATGTAGTAGCAGGGTGCTCACTGCTAATGGCAGGAAAACCGAATTGAATAACGACAAGTTCTCTATTGTAAAAAAGATAATAATGCATTTGATTTTATTGGTTGCTTTAAAGGAAGGAGAGTCGAATAATTTTTAATTCCATCCGCATGAAGCCAAATTGAAAAGCAGATTCAATCAAAGGTAACACTAAGACACCTGCCTCGATATATAAAACATATTTTAGAATTCTAAGAACCTAAATTGTTGTTGTTTTCCTACAACTGTTAGGTTAACTCAAAAATGCCTTATTTGAATGGGGTTCAAAGTTATAAAATTTTGTTAGAAATATGAACTGTGAAAATCTACGAAACTGCATTAGGAATATGGACTTGTGATAGTTTTAAATATACAGTGAATGTCTATTTTCTGTCAGGGCCCTTCGCACAAATACGTATGATTGGACAAACAATTTTTCTTTGTATTTCTCAAAATAGAAACTCATTTATACATCTACCTATAAATTTTTTTAAAGGAACAAAATCATAACTCAAAAGGGATTATATAAAATATAAAATATTATATAAAATTGGCTTTTAAGAGCGCAGTGTTTACAGAAATATGGGATTCTCATTGCACCAGGAACAAATTCGAATTTTTTCAAGGTTTATCGCGATTCCACAGCGAGTGCAGATGAGCTCAGAAGTTCACTTTTTTGCTTCTTTGTTTTAATTGATATTTCAGATAGAGACTGCATTTTTGTACAATAATCTGCGATTATACTCACTTCTTGTCGAAACGAAATGCACTGCTGATTCTTTTTTAAGAAGAATTACAACTTCTGGCACACGAACTTCTTGCAAAATGTGACAAAATTAAAGTATCCGACGAATATTTCTAAATCAACCGTTATTCGTATTATCGAATATTTACACATTAGTCGTATTATAGAGGTGTCAATGGAAAAAAATTAGTATTGGTATTATTGGATATTCGTGCAACCAGAAGTTTATACGAGTAGACGTCGACTGTTATTGCCAACGTTCGTTTGAATGATTTGATATTCATCAGCCATGAAGCTATGAATTAATAAACAGTAATATGATGGGGCTTCAACCCACATTTCCTACGAATAAACATCATTCAAAAGTGGTTAACTTGGCGTAAACGTTATAATTATCGTCAAAAGGTAAACAACGATGACTTAATAATACCGTCGCTGGGTATCGCACTTCTTATTACATACATACATATGTATGCATTTACTACAAATTTTTTATACCTAAACTGGTTCCTACATTTTTTCGTTCTTTAACTGAAAAACAAAGGACTAACTAGCATAAACATTAAAATAAATTTTTTTTTATTTCCATCGTCCACAAATCAGTCACTTTCTTCATGCCCTAATTTCTCGAAATACGCATGGATTTGACTTCTTTGTCCAAAAAAAAAACATTATTTTTTTCAAATAAAACTGCAAATACCGTAGTTTTAAGAGCAAACAATTTAAATTGCATACAATCGTGTGGTTAAAAAAAAAATAATAAATAAATAAATAAAAAAAACAGCGAATGCATTTCTATTGAAAAAATATACAAGGCTAGCCTCTGAGTATCTCTGATGAATTTTTGTAAACAAATTGACATTTTTTTTTATTAATATCGAAACAGCTGATATAATATTAGAGGGCTTGTGCCTTGGCATTCTTTGACGCGTCTTTTACCACGAAGTGCGAAGGTAATTGAATGAAGACTCAATAATAATTATTATACATTAAATCATCAATAGAAACAATTTCTATGGTTGAACTTACATGAATCCGAATACCAGCTGCCTGCATGTGATGCATTTCGGGACATTTTTTTACGTCTTTGTTTTGATTAGCTACTGCTGAGAAACACCGTGAGGATTATTTATTTTGATAATTTAAATAGTAGAGTGCTTGGTGAGAATATATATCGATTAAATCTAGAAATAATTTATTTTTCAACACTATATGTACACAAGCCCGGCCGAAAACAAAGCACTTTTCTTTATTCGCTTGGGACACACGTCGTCGGGTGGGAACCACAACAAGTAGAAAAAAGAAAACTGACAGCACAATGAACGAAAGAGCATGAATGAAGTTATGTTGAATGAGAAAAGATGGAATAGGTAGATATTCAAAAAGGTTACGTTCAGAAATGCAACGATTAACAGTTTAAAATTATTTCCTTTCACTTATTTTACGTTGCTTTCGAATACGAAAAAATTAATACATTGTTTTATAAGGTGACGAAGTGAAAGGGGTGATTCTAAAGGGTTTTCCAATAGCGACTTGACAACTTTGAATTTAATATGTGAACGCACTCTTTCACTAATCATCAAACTGTCACTGCCAATTTATTCAGCAAACTCAACATTTTCATCATGGTAACAAGCAACGTCTGCAAATTATAATAAAAATTCTACAGATATTCGGAGTCGGTGACTGCAACTTTAAGAGCGTTAACTCCAATTTTCGTTCGTAATTCTCGCCCTAGTAGACAGGCAATAACAAGTTTAGTGCAAAAATTTGAGTCTACATATTCGTTGTGTGATGTTGCTGTGCCAGTGAGACAACGGTTGGTCGAAGTGTCGAAAATATCGCTGCCGTTCAGACGTCCGTAGCAAACGATCCAAATCAGTCAATTCCAGCCTTCTCAAGAATTGGGCATCACTCAGACCACATTATGGCGTATTTTGCGTAAGGATCTTGGTTTACATATATACAAGATCAAGCTGACTCAAGAATTGAAGCCGATGGATCATTTAAAGCGACGTACGTTCTCCGATTGGGTTCTCATTTTTGGCTCAGTGGGTTCGTCAATAAGCAAAATATGGGTTATTGGTCGGCTGAAAACCCGACTTCATGAATCACCACTTCATCCACAAAAAATAACTGTTTGGTGCGATTTGCATGCCGGCGGCGTTATTGGGCCATATTTTTTCGTCGACGATAACGATCGTCACGTTACTGTGAATGGTCAGCGTTATCGCGCCATGATCACCGATTATTTTTGGCCCGAATTGGAAGATATGGACTTGGACGACATGTAGTTTCAACAAGATGGTGCCACACAGCACACGCTACAATCGATTTATTGAAGAGTAAGTATGGTGAGCGTGTTATCTCAAGATATGGGCCAGTCGATTGGCCGCCTCGTTCGTGCGACTTAAAGCCGTTTGACTATTTTCTGTTAAGTCATTAGTTTATGCCAACACGCCGACGACGTTGGAAGAGCTTAGAGCCAGCATTGAACGCGAAATAGCGGCCGTTTCGGCCGTAATGTGTGGACGAGTCGTTGAAAATTGTGTCCAACGAATCGACCGTTGCAAACTTGCCCGCGGTGGCCACATGAACGAAGTCTATTTCCATTCATAAATGTTTTGATTGTACTTCAAGCCAATAATAAAGTTTTTGAAATTTTTAAAAAAAAAAAGTTGTCAAGTCTTTATTAGAAAACCCTATAGACAAAGGGTACGTTTAAAAACTATGCGAGGAGAAACTTAAGAAATCGGACTCACGTATTTAGTGCCTTCCCATATTTTCAGTAGCTAATCCCTATAAGTCGGAAAAGTTTCGACACAAATTTAGGAAAGAATGCGTATCAATCTATGGAAATACATATAAAGAAAATGTTCCACCAAGTGCTTATTATAACAGAAGACCAATATGTTCAAAGATTTCTGTGGCTCACAGCCAAAACAAAACCAAATATTGGTATATACAACATGAAAGTTGTGACCTTCGGAATAGCTTGCTCACCTAGCACAGCTCAATTTGTTAAAAACAAGAACGCAAACCTGTTCGCCAAGAAGTTTCCAAGTGCGAAAAATCCATTATATAGAATCATTGGGTAGTGGTCGTGTTCAAAATCCGATTCATTTATGTACTGCATTTCCTCTGTTTTTGTAGAAGAAACCACGATTTGTTAACTGGTGCTCCACATCCTACGTAGCGAGAGTTCTGAAGAGTTGCCTGCGAATTTTTTGATTTACATTAAAATCCTGTTACAGCACATCAGGAGATCAGCGATTGAATAGGATGATCTTATAAAAAAAGACCAGATTTTATATGGCACAAATGGGTTAAACTACTTCCAGAAGTTGAATATACCAAATACCCTGGATTTGTTTTAAAAAACAATCAACTCAAAGCAAGATACTTGTAGATGATAGAGTAAATGCTAGCGTTACTATGGCCTGTATCCGAACTATAATAAGTGAAACAGTGCAATGTTATTTTGTAGCTGCTTGTAGTTGCACATTGAAAAGGATTATCTATTCCTCGTACGGTACTCGAAGCAGGTTAAAGAAACGCATTAATCTGCCACTATACAGAACACATTCAACCAACTTTTCTTCATCTAGTAGAAGTTTGGCCAACCAATGAACAACTACGGCATCAAGTGCCGCTAAGAGAACCATAGATATAGAACCAGCTTTTTCAGGCTCAAGCTTTTGAAATTTGATTTGTATACAATATAAGCGGTCAAATCAAAGGTGTACCAAAAAGGCGATGCAGGCTAAGTAGCGCGGATTACGCCGCGGCTGAGAGATTAATGCCGCCAATTTTAGTTCGAGAGATACGCAAACGAAATTGAAATTTTTTGTACAATTCTTCAATACAATAACATACAATCAAGCCAATTCCTTTGAAAAAAGAAGGACAGTTGATAGAAAGAATCATGCAACACCGATCCCTCCAGAAATGACCGAACTTCGACCTGCGAGACCGTACCTCTCTGTTTTTCTTCATCGAAAAGACCGGAGTACATGTATTTAAGAGTACATGCAACTCCCCAGAAACCCAACAGATCAGCAGTTGTATAGTGTGCTTCTAGAAGTAGTCCTATCTTGAGTGTTAAGTTCTTAAAAAAAAAACTAACTAACTACAATACTTCGACGACCCTGAATTGGGAAATTTTCTTCCATGCTAAATAACTTATTTATTTTTTTACGCGTAGAGTCAAAAACAGATACTTTATGTCCAGACTGGGCATGCATCAACTCTCTAAGAATCTTTGGAGAATCTAATAGTATGCCAGATGTAAACGAACTCAATAATGTTTTTCTTCTCAGTCCAATGCTGAACCCAGGTTTCGTTCCGAATAGTTAGCTGTTTTTTGACCCTACGGGTGAACTTGAATTTGATATAGTACCGGGGACAAGGGTTATCCATACATTACGGTCACTCAGGTCATATGCTATTGGCGAGAATGGAATACAGATCTGATTTATAAAAATGATTCTGCCTTCCTTCCTGAGTAGCCTCACGGATGCGATCCATTTTTTTATTACATCATCGACTTCTCCATATATGTAAGTGAAAACCGGCTCATTCCGGATCATTCCTGTTAAAAAAAAAACCTTGTCCTGTTTCGACGTCCGATTTTCCTCGTTCAGTCATCAGATCGCTTAGTAGGCAATCATTCAGTTACTGCAATATACTGCGTGCTGCACCGTTGATAGTAGCGGTAATCATCAAGACATACTCGTTCTAGATGCGGGATCTCAGATATCATTTATTTCCGAATCATGTGTTCAAACACATGGAGTACGGGGTACCAATTTCGTGTCTGTGAGTGAAAATTTTCATCGGCTCACGTTTCGAATCAGGAAATAATTTGGACAATGCCTCTGTACTGGAAAAGATTACAACATGCTTGCTATGAGTCTAGTTTGATGTTAGAATTTGAAATCATCTAACAAAACTGAATTTAGCAGGCAACTCTCTTAACAAGTTCAATTCGATAGATATGCTGTTAAGTGCTGATAGGGTTTGGGAAATTTTGTAATGTGACTTAAAAGAAAAGCGACCTGGGGTATCCAATTTTCCAAAAAACGCTTTTCTGTTTGGTATTGAGAGGGAAGCTGTTTGACAAAAGCACCACACAACCACATTCCCATCACAGTGTAATTGACGTATTCTGCAAGCACTCTGGACTATTGAAGAAGTAGATCCTAAATCGTTGTTATTCCAGGAGGAAGGGTACATTGAAGCACATTTTCTCCAAACAAAAAAACAGTTCCATCGTGTGATCTTTCTTTAAAAAAAAACTCCTTAATGGTGCAATTAATCGGTTACAGAGCATAAAGAGAAAATTGCAGAAAAATGTTGTTATTCCTTATTTCTCGAAGAATACTAGTATTTAACCTTGGGTCATATGTGTAGAATTTCGAAAGCAAACATTGTTTGGCGTACCGTGTTTTATTTACCACCGGTCTAAGAAACTTCATGTTGTGTGCGACGGGTCGTTCCAGGATAAAAAATCGCTGAATGACTGTCTGATGATAGGCCTCCTATTCAGAGAAACTAATTTTCTGTAACCTTGAGATATAAGAAATACAAATTAGTTTTTACTTCTGATATCATGAAGATGTTTCGACGAATTGGGGTATCAAAACAACATAGGCACTATCTTCATATTTTTTAGCGAAGATCACATACCGACCCTATACATTATCAACTATATACAGTGACTCATGGAACGTCATGCGTACCTTTTAAATCCATTCGTGTTTTGAAAAAACCGGCAACGGATTAACTTCTTTCGTTCATATTAAGTAATATTAAGTATATGGCAAAGTGATCTGCAAAAATGGTGATCGAATGCCGCACGGGGCTGTTTTGATGGACAGTTATGGTGATCTTTGTTTAAGGTCTTAGGATTGTACTGGAATACCCTTTTTCTTGCAGCGTCTTTTATCCTCCTTAAAATCATTCTCCAATGCATCTCAATCGCAACACGGTGGCATACATATCGAGGGAAATTTGAGATTCTGGTCAAGCTTTTCATTCCTCATCGAATGTATTAACATCAGTTCAACTTCAAGGATATATATATAATTACCAAGCCTCTTTCATAAGATAAGTATAGAACCATCAAAGTGGCCCTGTTAAACCAGTTTTCCATTTCTCAGCAACGACAGCTCAAAACCCTTGTTTCTGGTTTAAAACTCGGTAGCAGACGTCCATCAGATCTTCTAGTAGAGATATATCGTTCGCCCTACAGCTGAAGGCCTTAAAAATACGATGGCGGTCGCAGAAGTACCCGGCCTGACCAAGACATGGCGGTAGTATCACTGTATTGGAAATTACGCAGTTTTTAAAGCATATGTTTCAAGTTTGAAAGCGCCACATTGTTTAGTATTTGTTTGGCACCCATCAATATTGAACGTTGTCAGTGAATTTCTGAAAATGGAAAAAATTGGTCATCGTTAAGTGACACATTACTTTTATTTGTAAGGCCTCAGCCCAACTAATATAAAAGCTGAACTGGATTCTACTCTGGGTAAGTCTGTTCCTTCGTTTACAACAGTAAAATTTTGGGTTGCTGAGTTTAAACGAGGCCGTACGAGCTGCCAAGACGAGCATCGCAGTGGTTGACCAAATGAGGTGACACCTCCAGAAATGGTGAAGAAAGTCCGCAAAGCGGTACTGGATGATCGTCGACTGAAAGTGCGCGAGCTAGCAGACATTGTAGGCATTTCAAAAAGTGCGATACATCGCATATTATTTGAAAACTTGGACATGAGAAAGCTGTGTGCAAGATGGGTGCCGCGTTTGTTCACACTCGAACAAAAACAGTGTCATGAAGATGTTTCAAATGAGTGTTTAGCGAAGTTTCACAGCAACAAAGCAGAAGTTTTGATTTATAACAATGGATGAAACATGGGTCCATCACTTTACACTCGAGAAAAAAGAACAATCAAAACAATGGATTCAAAAGGGAGAACCAGCTCCAAAGAAGGCGAAGACCGTTTCATCTGCAGGCAAGGTCATGGCGTCGATTTTTTGGGATAATTTTCATTGACTATCTTGAAAAAATAAAAAACTATCAACGGCCAATATTATGCGAGCTTATTGCAACATTTGAGCGAAGAAATCAAGCAAAAACGGCCACATTTGGCTTAGAAAAAGTGTTGTTTTATCAAGACAAAGCACCAAATCACAAATCCGTTATTGCAATGGCCAAAATTAATGAATTATAGTTTGAATTGCTACCTCATGCACCCTTTTCACCATGTTTAACCCCTCTTTGATTATTTTCTGTTCCCAAACTTGAAAAAATGACTCAGTGGTCAAAGATTTTCCAACAATGAAGAAGTGATGTCGGCAGTTAATGGCTATTTTGAGGAGCAAGACAGTTCTGATTATAAAAAGGGTATCGAACTTTTTGAACATCGCTGGGAAAAGTGTATACAGCTGGAAGGCGATTATGTTGAAAAATAACAATTTTTTTTTCCAAAATGTTTGTGTTTTCTTTGTTGGGTCGGGTACTTCTGGGACCGCCCTCGTAGCAGCCTTGCTGAAATTTCCGATAAAATTAACATCACCAGAATGTTGGACAACTTAAGCTTATTTCACAGTTCATCGACCGCCAAAATGTTCATGAACAGGTTCAAGAGCTTTTCGGACAAATCGAGACCCTACACACAGGAGGGTGTGTAGTCAAAAATCGGTTAAAAGCGGAAAATTAAAAAAAAAATAACAATAACATTTAGCATTGTTTGAACACGTCACTAGTTAAACTACCGATAATCGCTTTCAAAAAGGTATAAATACTATCCGCCCAGATAGCTGGAATCTAGTCGATGTTGAATATGGTATACACGTTTTTGCTTTCGATACGCCGCTATTTTCTACAACTTTGTAGTTTGTGGTTTAAGTAAATTGCAGTGATTTTTTTTGAAGGATTTTCAATAAATACTGAAGTTCAGCTAATAATTCAGGAGCACGTTTTCTAATTTAAAATGAAAATTGTATAGAAAGTACCATAAAAATACGTACGTGGTCGACAATGTCAATGTCAATCAAAACAAGGACGGCCGAACAAGCTGTTTCAAAAATTAAGTGATGTAGCAAGAGGCGAAAAACAAAAGAGCTTCTAGAGGATGTGCCTGCCTAGGTAATAATATTCGCTGCCAGTGTAGGTCAACAAAAGTCTGGAAACGTCGAAGCATCAAAATTAAAAGAAGTCACAGCCTCCCACACAAGGGCTGTGGCGAACAAGATAAAGAAAACGCTTTCGGGGACTCAAAAATATTCTGTAAATAAACATTTACCTTCAGAGGCTTTAGCTCTCTTGATTAAGTGTGATTTGAAAATAAGACACGAATCTAATAAGAGTATATATACATGTTATTCGCTAATAAAAAAGAAAAAAAAGCATTGCTATCCAAGGGGTGAGTCAATGCATGTAACAGAAACTTGTGCAGAAGTTTGTCTTCAAGACTTATTAGATCATACAACTTTAAGACTATGCAAGTATTTAAAGGATGTTTTAAAAAACCTGTACTCCAGCAAAATCGATTCCAGAAAAAGTTTCAAGACTATTCAAAAGCTGATGATACAAAAATATTCCAAAATTCATTGGTTCCCGTAAGATTACAATCTAGTATTGGAAATCAAAAGACAATTTAATGGCAGAACCCAATGTCATCATCACCACTGTCTTGTCGTCCAATTCGGATAAGATTCCTACATGAAACCGTTGATGTTACAAAAGATGAATAAAGTATATAGAGGACCAAGTAAAACAACTGACAAAGACAGAGTTATCAAATTTAAATGAAACAGTGATGTATGTTTTGCACACCTTAATTCCGACTATGGTAGATGCAAAAGTGTGCAATGCGGCTACAAATACCACATCTACCATGAGATGTAACATATGTGGAAAAACATCTAAAGATTTAAACGATTACAAATCAACTACGACATTAAACGCTGAAGCACTCAAATTCGGAATTTTAATTTTACATGCGAGAATTAGATTATCTGAGACTCCTCTACATATCGCCTATAAATTGTGTTTGAAAAAGTGTCAAGTTAGAAGTCGAAATGACAAAAATATTGTGAAGCAAACAAAAGAAAGAATACAAAAAGAATTCAAGGAAAAAACAAGACAGATGTCCCAAAGAACAGTTTCAGCAACTCGAACTCTGGAAACGCATCGAGGAGGTTTTTCAGCGATCCTGAAACTGCTGCTGAAATTACAGGAATCGACATACGTCTCATACAAAAACTGAGAGTGATATTAGAAGCCATTTCTTCTGACCATGAAATCAGTGAAAGTAAATTTGCAAAATTTACAAACGAAACTGCAAAATTATATCGAATTATATAGTTGGCATCCAATGACACCAACATTACACAAAATCCTTGTGCATGGTTCTACAATGATTAAGCACAGCCTTCTGCCTATCGGCCAACTCTCAGAGGGGGCTGCTGATGATGGCGATCTTAAAAATCTTTGAAAGTCGTTTGATATAATCTTACTAGCACCTACCAAATAAGTGCTATTTGAAAATAATGAAGAAAATATGGTTTTAGGTAAAATGCGTCTTGAAATAAATCGGCTTAATGCAGATAAGAAAATCTGAGAGGTCAGGTCACTTGTTGCTTCTAAATAAATTACCTTATTAGCAAAGCACACGGAGATGAAGACATAACCTTATTATTATTATTCTTACAATATTTTTTTTTTTTAATAAGAAATGCATTTAAAATTTTTTGTTCATGATAAGAAAAATCATTTTAAATTAAGTGCCCTCATAACTCATTTAATAAATTATTGTCTCATGAAGAGGAAATCATTTTAAGTTGAAATTAGGTAGGAGGAAAGAATAACGTTAAATCATTATCAATTTTTTTGGTTTGTTGTTTAAATAAATAAATAAATTTTCGCAAAAAAAAAATGGCAAACCCAAACAATTTGATAAGAACCCCTGTACTTTTGTACAGCCTTAACCTCAATTATTACCACAGCCTCAACCTCAGGCTCTTCCTTATTTACCATAGTATGATTAAAAGTGTAGTTAATGACCTATTTATTAACGAAGGTCATAGAAGGGTCAATTCAGTTCTTAATCCAGACATGCAACATTCCCTCGAAGAAGAACACATTATAAACCCAGATCTCTCAAGTGACCTCAAAGAATTGGATAAAATTCCAGATGTCGTAAGGTACATTCACCATCTTTCAGGTAAACCCGGCGAATACAGCTCCTGGAAGAAGAGTGTTAATCGCATTCTGAAAATTTACAGTCAATAAAAGGTCCGTGGCAACATTTTTAGCTTGAAGTAGCATATCTACCCCAAAACAACAGATTCCCAATCGCCTTCCTGGAAATGTCCCTTCTTTTCAGCAAGCCAGATGTAATCATCCGCATCCAAACTTACCCCAAGATCAAAACACCCCCCAAAAACTTTTACTTTACACTCAAAGCAACACAGCTTCAAAACCCCTTCAAAACCAGAACCAATGGAAACTTCCACCATAAGAACTCAGGCCGTCAATTACCAAAACAGACCAGTGCCACATAAGTCATAAAGACACCTTAGAACCACTACCTGTTACTATGGAACCACTGCCTGTTACTATTGAACCACTACCGCCTATGTCACATCCCACTGGATACATCTCGCTAAACGACCTATACGCCCTCTATCAGCAAAAAAATGTACAAGAAGGAAGAAACGATCCCAGCCTTGAACAATACATGAGCCAGCAAGTCGAATTTTTCCCCTAACAAAATGAAACCCATCATGAATTTCCACAATTTCAAAACTGCCATATCCATTTTTTATACTAACTGACTTCTCGTTGCCGCATTTCCAATGTAAAACGGGGTGTGGGCAAACTTTAAACTTTTTAATTGATACAGGCTCTAGCAAGAATGACATCCAAGCAGATTTAGTCAAGAATTCTATACCAAATTTGGAATTTCTTGCGCTGTGTAGTGAATAGACGTGTTTTTAACTCGCTCCTGGCTTTTACCCTCATTTTGATCAGTTTTGCTTGAAGTTGTCTTAATTTAAAAAAACTTAAGTTTGTTTCGGACCAACTAATGAAATCACTTAGAGAAAAGTTACAGTGCTTCCCCACTGTCATTGGATAAAATCCCTGCAGCTGGCTGCGTATTAAAACAATATCAAGTAAATATTAAGCCCTCAGATAAAAAACTATTTTTATCTGAGCAGCTCCACGAAATCAAGGCTAATTTGCTCCAAAAATTCAAATCATTGCTTCAGGAATTCCAACCCAATTTTAATGAGAAACTTGGTGCGGCCATATCCTCTCTCGAAACCAAAGTCCAGCAATTTGAGAGTGATTTAAGTGAACTTCGTAAAGAAAACAATTTAATAAGAGAAGAATTAGCTGACCTTAATAGAAATGAAAAACTCAAAGGTGAGAATCCCATTGATATAGTGTAAACAATTGCCACCAAGTTACGAACCAAATTTCACCACACTTCGATGCTTTTCTTTTGAAGCCCAAATCTGCTGACGACGATCACTGCCCGTCATGCTCTTCAACTACGTAAAGAGAGTATTCTCTTCTCTGAAAACCTGTGATGGCTTGTTGCATGTAAGAAAGTGCAAGGATGACAGCGAAATAAAAATTCTTTCAACAACGAAATTCACTTCACTATTTTATCACCAATCAACATTATCTGCGTTTGTGCTGAACTAAAAGAATTATATGAAAAATAATGTAATGTATGTATATTATTTTATATTGTAGATGTGTTATATTTCCTATGATTTTTTATTTTAAAATCAAGTATTTAAATATGTTTTCTGTTTTCTGTTTTCTGTTTGTTTGTCACCTGTCTACCAAAATTATTATTATTAATTGTAATGTAAAATTCATTGTGATCTTTGTTGTATGCGTCGTTTCGTTGGATTCTTATGGGTGATATTCACTTAGTCGAAGGTGTGAAAAACTTTAATAGCGGCCAAGGCATGCTTAATATTATTGCTAACCGGTGCTCTAGATTAAGAATCTGTCATATTAATGTGCAAAGTATCGATGAATTTAAGGAAGGTAGATGTAATATGTGTTTTTGAATCTTGGTTGATCTCTTTTGATGATGATGACAAATGTGTTGCACTTCACGGTTACGAAATACCATACGTAATGGTGACAGATCCACAAGGGGAGGAAGGGTTGCAATTTATTACAGATCGGCCTTTAAATGTGAAGTTTTAAAAAGAAGTGGAAGTTCTTCGTTCTGTGATTTTTTGTTTGTTTATAATTTTTGACCGTAATCAAAAATGCTTTATTGGCTGAATCTACGTACCGGGTCGAAAAATTACTTTTACAGAAATCGAAACCGAGCTATTTACTTTTGTCTCATGTTATGAGAATATAATACTTTGTGGTGATTTCAATAAAAATCTTTTGAAAAATGATGAGAAAGCAAATTCCATTAAAAATCGTGCTGTTAACTGTGGTCTTAATATTGTTCACAACTCCGTTCCGACACATTTCCGGGTAGGTAATCGACCTTCACCTTTGGACTTCTTTCTTGTATCAGATGCGACCCTTGTATTATTCCACGATCAAATATCTGTACCCGGCTTTAACTCATCTCATGACATAATATTTTTAATCTTCGACCTTCACATGAATACTGAACTTTCTCCCAAGAAGGTGCTATTTAAAGATGTCAATAGTATAGACCTACCGGCTCTGCATAATATGTTTATTATGTTGGAATTACGCTAACGTTAATGACAAAATCACCTTATTCGAGTCGATGGTGTTGGAGCTCGTCAATAAATATGTACCAATAAGACAGGTGGTTGTTAAGGACCCTGGTTGAGCTTGGTTTACTCCAAATATAAAAAATATCATGAGGCTTCTTAACAAAGCCTATATCAGATGGAAGACTTATTATACATCTATAAAAATATGTTTGTTACGTTAAGAAACTGAACAACTGCAGAGACCCGTAAACAAAAGTAGCGTTATTACACCTCTAAATTTAAAACCAATGCAAGACCTCAAGAACTCTGGAGAAAATTGCGCGTGCTGGGAATTACTTCCGACAAAAAATGTTTTCCTAGCCGTGATGGAACTGATCCGGATATACTAAATAGCTTCTTTGTAAGCAAATCTTTTCCACCTAATCCTATATCTTCAACTGAAACAGATCTAAGCTGTGAACTCAGCCTACTCAGGTGCAACATTTTCTTTCAAAACTGTCAACAGCGTTGATATCATTTTTGATGTTAATCTGTTAAGTCTACCGCTACAGGTATAGATGGTATTTCTCTGAAGTTCATCAAAATAATACTGCTGTATATGGTAGATACGCTTACCAATATCTATAACTGTTGCATTGTTAAATCTTGTTTTTCCCCAGCCTGGTAACTTGCAACTTGCAAAAGTTTCACATCCTTCTGAACTTGCCGACTTTCACCCAATAAGCATTCAATCGGGTTTGTCTAAGGTTTTTGAGATCATCATAAAGAATCAGACACGTAGAATCATTCAATTTAATAAACCCATGTCAATCTGCTTACCGTAAAAGTCACAGTTGTACCACTGCACTTGTAAAAATAATTTATGACATTCGTTTTAACTTTGGCAAGTCCAATGTAACCTTACTATGTCTTTTGGATTTTTCAAAGGCATTTGATTCGCTTAATCATGAAAAGCTCTGTTGGAAGCTAATTAATGGGGTAAGTTTCGAAATAAGAGCTGTAGAGCTGATTAAAAATTATCTAAGCGGTAGATATCAACAGGTTCTTATGAATGGCAAAGTAACAAGCTTCCCGCAGGGTTCAATATTAGGGCTATTACTTTTTGCTCGTGACCTACCCCTAGCTTGTAAACATGCGATTGTACATTTATACGCTGATGACGTCCAATTACATGTTTCCAGCCCGCGAAAATGTATACAGGGTTGTGTAGGCCATTTAAATGAAGATCTGGAGGCAGTGCGTCTTTGGGCTTCCTCCAATTAGTTTTTCTATTACAGTCAAAAACCATGGCATAATTCTTAACAATTCTCTTTCAGCTACCGATCATACTGACACTGTAATAAAGAAAATTTACGCTTGGCTGCGATTAATGTGGAAATCAGCCCGTTATATACCGAATGACATTCGACTCAAACTAGTACGATCTCTTCTTGTGCCACGTATTACTGTTTACAGTTCACGAGATTCAGTATGCTTTAGAAAGTTTGAACATATTTTCAGGTTTAGGATTTCCATCTTAGAGTGTTCACTTTTAAACTACCTGAATTACCGTAACTGATAACCAATAAGAAGCCATATTACCTATATCGGAAGATACAGTTTCTGAGGTCATCTAGAACTTTAAGAATTAATCCTCCAAATTGTTTATATTTAGAAAGCAGCCGTCTGTGTTTTGTTTACTCCGTAGAACTGTGGAACTTCCATCTGAAATCCGGCGTTCGGTTGGAACAAGAAATTTTAATGATTTTTATTTGGTTTTTTTTTTTTAGAGATTATTGAGGCATATAGGAGATAAGCATATAGCAATAATTTTTTAAATATGTACATATACATATACATGCACATAGAAATATAATACTGCCTACAATTTTATTTTAATTTTTATTTTTTTTCTACCATAAATTGAAATTTTTTTAGTGGACTAGTAAGGGGTGATTTATCGTGAGGTTTGATTTTCAATAGGTTTTTTTTTGACAGACCACGCATGACTCCTTTCAAACTGCTTTGTCGTTTTTGTTCACTATCATTTGGCAAGTCATCATGGAATAACAGCGTCTCCAAATTGTTCAGCTGTAATTCAAAAATCAGCGTTCTGTGAGAAATGTTTTTCGTACGATTCGAGGAACTTACGGTGCACATAATCGACCTACTGAAACCACTATTGCCAATCCCATTCGCAAATTTGAGTCCCAGTTTACATTAGTGGATGATACTCGGTCGGTTAGACCACATCCAGCACGTAGTGAAGAGACTATAAAAAATGAGGCAAATCAGAATGTTACCGTCAATGGTAACCGTTATCGCGCCATGTTAACGGATTATGTGCTCAACGAAATTCAAGCAGATGGTCTCGGTGAGCTCTGGTTTCAACAAGACGGCCCTTCGAGCCACACAGCGCACGAAACAATGGATTTGTTGAGAAATCATTTTGGTGAGCACTTAATTTCACATTTTGCTACGGTAAATTGGCCGCCTAGATCGTGCGATATCACACCTTTGGACTATTTTCTCTGGGGACATGTAAAGTACCAGGTTTATAGGAATAAGTCAGTTACGATTGACGCTTTGGAAGCCAACATTACTCGTGTTATCCGAGAGATACCAACATTTACATGATATTTATTAAAATAAATAAATATACAAAATAAATTGCTTATCTCCAACCTTATCTTTAAATCAAGAACATTTCTTGTCCATAGCAACTTTGATTTTTTGGTCAAAGTGATGTAAAATTAAAATTTTATCTTCTTCCTAGCCTTACATCGTTTCATGGTATCCTAGGTGTTCACGAGCATAAAAAAGTAACACCATATGGCAGTGATAGAGCATCACCATGTCTAGCTGTTCAAAAACATAAGAAGATAACATAATATGGCATTGATAGAGCATCACCAAATCAAAAAGAAGAATAGCTGGTAACGTTCGACTACTCTTTCTCCACTCGTAAGGGCACATCGGACGAGACGATGGCAACGGTACCTGCGACCGACATCCCCTCGCTATTCTCTAACCTTAATGAAAAATTAACCTATACCACAAAGGTAATTGGTGAAATACACACCAACTCAGTTTCCCCCGTTTATTCAAAATATTTCCCCCTTCTCCGCGTCTCTAAAGGATGAAGTTGAGAGACAAATGATAAAATTTCAAGAAGATGACATAATTCTATCATCAAGATCGCCATTTAATTCTCCCGTTGGTTGTCCCAAGAAATTAATTCAAATTGGAATAAGCAATACAGAATGGTTATCGATTTTCGAAAACTTAACTCAATAACAATTACTTACAAATACCCTATACCGGAGATTAACGAAGTCCTTTCGCAGTTAGGGAAAAGTAAATACTTCACAGTGCTCAACCTAAAAAGCGGTTTCCACCAAATTCCTCTAAAAGAATCCGATAGAAAAAAGACAGAGTTCTCTGTAAACAATGGGAAATACGAGTTCACTCGACTTCTATTCGGTCTAATGCACCATCAATTTTTTAGAGAGCACTTGACGACATACCTTGTGCTCACATAGGGAAGTGTTATTACGTGTATATTGATGCTATAATTATTTTCAGTTGAGACGAAACAGATCATATAAAGAATGTGGAACAAATTTTTCACACATTTAGCGAAGCAAGTATGATGGTACAACTAGACAAATGCAACTTTTTCAAGCGAGAAGGTGATTTTTTAGGCTTTGTTGTATCCCACTCTGGAAGAACAACTAATCCAGATAAAGTGAAATGAATATTAAACCTTTCCATTCCTAAGGCCACTAAAGTAATAAGATCGTTCTTAGGATTAGCAGGCTACTAGCCATCATATGGGCACTTAATTCTCTCAGAAACTATTTGTATGGTATTGTCCGAGTCAAAATCTATACGGACCATCAACCCTTCATATACGCTTTTATTAGCAAAAATAATAATTCCAAGATAAAGCGATGGAAATCAATTCTCGAGGAATATAAGTGAGCTACAATGTAATGTTACAGACGCACTGTTCCGTATCCCACAAAATAAATTCAATGGCCCTTAGAAATAACAAAAGCTAAAGTCGACTCTAAAGTCTACTTTAGTTAGCTGACTCTTAACCTCAATTTAGTAATTCGTAGAAATAAACCAACTTTATGTAATGTCGACTTTAGCTATCTATTGTGACACTTCTGACAGTTCGGGAATAAAAACGACATTTGACTTTTGAATTTGATTTTTCCGGATAGCTTTTTTATGTGAATTAGTTTTAACATATTAAAAAAGGACTCAATACAAAAAATGGAAAACGTAAGTTTATTCGGTTTGAGTGTACATTCAAAGAACAAAGAACAGAAATTAGAAAGTAATTTATTGATTTTCTAGAGGCGGAAAAGTGAGCGGAACTGGACACTGGAGGAAAAGAAGATTTTGAAGGAAAGTGGGGGCGGATGAAAAATAATGCCCGCTCACATATTTCTACACTTCCGAAGAGAGCAATGCGCAACTGGTTGTGGAAATGAGCCCAAAGAACCTGATGAGCTTGACTTCGCGATTCCACTGATTCCAGATAATTTTACAGATGATGTAGTCGAATTAGACAGCGATACACATTTTATCAAGGAATAACTTGAAAAAGAAAATGTAAAGCCCGAACCGAGTACTTCAGCTAAAATACCTTTATAAACCTTTAGTGAGTAAGTGCTTCAAAAGAAGATTGAACAAATTCAGTTGGGTCCTGGTTTATCTTAATATGCATGCAGTCTATGGCACCCAAGAATTGAGGAAATCCAAATTTATCAAAAAATATCACGAAAAATACGTTCGTCTGACATTTTTTTTTCAAATAAGTTTTCTTGAACTGTCACTTTAGATTGAACTTCGGTAGCGTCGACTAAAGTCGACTTTAGTGAAAATCGCCTGTTATTTCTACGAGTTTAGAGTTAAAGTCGACTTTAATACTAAAATATACCAATGAAGACTTCTATTCTAAAACAATATCTCAATCCAATGATACTTGAATGGAATTTTTACAATAGAAGCGATTATGGGAAGAATTCAAGAGATCTACTCACAAAAAAAAAAAAAAAAAAAAATTTAGTCCTTACGGCTGTGGATAAGTTGTCTAAGTATGCCCAAGTGTGTATTGTAAAATCAAGAGCCATCGAGGATATTTAAGAACCACTAAGACAGTTAATTTTCACTTATGGAGTTCCTAAACGTTCAATTCAGCATTCATTTGTTTTATGATAAGCGATCAACTCAATATAGAAATCTACAAATCTTTCCCGTATACTAATGCAGTAAACGGGAAAGTGGGAAGATTTCATTCCGAATCAAGAAGAATATTGAATAAAAATAATATAAGAAATAAATACCCTTTTTCAGATCCCTACTTTCCATCATTTTCGCCGAAGTCCAAATATTAGACTACTCAAATTCAAAAATTGTGTCATTAGATGTCGGGATGGCGAAAGTACAGATTGGCACTTATAAAATCATTCACGAGATAGACCTTCAGGCTAACGGAAATATAATAAAGGACTTTCAAGACGAATTGAATAAAGAAAGTAATAATACAGATCCTAATTTCCTTTTTCTATCTCATCAAGCGACACGACTCCTTAATCACCTTAATAAACTTAAAACTAAAACCAAGACTCGAAGAGCATTAAATTTTTTGGGTGCCAATGGTTCAATTATTTTATATATAATTAGTATTCTACAAACGGAAATAGAAATATGTTATAATTTATTGATAAAGCCAATAAAAACGCAAACAACATAATTAAATGTTTTGAAATACAAAAGTGTATACTATGCCATCAAAGGAAATTGTTATAATTGAATTAAGTTCACAATATGAAAGAAATCAAATATTATAGAATTAAGCAAAGAAAATTTAATAAATAACCTACTACAAAGCAAACCATCGAGTTGCCCGATAACCAACATATCGCTTCCATTGAAGACCTTCTTCCAGGAACGCTTTTTGTAAATCAGTTAAATGGATCAATCCTTGTCAACAACAACCAAGTCAACCTTTCGGGAAAATATGGTATGTTACTTACATAGTATTATCCATTTATGTGAATGGTCAAAACTTTAGTTCCAAAGAAATACCTACATCAAAATCTCTCACAGGCGTCTGGCAGAAATCAACCAAGGGCTTGCATAAATAATAGATATAAGATTAAGTTTATCCAGAGTTTGTTTAAGTTCACTAAAATAAAGTCCGGTTCCTCGGAGAAAAAATAAAAAAGTTTTTTTTATAACAAAATTAAATATTTACTAACTTGTACACAGCTTCTCTTTTATTTCCTTTCGCGATTGTTAATTATCTCCACTTATTTTGAATGATATTTATTTATTTAGAACGTTATTGCTAAAACAACAACATTTTGGTTTAGTAGCGCCACCTAACTTCCAGTTCGGGTACTCATCAAACAGCCCTCGTACAACACTCCATCTAATTGTAGCTCTAATTAGTAGGTTTATTAATTTAAATTTGCGTTGTTATAATCGTATGAGGATAGTAGAATATATAGACTGATAAGTTTACAAAGGTCGTACCAGTATCACAGTACGAGATTATAGTTGTTTATACCTGTATATATGTATTATGTTTATTGTATAATTTGAAGGCCTAAAAATACGGAATAATAAAGAAAGAGGAAAATAATAAATAGTTTTTTATTTCAGAAGTCTACCCAAAAAGGCGCTGTAATGACTTGTCAACTAATTTTTTCAGACTTGGTTCGCGATGATGTAAAATGAGAAAAGTTAAATGAGCAAGAAAACGTACGAAAATAAAACCAAAATGTTGTCAACAAGACAGCAGTGACACCAATGACACACATTTCGTTTCATTAAAAGGGGAGCGGTGTGGAAACACACTGGCTCTCTGTGAAGCAGGGTGTTAAGCAATTTGTTTCATATCGCAGTGATGCCAATTGCATAAATAGTTCCATTTTTTTCCCTTGATAAAACACAAGGGCTGAAAAGTCAGTGCCGTTTTATAGTAAAACACAAAATTTTTGCAAAATTCAACTTTATTTAACAATATAGTTGCCTTCGAGGGCGATACACTGATTGAAACGATTTTTCAATCTTTCGATACCAGTTTTGTAGTACGATTTCGGTTTAGCCTTAAAATAGGCCTCTGTTTCGGCGATTACTTCTTCATCGGTCTTAAATCTCTTTCCGGTGAGCATTCTTTTGAGGTCTGCGAACAGGATATAGTCGCTGGGGGCCAAATCTGGAGAATACGGTGGGTGGGGAAGCAATTCGTAGCCGAATTCATTCAATTTTGCCATCGTTTTCATCGACTTGTGACACGGTGCATTGTCTTGATAAAACAGCACTTTCTTTTTCTTCAAATGCGTCCGTTTTTCTGCGATTTCGTCCTTCAAACGCTCCAACAACGCAATGTAATAGTCGCTGTTGATAGTCTGCCACTTTTGGAGATAGTCGATGAAAATTTTTCCATATGTATCGCAAAATACGGATGCCATAACCTTGCCAGCCGACTGTTGAGTTTTTGGTCGATTTGGACGAGGTTCGTCGCCGGCTCGCCACTCAGCTGACTGCCGACTTGACTCTGGTGTGAAGTGATGGAGCCAAGTTTCATCCATTGTCACATACCGACGCAAAAATTCGGCTAAATTGCCGTTGAACAGCTTTAAATACTCCTCTGAATCATCAACACCTTGTTGTTTTTGGTCGACTGTGAGCAAACGCGGCACCCACTTTGAACAGAGCTTTCGCATGTCCAAATATTCGTGTATGATATATCCAACACGCTCTTTTGATATCTTCAGAGCCTCAGCTATATCGATCAACTTCACTTTACGGTCATTCGTAATCATTTTGTGGACTTTTTTAATGTTTTCATCTGAAACAGCCTCTTTTGGACGTCCACTGCGTGCATCATATTCGGTGCTTGTATGACCACTTTTAAATTTTTCAATCCACTTGTGAATGATTCGTTCGGCTGGAGCAGGGTCCGGGTAACACTTATCAAGCCATTTCTTTGCATCGGCTGCATTTTTTTCATCAAAAAGCAATGATAAATCAACACACGAACGTGCTTTGAATCCATTTTTTTTTTTCACAATAACAAAAGTTGCTTCACTCACAACGCTATATCTCGAGAACTAATCGTCCTACAGCTGTCAAGTTTATACACGTATCTTTTGAAAATTGGTACTAACTGGAAATGGTATTGATTTAATTTAAGTGGTGCCCTCTCTTAGAAACGGCACGGCCCATGTATTACATATATAGCTCCCCCAACTTTTCTTTATACTTTATTTTGGTTTGCTAATGGAAGTATGCAATAAATACTACAATATTTTTATTTAACGTTTGAGATATAAGAAAACGTGAATTGATACAAAAAAAAAAGTGATTTCCTTTTTATATTAAGTACCCCACACATCCCCACCAGGCTTCGGCGAACTGTTTGAGGCGGGTGTAAAATCTGTTAAGAGCTAACATAAGTGAGTGAGCGGGGAAAAGATTCTCACTTTCGAAGAATAAGTATACAGGGTGAGTTTTTTAACTTGAGACATGCAAATTACGCGATATCGCGAAAAATGTTTCAGACAAAAGTCACAAGGTTCTAAAGGGGACATAAGATCGTGACCACGAGTTTGACTTTGAGTCCCATTTTTAAGGTCAAACGAAGGTCACTTTTGATTTTTCAAATGATAAATCCTGATTTTCATTGCTCAGTCGTATTCCTCAATGGGGCACACGACTTTGTCTCAAAGGTTTTATTCATTCAGTGCTAGATACCACTGCACTGGCACGCCTAAATCATTAATCGGTTTCCAACGTTGTTAGGGTGTTATAAGGTCGAGATTTGTTTTGAGGAAGTCATTATTGCCTCGAGTGAAGTTAAAACTCAAAGAAATTTCAGATAGAGACAAATTGTCCTAAACTTATCTGAGAGTGTATGATGTGCACTCTGCCCTTTTTATGTACTTGAACGGAACTGTACTTCATTTAGAAGTTCGATATTTGTTTTGAGGAACTGATTATTATTAGTAACGTTTTCCAGATTAATAATGCAGGCTATTTCAATTCAAGAGAAAATTGAAATGATATTGATTTATGGAGAAAGTTGAAGGAACATCGATGGTGCTGTTGCTCTTTACGCCCAACGTTTTCCAGACCAGATACGATCGCGTGCTTCCTTTTATCGGGTCATCCAACAATTAACTGGTGAAGCAAGTGTGCAACCAAAGAAAAGGAATCGGTCAGATAGGGTGGCTGTTGAGGACAATGAAATAGCAGTGTTAGCTGCCGTTGCACACGATCCTCACATTAGCACTCGCCAAATAAGTTGTGAATCAGGAATTTCTCAAACGACTGTCTGTAAAGTATTACATCGGCATAAATACCATCGTTATCATGTTTCAATGCATCAAGAACTTTCTAGTGATTATTTTCGAAACCGGGTTTCCTTTTGTCAATGGGCACTTCAGCAAATTGAACGAGACCCCCTTTTCTTCGCCAAGGTGTTATTCTCTGATGAGTCGACTATAACCAATCACGGTACGGTCAATCGACATAATATGCATTACTGGGCTACCAAAAACCCTTTTTGGTTGCGACAAGTTGAACGCCAGCACCCTTGGAATGTTAATGTTTGGGCGGGAATTATTGGGGATAAATTAATAGGTCCATATTTGATTGAAGGCAACTTGAATGGCGAAAAGTATGCAAATTTCTTGCGGGACCATCTTCCAGTATTACTAGAAGAACTGCCATTGGAGTTGCGACAAACAATGTAGTTTCAACATGATGGTTGTCGAGCCCATTATTCCCCAGTAGCCTGGGGCGTATTAAACAATGTTTATCATCAACGATGGATCGGACGAGGGGTCCGAGGCAATGGCCTGCTAGATCACCTGATCCTACGTCACTTGATTTCTTCTTGTACGGCTACTTAAAAAGTGAGGTTTACAGAAAAAAGCCAACAACACGTGAGGACATGAAAAGTCGAATAATTGAAGCTTGCCGGAAGATTACGCCAGAAATACTTCTCAGTTCTGTTGGTTCATTTAGAGCGCGGATAGACAAGTGTATTTTAAGTGAATGGTCACATTTTCGAGCATTTGTTGAAATAGTCTCGGAAAATAAACGTCGAAATGGGAAGAATTCAATGATTCAACAGTGGGAGGCAAGGGGACCCACTTTAATTAATCACCCCGAAGGAAACAAAATACTGCTACGTCCACGTCGTTGTTTCTGGGTTATGCTAAACGCAGTATGTAAAAACAAATGACAAGCCTACGAGCAATATGACTGAGCAATGAATATCAGGAATTATCATTTGAAAAATCAAAACTGACCTTCGTTTGACCTTGAAAATGGGGCTCAAGGTCAAACTCGTCTTCACCATCATTTTCGCGATATCGCGTATTTTTCGAGTAATTTGGATGTCTCAAGTTAAAAAACTCACCCTGTATATATGTATACTCTTCTTACAGAAGTTGGGGCGATTCTTAATTTATGTTATATAGCCGATAATGGTATTAAACCGTTAACTCCTGCACTATTATTTTTAGGTCAATCATATTCAGCAGTTCCCGAGCTAGCCTTGGACTTACATACGAATCAGCTATTATCGTAGCAACCTATCCAAGCCAAAGCTCCAAGAGGAAGTGGAGCATAAAATATGTAAAATCACTACAAAACAGTGGCAAAAAGTGCAACGAGACTTCAAACAAGATAATGTCGTTATTGTTAAAGTCTCGAAAATACCTGCTGGCAAATGGATGACAAGTAGGACGAACGTGTACGCGATGTCACGATCAATACTTTGTAATATGCTTGATCAAATGTAAAATAATTTTTCTCGTTCTTTTGGATCTCGACCACAATAGAAGACGTTCATAAAGTTTTAAAAATTTTGGGATTCTCGTTTCTTTGCCCATCGCTGAAGTTCGTCATTCTTTTTATTACTTGCCATCGCTGCATTTGGTCTAACAATTATCATTCACAATTGATATCAATTGTTGAAACTTTATTGTACATGTACATGTATACAACAATAAATAGCCTAAGGAAATTAGTTGTTGTTCAGACAGTCTAGAATTTATTATCTTATAAATAGTAGTCTTGATTAATAAAGAAAAAAAGGAATACTCAAAATAAGCTAGCACCCGCATTATCTAAATGGCGTCATTAGTTCCTCCTTGAAATGAACCTACATATGTTATTTTGATACGATGATACTCAGTTGAGTTACAATTTCGAACTCTAGAAAAGGATTTAGTGGAAATAGCTTATTTAAGATGGGCTCTCAATGAAAAAGATTAGATTATTGTTATTTTGAGAAAAAAAATATCGTTGGCTTACAATATGTTTAGTCCGGCATAAAATTCTGCTAATACAATGAAATAAAATGTTTAAATAATTTCAGCACGACCACTCTCCGCTAGTTAAATTTGAACTGACAAATGGCAGTCATATCAAAAAAACTGTATATTATCTGTATACTGCTCATATTCGTTTTGCAGCAGTTCGAAATACAGGGATGAATTAGAACTAAGATTTAGATCCATAATAAAAATTGCGATTCTCTAAGCCCCCTATATAATTAATATTAGGACCACATTCAGCATCTAACACATTCATAGAAGCAACGAATTCGTCGACTGTCTAACAGAGAGCTGTGAACGTGGCGCTTGAGTTCAATCTTCTCCTACTATACAATGTCCATCAACCCAAATGGGACCGAATATTTTATTTGAAGGATTTTTACCTTTTTTGACATCAGAGGTCTCGGTTAAGTCTTTAGCGACGTTAATGGAACAGCGAGCGTTCTCAGTTGTTATCCTGCACAAACAGACGAGCTTGGCAGGGATGCCAAAACTGGATATGGCTCTACCTATATAGCTCATAAATGCTGTCAAATGCGGCCTCAAACTGAACAAAAAGGTAGTAGGTATACACTTGTCTAACTAGATCTGAGATATTAGTTAAAGCATGCTCCACACAAAGTCATTTCCAGCAGATTTGAATAGCTCGGTTGGTAAGCCGTCAGGTCCAGTCGTATTTTTGGATCTCAGCTTAGATGTTGCTATCCTTAGTTCATTTTGGTCAAGTGCACGGAAGTTTTGGATATCATCGTCTAAGTTGAATGGTCTCTTCTGCCTGAAGACGGGAGGCTGGGCATCGCCAAAAGTTTTTCCATATTCTCTGCACCGACTCAGACTCCACCATAAGATTCCCTCCTTCATCTCTACAGGTTTCTGTTCGGGTCTTCTTGCATTGACATGCTCTTTTTATTTATTGGTAACTCTTCCGTACGTTATTTCTAGATTACAAATTCTCAATATAATTGACCGCACGTTTCTCGTGCTTTTTTATTTTCTTCTGGAGAAACCGATGTTCTTCTCATCTCTTGTGCTCGTAGAACTCACGAGCGGCTCTCGTCCTTCATTACAGCTCCGCTTTGTAGGATTCTTATTTAGCTGCATGTGCTTACCGGCATTCTTCATCAAACCAGCATTTTCTTGGTGGTAGCCGGGTAAATCCCAACACATCAGTTGCGGCATCTCTGATGGGTCGTTGGCAGCGTTGTCACCGGTCTTCAGTTCTTGGTTCTGTCGCGCTAAAAGTTGTCGAAAGATTTCTGGATAGGCGTTCGGCATAGATTTTGGCGGTCTCTTGCGATTTAAGCTGTTCTATGTTATATCTTTTCACAGTACTTATTCTTTGTTGTGACGCTTGGGTAATCTATATTCATATTTGGTTGCAACAAGGTGGTGATCCGAAGTTGGTTGCCGGACGTCCAGCACACTGGAGGCATGTCTCAGGTCACATAACACCATATCTATATTGAGATGAGAAAACCGTGTGTTTGCTAAAGTGATATTTTACCCCGCCGCAAAGACAATAAGTCTAAGTCCGTTTTAAGACATAGCTCATAAGTCTTATCGAGGATCTCGTAGAAAAATTCTTTGCGCATATTCGGCTTATGTTAGCTTATTAGGCTTGTTTAGCGGATTGTCAGAAGATGTTCGCTCACGTACCATATGACAAATCCTAGATGGGAGTGATATTTGTTTGATAATAGTCAAGGGCCTCTGCTAATTGTTCATCTGCACGTGACCTGTTAGGGGTTCGAAAATTCCAAGTGCAGATTCAACGATATCCTTTCAACGTTTGCAAAGTGAATGCGCTTTTATCCAAGGCTATTAGTTGGTTCGTCACATCTTTTTAATCTCTTACGTAAAGAGTTGTGAGCACTGTGATGGTGTAGGGCAGTATGCTACTTGCTACTAGCCCATCATGCCCGTGTCACTTTAGCCTGCATGACTAAAGGTTTACTTATTTACTCATGCTGTTACCGAAGACCACTACTTGGAGGTAAGTAAAGTAGTCAGGAGATTTAAGAGGAGGAAAGAGAACTTTTATAATCTTTGGTAAAGATAATTTTTTTACGAATCACGAAAATTACTACCTTTGCTTAAAACATTCCACAATTTCTTGATTAAATTTACTAAAGTCTAAGACCCACTTAGAGCTTCTCAGTTACTTCTCGAATAGATCAAATCAAAATAATACAATATCATGAAACATTTTCACTTACAAGGATCGCTGCATAAAAAAAAAACCGGTCAAGTTGAAAACTTGTATGATTATACTAATTTCACCTTATAGGTACATCAAGTTTCAAAGACATAACAATTGATTAGCGCACTTCTCTCAATATTTTTTAATTCATTTAAACGTACTGATTTAAAAAAAAAACAAATCAGTGAGAGATCTACTACAGGTACATATATTATGCAGCAGTTTTTCATGTTGATGGGGATTCATGCATAGGGGATTGGTTCACTTCAAAGCATTTTTTATAACTTAAAATCTAAGTAAAAAGAAGTTTTTATCTTTTCATTTAACTCTGTAATTCAATTGGTCTGCTGTAATAACTGATGTTGCGAAAATGAAGTGCGGTTTGTGCTATTTAAAAATTGACAGACATAAGCTTAAGATTCAGTGTATTATTTTTCATGAATACTATCATGCAAAGTGCGCCAAAACTGAGAAAAAAAAAAATAGTTTTATGACAAAGGTAGTCAAGAGTACAAGTGTGATAGTTGTGTTACTCAGCGGAGAAAGTCAATATTGGGAGATGCTCCCATTAACTCATCTGCAAACATCATCTCTTCCTTGAGTTCTACTTCTTTTACCTCTAGTATCTCTAAAAACAAAAAAAAATAAGAGTCTGTCTACAGGAATCAAAAAGTCCATCAGCTGTAATCCCAAATATTGCTTCCCATGATGACAACAATACGGGGTAACAAACTATACATTGCAAATGCTGTACAGCGAAACTATTCAGCTTAAGCAAGTTAACACCGAGGCTCTTACTAAAATCAATGCTCTTGAAGATTGTAATGCTTCTCTTAATAAGAGAGTTGATTATTTGGAGTCGAAGCTGAATCTACTGGAGCAGAGGGAGAAACATTGTGCAGTTTACATTATTGGCATTCCCGACGTTAGCAACTCTAACGTAAAAGAGAGAGTCAACAAATTGCTGGGTACTGTCATTGATGAAGAAGTGAACTCCAACGACATTGACTCATGCTTTGTTAAGAGTGTAAAAGGAAAGAACACAAAATTTGCTCCTAACAACGTTTGTGTGAAGTTCTCAACTGTCTCACGGAAGAAAGCTGAAATGAAGAAAATGAGAACAAAAATAAATTTCTTCCAATATTTTTGGTGTTTGTCATACCAACAACAATAGCAACAGCAGCAGCAACAACAGAAATAGCAACATCAACATCAACGATTGCCTCATTGCCTACACAAGGTCTTTATTAAAAATGGCAAATGATCTTAAACACAAAAACATATGTAAGTTCGTTTGGGTAAGAGACTCATCTGTTCTTGTTAGAAAAATAGAAGGTGATAGAGTTATAAGAATTAATTCATTTGAGGATATTTATAACTAGAACGTAATCTAAATAACTATAACTTTTTGTTTGTATAATGAATAATATAAATTCAACTATAAATCCTCATAATGATTCAAGTAATAACAACAGTTTTTTCTCTTCAATTACTGATAATTTTGAATGTTTTTGTATTGACCATCATAACAATGAGCAATTTTACGGTTTTTCTGTCATTCATAAAAATATTCGCAGTATGCGAACAAATTTCAATACTTTTCTCACTCACCTCGCACCTTTGGTTCATTTACCAGATCTTATTTTTCTCTCTGAAATCTGGATATTTGAAGAAGAGAAGTCGGAATATGATACAATTCCAAATTTTTCTTTCGACGCGGCTTTTAATGAAACTTATGCTGCTGGCGGTGTCGCGGTATATTGTAGAAGTATGTTACTGTAAAAATATATGGGATGTAAAATGAATAAGTATATGCTGGATAGTGCTGATATAGCCAGTATTAATTTCGAAGACTCTGGTGTTCACTACAGTGTTATCTGTATTTATAGATTACATAAGTGTAATCTATACTGCGAACATTTTTGGATGAGTTTTCGAGATTTTTGGATAATCAGAAATGTAGGAATTTAATTTTGTTGGGCGATTTTAATATTAACATCCCGTGTGATACACCTGATGTCGATAATTTTTTAACAACGCTTTGGTCGTTTGGCTTTGAGTCTGTTATGAATCAGCCTACACGATTTAGCTTCACAGAAAAATTTGTGTTCATTATAAAACAATTGCATTTGACTTAAAAATAACCGACCACAGCCTAACTGGTATTCAACTCAATTGCAAGGTTTCTCGAACAAAAAACTAGATGCCACTGAAATAAAAAAATTGATTTTTCCACTTTAAGATCAAGGTTACATTTTGAACTTTGGGATGATGTTTACTCTGTCGACGACTTTGCTTAATTATCAATAAACATCTGAATAATCACAGACTTAAGAATTATTACGAAAAGTTATGTAGAGAGGTCAAGATTGAAATACTGCTATGTAGAATTACATATTTTAGCAATAGATTGACAAGAAACCTTGGTAACTCGAAAGAAGAATGGCGAGTTGTTAATGAAATACATAACAAAAATAGATCTTACACAGATATAAGTATTTCAAATAATAATTCAACTGTGTCTGAGCCTATAGAAATTGCTAATTTGTTTAATAAATTTTTTGCTAGTGTAGGTTCTTGTAACAGTGTTTCAAATGTCAGTCACTGTGACAATAGTCTAATATTATACAAAGCAGTAATCAGCCAGAGAGCTTTTTCTTTGATAAGTTTATACCGCTTGAAATTTATAAAATTATAATGTCACTTAAAACATCCAATTCGTCGTCTTTTGATAATACTTCAAGTTTTGTATTAAAAAATATTGCGTTTTATATTTCTGATGTTTTATTTTTAATTTTTGTGTCCAAGAAGGGGCTTTTCCATTGCATAAAAAAGGTGAGACAATGTCACTTAAATAATTATCATCCAATTTCCATCTTATCCGTTTTTTCTAAGATTATTGAAAACGGAATTAAATCTTGAATATTATCATTCTTAGATAAAACTCATTTCATTAATGATTCTCAGTTTGATTTTAGAGGGGGTAGATCAATTGAAAGTGCTTTATTAAAACTATCTGGGAAATCTATAACAGTTTGAATATTTCTCAAATTCCTTCGACTTTATTTATTGACATAACCAAGGCTTTCGATATGGTGAACCATACTCTGTAACTAAATAAATTATTTAGTGCAGGTTTCAGAGGCTTCATTCATGACTGGTTTGCGTCTTATTTAACAAATCCTAAACAAGTGGTAAAGGTCAAAAATGTTTTTAGCTCACATAATTATTTAAATATAGGTGTTCCTCAGGGATCAGTTCTGGGCCCGATACTGTTTTTAATATATGTTAACTCGCTATTTATTCAAGCTTTTAAGGCCAGAATCATGGTTTTTGCTGATGATACTGCCCTTTCCTATTCCAATAAGAGGTCTCTTGATATGTTTGCTGATGTTAATTATGACCTAGATATACTACGATGATGGTTTAAGTCTCATAAACTGATCATCAGCAACAAAATGAAATTTATGGTATTTAATATCAAGGGTGTTGTATGCGGAGAGTTGCCTTTATATAGGGTTTTCCAATAGGGACTTGACAACTTTGAATTTAATTTGTGAACGCACTCTTTCACTAATTATCAAACTGTTACTGTTAATTTATTCAGTAAACTCAACTAATTGCCTTACAACTGAAATTGGAAATTGGAATACGATTAAGCAATAAAATATTGATCCTGATTATGACCTAAGTTCCCTGAATACAAGCTTTATTACCCTCCCTTTTCCTGCCATTAATGTTGTTCCTATAAATCCGGTTGATCTCAACTTTTTGCACAGCGCTTTTGAATTCTCTTGTATAGATGACACTGAAATGGTTGCTTGTTTGTTGTCAGTCAAATCAACTGTTGTCGGCATCCCGGCATCAATCCCAAATTTGTGAAAAAAATCCTACCATTTATTCTTCCATCTCTGGCTCATATCTTCAGCCTATTACTAACTATTACAACAGAAAAATGCAAAAATTCAAAAAGTCATTGGACGAAGATAAAGTATCTTTCTTAGTACTTCTGGTTTTCGCGAAAGCCTTTGACACAGTTAACCACACTAACATCTGCAACAAGCTGATGACATTCTTAAGTTTTTCGATCTCTGCAAAAAATCCCATATCATATTACATAAAGCTTAGAAAGCAAGTTATCTTAGTGAGCCAAAAATAGTCTGACTTTACGTACAATACTAGAGGAAATCTACAGGGCTCCATCCTGGGCCTCTCCTGTTCTCGCTTTACCCAATTGAAATTCTCTCTGTTGTGACTTCATCTATTCAAATGTATGCTGACGATGTCTAACTTTACCGAAGTTACCCTCTAAGTATGATAAAGTATATACTTTGCAAATGGTTTAAATACTGACCTAGAAAGTATAGAAAACTGATCAGAAAAAAACCGACTTTTTAACAGAAAACAAAAGTGTAATTACGTCAGCTTTGGATGTCACACTGCTTTACATGAATTATTGTGCACCTATCCATACTAATTGTTATATTATTATAGAATACTTACTTTTACTTTTGCTAAAACAAGTAAATAAAAATTTAAATTTAAAAGCTATTTCACTACTTTCAGAACCCGCCTTCTGTTAGTTAAAACGCTCCTTGTACCAGTTATGGGTGCATAATTTTCTGTTACTGTGATGCTATTAGGTTATCTATAGTGATAAATATACGATTTATCACGTCTAATAGATCTCGACAAATCATTTACCTTTGTTACTCATACCTAATATCTGAGCGACATGTTTTCGTAATATCTATTCGTCAGTTTAACTTCTTACTACAGCATTTCCGAAGGTCTTGTGGCGCTAGAGAGTTTAGGACTGAACTTGAGTTCTTCTTCGTTCATCCAACTCAGTAATTTTTTTTTTTTCGTTTTTTTTTTTCATATTGTAAGAAAATTGTACAACTTTACTGATAGCTGAGATAATAATATATACATATACACAAACAATACGTAAGTACCTATTATTTCGTTAATATTGTAATAATATTATCTTAATGTTTCTTTTTTAGCTTGAAACTGAATTTGTATTTGAACAAATTAAAGCTTCACTAGTTTATAGGTTAATTTAATGTCATAATGTGATTGCAATAAATAAAAATAAATTAGACTTAATACTAAACCAAAAAAATATAATCAGCAATGTAGATTTTGAATAAGGGGCACTCTATGGAATTGAAAATATTTGAAATTTGAAATCAAGAATATTTGCATTACAAAATATGACTTGTATAGGGTGATT
This sequence comes from Volucella inanis, assembly GCA_907269105.1. Classification (NCBI taxonomy): domain Eukaryota; kingdom Metazoa; phylum Arthropoda; class Insecta; order Diptera; family Syrphidae; genus Volucella; species Volucella inanis. The sequence goes on from OU026153.1 coordinate 215,919,921, forward strand.
CATCGTGAGGTTCGATTTTCAACCGACCGATCACGCATGATTCCTATCGAACTGCTTTATCGTTTTTGTTCAGTATCGTTTCGCAAATCATCATAGAAAGACTCACATTACAACAGCGTCTCCAAATGGTTCAGCTGGTTCAGCAATTCAGGGGACTTGAATTTGCGTCATATTTTCAGTGAAAGGGTTCTGGAAAACCTCAATGAAAATCCGGTGTTTTATAGTGAAATTTTGTTTAGTGATGAAGCCCATTTCTGGCTCAATGGATACGTTAATAAACAAAATTGCCATATTTGGGCTTATGAGCAACCCGAAGAGAGCTACCATTACATCCATTAAAAACAACGGTATGGTGTGGTTTATGGGCTGGTGGAATCATTGGTCCATATTTTTTTCAAAAATGAGGCAAATCAGTATGTTACTGTCAATGGTAACCGTTATCGAGCCATGTTAACGGATTATGTGCTTCCTGAAATTCAAGCACCTGATCTCGGTGAGCTCTAGTTTCATACAGCGCGTGAAACAATGGACTTGTTGAGATATCATTTTGATGAGCACTTAATTTCACGCCTAGATCGTGCGATATCATACCTTTGGACTATTTTCTCTGGGGATATGTAAAGTCTTAGATCTCAGATACCAGTCGCTATGCTCGATTGAGTCGCCCAAAATTGGACTTTCCGAATGGACCACCTCTGAAGAAGTCGTGTCCAATATTTCCATGATATCATTTTTGAAAAATAAATGCCATGAATTGCTCTTTTAACAAATAATAAAAATTTTAAGCCCACTTTCAAATTTATGTATTTTATTTTACATTATAAATCAAACCTTACGATGAATCACCCAATACTTTGTGTACAAATATTTAAAGGGTACACAAATCTTTTGAGCGTGCGCTAATTATAAAAAAAAAGTTATATATTGAATGCTCAGATAACATTTATTGAAAACAGATTACTTATTTTGTAAGATGTCGCTAAAGTTTTTGAATGACATAAGCCCTAACTAATAAACTTCTCCAGTTAGTAAGGTATCTGTCGAACTGATTCCGGTTGCGCAAACCAAGATGTTTTAGGTCACCTTTCACCAGTGATGGTTATCTATGGCAGGATTATCCTATACTGCGCTGTCGCTGGAGTGTTGACATCCACTTACTTTACTTGACTAAAACATTTCAGGCAACTGATGTACACTTTTCTGACAAAGTCAATGTCGCTATACAACTCATTAAGTCACTCGAATAATCTTGCATTCAAAACGACGTAAGTATTTTCATGTCTTCCCTGCCGCCCATATTCGCTGTATCGGAAAAGTCTTAGCTGGTACAATTGATTGAGGGAGGGTCTATGATTGGAAGTTTATCTTTCCTGGAAAATACGAGACGATCAGTTTAATGGGGGTTAATTCCTAATCTACAGCGATCCGCCTAAAGGGTTAACCTGTTAAGATTTAATGGTATTAAAATGCTTATCTGAGACGGCTATAGTAACGTCATCCGAATAGGGAACACCTCTGCTACCACCTGCTTTCAGGTATATTAGCAGTTCATTGACCACTAAGTGCCAGGGAAGGAGTGAAAGGACACCGCATTGTGGCGTACCTCTTCTGTCAATATATTTTAGCAGAAGCCCCATCCAGTTTGGAGTTGAATATGCTGCTATTTAACATAATACTGAACAACTCCTCAAGTAAGTCATCTACTTTCAGAGTTAACAGCGCTTGAAAGCGCAGTTGTGATTGCGGATATGCTGACGCTGTTAAGGCACCTTCTGTGTTATGTCCAGAAACGCGATAATTGTGTACTCTCTATGTATAATGTAGGGATCGTTCGAAGTGGCTAGTCAGTGAATGCAGATCCGTTTTCAGAGCCGTGGACAAAAGCCGTGTATCAATTCTAGATCGTATGTCGACATAAATCAGGCGTTCTAGAGTTTTTAGAAGGAAACATGATAGGCTTATAGTTCTAAGATCGTTTGGAACAGCATGAGAATTTTTTCCAGTTTTGGGAATGAAAACTATATTAACTTGGAGGAGTCTTTTAACATTTTGGGACCAGTGGGTAATCGGTCTTTTACGATTGGTACGTTGTTGGCCCATTGTATTTTGCTCCTCATGTCCGCAGTTCTCTCGGCCTTCCAAATGGATCTGAGAGTTTTGATTATGCGTGCGGTATTTCGGCGTCTTATGTAGAGCATCTTGGATTGGGCTTGCCGACGCAGCTGAGCTTTTGATTCCTTTTTTGAGGGAGGAAGACCATGGCTTTCCACAAACTTACTGCTGCTAGGGCTGGAGTAAGTGGTAGGACCATAGCTCGTCACAATCTTGCCAATCCTGAGAGTTCGGAGCTTGGCTCATTGCGTTTGCCTTTAGATGTTGCACCATGGCCTACGACAGTTTGCCTTTGCTCTGCATTGTAGGAGCCTTGTCGGTTGTCAATGTTGCCACCATATTATCGTGCGGTATTGAAAGAGTACAAGTCTTGAATTTTATTTTTTAAATTTTATATTCCATTAGGTTTCATACAAGTAATGAAGAAAGGGAGATTAATCTGTACAGAGATCTACTATATTATATACAGATAAGGTTGGCTAATCCAGAGGTCGGCAGGTATCCGCTCCTCCTCCGCTCAAGACTGGCACTGGTCATATGACACCTTGATCCAGCTCATGCGAGAAAGAAGTGGGAAGGAAAAATGAAAGTGAAGAAGGAAGAGGGGAATGGGGGCTGAACATCCTTTAGTTTTAGAGCTCACCTGGAGAATATCTCAAGAGTCATACACCTTACTTAGCCTATGCAACACGACAAGTCCGATGCTCAGGGTAGAGATAAAGTAAGGATATATACTGGCCTGCATTTGCAAATCGGCTTCGAAGACTTAAGGGCAACGATCACACTACGGTATAGTCCTGTTGCGTCATACGGTATATGTGATTTTCGGAGTTGTTGATCTCAATTAAAGTTAGGAAACTGTTGGTCTCATACTTTCCTTGAGACCGAAATATTTGGCAGCACGCAGAGAATTAGACCATTCTTAGCTTCAAATATGACGAAAATCGAATAAAATTCGTTAACCAATTACCTGTTTGGAACTGCATCAACAAGCATGATTGAACTTTCACGACCTCTATGATACATCCTCTGCAGCGGACTGACTATTACCACTGACCAGTATTCTTCTGGGTGTTGAAGGAAATTTGGACCCGAAAGCCACATGCTATCTACTATATTTTATATCTGCTTCTATATATCTGTTTTTGTAGGTAGGAGTCCAACGCAATTGGCATGATTGCGATTCTGACAAAATATCCGCAATACGGTGTCCCACAAAGGCTTTGGGTTTCCGACCAGTTGAGTTAATCCAGTATAATAGTATTTTTGAATCCATTCAGAAGATAGTATGAGAAATTTCGATAATATTATTGTGAACTATCATTTTACTGAGCCAGGTTCCCAGCACGGTAGCTTGTAACTCCAATCTGGGAACATACATCAATTTTTCGAAACTAAAAACAACTTTAATTCTTGTGAATTGGTGACTCTGAAGTGACTTGCGTCCATAAAGACGTGTGACTTGATTGTACTTACTTGAAACAGGTGCAATGAATAGCAACGCTTTACGTGAAATACGTGGATTTCTCGGAACTTTTTTCACAATTAATGCCATTTCTTGTTGATATCGATGGTTAGAGGATCATCACAGCCTTCACCACTTGTCCTAGTGTCACGAACCAACATTTTTAAATTTAACAGAAATTCCATAGGAATTGAAAATTGCCATCACAGTACCTAAGAGTTCTCTTTTAGTTAGCGGGCGAATTTATTCTACTCGTACAATAAAATTTCTTTTGGAATACGATGGAATTTTGTTCTGAATTAGAATGAGGTTGCTTAACATTTTATGTTCACTGCGTTGACATACTTTGTGATGGAGAGTTAGATGTAAATGTTCTTATGAGCTTCACCACTTGATCTTTCTCGTAACTTGAACAAAATATTTATTAATAGTCTGAATTGCTTAGGTCCTTTGAGCAGAGCAGAGTTCACACTGGTTCCCAATATGCGAATGTCAGCAGATGTGACAAAACGTAGATGACGTACGATAAGAAGTACGAGGGCTGTTTAATGAGTATCTTTATTGGAAGATAGGTGGCGCTACTGAGCCAAAATGAGTGTACCATAATTTAGTATACCCGCTTTTAGCAAGCCCGACAAAATTTGGTGACAATTCGGCGCTTACAGCAGTATCGCTCCTGCAAGGTTTTGATGGTGTGTATGGGACCCATTTAGCTTCCATAAAATCCATGATCTCGTATTGGGGTCCGCACAGTGAAAATTTGCGAGTTTCCTGAGATAGCAGGCATCTCAACTGAACGCATTAGTCATATCCTGAATGAGAAAGGTTTCCGCGCTATGGGTGCTGCATTTGCTCACACCTGAGAGCAAGCGCAATCGTGAGACCACTTCAAAGACGTGCTTGGCTCTGTTTAATCGAAATCCGGAAGAGACATGGATTCAATGGTACGCACCAGAGACCAAAGAATAATCGAAACAATGGGTTTTACCCGGTGAATGTGATCCAAAGAAGGCGAAGACCGTACTTTAGGTTGACAATTTGGAGAAGGCAAAAACAATCACAGCAGCATATGGTACTGCGTCGATTTATTGGCCCGATTCAACGCCGATTTGAAGAAACAACGACCACATTTGGAGAAGAAAAAAGTGCTCTTCAACCACGATAACGTACCGGCTCACACCTCCGCAGTCGTCACAACCAAGTTGGTCCGTATTCTCCGGATTTGACTAACTGCGATTTTTTTTTTTTTATTCTCAAACCTTAATAGATCGCTCGCCGAAAAGAAAGACGGGTCGGACGATAAAGTCACCGCCGCCGCGGAGAAGTATTTTGCAGGCCAACACAAGTCGTATTATACGGAGGGGTTAAAATTTGCAGCACCGCTGGGAAAAGTGTATCGAGTTGAAAGGAGATTATATTAAAAATTATAATCATCAAACAGCCCTCGTACTTCACGAAATTCACGAAAGTCTGCATTTTTGGCAGCCGATAGTGTTAAGTTGGTTTTGCCATGCTCAACGAAGATCGTCGAAAAGTCAATATGACAATATAGGCTCAAGTTCTTACCGAGGTTCAAAGAAAATTACGAAAGGAAAACAATGAAATTATTCAAATGCAAAAATATTATCAAATTATTCGCCTCACCAATGGGGTGGTTACAAAATGAAGAGTGGCTGAAGTCGCTCTACAGGCGACACAATATCAATGCAGATATGTGGGAGAAATATGAATTACAATATATGTACACGTTACATATTGCAACCGTAAATAAAAGAAGAAGTACGTAACAAATTGGGCAAAAATATACCACCACGAGTCCAAAAAGCAAAAAACATGTCAACCACAATGAGCAATAAAGTTCTAGTTCGTTTAATTAACAACAGTAATACGAATCATTCTTTTAATTTCAGAACTTTAGTCGTTTCATATACCTTGTTTGTTAAATTAAGACTGTGAGAGTGCATCGCTCTTTATAATCCAGACAAAATAGACATTCCAGTTTGCATCAATTCTCAACAAGCCGGATTTTTGTATAGGTCTTAAATACGTCATTACAATGCTATTTCAAAAGTATCCATAGATCCCGCTTGTGTATTGTTTTTTATACGAGATCAAAGGTCACAAACTTTCGTTTTTTGCGTATATATTGTAACATATCTGAAACGGTGAGGGCAACTGCAAAAATGGTAGATTGTAGATCATGAAATTTTTTTTATAAAAGGGTATCAATACTTTTTCCCTACGAAGCACTGTTATCGCGATTTTAAACCTACAAAATACGAAATACTGAAAATCTTGAATAATTCTACTCTCTATTGAGACGGACAGTTTCGTAAACTATCGAACGTGGAGAAATTTTACAATTCTACAATTTTCCACTTTCAATTTAGTGATCCAACGTATTCGAACAATAATTGAAATCCAATCTTATAAAGTGTCGATCATATTACAGTCGTTGTCGTAGAGGTAAGCAACGATATACTTACATATTATGATACAATGTCCAACAAAGATTAGATCATCATAAATAAAGTATATGCATAGAATAAAAGCGGCTAAATAACACTTACGATCAAGAAAAATGTGATTATTGCTGTATTTCTTATTATACGCCTCACTTAACAAGCTTGCCTGTTTGGGTTAAAAAACATGTTTTTGTCCGCCCAAAAATGGGTAAAGTATTTTCTCACCGTCTCTCGTACCTAAATCAAATAAACCTCTCAACTATTTGCCTCGCTTTTCCAATTAAAATATAAAAAAAATAGAAAGAAACAACAACTATAACTGTAATTACAAGTTGTTTTAGTTGAATGAACGATTGTTGTCCATTCATTATTCGTGTTTTGTAGTGTTCAGACTACCTCGCCAGTGCTAGTGACAGGAAACACTTAATTAGCATATACGTACCATATGCACAATACCCATTACAAAATTGGAAAAAGAAAAATTGTTGAAATTCCTTCATCCCTTTATGGTGTCACCAAATAATCACTTACTTATCGGTCTGTAATCAAAAAGCTCATTTGGAACGGAACCGGTAAGTACTGCCATAATGCATGGCCAAACAAAAGTTGCATTTCGATTAAAACCGATTGCCAATATCCCTTTATGTGTTAAATGATTTTTTATTTTTATTTTTGTGTGTGTAAACTCTTCCCCCATTCCAAATAACTTATAATTTAATTATTCAGACATCAAATCAACCAGTGTTGTTAACAATTATTTGAATATTTCTATATGACTTTGAAGAAACAAATCAGATTTAATTAAACGCAAAAACATGAACACATTCGAGTATGATCATATGTTGCATATATGTATAGCATCATCGTATCTAAGTAAGCAGTACATAATGTGTACTTACGTTTATAACGTGATATACGAGTAGTGATAAAATATGATACCTGAATGAAAATGTGTGATCGTTATATTGCGCAGCAATTGCTTTTATTTTATTTTATTAGTATCTTTAATGGACCATATTTTTTTATGTATTTTTTTTCTGTACTTCGCCAAGTTACACCATCTTGTAAAAATGCACATGTATCACTATTTCTCACTATTCAAGAGCACCCTTTGCATAAAAATATGAAGATTTCTTATTATAACTGTTCTATAAATAACTCTAAAACGTGTTTCTTATTTAAGTCTTTTTTAAACTAAGTGCATCCATTGGTATTTCAATTAAAAGAAATGCTCCAATTGGAACGGTACACTTGAAACGAATGAACTGGAAATACATATATGGAAACTTTACATTTTCTTAAATTGATAAATCTAAAGTAATTTTTTGAATGTACCCATAGAATAATTCCTTTCTTTTAACATTTAAATCCATTGCAAATATACTTGTACATATGTTCAAGTATACAAATATAAATTTACAGCTCTATGAAATAAAAAAGCACCAACCATTTATTGGGTATATATTTTAATTCGTGCGGTTTTATTTTCCAAAATTTGAACGTTCATTTAAGAAAAACATGTACAAGAGTATTATTCAAAGTATTGTCCATCTAAAGCTATGACTTTTTCCCATCTTTCTGGCAATTTGTGGATCCCATCCCAAAAGAACTGTGCCGGCTTGGCAGCCAAGAATGAATCAAGCCAATTTTTGATATTCTGTTCTGATGTGAACCGTATTTCAGAGAGGGCGCTCTGCATCGACCGCAACCAATGGTAGTCAGAAGGGGCAAGGTCTGTGCTATAAGGCGGGTGGATTAAGACTTCCCATACACTGTTTTCCAAATAGTTCTTAACCGGAATAGCAACGTGGAGCCGAGCGTTGTCATGATCGAAAACTATTGCCTAGTGTCTGGTCGCATATTCCGGGCGTTTTTCGGCTACTGCTCTCTTCAAACGGATTAATTGTGTTCGGTAGCGTTATCCATTAATAGTTTCACCCGGTTTTAGCAGCTCATAATACAGCACACCCATCTGATCCCACCAAATACAGAGCATTACCTTCGAGCCATGGATATTCATCTTTGCCGTTGATTTGGCTGGTTGGCCGGGTTTCACATATGATTTTTTGCGCTTGGAGTTGTCGTAGTGGATCCATTTTTCATTACCAGTAACAATCCGATGCAAAAATGACTTCCTTTTGTGGCGTTCCAGCAGCATTTCGGACATGCAAAACCGCCTTTCGACGTTTCTCGGCTTGAGTTCATGTGGAACCCAATTTCCTTGCTTTCGTATATATCCAGCTGCTTTTAAACGTTTTGAAATGGCAGCTTGAGTGAAACCCAAAGATTCTGTGAGCTCTTCTTGTGTTTGGCAACAATCTTCATAGAGTAATGCTTCCAGTTCTTCACCTTCAAACTTTTTTGGCTGCCCAGGACGTTCTTCGTCTTCCAAGACAAAATCAACACTTTTAAATCGTGCAAACCACTTTTGGCACGTTCGCTCAGCTAGCGCATGTTCAATATAAACTTCCACCAAAAACGATGACTTTCGGCAGCAGTTTTCTTCATATTAAAGTAATGAAGAAGAACTCAACGCAAAAAGACTTTTTAAGGCACAAAGTTCGACATATTTGAGTGAAAAAAAAATTATTGTTGTTTACGCTTCAAATGAATGACATATACTGAAATGACGTACAATGACAATAGCTTTCCAACGCATCTTCCAATGGAATAATAACAATGGAATAATACAAGTTACGCCATCTCTTGGCAAACAGCACGAATTAAGTTATAGACCCAATATAAAGTATTTTAAATGAAGCATTTTAGAGACAAATTATAATTTCGATTTTGTTTTATTTTTAATGTTAAAAGTGAAGTCAAAGTAATTTACAAAATGTTCATTTAAACAAAAAAGATACATTTTGGAGTTTTTAGTTTGTAATTATATAAAAATTTTAGTATTCGGTCTTATTACCATTATTTTCAAGCTCAGCGACGCAGCGTCGATTAATGCCTGATACCGCTGAAGTGGAATATCTATCCACACAGCCTGCACAACTTCCCATAGTTGCAGTTTTTCGGCTTGGCTTTAAATATGGCTTTTTTAACATCTGGCCATTTGGTTTTCGATGGGGTTTAGATCTGGAGACTGAGCCAACCATTCCATAAGCATATCCCATTCAGCGTAAGCAACATGACTTCCCTCATAATGCCAACATAAATTTGACAGTCATTATCGGTTTTATCTAAAATATAGTACCAATGCCATTGTCAGAGAAGCATCCCCCATAGCCTTAATGGTATACTCTGGTTTGAACCCTTGGTGTTTTGGCCTGCGAACAAATATCCTGTACCATGAGTCCCAAATAAAACAATTTTGGACTCGTCGGTCTATAATACATATATTTCGTCATTTACTTGGTTCCCAATGCAAGTGTTCTTTTGCAAATATTTTCCTTTTTTTGTAATTGGGCCTTTGTTAACAATGGTGCCTTTTTGGGACTTCTGGCAGGTAGATCTTTCTTTATGAGTTTTTTTCTTATTGCAGAATTAGTCACGGGTAGATTTAATTCCTCTGTTATTTTGTTGAAGGTAAAAAACGGATTTTGTGTTACCAATCTTACTATGCGTCGCTCATCGCTAGGAGTCAATTTCGGTTTTCTTTCTCTTGTTTCTTCTTCTTCAACATACTTTTTTGCATTCTATATCATTTTATTGGAACATCCAACTATTTCCCTTATAAATTTGTAAGTTTTTCTCTCAGAAATTAATTTTCTTATCGATAAATGTCCTTCAGGAGTACGCGACCCATTTTAGCTGCCAAATACTTTGCACTCGTGAGATATTAATTTTTAACTACTTAAATATCTTACCTTGATAAAGTTTAATTTAAAAAAATATACCAAAACGCTCTATAGAATGACTGTAGAGCTATTATTTTTCACACCACAAATCTGGTTTCATTACGTATAACGGGAATCTCTTTATCCCAAATTACAGTTTTTACCAAACTTGTCTTTGTATTATATTACCGAATACCAGGCAGATATTCTACAAAAGATGTAAAGTGTTTACATGAGCAGAGAAAATTGTAATATGCATGAAAAGTACAAAGTTCACCATGGTGCTATGTATTTTCACACAGCTGTATGTTATGTTTTTAGATCTATCATCTCCAAATTCTTTATCATTAGAGCTACTTTTTTAAAAAGTTTAAGTTTTATGTTGGAATTTTTTCATGAATACAATTCTGGTCATATTATGGTATATATTGTATTATGGTCATTTTATGATAACATAAGTTAAAAAATAAAAATATATATTAAAGCTATTCAGACAGCATAGATACAATATAACAATATATAAACACATCAGGAAACGATGTCTATCATCCGTTTAAAAGCGAGATATCAAATTTTAAGGTTAATGTTTCACTGTTCTTGACATATTTATTTTTAATTATTTAAATAATAGTAATGAAATTTCGATTTCCTTTAGCACTGCAAAATGTTTTATGATGATATACACACTTATCCCACAGTTACATAACTTATTATTACTATTATTATTATTATTTCGGCCTCGAATCTTGGTTTCGAAAATTGTCTTTACTAAAGTTTTATTTTCCAATCGATCAATGTACTGAGTTGATGTAGTCGTCTTTTTTTTTGTTACAGCTAATAGTTTTGGAGGTTGTAAACTATTTTTAAAATAACTTCCTCGTTTAGCCTTCATACCGTCTCTGTCTCTGTTATGTAAACTCCCTAAAAACCCACCTATATGGATTAACGTCATCTGTGTGTCACAGCGGTTAGATTGATTTGCTGAAAAAAAAGTTTTAAAACTCGTTCTGCACATTATCTTCTCGTCCACAATATTAAAGGATATAAGTACAAATACGAGTTTGTATGTGCATAATAGAGTATATGTAAAGTATAATAGAGTACTATGTATCCGTATAACTCCGGCCATGTTAGGCCTGGCTAAAGCTCACCCGTGATGTCTGTATTTTTAATAAATTCGACTATATCTTTGAGTGAGCTGGCAGTTATATCTTCTGCCTCAATGGCGAATTCTGATGTATGGCAGTCTTAATATGTATAAGTAGTTACGGTTCGAAAGTATATGCTCTACTGTTTCTTCGTTCCCGTTGCACATGCGACAAGCTTTGCCTTGTGCTATTCCCATAGTCATAAGGTGTTTCTTGACTCTGCAGTGACCCATTAGGAGTCCGGTTACTGCATGTGTCTAACCCCTAGAGAGTTGTAGGAGTTATTTTGTTCTTTTAAGGGATTGGACTTACTTTTACCTTCAGTTTCTGTCCAGTAATGTAGTGCTTTGATTTTTAGCCAGTTGTCTACCATATGTAGCTTTTTTTTGGTAACCTGCAGAACGGTAATAACTGGTTTAAGTTCAGGTGACAGATCTGTTTAAGTTCTCTCTTATGCAGAGCGATATTGTGTGTATCTCAGTTAGAAATATATTACTCAGATGCTACTGTCCATACTTTCGTACAGTAAGGTATTCGTAGTTGCTCTATATATGCCTGTTCTAATTCTATCATCTGTTTAAGACGCATTGGTTATACAGCAACCAACTTTATTTTACTTCATTCTCTTTGTTCTTGGTTCTTTGTTCTCTATGCATAACATAACATAGTACAACATAACATACAATAGCATAACATGCAATAACATAGCATAACGTAACATAGTATAACATAACATCCTGAGATAAACATGTAGATGTTTGCCAAATTTTCTTTCTGCATGTGGTAATGAAGAGGTGGGAAACCTCTCATTCAGCGGTGGGTGCCTTTGTAGACTTTTGTTTAGTTTTATGCCACCCAATTGAAGATACAAAATATAATTCAATATACATTGGTCTTGCAATAATTGTGTTATGACCCAGTTTTTACCCAGTTGACTTTTGATGGCTCATAGTGAGATCCTGATTTGTCTATAGATTTTTATTTTTTGTTTAATACGTGTATTCCAAGTGAGTTTTTGATCCAGGGTAACCCCTAGGAAATTCGCTTTGCTTAAAATCTTTATGGTTTCACCAAAAATTGTTAGATTTTTTTAGTTTATTCAATTTTCTTCCTCTCTTGGTTGAGATTGAATTCAACCTTTTTACACAAGTTACCTACGAGTTAAGGAGCTCTTTGGAGGCGATCTGAGGTTGTTTCCTAAAATTTATTTCTGATTTCTATTGCAATAGCATCAGCATATCGTCAACTTATAAGCCGTCGTTGCTAAGTATGATCAAAAATTCATTGCTGTTCATTGAGTTCATTGCATGTCGCACCACAACTCTGAGTTGTGTGGTACCTAATATGGTAATAGAGGTTAAACTCTGAACAGCGTGGGTGGTTAATTTTCCTGGCTGGTAGACAAATAGATTGATATGAAGAGGACTTTGCTGAAGATCCCCGTCTCATTTGTGTCTGTCTACGACTTCTTTCATTGCTTTAAAGAGGAAGCTAACGGTCGATATAATTTTGGCAGTTCAGTAGGTCTTCCTGCAATATTGAGAATGTAAGATTGTAGATCTTGGCTTATATGTTTCTAGAAGTTAGTTCCGAGATTGACATTGAATAGAATATGGTGATGATCAGACATTGAAGTTTCTGTTTCAGGTTTTTGAAACTAATACACCCGCGTTGCTCTTTTCTTACTGCTGAGTGGCAGTTCTTCGTCAATGCCATCCGCTTATGGAACTTACCTTTGCCTTGGAGGGCTTTGGAGAAAGCGTAGCGTCTACGAGCTGCATTGCGACAGTGCTAATCAGTTGCATGAGATGGTTAGGACATGTAGAGGGAATAGATATCAACGCTCCGAACCGAAAGGGAAATCGCAGTTAATTAGTGAGCACATGTGGCAAGCTAATTTGAGTGGACAACTGGAAGCTATACCAAAGATCGCGCTAACTGAAGAGCTTCAATGGTGAAGGATCGAATCCATCTCAGACTGTAGCATCTAAGTAAGTAAGTAAGTAAGTAAGTAAGTAAGTAAATAAGTAAGTATTGCTCTGTTCACTTGAAAAATATCTACATATTTTACATATATATTATTCTTTTTGATTTCAAAGCGTTAAAGTATTCTAGTAAAGTAGTGGCCACATTTAAAGCTTCTACTTCCAGTTTCATGGAAATTATAGTGCTATTCAAATTAATTTGAGACAAAATTAAAAGTGGGATGGTGTTTTCAAAGCTTTGCTAAGATCTTTCCCTTTTAATGATGACACATGTTATCTATTGACTGTTATAAAGATAGGTTGCATATTTTGTGTATTTGATAAATGTTTATGGTCTGAGGTTTTTATCTTGTCTCTTTCTAGTTTTTATGATTTGTTTAATACTGATATAAAAATGAATATCTCTATGAAAAAGAGGGCTAAGATCATGGCTTGCGCAAAGCTTCCAGATCCATTGCAGCGGGTCGTAAAGGACGTTACGAGTGAAAACGAAAAACTATGGGCCATGATGATAAGGTTTTGATCCCTAACAGCGGTAACCTTCAAAGTGAGTGGGCATGTGTTGGGGCGGTGGTGGATTTATCTATTGTACCAGGGCAATGGTGTGAAAAAAATTGCTAAAAACCAAGAACAACAAGGACTGGTCTGTGAAAGATTGGGAAAGAGTCATTTGTTCAGATGAGAGCTACTTCGAAGTTAAGGACTACCGGATAAGAGTCGTGAGAAGCAATGACATCGAGAACCTTTGAAGTGTTCACATTATTTAGGCCCCTAAACACCCACCCAAAATAATGTTTTGGGATTGTTTCACCTTCTGGAAGCTAAAAGCTGATCGAAGGTATAATAGATAACCTCAATTTACACATTTTTTGACCGTTATCATGTTGCCGACCATGGGAATACAATATCCGAACGAAAATTCAGTTTTTCATCAATATATGGCCCCATAATATATTTAATAAAACAAAGCAATTCTTCGCGGAGAAAAATATTAATGTACTAAAATGGCCACGAATACCTCACTCCAATCAAAAATGTTTTGACCATTATAAAAGATAGACTGAAGAAAAGGGATTGCATGACCAAAAACAACCTGATTTCAACCATTATTGAGATTTGGTTTCATGATGCAGAGCTGAAAAAAAGCATGAAAACTTGATTTTTTCAATGCTGAATAGGGTAAAAGAACTTATTTCTGCCAAAGGCGTTCATATTAATTATTATTTTAAAAATATGTTAAATGCAGTTAACATGCACACCACTGTATCTTAGGCTATAGGCCAAATAAGCGGAGCAAATAGGTAACTCTTATTAGAAATACAGGCGCTGATAGCTGGTTAAGGCTTCACCAAATGTAATTTTTTTAGCAACCTTAATTTCGATGCTGCAAATATGACGCAGTGCCCTGCTACTTCACCTAGTTAATTCTAAAAAAAAATTGGAAACCAGCGTGGTTATCGCTTTTCTGTTTTTCCTTTTTTATAAACTTTTTATTAGCAGCTGCAGTCTTGAATTTGCACGAATAACAACGAGTATCCTATGCTACCACTTGGAAGTAAAATAAACAACTGTAAATATGTAGTCGTAATAACAATCAAGCTCAGCTACATTCAATACTCCCTCTCTCTTTTTCTTAAACACATTTTACTATTATTAAGTCCAAAATCAATTTAAACTTGGTATGGCATAATCTAGGTCCTAAAGTCATTTAACCATGGCAACACTTTTTGAATGCATTTTACCAACTAATTCATTATTTCTTTCTCCAATAACACTCGGTGGGCAGATTCCTTTTTTTGTTTTACTGTTTCTCTTTTTGCTTTTGAGTTTATATAGAGGCAGAGTTTAAAGGGAGAACAAATTCATGCAAAAGCCCATTGGTATCTCCTACGGAACACACGAAAAAAGAACTCGAACTCGCACTTAAAGGAGGGAGAAAAACAATAGCAAAAGAGAATTCTAAAAATATTAAATCGAGCAAAAGCAAAGCAACCAGCCAATTTCAATTACTTTTATTTTTAATTTTCGGTGTCAATTAATTTTCATTTCCATCTCGTCAAGACAACAAGAAATATACTTAAAATTTTAATTATAAATTTAGAAATTTACCTTCTCTTTCGTATTCGTTTTATTTTAGATGTGTTTTGCTATTTTTTGTTTTTTTTTTTTTGTTTTGTAACAGCGGTATCCTACCCTCTAGAATTGCATTTGTTTCCGAATTGGTTTCTATAGCGTTTGAGCGGTTGTAACTTGTAAAGTCAGCTTTGTTTTGATTTTTCTTTTACATAATTGACTAAGGAGCAGAAATTGTCGCATAATAATCTGTCAGAAAAAAAAACCAACTGTGAAAAAATCGACCTTAAACAAAAGTCAATCATTTGGAAATTCCCGTAAACTCTCCAAAATAAAAAAAAAGGAAAAATCACAACCCAACCTTGTGCAAGTGTGACGACAACGATAGTGCAAAGTGTCACAGTTCCGTTGTAATACAACGAAAAATCCGATAAAAAAATCTTTAGTGATTTGTATTGTAAAAATAATTCTGGCTTTATTACCCGGGTAGTGTGATAAAGTGCCCAACGGAATATACAACACGCTACCATGGATAATGTTTCAAGAGAAATGCCGCTGACAGCCCAAATTATTAATGAAAGTACCGAAAAAGGATCACATGCAAATGAAAATGGTAATAAATTCGATTGTTTTATAATTGATGTCTTAAGCACTTGTGTAAATATTTTTGCAAAACAATTACTGGAAGCGTTTCACGGATATTTTCCCTAAGCTTGTATAGTTGAGTGACTAGGTAGGCGAGTGGGACAGTATGGCATAAAATTATTTCCCCTGAATTTTATTTTGGTAACCGCTATATTTAGTTGCTTATCAGAGTCTTATTGCGGAGCTGGCTGTTCGAGTTCCCATATATATGTATGATACATAAATTTTTTGAAATTTGAAATTTTAAATCTATCTGTTTTGTAAAAACTGATGAGTATCTACGGTTTTCTAAGGTAAGTTGAGTTTCTAATATGGTGTCGTTCATAGAGCTGATGTTCAGTCCTTTATATGTGGGTTAACTACAAAGCAGTTGTGTGTTTGTTGTTGGTGAAAGTCTGTTTTATTGACCCCGAATTAGAAACTTTTTTTCAAAATGTCATTCATGCATATGTACATATGTAGTGTTCTAGCTAACTCTTTGAGGCTTGGACCAGCTGAGAAGTGTATCTCCATTTTTAGAACGTTAGCTGCTCCGATTTTCTTGTAAGTTAAATAAGATACTTGTTATACCTATTCAGCTGCGAAATTTTATTCGAATCACCAGTTAAGAATGTCAAATTATTAACATTTTTTCTTTATATTCAGCTTCAAAAGACTAAAAAAAAAACATCAAAAAAAAAAATCGAAAATGAATACATACTTATCTCTGTAAAAAAAAAACAGCTTGTTTGTAATAACCGATACTTTGTTATAAACAAATCCTTCTTAAATACTATAATGTTCATTGAAGGATAATTTAATATATGTACATTAATATATGTACATAGGTATTTGACGATTTGTTTATGTATTTGTTGCGTAGAACGACTTGTTTCCGCCTAAAAATTAGCCAACACGTACATATATCAGACAAGCTAGATCAGTGACAATATATGTAGTCAAACAAACTAATTCATTGATTCACTGTTAGGAAACTATCAGGATAAAAGATATATAATAAAAATAAAATAATAAATTTTTGTCAACCCGTACAATTGTTTTCCGGTATGGTGTTAAAGAAGTCACATAACATCGCGTCACTCTGTCTAAAACCTTTTCTGACATCTCGCTCGGAGCAGCGAGTATACTCAATCGTCATTCTACACAAACGGATGAGCTTAACAAGGACACCAAAATTAGACATGGCTCTATACAGCTCGTCTTTATAAATACTGTCATGTGCGGCCTTACAACCAATAAAAAGATGGTTTGGACTTCTCTAATGCGCATTTTTTCTTCTAGAGAAGCCGATGTTCTTTCCATCACTTTTGCGCATATAGCTCACGAGAAGCTCTTGTCATTCGGTTTAGCGCCGTTTTGTACGCTTCTTGTTTAGCTGCATTCTTCATCAAAACAGTTATTTCTTGGTGGTGGTCGGGTGAAACCCAGCACATCAGTTGCAGCACCTCTGATAACACGTCGGTATAACGTTGCCACTGGTATTCAGTACTTGATGCTGGCGACTTAGCAGTTGTTGCGGATATGTATTCAGCCAAGATTGTGGCGGTCTCTTGCGATTGCAGCTTGAACTACTATAAAAAGGTTAAAAGCAGAATTAATTTCTTCTCACAGTAGTTCCTGTTGCTCTTCTTTCATGTGGCGCTTGTAAAATACGTATTCCAACCCTTGGTTGCAATTTTGGCTCGCAAAGTTCAGACGCCCAGAATACTGAAGGTGTGCCTGGTGTCTATCGCAATGTGATCACTTTAATTTGTAGTTTCATTATCCGGAGACCGGCTGTCCCATTGTGTATGATAGATTAAGATGAGGAAACCGTGTGCTTACTATAGTGATATGTCGTTCCGCCGCAGAGTCAATAAAAATTATTCGGTTGCCAGACGTGATGTCGTGTAGCGGTCTGCGTGATAGTAGTCAAGGGTCTCTGATAATTGCTCAGCTGCTTTATCCGAATATTCTACGTGCAGACCCGAAGATCGTTTCTCTTTATATGTTTGCTGTATGTCAAGAGTGAATCAATCTTTATCTGAGGCCAGTAGGCCAGAATTATTATACTCGCTAAGAATTTCCATTTTAGACCGCATGAGCAAACCCTGACCAGCATGAGTAACCGGAGACCACCACTGGGACGTAAGAAAAGCACTTCGCTACGAATTTTATTGTTGGCCTGCTGGCCCAATCCAAGTTATAGCACGGTCAGCAGTTTTCCGATCAATCACCATTGAGGTGAAGAGAAAAACTACACATGGCACAAGACTTTACTCAATATGTCATCTAAATAATGTTATGTGATTATTTTTAATTTTTAAGAGAACGAAACTAATTAAATTTCTCCGTTTACCTATCACCCAAAAATGAAATAAAAAAAAAAAAACACTTTACAAAATAATAGAAGGTAAAACAATTATGAGGTGCATATGCTAATCTGCATGTAACATACTATGTAAAACGTAATGCACATGATTAGATTAGAAATTATATGTATTACGTATGTTAACTGGAGATTAGCGATATTTCGGATATTATTCGCTTTATAAAAAATCTCAATCTAAAATCTCAGAAGAAATCTAGAAGCATGTCAGATGTAATTCTTCAACTAACTTTAAATCTTCAAATAACAGAAGCAACAAATAATTTTAATTTCTTTTGCATTCAATTCGAAAAAAACCTAATTAAATTATTTCGCTGTATTGTTTTTTTTTCTAATTATAAGATTCGTAATAAAAGCGGTCACACTGACCACAAAAACATAAGGTGATGCAAATAATAAAAATTTTGTGTTTTTCCTTGCGTCACATAATTGTAAATAATATATTAAAACAAAGTCATACTTTTAGCTAGGTAAATTTGTTTACAAACTTTTTATGTATACTGTAAATGCTAATTATATGCTAATATAAATAACACTGACCTTGAAATTACGTAAGAAAACTATATATGGTTTACTTTGCCTTTTTTCTTTGCAGATAAAATAGTAACAATAATACAGCCAAAAGCTAGCGACCAACACCCGCAAACGGAACTCTCGCATGACCTTAGTGCACTAAAAAACACAGAAAGAGATACATACGGCACGTTAATGACAAAGACGCTTTCAGCTAAAATGTCACATCCGTCTTCGTGTGGTGTTGATGCCATCGACTGTGCTATTGCTGCGCAAAAAGAGAATCGCAATGAAGTTACCCACGCAATTAATTATACATCAGCACAATATCAAAATAATTCAAAAGCAACACCTATTGTAGGGAATTCAACTTACCTCAAGGATGGACACTACTTCCTAGCATTGCTAAAGAGTGAACAAACGCGCTTACTTAGTATGGCTGAACAAGCAGAACGTGACATGTTTACATTGACAACAAATGAAAATACAGAGATTTCGGATGAAATTTTGGGCATCCTACGCTCGGTGTCTGGCAAAACGAAACTTTTGGTGTCACAGAAATTTAAACAATTCGAAGGCCTTTGTCACAGCAATTTAAATCCCATGGCTAATGAAAAATTTACTACAACAATTGAAGATCTTCAGGGATTTTGGGATATGGTAAATCTACAAATTAAACATGTCGATTCGTTATTTAAAGACTTAGACAGTATTAAGGCAAACAATTGGCAAACTACCAAAGATATAACAGCCCCTTTTGTACCTACCGGATCTAAGCTAATAAAGCGACCAGTTCTCAAGAATGGCAATAGCAATGGTGTGACTACTACGAAGACATCTCCAAATGCCGTGCTAATGGCTCAGAAACGTGAAGCACAACGAAAGCAATTACTCGAGCTGAAGCGTAAAAATAAAAACGCATCCATAGAAAATGGCGACTTTTCCAGCCCCATACAGATTTATGTTAGTGAGAATTTTTTTTGACACAGCGCACCACATTGCGTAGAGGCTGGCACTTGAAATAGATAGCTCTGCAAACATACACCATTTTATTATTTTTTTTTTTAAACAAAACGATATTTACCTACTTATAAAAAACAGACACGTTTTTAATTTCTATGTTTTCACTTTGTTTTCATTTTGCTTATCATTCTTTGTTAATATCTTCACTCGAAAAGCGAAATTGCATCTTTGTTTAAATTAAAAACAACATATGAACTGATCTGAAATGTAACAAAATGCAAATGAAGGCTATGCATGATTTGAAAGGATGGGTAGAAAAGAAAACTTGTTTTAATATTTTTACCAAGCAAGACTGGTTTTGTGTACAAATTATTATATGTTTCTGTACGAGTAATAAAAAATTGATTCTTAAGAAAGAAAAAGGCCTTATATTCACAAAACGCCAAATCGCATAATTGCAAGTAATGTGTCAATTTATTTATGAAATGCAATAGAGTTAAACAAATGACTGTATTAATCAAGTTAAACACAAACAATTTAAAAAGACTTAATAAACAAAACATAACATTTTTTATATTAATAAATTTTTTGTACCATTAGCATATAATATGAGCGTTTTATTTTATTTATTATTATTATTATTTTTTTTTTTTTTTTTTTGTAAGTGAAATGCACGTCAAATGCTTACATTTGATAATGGATTGTAAAATTGGGTCATCGCTTTTTTCAGCTAATAAACTCATTTTTGGCCTTTGATCAAATTTTTCCTAAATAATGCTTTTCATCGCAATTCTTAAACGCTTAAGCGATTTCTTGTTAATGATAAGCTCAATTCAATCAACATTATATATATGGTAATTCCAAATATAAGATAGTAGTTGCTGTCTACTACATAAACGTGTAAAATTGTATCAACTGATTAGCTGCCTGTTGATCTAAAAAAATTAATATTTTAATGAACTTAATTTTTTTATTAATTAATTACTATATTGTATTATAAGCATTAATAAAACTAATTTACCTTTTTTCTAATGAAATTTTATGTATTTGGTCTGAGATCATTTATGTTTATTTTTTAAAATATTTGTGTCCTAAACAATCACAGTTTTGTCAAAATGTGTTAAATTCATGTAAAATATGTTTATATATGACCTATACATATCTGGTATTAAAAATATGTAATTTTAATCATAAGGAAACAATCAAACAATGATAAGATTTGGCAAATTTTATGATGTCTAATCGATCTGATCACTCAATTGGATGGATGTTTGATTAAATGTGAGTAGCTCAGTGACAATATTTGCATGAAATTGTAACTGGTGTAGTGGTCTCTGTATTGCATTTATCATTATATCAAGCGAATTTATAAACAATGACAAACAACATTTCTTCGATAGCACAGAGCTTCAGTAATTGATCAAAGCGTTATCATGTAAGTCCACATCGCCCCTATATTTATTACATGTGTAATTTAATTTGGAAGTTTGATGTTGCGATAAATTTTTTTCGAGCAATCATAACGTTAGGCATTTACATATGTATATATGTATTATCGGTTTCATGTTGTTGGTGAAAACAGTTCACCATTGTTGATGAAAACAGTGACAACTAAATTGCCTTTATAATGAATGGCTAGGCCTTATTTGTAAGGTAGTTCGGCTCTGAGAATTAAAAAACAAACACTTGGTTTTTCGTTGTAATATCAAAATATTAAGGTCTCTTTACATAATTTCATTGCATATTCACGCTCTTCGAACCTAGAGAAAATGGAGAAGTTGTGGATGAATACTAACTAATATGGCAAACTTGTACATTTCAAGTAACAATTTCTCGGGGAGAGCAAATTTTTGAAAAACCTAAAACGCATTTCAAAGGCAAGAGTAACTCAAATGTGTTCTGTGAATGATCCTTTTTGTTTGTTATATTTGTATAGTATATAAATATAACCATATAAGGCTCATTTCTCGGTCAACTTTAAATTAAGTGTTTTACAACGGCCGCTTTACAAACACTATTCTATCGTACTATATATGAAGGCGTAGTATGTTCATAACTAGTAGTTGATGCATGCAAAAAGTTAGGCGTTTGATTTTCTATAATACAGTATTACACCGGGTCGATACACCTTTCGAAATTAAGATGTGTTTGTCTCTACCCGACTCGTTTCACTGCATTGACCGAATTGAAAAGATTTTGGCTTTTGTAAGTTGTTGATTGCATGGGGTCATTTGAGCCCTGAAATGTATACTTACATAAAAAAACCCGAGAATGAATTCCTAAAGTTTAAGGATAAAGTTTCTAGACTTGGGGAAATTGAGTTAAGAATAGAATAGGGATACTAATTAATAATTCAATTTGAAGATGTTATGAATTCCTATTTTTATTTTCATTATTCATGTTGACATGACAATATACATATTTTAAATAAAAAAAACCTTCCTAATAAATTTCTACAATATATCAAAACTGCTAACTTTCCCGCTTCTTAGAAATAATCTTCTAATATTGCTGCTACTACGAGCCGCACGTAAAGATTAACATATCAGGGAATTTGGAAAATGTTTTCATGCTGTTCATTGAAGTGAAGCATAATAGTGTTTAAGACAATCCGGCCATCAAAAGATTTTACTCCATCAGCTCTTCAAAAAAATATGGGCTTGTCTCTAAAACTATAGGTTTGTTAAATGTTTGTATGAACGTGAAAAATAAAAAGGAACCAGCTTAAAATTAAACTTAAATAACAAGGTCGCTCGGACATAATTCTTTTCTGACATATACTTTTATAAAACTTCATTTGGATCAGTGCTATTGTACAATGTGTAAAGTTTTTTACTAAGAACTTCACCAATTCTTCGTTCGGACAACAATGGTACTGCTCCACGACTTATTTTTAAGTTTGCCACACTAATTGGGCCATCGGGATTGTTTTCAAATTCCTAGAATTTAAAATATTATGTGAAATAAACATTATAATTTGCTTTATGAATTTTACCTCTAATAGTTTCTTTGGGCAAGGATATTCGTTCAAAATCGCTTGAGCGACATCCAAAGTTAGCAAAGGCAACCTATTCAGATGCTGTTGCCATAATCTTCCCAAGCCATTGCCTTCCTCTACACGAACACAATCTTTATTATCATTCAAAAGGTAGTGATTTGATCCTCCAAACACAACAGATTTTTGTTTTCTAAAATAATAAAATAAATAGAATAAAAAGTACAATTTCAGAACTTAGGGGTATTAATGTATATTTTCCCTTTACTTGTAAGGAATTTCAGCAACTGCTTTTGTAAACCGTATAACAAGTTCGGCAAGTTTAGTCGTATCACTGACGAAATGAATACTACACTCGTAGAGAATTTGAAGTTCGACAAACGAATTTTCTCTTTCAATCTGACTACTGCATTTAGGAAGTGCTCCCGCTACAACCAATGTAATTTTCATATCAGGAAAATTTATCTTGATGTTTGCAATAATTTTATGTACAGTTTTGTCTTTAATACAGTCATCAAATTCTTTACCACTGAAGAGCCGAAGAAGTTGGTTCTCTAGTTCGAACTTTTCGGTAAGATTACACTTAAAAAAAAAAACAGTTTTAAAATTTAAGTTTGTTAACCATTCCCTTGTATACCTGTAGATTGTCATCAGTGTGGCTAAAAATTTGTTGGCCAACATTACGCTCCCAAATAACTATTCGATTACACTTTTGCTTGCGAATTACATAAATTACCATTGCATCGGTTATTTGACTTAGTAAAAATTGTCCTACTTGTAATTGTAAGACATCTTCGTCTATAACAGCTCGAATATACTAAATTTATTTGCAATTAGAGGTGCAAATTTATGAGGCCATCAAATTAATGTACCTTTTGACATTCTCCAGGCTTGATTCGTTTCTGCTGTTCTTGGATCAGTTTCTTTTTAAGCTTCTCGGAATAATCTATGTGTTTTTTTATCATGGTTTTTAACTTTATTAATAAAGTATTCTTATAACAAAAAAAATTTAAATAAATGTCAAATATAACAAGTGAACTGTTCGTTTATTTATTTTAAAATCTATGCGTGTGGCCATGTTAAAATTTTAGTTGTATCATATGTGCTCAAAATTATAACATCTTATCACAATATTTATTGGTATGTGCAGTCAAAAGAGAAGAAAACAATTCGAGTCAGTTTCTTTTTAAGCTTCTCGGAATAATCTATGTTTTTTTTATCATGTTTTTAACTTTATTAATAAAGTATTCTTATAACAAACAAAAATTTTAAATAAATGTCAAATCTAACAAGTGAACCGTTTCTTTATTTTAAATTTTAAATAGTTTTAAAATAGTTTTATGTGCTCGAAATCATAAAATTTTATCAAAATATTTATTGGTATGTGCAGTCAAAAGAGAAGAAAACAATTTTTATGAAATTCAATTAGATATACGAGCATTTGTTAAGTGTTTTTCATAGGCTTAAAAATGTATGCGCATATTGGCTATTGGGCTACGAAATTTCATCAATACTGCTTGGCAGCACTAGTAGTGTTTATTTGTTTGTAAAAATAAATCGATTAGCTTATAAAGGGTGACTGACTCGAACTGCAACTTTTAAAGTGCTATAATTTTTTTATTTTTTGATAAATTTTATTGTGCCAAACCAAAAAATGTTGGAAAATACATCAATTTTCAAATTGTATCAGTAGTTTTCAATATGTCCACCTTTGGCGCATATAATGGCATTGAGACGGCCGAAGAAAGCATCGCACGCTGCACGCAAGTGGCTCTGCGGTATTTTGGCCCATTCCCGGACATCAGAAAAATCTAAAACTTCAATTCTAAAACGCGCTTCGCCTCCCTTCCCAAACAATCAATTCTGTCGAACTACAACGATACGACTTGGATATGATTTCAATTACAAGATACGAGAACGCCAAACCACGGAACAGGACCTGTCGTAGCCGAGACAAGACTTGGTTGGGTGGTGTACGGTAGAACTGTCACACAAGATGTCGTCGAATCAAAAAAGGGGTGATTCTACACAGTAGTCAGTCGACATTAAAAGAGGATGTGTACTTGGACAGAGCCGTTGAGGAATACTTCAACATAGAAAATTTCGGAGTAAAAGCACCAACTATCCAGTTCGTCTCCGCTGCTGAACGCAGAGCTTTGCAGATATTGTCGTCAACAACAAGACAGGTCGATGGCCGATACCAGACAGGTTTGTTTTGGAAATTGCATACAGTTATAACATGGCTAAGCGAAGATTATGGAACCTGGAGAGCCGACACCTATAAGCAAATCATTCAGAGCTACCTGAAAAAGGGGTACGCCAAGAAGTTGACGAGAGAGGAAGCAAGCAGAGAAACACCAAGAACCTGGTACCTCCCTCACTTTGCTGTGAGTAATCCAAACAAGCCAGACAAGGTAAGGTTGGTGTTGGTTACCATCTTGTTTAACTTCCGTCTGAGAGTCATTGCAGTGTCTAGTGATATAAGGAGATGTTCCACCAGGTTCTTATTCAAGAGGAAGATCAGCAGTCACAACGCTTTCTTTGGAGGGAAGACGCATGTAGCCCGATCAACATCTACGTCATGAAAGCAATGATTTTTGGCGCAAGCTGCTCACCATGCTCCGCAAGTTATGTGAAGAATATAAACGCCTCAAAATTAATCGATGTTCAGCAAAGAGCAGTGAAAGCGATCATATACCACCATTACGTGGATGATTACGTTGACAGCTTTAAAACCGCGACAAAAGCAATAGAAGTAACTAATGCCATAATTTCCATACATAAGAACGGTGACTTTGAACTACGAAATGTTAGGTCGAACTCCAAAGAAGTGTTAAGGGGAATCTCGAAGGAAGAAGAAAAACAACTGAAACAAATAGTTAATATGAACATCGAAGCAGCAACAGAGAAAATACTAAAAATGTATTGCGATACTGCGAAAGATGTACTCACGTTTCGATGTAAATTCCCTTGTGTTAACCGCGACGTAATGGAAAACGGCAAATACTCTACAAAAAGAGAGTTTTTAAGTATTGCTATGTCTATCTTCGACCCATTTGGCATGGTCGGTTACTTTACAATACACATAAAGCTGCTGTTACGATTAGTGTGGAGTCGTGCGGATGGGTGGGATGAACTGATTTCGCCGGATATTTTCGATCGCCGAAAGCTGTGGAAGGAGGAACTCCCAAAGTTGACTCAGTTTTAGCTGCCTGGATGCCATGACTCTAACCTCGAGTCATCGAATGTCATCGACCTTCATACTTTCGTCGATGCCAGTGAAGAGGCCTTCAGTGCGGTGTCATTCATTCGTATCAAGCATGATGATGTGGTGCGAGTTTCGTTCGTCTGCGGCGAAACCAAATGCGCTCCAAAAAAGTTGATGTCAATGCCCCGTCTTGAACTGTGCGCAGCCATCTTGGGAATCAGGCTCAGTAACTCGGTTAGGGAGAGTCACAAACTGCCAATAAAGGATTGTGTATTTTGGACAGTTTCAAAAAACGTCATTAGCTGGCTCAATTCAGAGCCCCGCCGCCATAAACCGTTTATCGGCTTTCGAATAGCTGAAATACTCGGCAGTTGTCAAACTAACCAGTGGCGATGGGTTCCATCAAAGTTTAACCCAACTGACGAGGCGACGAGGGCACGATATCCTCCAAAGCTTGACCTCAACAGCAAATGGATTAGCGGAGCAGAGTTTCTTCATTTGGCAGAAAGGGATTGGCCAGCGCAACCAGATGACGTCAGCAAGCAGGTGTGTCAAGAACAAGTGCGTCCGAAATTCCTACTTCATACAAGCACGGTGAGTATCCCTGTAGTTGACATATTAAGGTTCAATAGATTTTCCAAACTCCTGCGAACCACGGCGTGGGTGCTTCGGTTTAGAGATGCTTGCCTCAGAAGACATATACAATGAGGTGAGCTTTCCGTTAAAGTGCTTGATGCCGTCGAACAACTGTTGTGTCGACAAGTGCAAAAAGAGGAATTCGCGTTTGAAATATCCCAACTAAGTCAAGAAATTCCGATTGGAAAGGACAGCAACATATTTAGGCTTACTCCGTATTTAGACAATGCCGGGCTCCTTAGAGTCTTGGGACGAATTGATGCCGCTACAACTTTACCCTACTCCGCCAGAAGACCCATCATCCTTCCAAGAGCACACCGCCTTACTAAGCTAATAGTCGACCAGTTTCATCATCGTTTACGCCACCAAAATGATGAAACTATAAATAACTAGATTCGACTACGTTTTTGGGTACATAATCTACGATCTGCAGTCAAGAGAGCCAAAAGTGATTGCCTATCTCCGACTTCGGGCCGCGCAGCCGTCGCCACCGTTGATTGGGCAATTGCCTGAAGACCGCGTGACGAATCGATTCGTCATCGTTCTCAGCAGCTTGAGGATCTCGGCCTAAAAGCGTAAAAATTCAACTTGTGCAAGAATTGAAGCCAGGCGACCAGCCAAGACCAGACGTCATATTTTCAGTGAATGGGTTCTGGAAAAACTCAATGAAAATCCGGTGTTTTGTAGTGAAATTTTGTTCAGTAATGAAGCCCATTTCTGGCTCAATGGATACGTTAATAAACAATATTACAGTATTTTTGCTGATGAGTAACCCGAAGAGTACCAACAGCCACTTTACATCCATTAAAAACAACGGTATTGTGTGGTATATGGGCTGGTGGAATCATTGGTCCATATTTCTTCAAAAATGAAGCAAATCAGAATGTTACCGTCAATGGTAACCGTTATCGCGCCATATTAACGGACTATGTGTTTCCTGAAATTCGGTGAGCTCTGGTTTCAATTTTAAGTTCCCTTTCAAATTTATGTGTTTTATTTTAAATTATAAATCAAACTCCACGATGAATCATACATACATAGTTTAAAAGCATAATTTTTATCGCGGTAAAGGCTGTGACTCTGGACAGTTTTACAAATTTGGTAATTCTACGAGTATATACGCTTAATTGCTGGTGTATTGGCAAATAAAATATTTCATAAGTGAAAACACATCTATTATACGAATTATACTTAAACCTTACTGGAACAACCTCTTGTTCTCTGCTCTGTAGCACATGAGTCCGATACCTCTTTAACTAATATTATTTAAAGACGTCTATATTGCAATATATGTGGGTATTAAAATGCAAAAATTGTTTATTATTATTATTTATTATTTATTTAAACATAACGTATACAAAAAGAATGATTTCTTGTAAGTAGCTTAAGGCTTAAGAAAAATTCGAGAGAGTATTTAGAAGTAAAAGTGTACATGTATCATAAATTTAAAATAGAAGAAAAGTAAGAAAATGAGTTTATTATTCATACGCTACCAGAACTCTATTGATGTATATAAATTTAAAGCTAATGTTCAGAGGGAGACTAGGATGATGAAAGGAATTTCAGGAGGGAGGTTCTAAAAGAGCGGTGATTTGCGATACTTCTTATTTCGATGGGTAGAGAATTCCACTGACGTGTGCTATAAACACAGAAAGTGCGTTCGAATGCTGAGCAGGAGTATCTTTCTATAGAATATAGATCTATAGAGATAGTCTGGTTGGCCAGTTCGCATGACTTGGTGGATGCAACACAAAGCTTTGAATTTAAAAAAGTTAACAAAGGAACAGCCAAAGATTTTTATTGAGTGTTGTGATACGTGGTCGTAACGTCGAAGATTGTAAATGTATCTGGTAATGTTGTTTAATATAACATTTAAATTTCTTAACGAGTTAGAATCGGTGTTACAATAAACTTAGCAGCAGTACAGCAGAGTAGGTAGAAGAAGAGCTTTAGCCAGTAAAGTTTTGGTTTTGATAGGGACGAAGTGTTTTGAGGCCCATAAAACGCAAATAGCAGCATACACTTTAGTGTTTATGATTCCAAGATTCCTTACTTTTTCAACGTAGGTGATCACGAAGTCACCTAGTTTGATGTGCGGAAGCAGTGACCTATCTAATTTGGTATGGTTTGTGGGAATCGATTTACATATTACTGGATTCAGACTGCTAATTACTCTGTGCCCACTGCTGTATGCAATACAAATCGTCGTTCATTGCTTCTAATGCCTGGGAGAGTTCAGCTTGTGGGCTACAAATAAAGACCTGTACATCATCGGCGAACAAGAGGACGGTGGAGTGTCTTACCGATTGGGGGAGATAGTTAATGTAAAGTACGAAAAAAAGGGCCTAAATTTGATCCCTGTGGAACACAACTTCACACTGGGGGAAGACCTGACGTCTTATCTCCAACAAACACACATTGATGTCCAATTGTAAGGTATGATCGAAAAAGCTTGGTTGTGGTTGAAGAGAAGCGAAACAAGCTTTTTATTTTAGCACAGAGGATAACATGGTCGACTGAATGAAAAGCCTTGGAGAAGTCGGGAAGAGTAAGCAAACATACTTCTTTCCTATCCATTGCTATGCGTATCGCATCAACAATATTAAGTAGTACAGTCTTACAGCTCCGATTAGCTCTGAACCCAGACCGAGCATCATTAAGGAGATTATTGACATCGAGAAACCTTTGTATGTCTTGAAATCACTTTTTCAAAAACCTTTGACAAAAAGGATAGGATAAAAATTGGCCTAAAATCTATTAAGCCGCTGTCACCCTTGGAATATCTTGGCTTTTTTCCAATCAACTGGGAACTCAAAGGTTGTTAAGATAGAGTTGTATAGATGTTTGAGGTAAGGCAAAATAAACAATGTTTTTAAGAGAAAAGTTTTCTTTTTTTAATAAATAAAAAAAAAAAAAAAAAAAAAAAAATGGACGACGGCGGATGCTGCTAGCGTCAATCATTAATTAATGATTGTGAGCACATTCAGTAAACTTTCAGTCTCCGATTTTACTATTTTTAGGTGTGTCGTGTCTCGATTCTCGGATCGTAATAAAATTAAAATTTTTCGTCTCAGATTTTACTATTTTTACGCGTGTTGTGTCGTGTCTCGATACTCGTACTAGGTTTATGTTGTTAAGCATGTTGTTTCGTGTCTATTTTGCTAAATGTCCACTCAAACAGTAGTTAATCTTAAAAAAACCATTGTGGGAAACTTAAAAAGCTTACAATCCCCAACACTTTTAATATATTTAAAACTTATCTTCATTCATAGATCATGTTCACATTGTCGTGGGCATGGAAGTCTTGCTCGTGAACGTCTTGTTCACATTTTCATGGAATGGAAAACTTTTTGACAAGTGGAACACTTTAATCGGACCATTTTTAACCTTTAAATTTGAGCAGTTGGCTTGAAATATACATTTTTTCTCTTCTTTACACTTCCTTGCTCATCAACGGTTTAAACATTGAAAAAATATGTCGGAAATCGATCAATATGGGAAATAACGTCATGCTTCAGCTGAAAATCCAGTTCAGAAGTGGATTTTCGGTGGAAGTAACCCTTGTTCATTTCACGTAAATTAAAAACGCTCCCTCCCTTTCGAACAATCTTCCTACATTCAATTCATTCGTTTGCCGACGGCTAGTTAACATGGGCCACATCGATGATTATCTATAAGAACAATATTTGTGACATTTTGCAGCATTGTCATACTCCACTTTGTTATGTTGAATTCCTCAGGAAGCCCTTCCCTATGCAACACGTTATTTTGATTTATCATATGTGGCCGTAATGAAAGCGTTTATTTTATCTCAAATACCTTTGCTGCACAATACATATTAAATTAACTCTATATTAACAGTTTCGAACGCTTGTTTTAAGTCCATGAAATAGGGATATTCAACGAACTGTTCAATGATGAACGACGCTGGAATATCCAGCGCAAAGATCTGAGTTGCTTTATTGAGCCTTGAACTACGTAGTTATCACATGCAATTTTTGTTAAAAGATGATGTTGCGGATCTCAATGCAAAAATTAATAAGAAAAGTAACATGCGGCGGATAAAACTGAAAGAAGTAAGTTATTGAGCATAGGTATGTTGATTCCGGTCATTATTTTTTAGCTGTGTAACTCAGAATTTGACTGAATAAGTATTAGTTATTGTAGATAACAATTAGATATAGGCAAATTACAGAAAAAACATTGCGAGCGATAAACACTCCTGTAAGCCCATAACGTCACTGTCAGCCAACATTAAACGCACCCACAACAACAACCCATATCACATCATGGAACAATTTTAACAACGCACATCACATGATTGTCGGAGGCTGCGCTTTATCAGCAGAGGTTGTATTCAATTCAAAATTTGGATATAAAACCTTGTCTGCCTGCTTTAATTACCAACTCACAGCAGGTTTGATTTCATCCTTCTACATTCCGAAGAATTTTTTTTTTTTAATTCCGAAAAATAACATTTGTTAAGCATTTAAGTTAAGATATTTGCAAAATAGATATAATTGCAAATAAATTCTTAAATCTCGTGATGAGATAGTAGGTCGTAGGCCATATATGAGTACACTATCTTTAGTAAATCCGTCCACAATCCTTATGTAAAAAAAAATCAACATCACATGCTATTATAGAGGATTTTTATACACATATGCATACATACATATGTATACAGGTGAATTGAATTAACCATTAGCTATATATTTTTTTAACAAACAACAATATTTGTCCTTTTAGGATAAAGAAAAGGAAGTATATTGCATTTTACATGACCCGACAATAAGTAATCGAGTGGCCCCAAATCAAACGATCCTTGTGGGAAATCCACGGAGCGGCATAATCTCAATGGTTTTATGGGCAGTGTGGTACGGCCATCCATATTTCCGAAAAAAAAAAATTAATGATCATTGTCTGACAAATTTGAAGATTGACTGGGTATATTAGGGCTAAAAGCGAACAAAGCAACTAAAATTTAAATATTGTAGAAAATTGTTTTGTACTGCAAGATTTCGTTTTTTCTATAAATATTTTATTTCATGTGAAAATTTTAACATTTTCACAAGGCTCGTTTTAAAAAAAAAATCAATATAAGTGAACAATTATTATTTGGTTGTTAGTTAGCAATAAGAATCTCTAGCGCAGCTACGACGTCGCCACGTTGTTCTCTTAAAACCTTTTCCGCTTGTTGCTTGGGTATTAGCATTTCATTCATCTAAAATTTAATAAACTGTATATGACAAATGTATCGAGTGGGATCCGTTAGGTACTTACAATTAATTCAATGTCTTCCTTTTTCACTTGGACTTTTTGCAATTCCCGTTCCTTCGCTAGTTTTTCTTCATCTTCTTTGATTCGCTTGTCACCAAATTGCTCAACGGCCTTTAAGAAAATAATAATGTTGGATATTGTTTATTATAGTAGACCGAGTGCAAATATATACAAGATGTGTCTTCACAGAAGATGTGTCGAAGACTTTATCGGAAAATTCCTTGACATATATTAAGAAAAAAAACGTATGGGTGGGGGGGGGGGGGGGGGGGATTATGAAATGCATCCCCTCCGAGATGCCGAGGTTTTAAACAAATACATACGCTGCCCTGTTTTGACTGCTTTTGAAAAAAACATCTCCCAAATTAATGCGTGTTTGGTAACAAATGGGGCGTCATTGAACACGTAATTACGAGTATTTTAAATTTTCATCTCAAGTCTGTAGTTTTCAAGATATAATTCAAGCCAACTTGTTCAAACTATAAACCTTAAAAATGGGGTATTCCTTTGCAATAGCCCACTAAAATTAACTAGCAAATCTCGTATGAAATAATATGAAAAGAATGCGAAATCATTTGCATAGTCAGTTTATAGTTTGTAGTTTTTAACCCAGATATCGACGTTTAATTCTATGTATTATCCTCGATAATGGTTTTTTCAATCTAAGAATACGCAAATAATACGGTTTATGCCTATGGTTTCTGCAACAAAAAAGCGACTAACGACTGAGATTAGAATATGTATCTGAGACGATAGCCAGATAGGACTGCACCAAATATGAGGACATTTATTAGATCATTTTCCATGTTGAGGGAGACAGGAACAAAACCGAAATGGTTTAGTGACTCATATTCTGCATCAGAAGTCGTTCGTAGTTATTAAGATGTTTTATATTACTCCAGAAACGATTCAAATGCCTGTTTTTCGGAGAACTTACATCTGGAGAATTCTGTATTCAAAAGGCATGCATGTGTGTATACACAGGTGTTACAACCCGGAGACTCAGAGAACCTTTTGGAGTTCTGCAATTATATTCTGTGAAGACACTTTGCGAAAAACAACTTTATTAGTCGGATTCTGTAACCGTATGTCTTAATTCACCAAGGATGAAATCACTAATTTCCACAATTTATATACCTCGAATCGAACAGCTTACTCCAAGGCTTAATTTGAAACTTTACCTAAAATTTTTGTGAAATAAATTACAACTATAAGGTGATATATCACTGAAACAAAGAATAGAGATTTTGTTCCATTCATGCAGTTAGAGAATGGTGGAGCACGTGTAAGAAAATTCATGGATAGGGCGGGATGAATCCATTATATGTATTACCTCTTATTTATGGATACGTATGAAAGATATTGTTAATTCATCAGAAATAACAACCTTGGATGATTTGGAGCCTAGGATTGACAAGGCAGCTGCGAAATTGGAAAAAATAAGCATACGTAGGCCTTTTCAAGATGAAATCTGACCTGCATACAATACAGTTATACAGGGTTATACAGGTTATTTTTTTCTTTCTAAAATCTTTAAAAATATTTAATTTAATGCTTTTTCAGTTTCAATAAGTTGGGTCGTATCTCAAAAACTACTGACTTAAGATGAAAAAACCTGACGTTTTTCTTTTTGTTTATAAATACTATTTCCACGTTTTAAAGTTACATAAAGTGGGACTTAACAAGACATTTTTTTGAAAAAAATTACGACAAAATCAATATTGTATTTAAAAGTATAATAAATAAATCACTTTGGTTCTTCAATAACTTTTTATACATTAATTTTAAGGACACATTTACTTGGAAACAATTAAAGTATTCATAATTACAAGTTCAATGATACCATAATTACAAGTTCAACGATGTTACTATATACGCAAAAATTTGAAAGATGTTATTTTCAATAAGAGGCAAAACAGGGAGGCGTAAGCCTTTGCTTCAAACCACTTTATCTCGGAGAGAATTAACGTTTTCGCCATATTATTCGGAACACCCTGTACAGTTTATTTATTAATAAACATTTTACGAGGACCAATGACCAATTGTATGTGTCATTACTCCATTATATAGGAAATCCGACCTTACTTTACTTATTACTAGTCGATATAAAGTTTGACGATCCATTAAAACCACAAACACCTGTGGCGTTAAACTTTAATCTAATATGTACTAAGTCTTAACACACTATTGTAGAAGGAACACCATTCAAAAGCTTTAAAACATTATAAAAATCTGAAAACATCAAAAAGAGCATTGGAAACCGGAAAAAACTTCTTTGTCTTTCCCAAAATTATCCGAAAACACAACTCGCACGACAATACATCCACTTTTCATATAGGCTTTCAGTCTATCACTTTTCATTTTTACAGATTTTAACCGGGTTAACGTTCAAAATACGCTTGAATGACTCGAGAGACACGAAAGTGTTAAAGTAACACTAAAATATCGACGAAATGGCCTAAATATGTGGATAGCCTCGATTTTGTCGTATATTAATCAAGTGATTTATCTACTTAGACTTCACAGATAGCCCTTACTTTTTAACTTAGATGAAGCTCGGATCGATGTCGGACTGGATTGCCTCAGTCACCGCGATTTTAATAAAACTGCCCGAAATTGCACATCACAAGATTATTGAGATCTATTTCAACTTGTGCGGATCACGTAAGGACAGATATTTCCCTATTGCCTTGTCCCCGGGTTGACAACGCAGACGATTTGACATTCGGTCTAAATGTCTCCGTACAGTTCATAGAGTTCGCTTGTATCCAAACTACCATATTCGAAGAATCTTGCATTCAAAACGCCCAAGAATATCTTCATCTGACTTTGCTGACGTCCATGCCTCGCCATCA
This sequence comes from Volucella inanis, assembly GCA_907269105.1. Lineage (NCBI taxonomy): Eukaryota > Metazoa > Arthropoda > Insecta > Diptera > Syrphidae > Volucella > Volucella inanis. The sequence continues at coordinate 215,954,417 of OU026153.1, forward strand.
TAGAGCAGGACTACGATAATAAGGATTAGGGTTTTATATAGAGTATCCCTAAAGTTTATTGGCAATGCCTTATTACACAATTGTATTGAGCCAAAGAAACAGCGATTGGTAAGTGAAATTCTTCATTTTTGTGTCATTATCAGAGGTAATAGAGAAACGGAGAAAAAAAAGTAGGCTATCCTTTAAATATATCGACTATGCCTGATAACAGAAAAATTCGTTGAACTACTTCAATAATAAGTAATTACTTCTAATTACTTGTAATAAGTAACAAATTGAAAAAGATAAAACGCCTTGGCTTATAATAGTTAATGAGACTGTGGGTTGTAAAGAAACAACTTGAATACGTACTTAAGTCCGTCTAAATCACATACAAGATGAAGGCATATTAATTTGGTCAAATGAACTATAAATAGAAACTATACCTTTAGTTAAGGAAATGGATAAATGCAAGGAAACGGAACGTGATTTTTCACCAAACAATCAAGTTATCTTCGAATGTTATATTTGGTGGCTTATTAAAGGTTAGAAAGCATCAAAACATTGCTTACAATTGAGATATCGGGGGCAGATATTTCTTTTTCCTCAGCATAGTCTGTAACACGTTCTAAATCAGCAGCTCCACCGTCGTGTTTTGTGGCTTTTTTTTGTTTTTTGTCTTGTACTTCGTCGGTGCCATTAATTTCTGCATTTTCACTCATTTTTGTTAATTATTTTTAATTTGGAATAATTTACCGAGCAGCGAGGTTAAAAGAATGGAATATTTTTATGTCAAAAGTGTCACTTGTGTGTACTGCACACAGTGTTCGAATAATAATAGATCTGTTTTTATACAATGAGTAACAACGCCTGAGAACTGCTTAAATCTATGCTACTAAGGAGCCTACGAATATAAAAATTATTCTTCTACTCTTGTTTTAATCTGCTTTCTCAATACCCACAGATTTTTGTTATTGATTAAGGTTGTGAGATTGGAATAGCCGTTAATTATATCCACTTTTTGTGTTTGGGATTCATTTTTAATTTTAATGTCATAACCTCATTACGTCGCCCGGGATACATTGGTATTGAAGGCAATTCATTCGCCTATCTACTTTTCTTATAGGTTCCATTAGTAGAGCTTGACATCTATCATAGTTTAATTCACCTATAGTGGGGATTGGCGGAAAATAATTTATTATGGAGTAGCTTACGCAACAGTTTAGTCTATAATAAATAACTTTGAAAATGTATATGCACTGGAAAATAAAAGAAAATTAATTTAAACGACACTGTGTGCACGGAATTCAGTGTATTTCAGAACGTCCAAGTTTATTCAAGTATTAATAATTGAAAAATTATTTAAATAAAAAGTTTTATAGAAGTAAAAACAATTTTCATATCCGATTGGAAGTGAATTCTGAATATAAGCCAGAAATTTTTGTCATATCTAGTCACATATTTTATACTATAAATTAATTTGTCCTTTTCGAAAATGTATCCTTATTTGTCTTCTATGCACTCTCAGAAGAAAATTTGAATTATATATTTCATTTTAGAATTTACTCAGAATACACCGGCACATTTAAAGTGAAATGTCAAATGTTGCCGCATGACCAAACAGGACTTATTTTCGAATAATTGACTATGAATTAGGTATAAAGTAATAATTTTGTAATGAAATCCGAAAAATATGTCTCCATATATGATACAACCTATTTTTTATTTAAATCTTTATAACTTTGGTATTATTTTATTCCAAAGTTTTTGGACTTAAAAATTCACAAAAACACAGATTTTGTGGAAATATTGGGTCAAGAATTCCGAAAGTGATACCAGAGCATTATCAAACGAACAAATCTTCGAAAATCATTAATGACATTTCTCATAAATTAATAAGTACTGTTGCAAAGAAGTAAAAACAAATATTCTTTTATTACTGTAGATCTTTTATTTTATTATTATTTAAAAACAATTAAAATGACAACAGAACTCAAAACAGCTAAAAAGAAATATACTCAAAATGATTTACGACGTCTGATGAAGGAGCAAAAATCTAAGACGCAGCAGCGTGTAGTCGAGCAGAAGATTGATTCGCCTTTAGCAAAATATCCTTTTAAAATTCTAACTTGTATTGCTTTATTTGCACTTTATCTTAATAAACTTTTTCCTTAACTATTCTCTTTTACGTACAACGATCAAGGTCAGCTCACTTGCATACTCTGCAAAAGCGTAGTACGCTCAGGATCAGTTTGGAAAGTTCATATTAATACAAAAGCCCACAAAGCAAATGTCGAAATTGCTAAACAAATGAAGGAACAGCTAAATCAATCCTCGTTAATTACCAATCCCACCACACAACAATATCTCAAGAGACCAAATAAATTAACCGCAAACACACAAAATGCCGCCACTAAGGAGAAGAAAATAAAACTAGAAAATGAAGAACAACCTGACATTGTTAATGGAAATCCAATTCCAAGTGATTTTTTTGATAATCCAAAGAGAATTAAATCCATCCTCAAAAAAGAACCTCTGGAAAATGGTTCAAAGATGGAAGTTGATGCTAAAGACGAAATTCTGCCTGAAGGATTTTTTGACGATCCTATTAAAGACGCGAAAGTACGAAATTTAGAATATAAAGATCCACAAGATGAAGAATGGGACCGATTTCAACGTGAAATTAGAGAAGAAAATACACTTTCTAATGCTATCATCGCTGGTGAACAAGAAGAAGCGACAGCGGAACGTCAAATTAAAGAGATCGATGAACAAATAGAAAAATGGTCCAAAGTTCTTGATCTTGAAAAGAAGAAGGAAGTTGTTTCGTGCAGATTCAAAGAGCGTGCAATAAAAATGGAACAAGGGAGTTCGGATGAAAGTGATGAAAGTGGAGGTGACGATGACAAATTTGACGAATTTCCTGACTGGCGAGCGAAGAAATTTCATCGATAGACTGTTTCATTTTTGTATTTCTTGTTGACTTAATAAAATCACGTAAAAACAAAGCGTAGAGTGGTCCTATATAATTTTGCCTCTGCGGATTAGAGATGTATACAATGCTTTCCTAGTTGTACAAGACAGAGTTTTTTTTCTTTTACTCAATTGCCTTCTTGTTTTCTTTATTTAATCTCAACGCTAGTGTTATCAGAATTAATCAGACAAAGACCCATATAAGTAATGTTTTGTCGAGGTGGCCAGTGCTGAAAGATTTTTTTAGTCTGACTGTTGATTGGTTGGGATTCTTCAAATTCCTCCATTGAATTGGGTGTGATCGTGCATGCTATACTTCCCTAAGTACCCTAGCTTTGCCTCTATGAGGGAATGTGTGTATAATTCGCATCCATATGAGCGGTGCTTTCGTTATTGGTAGCATTCGCCGTTTTATGGTTTCATTTATTTCTTCTCTTATTCTCAGCTTGCTAAATCGCACATCATAAAAGGATGTCAAGATAATTGTTCTGCGTGAGGTGTATTAACGGAGCTATCCGGTCCGAATGTTGCTATCCCTGTATGCTGTCTATGGTTCGTTAGCTTTTGGTTGGTTGCTAACAATGTGGTTTTTACGTCATCGACTAGTTAGCAATTCATGTGCAGCTAATAATAGCACTAGTCATCGCCAGATTGACGTAAGTTTGTGCCTGCCCTAATCATACAAAACCCACCTACCAGCACTTGAAAATTCATCACGAGGATCTGGAGTAATAAAAACAAAAACCTTTCAAAATTTTCATACTTAAGGATACGGTTTTTTTTTGGGGGTGACTCCGAAATGACAATCAATTTTAAATAAAAACAATGTTTTCGAAATTAATTTTTGCAAAGGATTCCTTTTCTATTTTATTAGAAGAATTTTAGAAAATTGTCTATATGATAAATTTTATTGTATAAAAGATTATTTCTTTTTATTTACATTACTAAATGTAAAGAGCTTGTTGAATTTTTTGTTGTTAGCCTTGTTTTTTGGGCCCTAAAAAGTGTGAGAAAACAGAATATAAGTTTTTTTTTTTTTTTTTTGTTATCTCGAAAGGAAATACCAAAATTTTTCTTACCTTTCCATGAAATTTCGGTTTTAGTATAGTGCCGTGTGCTTTTTGTGCACCACCTTGAAATTTCTTAAAGTCAACATTCTTATAGTCGAATGCTACTGGTTTCTCCGAAGACTGGCCCACCTTATTTCCTTTAAATTTTCTAAATTTCTTTTTATTCTTCACATTGCCATTGTTTGTTTGTTTTTTTGAGATTTGTGAGGGTATTCCTTTTGAAGGGGATGATTGTGTGTCTTGTAAATTTTCAGTGACTGCTGGTGTGTTCAGATGTTCTGTATAGGGTTTTGTTAGATCCAAATTTCCTTCATCAGTTTCAGCTAAATTCTCTGTTTTAATTTTCTTTTTTTGTGGCGACTGGTCGTGGTTTGATGATAAATTAGGATGTTTTCGTTTTAGCGACTCCTTTAAAGGAACGTTGTACATATTGTCTACTTTTCCTTCAGTTGATTGGTCTTCCTTTAAAACCTAGATAACAATATTTATAAGTATTTTAAGTTATTTTAAGAGGAAGTATTTGTTACATTTACAAGTTCATTTTGTGTTGGGCAAAGTCGTTTCTTCTGATTTTCTGCTTCGATCCTTTTAAGTTCTTCCTTTTTCTCCTGTTCAGCTAGTGGGAGCATGGCTATGTACCGAGCATACGGGCTGACAAACTGTATTTGTTGAACTTTTTGCAATTTTTGTTTGATTTCTTCATCCTAAAAAAAAAAAAAACAACATATATACTAAATATATTCATTGTTACAAGCCACTGTTTACTTCTGAGTTCTCTGGAGTATCGAAAACACTTAATATGGGGTTGCATAGATAGTTTTTCTCAAAATGGCTTTCTTTCGCGCTCTTAGATTTAAAAAGCGTCGGAAGATCATCGCGAAATTCAGCCGAATGTGACAAATCATGCGGACAGTACAATTTGCTGTTGTAATCTTTCACATTCGATACCACTGATCGATGAATGCTATCTCTTTCTAAAATTGGCTTTACAAGAGGCTGTTCACGTGCTTTGTGAATAATCTGATGTAATGCGTGTAAATTCTGACGAACGAGTGGTGGGATCGGATTACAACAAGCTAATATACCTTGCATTTCACGCGGCAAACTTTCGGATATCTGCATCATCATGTGATTTGGAAGTACATAGCCATAGCTCTCATCTTCTTGTCTTGCAATTGTGTCTCGCCAACGAAATATCTCTTTTAATGCGAATAGCTGCCTGTTGTCGAAAACCCTTTTTGACTTCTGGTAAATGTCCATGTGAGAGTCTTCAATGATTTTCGGCTTGTTGTAGCGCTTTTTACAGATTTCTGTGCATCGTTGATAGACTGATCGTAGAATGTTGGTCTGATTGTTTGCTTGCGATAAAAGTTCATTGGTTAATTTTTCATATATGTAAATAAGGTTATGCGTATCTTGACGTGCGTAAGTAATCAGCTCTGCAGGCAAGGGTCGAATACGCCAATCAGCCAATTGGAACGTTTTATCGGCTTCGATGTCACAAAAATGTTTAAGAAGATAAGCTAAAGAGAGGCGAGCTAAGTTAAGAGTTTTTGCCGCTTGGTGTGTATCGAACATGTTGACAATGTAAAGCGAGAGATCTCGTTGCAGCCATTCTACATCTGAGTCCGCACCGTGAAGAATTTTAACTACTTTTGGGTTTGTAAAGACTTCATTCAACACGTGTAAATTCTCTCTTAACTCAAGTGCGTCCAAAATGTAGTCTTTTTGACGTGTAGAAATTTGAACTAGACACGTTATGCCTTGAAATGTTCTATACGAATGATGTTCAACATCGATGGCAATTTCATTAAACTTTTTTAAATCCCGCAGTGTGGAATTCAGTTTTTCAATTGTATCAACATATATGAGTTGAGTCTCTTCCAGGGATCGTGGAGGAATTGGATTCTTCTTTCTTAACTGAACACTTGGTGGTTCAAATTTTAATAACTCAAATTCATAAGGATGCAAAAAGCTAAAAATATTAGGTTTTTATAGAGCACATGAGATTTAGCTTAGTTTGAACTACCTTGCAATATTTCCATCATCATCGAACTCTGGAAGCACAGCTAAAGGTTTAAGAGAATTCGGTTTGTAATTGATCCGCGGAATAAAAGGTGTCTTAGCGCTGTTGTCCACTGACATTTGAAATTTAATTTGTGGTCGTGCTACATTCCTAGCCGTAATCAACCTATGAATATATTCAAATAATCTATGGTTCAATTACAAACTGCTTCTTGATATTAACCTTGCAGTTGTTGGACCCGATTCATTTCTTGTTTTTGTATTCCAACTTCCAGCTCCTTTTCCAGGTGTTGCTTCTGTTAGCCGTGATTCAACGACCACAGTTTGTGGATTTTTTTTAATTCCCGAGAGTTCATCCAAATGAGAGTTTACACGTTCCAGCATAGAATCGTTACACTCTAACAGCATCTCAAATTGTTCGTCTTGTTGACGCCTATTTTAAGTTAATATACTAAAAGACTTTGTTTAATTTAAAGAAAAGTTATCTTTGTACCTCTGGATATTTCCTTTTATATTTTGAAATTTTAAAACTTTTGATATAACTCCCATGATGCGATATGATTGAGAGTCCACAATTTTTCCAAAGGTGGGGTAAGAACAATACAAGTCCCTTGATGCACCTGATGGAAATGTATTGATTCTTTTGGTAGCTTCAATTATTTCATTAAGCCCGTTCTGCATGTGAAATTTAAGTTTATTAGCAAATTTTATTCTTGTTACGAATTGCTCTTACCTTTGTAAACTCTTCTATTGTCATATTTCCAATTTCATGTTGTGTGTTTGGTTTTTTCGGTGTGTTCTTAGCAAAATCCTGTCCAAACTTGTTTTTTGGTCTTTTCTGATTCATACTTGTTCTTTTAATTTGCTTTTTGTTGAAATTGTTTTAGGGAAAAAATAAAATAAAATCCACACTGCACAAATACGGTGGATACATTATAAATGTCAAAATTAGGAAAGAGTGAGGTTAGATGAAGCAAAACAAAACTTCATTAGCATGACAATACAGGTCATTGCCAACCAATTATCTGTTTTTTTTTTTTTTTTTATTAATTCTAAAATAAAACTAATGTTTCGCTTGGTATTTTATGGGGCTCTCGTTTGAGCAGTCAGCGGTTGGGCACACTTCAGCGTACTGCGAATAGGAAAGAACGAATATTTGCAAATTTTAACATTTCTTTCACAGCTACTTTTTCATTTAGTGGCAGCAACCTGCGAAAAAAAAAAAAACAAAACGAAACAGCCAATATAGATATATTTTGTAATGTAATTTGGAATGCGAGTACAATTTGACAGTTTGCAAAGAGCATTCACTTATTAGCGGAAAATTAAGCGAGCCGTTGATATCTTTGCAAAAACCAATTGAATTTAAGTTTTTTTTTTTTTTAATAATCCACATTATCCAATGGAAAGTAACTTCAGTTTGTATTATTTTATTATAAGATGGAGTTTTAATTAGAAGATAATGAATGATGAATGAATTACATATACACTAGTGAAATTCACAGACTACACCAAATATCTGATAAGTACATCAAAAGTAGATCTTCATTTATCATATTCTCTGCTCTATTTACCACATCCTTGGTAATATGTTCAGCTGTATTTAAATTGAATGTACTTTCTGCGATGGTTGTCTAACAGGGATTGGTTATTTTGAATGCATGTGATGTGTTCGTATATGGACTGTTTGAGTTTATGGCACACAAATCCTTTCACCATGACGAATTTCTTCAACTACGTGGACAAAAACCCATACTTACTAGTACTAACTACTAATGAAAAAGGCTACTTCTATGCGTGATGTTTCGTTCAAGTCGTACAATGAAAGCTTGAAAGTCTTTTCGAGTGCCTTTTCAAAAAGTTGAATCGAGAGAAAAATAAATTGTTGGGAATAGTCAGTCTTGTTTACGCTATTTATAAAATGAAACAAAATCTATGTAGGTTCGTGGAATATCGTCAAGTCCTTCTGACTTGTAGCCCTTCGATGCTTCGATGTTTAATCTAATTAGGATGTAAATTTTAATCTACGATCAAAGCAAAATTTTTCATTAGATATATAATCTTTTATCTACGATGAATTTTTTGTCAGTAATTTTGTTTTCGATTGGCCCAGCAGAAGCTCCCTTTTTGCACTTCGTAGCGAAAAAGTGACAAAACTATTTCTTCATACTTTCAGAATCAAAATTTTACTTCTGGTTTGAGTTTCAAAGCAAAATTTCTCTTCTATGTCAAAATGTACTAAAACATATAACTATGTATAGACGTCAAACAGTATTGTGTCAAACTAGATTTCAGTTTTCGTGCAAACGGCTGAGGTATGCCGATTTATTATTTTGAGTGTTCAAATTAATTCGCAAACAAATATAACATTTCTTTAATTTTAGTTGTTGACCTTATACAGAATAATAATTATCTAATAGCTACCGACATCTCTGCAACAGATGCCGCCACATTTAGCAAAAAGAATTTCCAGTCTACCAACCATCAGAACTTAAGACTTTACTAGCGCACATTTTACCCATCACCCCATTTCAATTTGACATTGAAAATTGGTTTTAGAATTTTTGTTCCGCGGTAGTAGTCGGTTTATTTTGTTAATGTAACATTTTTAAAATTGGTCTTTGTTATCCAAGAAAAATTATTTACCATAAAAAATAAATAATTGATAAACGAAATCATTGAAGAAAAACGTACGTAACATATGTTAAATAAATCACCACAATTCAGTCTCCAGTGCGGTGTATGTTTTAATTATGACATTAGGTTATAAAACCGCGAAAAACTTATCAATTAAAACCCAAAAACTAATTAATTTCATTCTTTTGTTTAGTATATTTTATTTGAACCGTTTTTGTGTACGTTTGTGTACATGAAATTCAGTAAAAAAAATGTATGTAATTAGTAAAATAATTATGTAATCTCAATATGCGTTACCAAATTGAACTACACTAGAAAATTCGAATACTATTACAAATCAGGTTAAAAATAATCAGCGTGGTTTTTCAGCAAAATCTTTTTAGAATAATCGAATAAAAACGACACAATGGAGGAATACGCCAGAGAGCCTTGCCCTTTTCGAATTGTTGACGATTGTGGTGGTGCATTTGCAATGGGATGCATAGGTGGTGGCGTTTTCCAGGCTATCAAAGGTTTTCGAAATGCGCCTTCTGGATTCAATCGAAGAATGGTAAGTATAATTTTTGCTGATTGGTTATTTGTTATCAGTAAGATTGATTCTTCTAGTTTATTGTTTATGCCATTATGTTCCCACTTTGCTGTCTGTTGCTGGGAAAGTGAAGATGCTCATTCAGTTATCATATTATTCGGAGTTTCTATGCTTCAAATGGTTATTATTATTAGGGTACAACTTTTATGTCAAGTTATTCATAAACATCATAATTGCATTCAACGTGCCTTCATTGACTGAAAAAATCGTATACATACATAAATATAAGTCTTTAGTGTATATTCGATGAACATAAAAATCATCTTGAGCGTACTATAGATATTATAGATATGGTTGTATCCATTTCTCTATAAACGGAAAATTCCAAAAGAAAGATCTCTACGGGCTCTTGTGAGAATCTATTCCCTTGCCTCATAGAAAATAACTGGAAAGATGAGTCTTAAATACGGCTTTCTTGGTCGATCAGAACAAAAAATACTACTTAAATTCGGCTTTTTTTTACATGTTGAAATTAACCTGAAATGCACATACACTATTTTAATTTAAATTATGGGAATTTTTTATATTTTATGAATGCGATCACATTTATTTTAAATATTTGACAGTTTGTTTCAGTTTCAGCGAATTATATAGGTAACAACCTTTATAAATTAACTGTTTTCTGTTATGGTTCTCGAATATATTTCTTTGCTTCACTTTATAGTTATTCGCATGGCTGTAATTCAGGTAACCAGGTATCACGGCATAGCTATACAGGGTGTTCCGGATAGTGTGCCGGAGTTTAAGTAGAGATTCCTTGATATATTTTCAAAAAAAAATTTTTTTTTTTTTGTGGGTAGAGGGGGGTTGAAATGGATCTCCTCCGAGACACAGAAGTTTTAACCAAAGTCTTATACTGCCCTGCCATGAGTCCTATTGTAAATAATATCTTTCAAATTTACGCGTGTATGGTAAGAAATGGGACCTCGTTAAAGTTGTAAAGGTCTCAAAGTGAATCTTATTCTAAAATGAATGTGTCAAAAGTTATTAAAGATCAAAAGTGATTTTTTTTTTTTTTTAAATTTAAAGTTCTGACTTACCCCTTTTTTCGGAAAAAATATTTTTAAACCACCCATTTTTTTTTTAAATATGTACCATCTCAAGTCAGTAGTTTTCAAGATATGACCAAACTTATTGCAACAAATAAAACATTAAATTAAAAATTTTTAAAAATTTTTATAAAAAATATACAAATATTGATAACACGATTTTATTTATTGATATATTATTGTCTAAAATACGTTTCATAAAATATTTTCAAATTCTTCGGCAACACAGGTAGCATATTTTACTCAATTGTTATTAAAGTATTAATTTTGAATTAATGACTTAGATTCGCTTGAAACATGCTACATTGTACTCTGATATCAAAGATTATAGGTATCTATTTATTTTGTCGCTTTTCATTTTTTTTTTCCATTTTCATTAATTCATTTATTAAGCATACCTAAAGCACTACGCTATTATACATACAAGGTGTCTCAAAAGAAAGTCCACATTTGTTTTGGTTATTGCGTGAACGCAACTATTTCGTGGGGCGCGGGGGGTGTGTCAATCGGTAGCCTGGCTCTTGGGAATTTAATCGCTATGGAGCGTTTCTTGGGAGCGAACCGTGTGTTGTGCGTACGCGAGTTTTATAAAAACGGTTATTCGGCGACTGTAGCGCTAAGAAAATTCTGCAACATTCGACATATTCGTCACTTGCCAAATGGGTCAAGAAGTTTGAAGAGACCGGTTCAACACTAGAAAAACTAAAATCCGGGCGTCCAAGATCTTCAAGAACCGTCGAAAACGTAGACAGTGTCACCCAGTCTTTTCGGGACGATCCGAACCTTTCAATTCAGAAGCGTGCTGTGGTCTTAAACGTGCACAGATCGTCATTATTGCGCATTTTGCATAAAGACTTAAAACTTCATCCCTACAAAATTCAGTTGGTGCAAGAATTAAAGCCTCAGGATGCTGGTCAGAGGCTTGGCTTCGTAAACCAGATGATTGAGAGTTTTCCGACGTTTACCAACATCTTGTTTTAAGATGAAGCCTATCTTCATCTTAATGGACACGTTAACAAGCAAAATTGCCGTTACTGGAGTGCAACCAATCCAAAACAAAAACATCAGAAACCCCTACATTCGCCTAAAGTGACTGTATGGGCTGAAATGTCGGCGCGAGAAATTATCGGCCCTTACTTTTTTGAAGATAAAAGGAGACGCACAGTTACGGTGAATTCAGAGCGTTATGTGGAGATGTTAGACAACTTGTTTGAGCTTGAGTTGCAAAACTTTCCTGGTTATAACCAAAGAACATTGTTCTCTGGTTAGCAGGTCTCTGCTAAGAGTTCGTGAAATCTTCCCTGGCAAATTCATCTCTAGGCGAGGTGACATAAGTTGGCCTCCACGTAGTCCCGATTTGACACCTATGGACTTTTTCCTGTGGCGTTATATCAAATCTAAAGTTTACGCCAACAAATCGACTTTCCTGGCATAATTAAAAGAAAATATCAGTCACGAAATGGCAGCCATCACGGAGAATACCTGCCGAGCCGCCATAGGCAATTTAAGTGCTCGATTAAAAGAATGCCGTGAACGCAACGGTTTACATTTGGACGATGTCATTTTTAAAAAATAAATTCCCAAACACTGCATTTTAATATATATAATCATTTTTTTAATAAACTTCTAACTTTTTTTTTAATATTTTTTTTTAAATGTGAACTTTCTTTTGAGACACCTTGAATTACATATTTATTTAATCTCTTAAAAAATAGCATTGTGCTTATATACATTAAAATTTAATTCTAATTTAAGTTCTTCGGGCAAGGAATTAAAGATTTGAAAACGTTTGTTTATTGTATTTCTATAGCTTGGCAGTCGTAAGTTATTAACATTTTTTAATTCATATGGCTGAATTTCCCCAAACATATCTAATTCAATTGTTATAATAAACAGACAAATTTTACATTTTTGAATACTTTTTTAACTAAATAGTTCACGTGTTTATCAAATTTTAAATTGCTATCAATGATAACACCTAAATAATTTATTTTGTTTACTTATTCAATATTTTTGTCTTCTATGTTTAAATTTATATTGCACTGTGCTTAAAATACCATGGACGTCGGCTTTTATAAATTCGTCTTAAGTTCTTTCGAGTTCTCTGGTTAAGATAATATATGGACCATTCAATGTTACGAATACTAGAACTTCTGTATTAATATCCCTCTGTCGATATAGGATATAGTTTAAGGCAATTTCACAAGAGTGATGAGCTCATGAACCGAACTGGGTTTGTATTTTGGCTATCTTCTCGATTATCTTTTTATAAACCGGCAACGCGTTCACTGGTTGATAGTCTTCATATCGTATCAAGCTCGCAACCTTCTGAATTGATGTAATCAACGATTCTTTCTATTAACTTGGAAAAAATCCCGATATTAAAGATTTATTTACTATTTCAACAAGTAAGTTTCCCATTACTTCAAAAGCGTATAAAAACATCTTTAGGCATAAAGTTAAAATCTTTCTTTTGTTTCATTTTTCGTAGAACTTCAAATACTCGTACATTAAATGGATTCACAGTACTAAAAGTAAATTGACTTTAGTTTGTCTATTTGACTGGCCGATTTATTTCTGCTCTAAAAAAAACGTGTTATATGCATCTGCTTAATGTTATCCCATTGAAAATAATGTTCTTTTCAGTAGAAACTTTTTTTTCACCCCAGCACAAAAAAAAAAAAAAAAAAAGATCCTAGCATTACTTTTTGATCCGATTGCATAATAATTTTATTTTGCATGAAAAGTTTATATATTTTATATTTACTAGTTTCTTATTTAAATTGATTCTACGATAGTTTATAGGTCTGCTAATCACTTAGCTCACCCGTTTGACGAGTGCTAATGTCTTATAAGAATCTTATAAGAATATTTGCAAGTTTTTACACATTAACATTAGAAAAATAATAAAACAAGATAATTTATTGACTGATATAAAAAAAAAATAAGGCGGATTATTCAATGATATATATAAATTAGAATATTTATACCTATAGGAAGGAATATAAAAGAGAAGAAAAGCAGGAAAGGAATTTTAATAGAAAGATAAAAAGAAGAAAAAAAGTTGTTCTGTAGTAAATCATAAATATCTAGTAAATTATCTAGTAGGTGCTCAGATATTCAAGTAAAGAAGAGAAATGTCTAGGTTTCTTCCAGCGATGTAAGAAATTGACGGATCTTGAAATGAGTATTACCAATTCGTGTTTTCAATAAAGCGATGTTTTTGTTGGCAGCATGGGGTGGAGCACCAGTTCTTCCACATTGATGTCATGTAAATTTGGGAACTAATAATCGGTGATCATCGCATTGTACCGGTGTTTATTGACAGTAACTTGTGCTCCGGCCTCATAAGGTTTTATGATGGCAGCAGCATTCAATCCGCATCATATCATACATTTTTTTGGATGCAATGCAATCTGATCTTCTTGAGGATTGTCGTCTTGAGGATAACGTTGCCGTTTAATCAGAAGTGAGCCTCATCACCGAACTGATATTGTACGGTAAAAAGTGGGTCAACTTCCAGTTGATTTAAACCTCATTCAATAAATATTTGACGCAATACACAAGCTTCCACAGCTGCGATATTTCCTTCCGAACGCACTGTTCTCGTTTTTGTTGATGTGTGAGTATCCAATGGCGTGAATTGGTTGCTCAATTTTTCGATAACTCGATGAATAGTACACTCAGGTGGCTGATGATGTCTACCGTACATTTCACGATGTGATCTATAAGTTTCGCGAACAGAACTTAGTTTTTGGAAATAAACTTCAACGATTTGGAATCGTGACTTCAATCTTTCCATGATGAAATGAAAATCTGTACTGATTATTTCAGAATCTGACTGAAAAAAAACCTTTTATGTTGCTGTTTATATTTAAATTTAAAATAACGATATACCGGTAAACAAACTGCGATGTTAGATTTATTTCAGCTATTTTCTACCGAAATTCTATTCACTGTTTATTTTAAGATAAGGTTCATTGGGCTTTTACTCGTCATTCTACTGCAAATCTGTTTGACACTCATTTATATAAGTGATAATCGATAAAAAATGGCCTATTGCTTTAGGTATAAAGTTTGATGTTAACATACAGCAATGGAAAACGTAATGGCCAATTAAATTTTTAAATAATTATTTTTAAATCTCTTAATCCTAATTTCGTCCACTCTTACTAGAATTAAACAAAATATTGAGTTAATTGATTGCGTTTTTTTTTTTTTGTTTTTTGTAATCACGTCCACTGATTTTAAAAGGGTGCTTTTGAGAAACGATTTTGAGATATCAAAATCAATGAAGCCAAACAAAAAAAAAAATCAAAAAAATTAGCAAGATTTATTTTATTTATTATTTCAAAGTAATATTTTTACTGTCAATTTCACCAATTCACTTAATAACTTAATATAGTCCATTATATACCCACTATGTACACTTTTAAGACGTAAAATTTGAAAAGTGCAAAGAAATAATAGTATTATTTTGTCTTTTAGTTGGGCAGTTTATCAGCGATCAAAACTCGTTCGCCCATAATTGCTGGAAATTTCGCTGTCTGGGGTGGAATGTTCAGTACCATTGACTGCACATTGGTGCACTTCAGGAAAAAGGAAGATCCATGGAATTCAATTATAAGTGGTGCGGCGACTGGTGGAATTTTAGCAGCTAGAAACGGTATGTCATCTAATTAAAATGCATTTATTGTTTTATTTTATGTTATATGTATTGTGTCTTTTTACAGGAATTCCCGCAATGGCAGGAAGTGCTATAATTGGCGGTGTCCTCCTTGCACTTATCGAAGGCGTTGGTATTTTATTCACACGTATGTCAGCAGAACAATTCCGAAATCCAGCACCGCCCACTGAAGATCCGGCTGTATTAGGCGATCCGTCAAAAAGCTTTAGCTTTGGGGCCACTCCCCAAGGACAATATCAATAGCCGTCATCGTCGCAAACAGACATATAAAATTACTTATCCTTGTATTTTATTCCTCTATCTGTTTAGTTCGTTTCGAGTCGTAGATACATTTTTCTACTATGGCAAGCAAAAACAAAAAAAAAAAAAACCCTTTTACAAATAAATAAGCTTCAATGAGATGTGTATAGTACCATCCTAAAAAAAGCCCTCTCTAGAATAGAGATAACGTGTGTGCATGAATTATGAAGTAAAAATAAAATTGATTTTTGTGTGAGTGGAGACAAAACGAATGACTGTTCGTCAGCGCGCTGAATAATTATTATTATTATTATTATTATTATTATTATTTTTTTTTTTTTTGTTTAGCGACATTGGACACCTTCATTCGTTTTTCTTTTTAAAGGAATTGACTCTCACCTATGTCCTATAACATTCAGCATATTTGAAAATTTATCGTTGAATCGATTTGACAGCACTTTTTGTTGCATGCTGTCGGGAATGATTTATAGGTAAATGGCTTGTTTTAGAGCCAAATCGAGTTAATGACGCTTCTTTTTGCGGCAAACTTAATTTATATTTGTTGTAGAATGCCTAAAGGAGAACGTTTTTTTTTCTTCCTTGATAGGATCATTCCTAATAAAAGAAAAACTAATGAATTGAGCCTATCCTGTTTAGTATATTGTACATAAAATAATACCGAAGTGATTTTTTTTTTCATAATTTACATTTAAATTATATCTTTCGTTGCAACAAAAATAGAAAAATAACCTAAATATATACATTATACACAATTGAAAATAATGTCTTTTGATTTGTTGTTGCCCGCAAGAAAATAATTTATAACAGGTTAGCTTCAATTTTGATGTGTAACATTTATGTCTTAAACATCTTATCATCATAAATATCCATACAATATTCAACAACAGCGTATACAACTAAAAGACGGCGCTCAACACCACGTTTGTGCTTATCCGTTATGAGGGGATAAAGAGGGTCAGGTTTGCTTAAACGATCGATAAAATCTGTTAGAACACCACCAGAAAATACTTGAAGTCGGTCCCATGTAGTTTTGCGAATACTGAAAGTAAATTCAGTTATTAGTGTAATTCAGTTGCATCCTAACAAGGTAAACTAACATGCAACACTGATAAAGTGGGGCCAAAATGTCTAGGAAATCTTTATTGGGGTTACCAAACGCTTTGCCATTATCGATAAGAACCACACGCTCTTCACGGGTCTCATAATGATGACGATCGCCGTTCTGTATAAGATAATCAAATATAGCCACATCGATTAGATCAAGAAGTCTTGTTGTTTCGAGTTTGTTTTTAAGAGATCTAAACAGAAAATTTGTGATTTTTTGAATAGTTTTGAATCCAGAGAAAAAAACTTACTTGCAATAGTTCATATCTTCTTCCCAAGGTGCTTTTACGCCTTCCTTATATGTTCTCTGCCATGGTGACCGTTTTTTAGCTAATGATCCGGGAATAAGGTAAAGAAGGACCCCTTCAATCATATTGTCTTGATCACCACATACCGTTTCGTCTTCATTGCAATAATGGCATTTACCATAAATGCAGTATTCAGTTGAATTTTCTCCTTCTGCAAAACAAAATTTATGAAATTTTAGGAACTTACTATTAAAATTAAGCATAACAATATTTGACATTAAACATTTTTAGGAGGTCCCTATAGTCCTTGTACATTTAAAAGTTACTACAATACATGTAAGAAGTAGTGGCATTGCAGAAAGATGGCAATCCTCAAGTTGTAAGAAGAAGAGTGGTGGCAGCAGAATGAGAACGAAGAAACCGGTTGCAGGTAGCTTGGAAATTGGTACAGTTGTCAATACCCAATCAAAGTTGTTTCAACATATTCATTGCGTCACGAAAATTCAAGCGACAAAGTTGTTTAGCCGTCAGCAGCCGTATTTTTTAAAGTGTGATTCATCGCGAGCTTTGATTTATAATGTAAAATAAAACACATAAATTTGAAAGTGAACTTAAAATTTTTATTATCGGCTAAAAGAACAATTCATGGCATTTACTTTTTGAAAATTATATCATGTAAACGATGGCTACGACTACGTCTTAGGTGGTCCATTCGGAAGATCCATTTTTAGGCGACTCGTTCGAGCATAGCGACTGGCATCTCGCGGATAACACGAGTAATGTTGACGTCCAAAGCGTCAATCGTAGCTATTTTATTCTTGAAGGTCTGAGACTTTACATATCCCTAGAGAAAATAGTCCAAAGGTGTGATATCGCACGATCTAGGCGGCCAATTTACCATAATGATTTAATGATAAATGATTTCTCAACAAGTCCATTGTTTCACGCGCTGTATGGCTCGTAGCGCCGTCTTGTTAAAACCAGAGCTCATCGAGACCATGTGCTTGAAATTTTGGAAGCACGTAGATCGTAAACATGGCGCGATAACGGTAACATTCTGATTTACCTCATATGGACCAATGATTCCACCAGCCCATAAATCACACCATACCGTTGTTTTTAATTGATGTAATGGTAGCTTATCAGTCCAAATACGGCAAGTTTATTTATTAATGTATCCATTGAGCCAGAAATGGGCTTCATCACTGAACAAAATTTCACGATAAAACACAGGGTTTTCATTGAGTTTTTCCGGAGCCCATTCACTGAAAATATGACGCAAATTCAAGTCGCCTGGCTTCAATTCCTGCACAATTTTGTACGCTTTTAGCTCGAGATCCTCACGTGAAATACGCCAAGTTGTCGAATACGCCAAACCAAGCTGCTGAGAACGACAACGAATCGATTCGTTACGGTATTCGCGTACGCTCTTAGCTACAGCTGCTATAGTCTTTTTACTACGTGCTGGATGTGGTCTAACCGGTCGAGTATGATCGACTAATGTAAACTGGGACTCAAATTTGTGAATGGTATTGGCAATAGTGGTTTCAGTAGGTCGATTATGCGCACCGTAAGTACCTCGAACCGCACGAAAAACATTTCTCACAGAACTCTAATTTTCGTAATACAGTTTTTATGATGATTTGCCAAACGATACTGAACAAAAATGACAAAACAGTTTGATAGAAGTCACGCGTGATCTGTCAAGAAAAGCCTATTGAAAATTAAACCTCACGATGAATCACCCTAGATAATTTTTGATATTTAATTTTAATAAAGTACATACGTATGTTTTTAATATAACTAGAGTGTATTAATTTTACATTTTATATACATACATATAAGCATCTTTGCCTATACTAGTAGTATATACATCATTTTAAACGACATATCTTAATATATACAATAGTATATATAAATTAAGTAGTAAAGACGCTTCTACTGTTCCGCCTTTCTTAAGTACAATGACACATCAAATCAGATAAAAGCTCCTTTTGTGGTATTTTAACATTATAAGATTATGATTCTTGGTAACACGTCTCATAAACGAAAATTTTTTTGCGTATAAGTTACACAAGAAACATCACGACGCTTTGCAAGATCTGCATATCGTCTTCATTTATTTGAAAACGTTAATTTATTTTGTTGCTATTTTTTTATTTTATTTTATTAAAATAGCGACAGCAGTCTACTTCTAATTGTAAACGATGTATTGTGTGAGGAGGTACGGTGACAAATGTAAATGTGTGACCACTTGGAGGTAGTGTAGTTGGTGTTAATTTGTATTTTTTAACTGGAAAGCTGCTAAGTTACCTACTTGATAGAAATCTTAGAAATTCTTGTAATGGATCTTTGATTTTTTAAGTAATCCGAACTTCATGTAAAATGCAGTTAAATGCATTTCAAAGTGATGAAACCGATACAGAATTGAAAACATAAAGCAAAATACTGTACAAATCACGTCTTAGGATTTGTATTTATTTGTTATA
This sequence comes from Volucella inanis, assembly GCA_907269105.1. NCBI lineage: Eukaryota > Metazoa > Arthropoda > Insecta > Diptera > Syrphidae > Volucella > Volucella inanis. The sequence continues at coordinate 215,973,528 of OU026153.1, forward strand.
CTTTTATACTCTAAATCATGCAATTTTGCTATTTTCCGGTTAGTCTAAAGCCTTCCTATTCGAGAAGAAAAACATGTTGCTTAATTCAGTGGATAATTTGAATCTTATGAGTAAATGTGTAAATAAGAGAATTCAGAGGTACAAATAAAACAATAGAGGGCCCATTCTGTTAATTCGGTCCTTAGGAACTACACATTTGAATAATTGCTCTGTTGCAATGACTAATTAAAATAGGGGTATTCACGCTTCATTGTATCAGGTCTTGTAAAAATGTAAAAGTGTATTTTTTACACCAAAGCGTATTTTTATTTGCAACATTGAGTCTTAAGTCAAAATCAGTTAATTTTCTTCGTTCATATTTCGATCAATTAATTTCATTTAAGGGTTGAGAATTTGCGAAAAATCTATTTTTTTTAAATTGTCCTCTAAGACCTCAAAAATGATGCCCCAAAAGATTATGGTCCTCAGTTTTCGAATTTTAGTACAAGGCCGCTTGGTCTCCTTTTGTGATTGCTCGAGGGAAGGTACGTTAGGGGATTAGAGCAGGTATATGGCAGATGTTATTTAAATCATTTGTTTCTATGACTAGCCTAGACAAGTTTAGACTTGAGTAGGACGATAATCTGGAAGGCCAAATGTATGATGCAAGCATCGCAGATGAAAGGTATTACAAAATTATTCATAATTTTTCACTACTCAAAACTTTAAACACGTGTATCTCAAAACTGTATTTTTTAATTAGCCGGAAAATTAACTCAGACAATTTTCAACCGATTCACTTGAAATATGGAATATATCATGAAAAATACATTGTCTAGGGAAGTACGTAGTATCTTTTTTTATATTGCATAGTTTATTTGTTATTTACAATTGTCTAATGATTTTTTAGGCAAATTTTTCATTTTACACTTTTGAAGTGCGTCATTTGGCCCAAAATTAATGTATCGAAAAAAAGCCTACGTACTTCTATGGCACTATATATATTGGCTTATTATATTTCAAAAATTACAAGAGCTGTTTGTCCGGACGTGGACCCTAAAAAAACGGAGACTTCAACGCAAAAACGCCGCACAGCAACTTTAAAATTAATCGCTTCAAAAAAATTATTGTATGCAGTCACTGATGTGTATAATAAATACTCTTTTTTTTTTGTATTCTCGATTTATTTTGTGGTATTTCTGAAGAAAATAAAATCCTAAAAAAGCGTATTTTTTCGGCCTCTAGAGTCGCGTAATCCTTTAAAGAGATTTTATGAATTGAGAGAATCAAGCTACAACAACCATTTGTTATAATATCAATTCAATGCTACATTTTTACACTTTTTGTAACAGTAGTGCAACAAAATGACAGCTAATGTATTGTAGAAAATAATTTTTACAACGATACATAACCACATACATATACTATATATATATATGTATGTAGTATAATTGCAAATTGATTGTAAAATAATCGCAAAAATCGGTTATCTTACAAATTTATGGCACAGATTAATCATAATACAATTTGATGATAAACATATATGGATATGTTATGTTACCCAATTCAATACATGTATATATATATGTATGAATAAAAAATTAGTAGTTGTAGGATCATTAAAATATTTTCAATTTTATATACATATTGCTTACTTGTTAAATTTTCCATAATTTCTTCAAGTTTGTTTAAATTAAAACATTTTATAAATTAAAATAGAGGATACACTACTCTTACACAGACACACAGCAATTCTTTGAAAAAGCAAGACTTCGCTATTTGCAGCTTTGGATAACTTTTGAAAAATCAGGATTTTCATGCGATAAATGCATATTCAAAAGCAAGAGTAGAGATGTGATACCAATAGTAACTTCGGATGGAAAACTTGGCTTACAGGAGGATAAGAAATTAGACTAAACTAACCAGATATCTATGAGCGCATATATTTGTACAACATAGAAATCTTGTTGAAATAACAAACTAAATAAATTTTGATGGGACTTCACTTGGTTGGATGGATACCTTTAGATTGTCTATTTAAAAAGCACAACAAATTGCAAACATTTCGGCTAATTTATATAGTGATACACAGATCAAAAATTACAAAATAATAGCACAGCTAAGTAATTTAGAAATGTGGATAGGTATATGAATGTTATTTTAATGTTTGTTTGTCGACATTCCCATTTTTGAATATCATTATGGTTTGTTTATCATAATTAACAAATACGCATACCAATAAATTGGCGCTTAACTTGGCACAGGTTTCATTGCCACCACCTGATATTGAATTGCAAGGAACACTGAAAAACTAACAAAAATTATCTCAATACCTGTAATCGTCATGGTACTCTTCAATTCTGTATCAGCTTTGTCATAAAGTTCCTTTAAATCGACGCGTCGTCCAACAGCGATAGGTGTCCATCGAAAATTCAGTACTGCGCCCAAATAAAAGGCATATATCTCGGCAGTGTGTCTATCTTTACCACCGTACACGGGCCCATCGATGACCATATCCCGTTCATACCATTGTGGCTTAAAAATAATTTTTTGCTGATTTGCCAACTTAAGAAGTATTTTTAATTGTGTGCCTCTGGGTAGGTTTTGTGCTTTCGTAATGGGCTCGAAACGAAGTGATTGCAACAACTGCCCCATTGACGAGTCATAAATTGGGTAGATTTCATTTTCTTGTGGCCACTGTAAATAAAAGTAGTCAGTCTAATAATTTACTGGAACAACCTCTAACGCACTGATTTACTCACCCAATTGGCAATATCCCACAGTATGCTCGCATTCTCATATGGCACTGATTTATAATTTTTTAAAAGTTTATTCCGATACATGAAAAATCGTGGATTTCGGTTTAAGTACGCCGGTTTCAAATGGCGCATTTTGCTGCGAATAATATTCTCCAGAGCGCGCATACTACTAAGTTTGCCCTCTTCTGAATTCAGATAATACATGAAATAAAAGTTAGCAACTACAACTATCACCACAAGGGTGACCAGTGCAACAACTATTAACACGGTCCGCTTGTTTGTCATCTGTTGGGTTCCTGTAGCATTTGATTTGAACTCGAGATATAAGAGATTGCAACTAATACAAGATTGCCGATGGCAGTGTGCCTAAGACAGTTGTCCCTTTGTTGGCTATAGCACTTCATTCAGTTTGCAGTCAGGCGATATTTTTAACAAGCAAAAACAATCCGAAATTCGTAATATTTTTATAAATGCGATAAACGAATAACATTGAAAATTCGTCTCTTGTGCATATTTTTAAGGCTCTCCTGTCGACATAACCAAAAAAAAAAAAAAAAACTATATGTGAACTGAACAAATTGCCTATTGTTTATGCTACCTAATTATAAAATGCCAGTCATCTACAAAATGTGTTCTTTGCGAACGCCAACGACCTCGATGATAAAACAATAATCACAAGCCAGGGCAGAAACAACGACGACGACAGAATACACACACGTATTATACAGAACGTAAACAAATATGACGAAATGCCAAGTGACTAGATTGCATGTAGGAGTGTTGAATTTAGCTCAAAGCGTTTGATGGCTTCAAAGAGGCTAATTAATTTCGTTATTTTTAAAAATAGAAATTTTTCTTGAATATGCGTGCAACAAATAGATTGTTTCGTTTAGGGCCGGTGTTTTCATTTCTAATAAACGTCAAAATGTCAGATCACCAGCTGATTAGGAATTTTACATTTGAATCGAAAGGTGTTGCCAGCAAATGTATACATGATATTAAATGAATGTACAAAAATTAATAATGGAATATATTGAAACAAATATGTATCATATATATATATTTTTTCTCTGAATACGAATATGAACTTTGAATACTGTATATCTCTAGATTTGTCTTAATTTTTTATGTCGTGTGTAAGGTTATGATTAATAACAATAAAACAGTGGATACCAGATTTTTAATATTACTTTTTCCAATATAGGTACTTACACACATTTCAATGGGTATAGGAATTGTCTTCATACATAAACAATCTTACAGATAAAATAATTAAAATCGAAATATTGTTTATTGATATGTTTACTACAGGCCACTTATGCGCTACTCTCTTGATCGGTCCGAGGATGAGCCATTAAGTCTAGATTTCTAACCGTTGTTTTGACGAGTGACATTAGAAAGCCCTTGAAAACGTGTTATTTCCTTACTTTAGGACGTTTGTGTCTTGATGTTGTCAAACTGTCTAGTATTTGTTCCTTACGGATCCGAGTCTATATAGTTTATAAGCGACTCAGTTCCTATGGACATTCGAGTGACCCGGAACCCAACAGAATGTAATCTTGTGGTTCTTCATTATCTCGTTAAAGAATGTGCAGTCTCGAATTTATTGTGATCGAAGTGCCACTGCTTGACTATTTATATACATATAGTATATTGCAATATTCGGCGCGGGTATTGGAATCAGGCTAAACTAACGAGCAGCATAATGAAAAGCTAAGAGATCGGACTGGAACACGTACGTATGCATATGGAAGTCGGCTGAAGGATTTGATTTTTTTTTTTTTTTTTTGTAAAAGGTTGATGTTAGTTCGTCTTTCCAAATCCCTATACCATAAGTGAAGCTTACGACTGTGGTGTAAGCCCAGTGCGTGATCGATTGCAGACGCTACTTTAAGGCTACAGTCAACTTCTTGGGTGAGATAATGAGATGTATCTTGATTTTTCCTGCGAAAAAGACCACCTCCGTTTTAGCCAGATATATGTTAACACTATAATAACGTGTCTAAATGTGAAGTGTGCTTGGAGACGGGATAGCTTGATACTATACACAAGTACACTCCACACCACTACGCTATTGTAAGTAGTCCCAACGAGGGTACAGATACAGTAAGCCCACTTGTTGGGCATTAAGGTCGAGCCCGATAAGGTCTTAATAATGGTATACCGAACCATTAAAATTTGATGTTATTGTTGTGGGCTGACGGTCTTAGTATTCTGTTACCTTAGTAAGTAAGAGTGAAATCTAACTGAAACGGGTTTCAGACTAATGTTGCCCCTTCCCGTTAAAAACCTGATAGGCCACAAAATACGTTCTCCATCACGTCGCACCTAAGTTGCTGGTGTATTTTCGGATGTGACATTCCTGATTAGCATAGATATGGCTCTGAGGCAAAAACACTGAGAATAAGGTAAGAGTCTTACCTAATAATCCGCAAACGGAAAACAAGAGAACATCATTCACCCTTGATGGAGAAATTGGAAATCATCCTATGGCAATCCTAGGCAGAAGAACTGAAGGCTTGATGAGGCTATAAAGCCAAAAATAATGTTCATCATGAGATCAGAAGGTTGACCGGTGTGATTCGATTAGCTGCATATGCAGGGATGCATATGTAAAGTCAAAAGCGAAAGTCACACCGAACTAAAAGAACCTGGAGAACGGCGAAAGGAGACCGAATGATCGTGCTTATAAAAGCTGCTTACTTACAAGTTACAAAATTTGAGAATAATGTAAAAATTGTCTCAGCTGAAAAAGCTGATGTGAAAATCTTAATACAATAATCATTGATAGGGGTGAAAGATCTTGATGAGATAACCACAAAAGAAAACCTATTTAATGCAACCCTAGAGAAACTTACGAACACCTATATAGCAATAACATTGACTATTAAATCGACGGCTACTGCATCTATAGCTGTTACGCTCATCAACAGCTTACGATTGAAGAATTCGAGTAAAATTCGATAGCTTCCTAGATAGGCTAACCATACATGCTAGAGGTTGGAATCTGGTTATCAAGGGTATCAATTTACATCTGAAAAATTGTAAAAAAACTACTTCCGACAGAGAGTGTTACTAGACGGTGGTTTGATGGAGTACACGGTCACTGGAAGAGTATTCCAAGGATGTACGATTTCATTCTTCGTCTTGATTTACCGTCACATTCAGAAGAAGTTGTCCAAATAGTCTCACAATAGCTGAACACAACATGGAAGCGGTATTAATTACAAATATGAAACGAAAATAAACCACTGTGCTCACAGTAGGTGAACAACAAATAACATTCAAGTCAGGAATTAAATATCTTGGCATCATGATTTACCCAAGATTGTCTTCGAATGCGAGGGAACAAAATACAACAACTCAAGCAAGACAGGCAGACATATGCGAATTTATATGCATACAACAACACGCAAATGCGTAAAAGGCAAGAGCCAAGAAGAACAAACCGCGCTCCGGCGAGGAACATGCAACCATAGCACTATTTAGTGACAACCGATACACATTGCATATAAATAGATTACACTCTCAGGCAGATTCATTTTCAAACAACCAGTTTCAAGTTTTCGCACACAACCCCTAGCACTGACAGTTAAACGGCTCTGCATATCCTCTGTACGAACAAACACAGAATACTCAAATCCATTCTTAAACATACTAACGTACACACATCGCATACATACGCGCACACAAATACAATTTCACATACTCATTCCAATCTACAGGCAAACACCTGCACCCATACCCATGCTTCTTCGGTCGAACAAGTCAATAATAAATAAGACAACAAAACGAGTACTTGGGCATACAAGCTCTTGATTTCTAGCTTAAAGCTACTTTTCTAAAACGTCTCACGTGGGGTGAGAAAATGTCGATATGACAACTTCCTCAGCAACTTCTCTTGTGGTAGTTCGAATTTTTCCAAAACAATTTTCTTCACAGCTTCGTTGAAGTAGACTCACCGTATGCCACTGTCAACATTTCAAGTCTTTTAGAGCAATTTTTTTACACAAAATTTGATGCAGATTTTTTGCTCCATTTCTTTTAACAAACGAAAGTCGACGAGCTCATAAGAACACGTCTAACTTTTCTATTTGTCAAAAACAAACTAAGTTTGCTATATACTTTAAACTGTGAATATATGTTCGAATACAAAAAAAAAAAAAAAAAAAAAAAAAATCGATAATCAAATGAAATTTCAAGTCACCTTACTTTTTGAACACACCTCGTACATATTCTTAGGTCCATTCAGATGCTTATTAAAATGATTCGACAGCAGAACTATTGAATATACCTATTTACATAAATGTTGTCGCTTGAGTTTTTTCAAAGCCTTTCGGAAGGGTGTTTTGGCATCCGTGATATCCGCATTTGTACCTTTTCTTGAACAAGTTTATGGGTAGAGTTATTGTTTGCCCCTCTTTGGACTAAGTGTGTAATATAACGCCTTGACAATAAACGTTAAAGAGAATATAATATTCATTCCAGGCCTACCCTATTGCATGTGAGTTGTAAAGGTAGATGAAGATAACCTTAGTTGTTTCCAAATTCTAGATCTGCAAAAAAATTTTTGTATAAGGACACGGACTGTGTGGATTTGTCATCTAAGGTGGATAGAACACTTTGCGAATCTAGACCAACGCTCCGCCTCAAAAACTTCGAAATCAACTCGGCTTGGAGCTTCACCTGAAATGGCACGCATAAGTCGAAGGGGGCTTTAATCAATTTGAAATGCGCAGTTGGCTAAATAGTGTGGTAAATGTTGAAGGCTATTTTCTTAAGTAAGTAAATAAGTAAGTGTTCTTCTTTCACAACCATGCCAGCAATCTGCTATAGAGGCTGTGCAATTTCTCTTAAAAGTATTTCTTAAGCTTCTTGTCTTTTACCTGTTGATAAATTTTCCTCGTTTTAAAAACGTATAACAAAAGATATAAATAATTTTCTCATTAAATTAAAAACTTCGAAGCATCGCACCTCTATGAAATCTTTTAGTAAAAAACTCTCATTAAGCTTAGGCTACAATAGAGCCCAGGACAAATTGCAGTTCATTAAAACTATTTAACAACTTAAACACCTAACTTATGTATTTTTTATTAATGTTGACATTTCCAATTGAATTATGTATAATGACTTCAAACTTTTCAACATTAACGATCTCACAACAGTTAATTATTGTGCCGCTGTTGAATTCCGCCCTTTCCGCTAGCGCCATCTAGCAACCTTTCAAAATCTTAACGCATTTATAAATACAATATGATTAAATACCAGTTTCGGAGACAGGTTCTTGAGTCGTTTTTTCTTTGTTTTTCAATGGGGCGGCTGATGAGGTCTTTCGAAAGTTCACTTCACCAACCAATGAAAATGAATGATGTAATAGATTGCGTGTTAAGGCGTCATCAGTACTTACGTGACCCTCTTCAACGGGCAGTTGCTATATAACAAAAAATCTTGGATACATTTATACTCGTGTGTAACTAAGATAAGTCTAAGGCCAATACTACTGCCAACTTTAACAATAACACAACAGGGGCCCTGTCCAAAACCACCCGGAAACATAGTTTATTACTTTCTTACCGAAAATCGGGTGGGGAGGGGTGAAAAAAAGGAAGAAAAAAAAAACTCGTTTTGACCTGGACTCCAAAATGTTCTTGAATACCTATTTACGAGTATATATTATGTACATATACTCGTAGGAACTTGTTCTCTTATACGTAAAAGAATACCTTCAAAGCGAGTAGTCAGTTGTAGGTGCTGGACACAAATCCCCGCTTTTGGTGGATTTACATGCCCTGCGAAAGATGTACAGACTCAACATTTGTACAATTCGGATAGTTTTTTTTTTATGCAAAACCATAGCACATCCAAGGCGATAGTTTCTTGAATGGATAAATGGGTAACTTTCACTGTTTGAGATTTTGTATTGAAAGAATAATCCGTGTTTTCCATTTATGAATATAATTATTATCCATGAAATAAACTTAGGAAATGTTTTTTTAAGAGAAAAAAAGTTAATATAGTACCATGATTTTTATTTATTGTATATATATTTTTTTGTTTTTTAATAAAACTTAATAACATCTTCTGCACGATCTATACTTGCATTCATGACTTATGTGGAAAATAATGATTTTAGTTTCTTTAACTCATTAATTAATTTTACGTCATTTTTCACAGACACAAGTTCTAAAGGGAATGCAAAAGTTAAAAGTGAAGAGTCTATCTCTAAAGCAGAGACAGCAATATATAGGGTGATTCATCGTGAGGTTCAATTTTCAATAGGCTTTTTTTGACAGATCACGCTTGACTCCTAACAAACTGATTTATCATGTTATGATTTTGTTCAGTATCGTTTGGCAACTCATCATGGAAAGACTCACATCAGAACAGTGTCTCCAAATTGTTCAGATGTATAACGAAAATCATCGTTCTGTGAGAAATGTTTTTCGTGCGATTCGAGGAACTTACGGTGCGCATAATCGACCTACTGAAACCACTATTGCCTATACCATTCGCAAATTTGAGTCTCAGTTTACATTAGTAGATGATAATCGACCGGTAAGACCACATCGTCGTTCTCAGCAACTGGGCTTGGCGTATTCGACAACTTGAGGACCTCGGCCTAAAAGCGTACAAAGTTCAACTTGTGCAAGAAATGAAGCCAGGCCAACACAATTTGCGTCATATTTTCAGTGAATGGGCTCTGGAAAAACTCAAAATTCAGAGAAAGTACTGCCTATGCCTACGCTGATGACATGGATATTGTGGTAAAACACAAATGTTTAAACTCTGCGGTGGAAATATTGCAAGAAGAATTTAACACCGTCTCTAAATGGTGTCATGATAAAGGCCTTCTAAGAAATGGGACCAAGACAAAAGTAATTCACGTACGCACCCCCTCTAAGCGAGAAGATATTGTTCAAATATATCACCGAAACGAACACTGCCCATTGTCAGCCAACAATAAAGAAATTGAAGTAGTTAAAAGCATGAAATACCTCGGAATAATTATAGATGAACACCTATCATGGCGAGAGCATATAAATACCCTACGTCTTCAACCTAAGAGCGGGCTCTTTGCGATGGTATACCTTAAAAGATATTTCTATTTTGAAGTGCAGAAAGAAATGCACTACTCGCTAACAGAATTAAGAATCAGATTGGGACTTTGGCTTTGGAAATGCGGCGAAAACCCATGGATGATCAGCGATTTCTGCAACCTATACGTCATATGCAAAATACCAGAAGACGAGCAAAAGGAATGCTAGAAGTACCAGAAACATTCGATATCTATAGAAAACGAGAACTACGCTATGCTATTCCAATACTTATGAACAAACTTCCTCAATCTTTGAAATACATTCCTAACCTTAGAAAACGAAAAAAAGAATTAAAAAAAAATTATTTATTTCGATGTATTTTACTTTGTAAAGTAGAATAGTCACCAATAATGAATTTAGTTAATTGTATATCTACATAAAGTAATAATGCTATTCTTTTATATAATAAATCTGAGATATTATCTTAAATCACCTCAAAACCAACCAATGCTAACAACCACCTGCAGATAAGCACCTTACACAATTGATGTAAATTTAAAATGAAAATAAATAAATAAAAAAAAAAAAAAACTCAATGAAAATCCGGTGTTTTATTGTGAAATTTTGTTCAGTGATGAAGACCATTTCTGGCTCAATGTATACGTTAAAAAACGAAATTGCCGTATTTTGGCTGATTAGCAACCTGAAGAGTACCAAGAGCTACCATTACATCCATTAAAAACAACGGTATGGTGTGGTTTGAGGGCTGGTGGAATCATTGGTCCATATTTCTTCAAAAATGCGGCAAATCAGAATGTTACCGTCTATGGTAACTGTTATCGCGCCATGTTAAGGAACAATGTGCTTCCTGAAATTCAAGCACATGGTCTCGGTGAGCTCTGGTTTCAACAAGACGGCGCTACGAGCCATACAACGCGTGAAACAATGGACTTGTAGAGAAATCATTTTGGTGAGCACTTAATTTCACGTTTTGCTACGGTAAATTGGACACCTAGATCATGCGATATCACACCTTTGGACTATTTTCTATGGGAATATGTAAAGCCTCAGGTTTGTAAGCCAACATTACTCATGTTATCCGTGAGACACCAGTCGCTATGCTCGAACGGGTCGCCCAAAATTGGACCTTCGGAATGGAGCACCCCAGACGTAATCGCGGTCAACATTTACATGCTATCATTTTCAAGAAGTAAATGCCATGAATTGTTCTTTTAATCGATAATAAAAATATTAAGTTCACTTTCAAATTTATGTGTTTTATTTTACATTATAAATCAAACCTCACGATAAATCATTTTATACATAATTAACAAGACATCTCTGAAATTTGTAAAAAAAGGGAGATTTTCTTTGATTGTGTTTCTGGCGCGATTGCCCCAATTTTTGACCACTACGTAAGTCTCAATCATGACCCTGGAACGCGTTTAAATGTTGGACTTTTCGACTCGTCGCTTTGAGAATATTTGTGTTGTCAAACCGAAATGGATCAGCGCTTTTGTGTGATAATCCTTGAATACCTCGAAAGTAACCAACCTTGACGTCTGCCAAAGGCAGTGACAGATGCTTCTTTATTTGTTGACAGCATGAATTAAGTTAACCTGATTTTTCCGTTTTTCGATTGTAGAAAAAGCCTTTATAACTGTAGGTGCATTCGAAGCATCGATGATGTCGACGTCTTTTGCGTACACTAGCAGCTGGACAAATTTATTGAATATGTGGGTAGTGTCTTCTGTGTAAATACCCGTCCTAAACTATTTGCCCATTCCCTAAATTCAAGAAGCGACATGAGAGATAACTGACTTGATTAAGTTTCCATAATTTACTTTCTAGTGAGCTAAAATTAAAAAAAAAAAAAAAAAATTATGGGCAGCATACGAAACTATATATTTTCACTAAGCCGATAAACAAAGAAAAACATTGTTTTTTTTTTTTTTTTTTTTTTTTGAAAATTAATGTACATTCCTTAAGTTATACTCGTATTGTATCAAATTGTACCTCCCTAAATGTCCGATTTTCACTCCAGTCTGAAACGAGAAGCTCTCGAGAACATCAATGTCAGAACGAATAATTTTGAAATTGACAATTACAATGCGAAGTTCCATACTTCATGCTAAACGATTCAAGAGCTGCTAAAGTCTTAGTTTGAAGCTTTTCCTATCCACCTTAATCTTCTGATGTTTTCCCAACGAACCGCAGCCGGCAGAAAATCTTCCGAAACCGAAAAGATGTCATAAAAGCTTTTGAGGTTTTCATGCGTCAAAAACGTCAGGACTTTTACAAAAAAAAAAAAAAAATAATACTTCGAGGTCAATCGATTCAAAAAATAAAAATGCATAAACTAATTATATTGGCTTATATTCCAAAATCGGACATTTCATGTGGTAAACTTAATAGAGGTTTAATTAACAGTGCGATTACCCCATTCTGATAAACCCTTAGATTTAACAAATCATCCATGAAGTGTTACAAAATAAAATTGTAAATGATATACGAAAATGAACTTGGTCTACTTTTATAAGTGATAAATTGAAGTCTAGATTGAAGTTAGGTCTATAAGTGCAAAAAATCGTATTTGTGTGTAACCTTGATAATGGGGTTTTCGCATGCAATGATATAATAAAATTGAAAATTATGAAATGCAAACTTTGACTTCTAGCAATTTGATATGTGAGTAGTGTTAACGTTGTTCTTTATTTAAAATAAACCTTGAGCCGCATTCTGATCTGGTTTTCATTAGTTAACGACCCAAGGTTATTTAAAGAAGTTGCAAAATACTAAAATACAACTAATTTAGTGCATTTTTTTCTACATCTACCTAATGGCATAAATTTGATGAGAATTTTGTTAATATTTTCAAGGGTAAATCACATCAATAAGTATACTGTTAATATTGGTCTCAACAGTTATTGTATAAGGTTTTCCAATAGGGGCTGGATAACTTTGAATTTAATTTGTGAACGCACTCTTTCACTAATCATCAAACTGTCACTGTCAATTTATTCAGTAAGCTCAACATTTTCATCATGGTAAAGTACACTGATGAGCTACGTTCTCCGGATTGGGTTCTGGAGAAGATGCGCCAAGATGATGAATTTCATCGCAAAATCATCTTCAGTGACAAAGCTCATTTTTGGCTCAATGGGTTCGTCAATAAGCAAAATATGCGTCATTGGTCGGGTGAAAACCCACATGTGCTACATGAATCACTACTTCATCCACAAAAAATAATTGTTTGGTGCGGTTTGCATGCCGGCGACGTTATTGGTCCATATTATTTCGTCGACGATAACGGTCGTCACGTTACTGTGAATGGTCAGCGTTATCACGCCATGATCACCGATTATTTTTGGCCCGAATTGGAAGATATGGACTTGGACGACATGTGGTTTCAACATCGCCTCGTTCGTGCGATTTAACTTCACTTGACTATTTTCTGTGAGGCTACGTTAAGTCATTGGTTTATGCCAACACGCCGACGACGTTGGAAAAGCTCAGAGCCAACATTGAACTCGAAATAGCGGCCGTTTCGGCCGAAATGTGTGGCCGAGTCGTTGAAAATTGGGTCCAACGAATCGTGCGCATCAAACGTGACCGCGGTGGCCATATGAACGAAGTCGAGTTCCATTCATAAATGTTTTGATTTTACTTCAAGCCAATAATAAAGTTGTTGAAATATCTCAAATGGTTTGCCTTTTATTTAAAAAAAAGTTGTCAAGTCGTTATTAGAAAATCCTATATGTTAAACTATAATATAAGTATTATTCTTACTAAAACACTCGCATAAAGCTGAAAAGGAAAGTGATTTGGTTTTATGGATAAACATATAAATATCCGTAAAAATCGAAAATACCATGTTATCAGTTTGCTGCAAGGCCACAAATCTACAGTTGAAAATTTCATGGTTAAAGAAGTTTCAAAATTTAATAAACTGACTATGGAAATTTGGATTTAAATGCCATCCGGCGATTGAAAGCCGACTGAAGCACGTAAGTCATATTTCATTCGCTCTTATAAAATCATGTTAAGGTCGAAACATTATTTTGGATAATACGCGTTTTGCGGTATAACAATTTATGTAAGAGTATGTCAAGGAAATAAATCCCGAAACCAAGTCTGCAAAGAGAAATAAGGGAACACAATAGTAGAACAGGAGTCGGTGCTAAGGACAATTTCTCCAAACTATACAACAGCGACTATGATCAACATTCCGAACAATTCAGAATGAATCATTAAATCTGAATGATCTTATATTATCTGTAAGATCCTATATGTTGTTATTTGTGTACACTTAATGCCAATATTCAGCGTGATTGTTTCATATCAGCGTGGCTCTGGACTAGTCCATAAATTTTAACAAATCAGCAGATCTTTGAGAAAAACCATGAGTTTCAAAAAGATACACAACATCCTTCACCGATTTTGAAACCACATATAATAAATAGCATTTATAGACACAAAAAAGGAAATTCACATGTTTCGGACAGATTATCATTAAAGACGGATATATCGTATAAGATCTTTATCATTCCAGCCCTGTTCAATGGAGATTATTAACAATTTATGAGATTGCCCTTGTTTGTTTTGAGAGAATAATTCTTCAGAAGATTTTCGTTCGGTCCCGTAAATAGGGGAGTATATACAGTGACAAAGTATATGAACAGCTACATTAAAAAATAAATCTTAATTTGATCAAGAAAAATTTACTTGCTTTTAATGCTATATTAAATTATAAGGATGAACGGTGAATTTAACATGTAATTTACGTTTGGAAGACAATCGTTTAAGTGCCTTAGACTAATTGATTCTTCATTCTTCTTCCAAGATGTCAGCCAACATTTGGTTGAAAACAAAAACGTAAAATTATTTTCAGCATGAAATTTCACTTTAAAAATAATTTTAATATATTTTACGTACAGTTAATTTAAGCTTTATTTGAACTGAATTAATAATTTTATTTACACCTTTGGAATGCCCTGGTGGAAAATACATAGCACATTCCTTTTCAAAGTTTGAAAACATGACAAAGAAAATTATTACAAATTTTCAATGACAGTTCAATGTTGCTTTGATGAATTTAAGAAGGGATTTGTGTTGAATTATTGTATAAGAGCGACATATAGGTTAAACTTTTATTTATTGAGTTTTTCAACAAAAAAAACTTTATTTGGACCCGTTTTTCACGGGAGCATGTTGTTACCAAATGCATTATCAGAATGTTTTAATACCGTCAGCAGAATGTTTATGGGAAAATATGATGATGATTTTTATGGTGTCACCTTATGCAATAATATATTGTAATATTAATTTATAAAGTTGTACATATTTGCATTCCTGCTTAGACTGCATTCTAACCTACGATTTTTTTTCTAAAGTTAGAGTTAGTTAGTTTATTTAAACTTAAAAGAAAGTACTGTACCTATTTTTTTTTTCAGTATTATTATTTTTTAAATATATTGTTAAGCGGTCATACAGTAGCGAACGCAGTTTATGTACGTATGGCCCATCGTATGCTCGGATTTATTAGTAAATTATGATTATAAGCAGAGACAAAATTAAATCATGCGAAGTTGGTGCCGAGAGTTCAATTAATGTAAATCAAAGTGTTCTACGTAGTAATGAGGAAACGGTAATCAGTTATTGTTAATCAAATAATCATTCAAATAATATAGTAACATTAAAAAAAGTAAAGTTATTGTAAACTCAATAGCAAATATCTCGCGTTTCGAATCTACCATACAAAGGGCATACATTTTTAAGTTTGTATGTTTTTCAACCTGAATAATCTATAAGAAACTATTCATACGAGTAATTCATTTTTGCCATGAAACAATCCATTTATGACCGGTGCAACATTTTCGGCACATCTTCGAGGGACGACAAGTGACCATATATACCAACCGTAAGCCGCTTATTTATGTGTTAAGGTTGGAATTTATACGTCAGTTCACTATTGCAACGTTTCGTCAGGATTAGTTCGTCCATTTGTGCCTCAACAGTTAAGGAAACATGTTTTTGACTTCCTTCATTCCTTAGCACACCCTGGGCAGCGTGCATCTCGAAAACTCGAGTATTAGTTTTATTTTGGATTTCCAGTTTCGGCGTTCCAGTTAGAATTACATCAGATATTGGGCCTCAATTCGAATTAGAGATTTTTAGGGACCTAATGAAGATTCTTGGTTGCAAACACATCATAAAAACCCTGTACCGACTATAATCAATCGGATTCAAAGAGCGTTTTCACAGGCAATTAAAATTAGCACTGCTATGTCTTGGAGATACATGGTACTCTGCTCTTGGGCTGCGTGCAGCTGCGCGCTGCGTGGAAAGAAGATCTACATGGAACTCTTGCCGAGCTAGTACATGGAGAACCGATTAGATTACCCGATGAATTCCTTCATTCATCAGGTAGAGATACCCCAGCTCCAGAGCTACTTCGCATTTTGCGTGGTCTATTTACAGATCTTAGTCCTATACAAATGTCAACGAAGTACTTTAATTTGTAAAAACTTCACGGATGCTTCCTTTATTTTTGTACGACACGACCAGATCCGACAATCATTTGCTACCTTTTATGATGGACCCTACCCAGTTTTTTCGGTGGGACAAATCCACTTTCACACTCGTGTAGTAGCAAGAGTTCTTAAAGATCTGAGTATTAAAAATCCGGGGGTGTTCTTCCCCGCTGGCAAAACCACTGCGTAGGTTTTTTCATCAATCATACTCTTTAGAACTCTTTCCGAACAAATAGCAAACAGCATTTGTCTAGTCCGTATTTAAAAAAAGGCGAATCTTCTTCTTTCTCCTCTTTTGGGATCGATGACTCTTTTTTTCAATGGGTTAGAAATTATCTATCGGAGCGTTCAATCCATGTTGTTTTGGATGGTTTTAAGCCAGATGTTCACAAAATAAATGCTGGTATATCCCAGAGCTCCGTTCTGTCTCCGACACTCTTTTTAATTTTCATCAACTATCTCTTGTCTGCTACTTCTAATCCAATATATCCCTTTGCTGACGACAGTACATACTGCTTTGCATATTCTACAGCTCTTCGGCTGTAGAACGGGAACGGCAGCGTATGTTAAGCTTATTGAATTCTGCTTGTTAAAGCAGAGTAGATATTAATGCTTTCAAGACACAGTGCTGTCTGCTGTCGTTAAAACGAAATTTAAACACCCAGCCATTGTCCATGAGAGGCACTTGCATCGTTGAAACCGAATAAACTTTCCATTATCGGTTCTTGAACTCATTTCGTTGAAAGAAGCAATTCAGGGGAAATATTCATTCAGGCCAAAGAAAATTCCCAGAAAACTGAAATTTCCGCGAGGATCAGGGTAGTGAAAGTGCCACACTTGGGTATATGAAAGAGCGATCTAGCACAGCTCCAAGACATGGTTACACGCTCCAGCTAAGTAGCGGAGCATTGTACATATATACAAAATATTGGGTTCGCTAAGAGCCAATTGGATGGAATGATGAATGTGTGTGTGGGTGGTCAATGGTCTAAGTGCACATAGCTTGAGTCAGGGCCGCCAATTTTTGGCTGACCACAACGCTTCAAAGAGGTTTATCTAAAAAAAAAAAAAAAAAGGTCCAGCAAAAAGAAGATCAAAAGGAACATGCTACTAAAGATAACCACTTTTTAACCGTTCGGAAAGGCGGAAGACAGCGGCCCACTCCTAAGCGGCTTCCATTGCGGTAATTTTAACTGTCATTCATTTAACCTTGATTATTTAATTTTTCTTGGTATCGCTCAATTAATTGTTTCATACGAGATTCCGATCAATAAATCGCTGGTTATAACGTGATCTTTTACTTTTGTTGTTTTTTTCTATCTTTGTTTAAGGTTTCGTAATTCCATTTCAAAAATCGATCAAACCATCACCTTTGTGGTTCGGGCTCGTTGTTTTCTTATAAACAAAAAAGTAGCTTTTTTGTCGCTGTGGCATACCGGCTACATGTTATTAAATTTAGATTAATTGTTTACTTTTAATTCGGGGAGAAGAACTAAAATAAATAAAATTGCAACAGCTGTACATTCAACGCCCGACTATGTTAAAATTACAGAGAAATTTTCTTATAGATTCTTCAAGGAAGTCGAAAACGATTCACTCATCATTTTTTAAGTCCTCCCTGGGCTCACGTCTTTCGATGGCATTATCGGTGACAGACTCGGTCAAAGAAAAGCTGGTAGCCATACTTAAGGCAAAATTGAGACCTAATATCATAAATGGCGTTAAAACACCTAAATCCCATTTGGCCACCTTGCAGAAATTACATCTCGAAAGGTTGAAGATGTCAGAAATGAAAACCACATATTCAAGCTTATCATGAATGAGCATAATAGAGCCCGTAGAAACCCGAGAGAGAAAAGGGAGCAATTCCTTGAGAAATATTACTTATTACCGTATGAAGAGCCTAATCAAGAAATACATTAGCTCCTGGGAGGTCTATAAGGCTAACAAATACGACAAGCACCACATTAACCCAGAGTTTCAACCCACGCCGAATTTATCATACCCATCCACTGCATGTGGATGTCATGGAAATCATGGAAACTAATAAACGAAAAGTTTATAAGTTGTATTGACCAGTTCTCCAAATTTGGCAAATTGTTCCACATTAAGTACAGATCATTACTCTATTTGAGGTTTAAAATAGTCAAGATCCTCCACTATCTTACGATACCGATGATGTTATTAACGGGCAAAGAAAGGAGTTTTCTTAGTCCAATAATAATAATAGTGAACCTCATAGAAATGTTAGGAATAAATTTGTACAAGACTCACCTTAACCGGAGCAAAGTAACAGTCTAGTTGAGAGGTGGTATTCAATGATATTAGAGATCTATAGATGTTTGAAGCTCGAGCATAAAGGCCTGAAGATAAAGGAATGATTAAACATAGCCGTAAGCTACAAAATTATCTATCTTATATTATATATATAGATTATATATCTTTATTTCGTATATAAATTTTCACAAGGATAGTTACCACACATTTTACATTATAGAGATATGATATTATTTAGATATAAATCTTTCTTTAGATCTTATCTTTCAAATAAAATTAAATTTAATTTGGAGAAAAATACGACAAAAACCTCCAATCTAAGTACAAAAAAAAAAAAATTAATTAAAAAAAATATATAATAAATAAATAGAAATAAAGATAATTTTAATAATATAGATAAATAATAAATAATTAGTTATAATAATAGTAAATATATAGCTAGGTATATTAGTATATAAATAAATAAATAAAGGTACTTAAGTAAATAAAAATAAAAATATATAGTTGGTAATAATAAATATTGGCTCAACAAATGAGTAAATATTAAATAAATAAAAATTAATAAAAATAAAAATAAATAAATAAATAACATAAAGAATTAATCAATAAATAGATAATTATTGGGTATGTAATTTAATTCGTGCGTTTTTTTCCAAAATTTGGACGTTTATATAAGAAAAACATGTACAATAGTATTATTCAAAGTATTGCCCATCTGAAGCTATGACTTTTTCCCATCTTTCCGGCAATTTGTGGATCCCATCCCAAAAGAACTGCGCCGGCTTGGCAGTCAAGAATGAATCAAGCCAATTTTTGATATTCTGTTCTGATGTGAACCGTATTTCAGTGAGGGCGTTCTGCATCGACCGGAACAAATGGTAGTCAGAAGGGGCAAGGTCTGGGCTATAAGGCGGGTGGGGTAAGACTTTCCATCCAATGTTTTCCAACCGAGCGTTGTCATGATGGAAAATTATTGCCTCTTGGCTGGTCGCATATTCCAATGGAATAATACAAGTTACGCCATCTCTTAGCAAACCGCACAAATAAGACCCAATATAGACCCGATAAAAAAAATATATAATAATAAATAAATAAATAAATATACTAGATGGAGTGAAAAGTAACCTCCTTGACTGCCAGAATGCGCTGCTACTGCAAAAAAGGTTATGGTGCCTTGAAGTCCGTTTAGGCAGGCATGCCAAATTTCAGGGCGATACTGTCTTTAGTTTTGTTTTGATAGCTGATTTTTGTTGACGTGTTTGGCATCATGTTGAGTATGGACAAAAACGATTTTTGTTCTCTCATAAAACATTATTTTTTGAGAGGCAAAACGGCGAAGGAAACAAAAGAAACAAGAGCATAGCAACCATGGCTAAAATCAATGACTTACGGCTCCAATTGCTGTCACATCCACCGTATTCGCTCGGACTATTATCTCTTTCCACACCTCAAAAGATGGCTCATCAATAAAAAATTCAGCTCACGCGAGGAGATCATCGACGCCACTGAGGAGTATTTTGCAAACCTTCCGGAAAAGTTGGAAAATCGCTAGAATAAGTGTATCAAACTAAAAGGGGGCTATATTGAATAAAATAAAAAAAACATTTATTTTTTTTTCATTCCCAAATAGGTTAATTTCACCCCACCTAGTATATGAACCTACATATATACAACATATAAACTGAAATATAAATAAATAAATATATGGATAAACTACAATATAAATACACATTAACATATGTTTTGAACATATACAAAAAAAAAAATCTTAAGTAGATAAATCTTAAAGTATCTGATTTTTAGTGTAAGCACATATGTTTTTAAAATTGCACGTAATTTTTTTGATTCTTACCGATAAAAATTCAATATTCGCTCTTCTCTGGAGCTTTGAAGTAGAATGGTGTCTTGGAAGGGTAAGCATTATCTTGAGTAGCTTATTTTGTGCCACTTGCAGTTTTTTAGTGTGGTACTGCGCACAATTTCCCCACACCGGGGACCCATAAAGAAGTATGGATTGGAAAACTACTTTATGTATGGTCACTTTGTTTTCCTTAAATAGAGCAGATTTTCTGTTCATAAAAGGATATAATATCCTTATTGCTGTATGGACCTTTTGTAGGGTTCTCTAAATATGCTTATGAAATATAAGTTTGCTGTCAAAATACAAACCTTAGTATTTTACAGAATTGGACCTACTGTCGATTCATGCAATTGCAGTTGGCTGTTCGGAAGATAGCAAGATTTTCTTTTTCGGGTAGAAAAGATAGCTTGCATGTTTTAACGGTTCAGCTTAATTTTCCACCTATTGTATAGTATTTTATTATTACCATCGCATTGCGAAGATTAGTCTCAATAGAAAGCAAATTCGTTTGATGAAAGTAATGCAGTATCATCTCCAAACAAATTGTACAAAAATGGAACAAGAACAGAACCTTGCGGCACTCGACTCAAAACATATCAGACTTGAAACGCTACCATTGATTTGACTTTTAAAAGAACAACATGACAAAAAACTTTGGACTATCTTACAGAGAAAAGGAGGAAAATTGTACATAATCATTTAATATAAAAGACCATCATGCCAAACGGAATTGAATGCTTTTTCGATGTCCAAAAGCATCATCCCGGTGGATTTTCCTTGTTGGTGTTTTTTTTTTTTTATTTGACAGTATTACAAATTAGAAAAACCTGGTGGGAGGTACCATTCTGAGATCTAAAACTGAACTGCACGTCAGGATATATGGTACATTCTGTAACTATGTATATTTGATATTTTTTCTTTGAGAATTTTTTCATATATTCTACTTACACTGCTAAGCAAACTTATCGGCCTATAGCTTTCGGGGCTCACAGGGGTTTTTCCAAATTTCAGAATTGGAACCACCTTAACTATTTTCCAAGAACTGGGGAAGTATTGGATTTTCAAAAATACATTTTAAATGTCTGTTAAAAATTTCATTTTAGTTTTGGGAAAATGCTTGAGATAAGATCGAACTCGTTAGACTTTCTTATATTTAAATTATCGGTGTGAAATTTTACGTCTTCTGTAAGAAGTGCAATTAAAGGGTGACAGGAATTACGGGTATTGAAATTCTGCATTTTTTCACTAATCAATGCATTTGAATTGCCTAGGCTTGCTGATACATAGCGATTTCTTAAAAAAGTAAACAAACAAGAAACCCTTTGATACGTTTTTCAATACGTCTCAGAGGATTAATTAATTATAAGAATGTCTCTAACTTTCGATCCAAGGTTAACGATTAGTTGAAAGGTCTGATAAAGAAGGAGCAAAGGGCGAATAATGAGATGCGCAACACAGAGAGGACGAGACCCAAAAGATACAAAAAATTGATGCGATGTACACCAAGGTATGGAAAATACAGGCAAAAAACAAGCTATTATTCAAAAGGAAAACGGTGGCAAGAAACAATAAGGAAGGTTACGATCACAATTGTTATCGGAAGAAGGATTCAGAAGACCTATATCGAAAATACTTAGTACATGCTTCTCGCATTTTTTAAAAGATGCACTCTGCTGTAGATCTAATGAAAAAGAGGGAAAAAAGCAGAAAAATAAAGGGAAATGATTTACAGAAATAACACATGGCCTAAAAAGTCCGTTTAGTAATAAAACACAAAATTTTTGCAAAATTCAACTTTGTTTATTGTATAATATACATAATAATCTTCTATAGATAAATTGATGCGGTAACAACACTCGTATCTGCGCGCGCATTACACGAAAATTATTATCATACGGATATTAATGAAACTTTACAGTAATATAGGTACTTAAGACGCTTAGATTACATAAATTAAGTATAACTTTACAATTATTACTTGCAAAACACAAGTTTTTATTCTGATATTTTTATATATATTTGCATAGAGCAAAAACTATTATAAATATCAACGGTGAAGAGAAATGTCAAGTCATCAATAAAATAAGATGATATTGATGCTGAAGTCTTTATATGTAATTGAAGTAGCAATAATATAGAACAACTGAAGAGAACAAGTAACTGCATTTATTATTACAATATAATAATAAATTAGTCTTTTTGCTTGGCTTTCTTCTGTTAAGCGTTGAACGTGGCAGTAAACTTATTTATAAAAATAAGGTTTAAAAAAATATTTTTTATGAGACACAAGTCTCTTTATTGTCAACTCACTTAATTCTGAATACAAATTGTTCTTACACTATTACTTATAGTCTCATGCGGTGTGCATGAGAAAATATTCCAGACGGGAATATTGAACCTGTGTCCGGTGCAGCGAAACAATACCTACAATAATACCTTATTCAGCAATAAAGTTCTTTTGCCCACGCAGCGCGTGTGCTGATAGTGCAAACAATAAAGTTGCAGCGCGTGTGTTGATGATGCAAAAATTGGTGTGTTTTTGAACAAATATCTTTTATGCCATAGAGCTCGTTATGTGTTGAAAGTAGTTCATGAAAATAGGGATGGATTCTTTTGTTATTTCTAACTATGGTTTTGATTATAAGATGATTGTATTCTTTAGCGTAATTTTTTGGTATAGATATAGTGTATAGCATAATCGATTTCTTTTGTAGGATGATTGGTTCGGCATACTCGATTGCCTCGATTTCGATGTCGAATAGAAGTGTTTCTATTTCTGCAATTATTTCTTGAATTTCTTTTTTGTCTAAAAGATTAGTGTTCACGATTCCTCTTTTTGCCAATTGAGTTGCTGATACTATTTCTTCGAGCCTTACTCCTATTTAGCTTTTCAAATAAGTTTTCTATTTGCTTTAATTGATGGATGAGTTGTGGTCGCAGTATACTATTTTTAGTTATATGGTTTTCTATGGTTGGCGTAAGTCCGATCAAATTGATAACATGCACGATTCTAAAATTTCCGTTAATGATTTTTCCATTTCCTTGTTTTAGCATTACGATATTTATTTTTTATTCAGTTGTATTTTTTATTTGTGATTTGTGGATTTTGTTCCCGTTTTCTGTAACAATCGTGACGCGGTTATCTTTTGCCACTATTTCTTTTGTGAAAAGAGGTTTCTGCTTCCCATCTCTTCGTTTGACGGTCGCATAGACTATTTCTCCGGTTTTATACGTTTTTGGCTTTTTCCTACTGGTATTTTCTCGGCTGATCTTATTTCTTTGATTTTTCCTGATGAAGTTTGTTAAATCCTCAATCAAATTCTGGTAATTTATTCTTTGGATTCGACCAAGCAAAATATCATTTGGTTTTTTCTTTGTTACCGAATGGATCGAGTTATTATATCGGTCAGTATCTGTCACTAGAATTCTGGGGACTGTGAAGAAGTGTTATACTTTAATTATTTTGCCTCGTAGATATAAAGCTGATTTTTCTTTTATATGGAAGAATTTAGTATATTTAAAAAATTTATCTATGCATGTAATAAACTTTTCGTGGTCTATTTCAAAGATATCGAGATGCATTATTTCTGATGGGTATGTAGGGATTGGTGTTTCCTGTAGTTCAGGTTTGTGGGGATGTCTATCATACTTATTTTTATTACAAATTTCACAATTTTTAACAAATTTCTTAATCATGTTAGTCATTCCTGGAAAAGAACATCTTTCCAGAAGCTGTTTCTTATTTTCTTTGTGGTTACGATGAGCTCTACTGTGTTCTTCCATGATTACTCGTAACATATTGTCTGGGCTTGCAATATCTTCCACTATTCTTTGGGTTATTCGGATTTTAAACTTACAAAAATTTTCTTTATAGATTTCCTGAAGTAGTTGGATGTAGTGCTCTGGAATTTCTATTCCATTAATTATATTCGGGTTAAGTTTTTCTTTAAGGGCTTGAACTAGATTTTCCTTATTGAATTCTCGTAATCCTATGTAATGTCAGTGGTAGTTCGGATGCGGTTGTTCAAAAATACTTATCTCGCTATTACTAAATATAAGCTAATTTATGAATACATTTAGGGGGGCCTCGCAATGTGGGATCAGATCGTGACTATCCTCTTCGGCGCTATGCATGGTGTCTGAACTAGGCGATGTTAAGCTATTGGCTTCCAGTTTAAGTCTCGACAAGGCATCAGATACTTTATTTACTTTACCCGGCTTGTATACCAGCTCGTAATTATATTCTTCTATTCGTGCCTTTCAGCGTTTGAGCTTAGCATTGGTGCTCTTACAGCTCAAAGTGAATGTCAGTGGTTGGTGGTCGGTTAGGATCTTGATTTCTTTTGCTCCGTACAAGTAATTTCTGAGGTTATCTAGTGCCCAAACTATTGCCAACATCTCCTTCTCGTTTGTGGCATAGTTTTCTTCGGTTTGGTTAAGCGATCTTGAGATAAAAGTGATCGATTTATCTTTTCCGATTTCCCTTTGGGAAAGCATTGCACCTATTGCTTGATTGGACGCATCTGTCGTCAGCAAAAATGGTTTTTCAAAATCTGGGAAAATTAGTATTTCTGAAGACGTCAATAATTCCTTAAGATCCTTAAAAGCCTGTAGTTCGTTTCCAGATAGGTGAATTTTGATGTTCTTGGATTGACTTGCTCATGCTTGCGCATTTCCCTCTCTCGTGAGATTCGTTAAGGGTTTCGCAACTTTAGCGAAATCTCTTATGAATCTTCTATAATAAGAGGTCAGTCCTAGAAAACCTTTAGGTTCTCTTAAGTTCACTGGGGGTTTCATGTTTTGGGTCGCCCGAACTTTTTTTGGATCTGGCTTCATACAATTTTCTGTAATCAAATATCCCGGGAATTCCGTCTCTTGCTTTAGAAATTCTGTTTTGTCCATATTGATCCGTAAGTTAGCATCTTTTAGTTTTGAGAATATTAAGGCAATGTTCTTTAGATGTTCTGCTTCGGTTTTGCCGAAAAGGACTATGTCATCAATATAGACATAGCAGGTTTTACCGATATGCCCCTTTAACACATCATCAATCATCCTTTGGAAGATTGATGGCGCGTTCTTAAGAGCAAATGGTAGTGGAGTAAACTCGTACTTACCTTTCATTGCTGAAAAGGCCGTTTTTGGAATATCTGATTCCTTCATCCTAATCTGATGGAACCCAGATGTAAGGTCGATCGTGGTAAAATACTTTGAGTTGCCTAGGTTCGCAATGGTATTGGAGATATCCGAAATCGGGTAAGTGTCTGATACAGTTACTGCATTTAATTTCTTAAAATCGATGACAATCCTATACTTTTTTTCCCCGGAGGCATCCATTTTCTTAGGAACGATCCATATTGGGGAGTTATCAGGACTTTTGGAAGGTATTATCATCTAGCAGTTTCCTCAACTATTTTTCCACTTTTCCTCTCATATTCACGGGATATGGATAGGACTTTGAATAGATGGGTTCTTCGGTTAGTGTTTTGATTTCTGCTCTGACAATTGTAACAATGGTTTCTTTATCGGTTATAAGTCCAAAAAGAGATTTATGTTTCTTTATCTTCTAAAAGATGATGATTTCTATGTTATTGATTTGTTTAGATTCTTTTTCCTTGAGTTTAATTTGTATGTTGGGCTTTATGGTCAAAAGGTTATTTTTCCTGTCAACTACAGCTTCGAGTTGTTTGAGGGTGTCATCCCCGATAATTCCATCAAATGTTGCTAGTCCAGGTAAGATGAAAAAATCTAAAATGGTGTTATTTCCAAGGCTCTTGAAGAATTTTACGCTGATTTTTTGGCTTATAATGACTTCTCCTCCGGCAGATTGTATTTTAAATTTGGTTCTGGTTGGCTTTGCATTTATGGCTAGGTTGGGATTCACAAAATTCTTGCTTGCTCCCGTGTCGATGAGGAATTTTAGCATCTTACCTTCTCTAGTTGCACACTCTATGTAAGGCTTCCGTTGTAAAATTTATTTCCAATGACTCATCTTCAGGCTCTCTGATTTCATATTCTTGGTTCATATTATCTTCATATTTAACTGCATATTCCTGAGGATATTCCTCTTCTTTCTGTGTTTCACTGTTAAATAACCTCTGTCGTGGTTGATTTATTGATTCCTGATTTTGTATATTGTAACTTGTCTGGTTGTAATTTGGTTGATCATAGTATCTTGGGTTGTTATTCGGACGATTCGTGTAGTTTACTTGTTTGCTTTGAATGCTTTGATCAGTTTCCATTGGCAATGCTGGCTTAGGTTGTGTAGGTCTAAGTACTGGAGGATAATTCGTTTGTTGTCTTGCTGGCTGTGGATAAGTGTTTTGATTTTTTGCTGGATGTTGTACGCTTGATTTCTTCGCTGAAGTGGTATAGATCCTTGCGGAAGTCACAGTTTTGGATGTTTTTGTTTAGGTGCTGAAATTTGGTTAATGGGTATTGTAATTGTATTTTGTGTGTTTCTGGTATGTATTGTCATGTTTCTTAAATTTAAATTTTGAACCTCTAGACAGGAAGCATAAGCTTCCGGTAGGGTTTGTGGTTTTTGTATTATGAGGATTTTTGAAAGATCTACACTTAGTCCTCGAATGAAGACATCGAGTGCTCGATTTCCATAACTTTCGATCAGAGCATTGACTGTCTCTAAAGAGTAGACTTCTGTCTTTATTTTGTTTATTATTAAAGAAAATTGGTGATTGACGTTAGCATAAAATTCGTCAATGCTTCTGTTTCCTTGGTGAAGTATATCCAATTGGTATTCGTTCGTCCTTATGTCTCGTTTGTCCGTTTAGTGGAGGGACATACATTTCTTTATATCTGATCAATTTTCGTTAAAGATATTGTATGAAATGAGCGCGGTGTCTGCGCTTCCTCTGATTTTCTGCCTTATACTCTGCAATATAGCACGATATATAGGCTTATCTTTTACTATTTCGTAGTCTTTTAGGATATTCTCTACGTTGTGTATCCAGGATGTATATTGAACAGGATTTCCATCAAAAGTTTGGGGTTCCTTTACAGAGTCAGGGAGCTTGCTTATCTCCTTTAACTCTTGTTCATTTCTAGGACACTGTAATGCCATTTGTTGGACAGCATTCACTTCATTTCGAGATTCTAGCTTTAATAATCTTTGTTCAATGCTTCTGGTCGAAGCAATTTGTGCGTTCAATGCACCGGTCAAACATGTTTAAATCTTACTTTAAATCTTATTTATTTTAAAAATGTTATAGAAGTATGGAATATGGAGTATGGAATAGGGAATATGGAATATGGAATATGGAATATATATATGTAGATATGGAAAATTAAAATTTTATAAGGATATGAACTAATTGCTTTACTTAAAACTTATTTATTGTATATATAAAAATGTTCTTTAAAAGTTTAATTGATTTTTGAAATTACACCTTAAATTACTTAATATTTGAATAATATATTAAAGGTTGTTTCTTTAAAGTTTGATTGTTTTTGTAAATAACGCAATTTTATTTTTCTGGAATTGATAGTTCTTATAGTTCTATTAGATTTTCAAAATAATGCACTTCCTTACAATATTAAATAGGAAAGTACGAAATTTAAGAGTTTTTATTAATCTATAAATGAGAATTAAGGACTTACAATGATGTTACTAAAAACTTCATAGTGTGGGTTCCGGACTTGATTGTGTTTCTTTCCTTGAAGGATGGGACGTCTTGTTCCTTTTTGGCTGAGGGCGTTAAAGTTGCAGTCGGCCTACTAGTGGGACAATCCTCAATCACTGTCTTCTTTGTGCACTGTTCATATGTTAAATGTTCGTACCACGCACTGTTCTTACGGGAAGTGTTTGTACCACGCGCTGTTATGGGTAGAGTTCGTTTCACGCACTGTTCGTTTCACGCACTGTTCGTGTTACGCACTGTTCTTACGGGAAGTTACTTTAAAACACAATTCTGTCCCTGCTGCTCGGGCGCCAGTAAACTTATTTATAAAAATAAGGTTAAAAAAATATTTTTTATGAGACACAAGTCTCTTTATTGTCAACTCACTTAATTCTGAATACAAATTGTTCTTACACTATTACCTATAGTCTATAAATGCTGACATCGCATGAGAAAATATTCCAGACGGAATATTGAACCTGTGTCCGAAACATTACCTACAATAATCCCTTATTCAGCAATAAAGTTCTTTTGCTCATTCAGTGCGTGGGCTGATGGTGCAAACAATAAAGTTGCAGCACGTGTGTTGATGATGCAAAAATTGGCGTGTTAACTTGGCGGATCCATCTTAGTCATTGAGCTTTAATATGTCGTACTATAGTATGTATTCACCTTCTATTAGATTGTCGATTTCGTTTTTTGTTGTAATAGTGTATGAATCATCTGAGTAGGTATCTTTTTGCATATCTATACTTTTATTCTTTGTTCGAAAATTGTTCGTTTGGTCTCGTCGGGTTTCGTACATATGTACTATACATACTTAAGTACATATAATTTCAGTTTCAGACCTCTGTTTAATTTTGATTTTAACAGCTTTTTAGGCGTATGGTAGCATTTGCTGACAGCTTTGAGCATCTCCTCTGTTGTAACTTTGCTTTCATTTGTTGCTTATTAATGCTTCTAGATATTTAATGTTGTCTACTCCTTCAAAATTGCAGTGGTTTATTGCTATGTTTTGGTTCGTCGTCCGTTTTCAGATAGTTTATTTTAAATCCTTCCTCCCCAGTGCCTTTGTAAGCCAACTTTCACGTTTTTTGTTTTTTAAATAGCGCGCACTTAAGAGATTCCTTAAAATGTTCCTTCGTGGGCGAAGGAAAACTAGAAAAAAAGAAGAGGAGGTACCGATGTACGTTGGATTTAAATGTCTGATTGTTATAATGACTAGAAAATAAAGAGATCAGGAGGGCTCTTCCGAGTTGTACGGAAAGTATCACGATATATAAGATTCCATTCTGTAGATGGTTCACGCTATCGCCCCGTTCTACAGCGTCCGGGAACAAATGTGAAAAACAGAGAGTACTGTCGACAGCAAAGGAATATATTGGATTAGAAGTAGCAGACAAAAGATCATTCGTAAAAATTAAAATGAGTGTCGTAGACAGAACGCATCCCTGGAACACACTAGAATTTATTTTGTGAATATCAGACTTGAAATCATCTAAGACAACTTGAATTGAACGTACCGAAAGGTAATTTCTAATCCATTGAAGAATAGAGTCGACGATCGAAGAAAATTTGCCTTCTTTAGGGGCAGACTGAACAAATGCTGTCTTCGAACTGCTCGGAAAGATTCCGATCTGGACCAGTGGATTTGTGTATGTTGTTAGTACTCTTGCTACTACACGAGTGCGAAAGTGGATTCGTCCCATTAAAGATTCGATGCACTCAAGTATAGGCCGAGCAAAAACAGAATCTAGAAGGGTTGAGCTGGTCGCAAAGTGTGCAGCAAGCAGATTGGATTTGTCCAACGAGCTCACAGCTAGAATGTCATTGTAAATGGGCGTTGTGATGGAGGATGATTTTTAATGTGTTTTACGAACGATTCAGAGCTTTTACTATCTTTGGGACATTGTAGTATTTTTTGTCCCAGTTTTTGGTCATATTGAAATTTCGCATGCTTAAGAAAGACCTTGCAGTCATTCCTGGCTCGTTTGATTTTTTTTTTGGTTTTGCTCTGTCGTGAAGGACCGAAAAAAACATTTCTCTAACCATGACAGTCTCCTTATAGCTTGAGCCGTACTATGCCTTTTCCTTTGGCCTTCATTCGATGAGGGATACATGATCTCATTCCAAAGGGAAAAGTATGTGTGATCGTATCAGCAGCGGCATCCACGTCATTATAACAACGACCATTTAAAGTTCGTAAAGATGGTATAAGGTCCATTCCAATTGGCTTTCTCGTATTGCAATACGGTTCTTTGAGGAATCTTTTCTCTTCCTGTGTGGTCGAAGCTCAAGAAATTAGGATATATGACACAATGGTTCGACGAGCCTAGAGGGAATAGTATATCGACCTTGTCCAATAATACTTATCTGGGTGAAAAGTTATAAACAAGTCCAGGGTGTTGGCGGTATGCCTATTAACGACTGGAATTCGCGTAGGCTCATTTACAAGCTAGTCAAGTTGTCTTCCACAGCTATGATCTCAACACAATGTCCTTCGGGTGTTGTCTGTCAAAGTAACCCAGGATTGTGAAGATTTATATTAAACTTGTAGCTATTTTATTGAGTTTTTTGATCAAATTATTTGTCATTATTTTGTTTCCTGTGTCTAGTAGGTTTATGCCTCTGTAGTTTCTAGAGTCAAGTTTGTCGCCTTTTTTGTAAATAGGACAAATTATCCCGGTTTTTCACTTTGTTGGCATTTCTTCCATTTCCCTTATATTAAACATAAGCTTATGTAGCTGTAAAGCTCAACTGTTTTCATGATTTCTCTTGGCGACTTATTGCTTTTAAGCTTAGAGATGGCTTTCCTTACATCTTATTGTGTTGGCGTTTCGACTTGGTGTATTTTTTAGTTAGAATTATTTGTTGTGTTATGTATTTCTCTTTCTCTGCGGTTTCGTTAATGTTCATTATCTGTTCGAAGTTGTTCAACGATTTTGTTTTCTTCAACGAATATATTTCCGTTCTCGGTTTTGGTTTAAAATTTTAAATAAATTAATTAATGAATATATTAATAAATAAACAAGTAAACAAATATACACCTAAATTTCAAAAAAAGTTAACACGCCTACAAAAGTCTATTGGGTATTATAACTTTATTTCACATTGCATATACATATATGTAGAACATTTAATTGACGAATAATATAATTATCAGAAAGATTGCATCTGCTTATAAATGTGTCATTAAGTTTTTGAACCCTATTCAAAATTAACTACTCTCGTAACTTTTTAATATGACATTCAGCACAATTACCCGAGACTTGGTTCTCTTACAAGAAAATTGGTTGGAACATCACTTTTTGAATTATTGTTTTGTTTCCAATTAATAATAATGTCTTCTTGTTTATAAAAGGATAAAACATATTAATAGCAATATTTATTTTACTGAGGTGTTGTGCATCTAGAAAGGTTCATTTACATCTAGTGGTAGAGCCGCAGGAGATATTAAAGACACTTTCAGTCCCGAATGCAAAGATTTCTTACACAATGCAACAATGCATACGGCAACGCTTTTCAAATGACATCGTTTGAGCTAAATTAAATAGTTGAAGGATCTACATATCATGCCGACCTTCATAATACAGGGACAAGTCTACCATTTCATCGGATCTCTGTTTACCATTGTTACCCCAACTCTGAAGTCGCAGGTAACTGTCAGTTTAAAATAAATAAGAAGTCATATTCACCGCTTCAAATACAGCTAACAAAAAGGTTAATTGGTAATTTTAGCTAATAACTTCTTGTTTTTCCGTATCATCGATAAAATCAAAGATATTTCAAGAATTATTATTTGTTTCAACATGCGAATATGATAGAGATTTTAGGCGAGAAACAAAACACTAGAAATTGAATCATTCGAAGCTATCATAATGAAGGTACGTTTTATTGCTGGAAAGAAGTTCGTATTGTACCACCCTCCAAGTAAGCTAATAATAGACCAAGCTTGACAAATGCAATCCGAATATTCATCTTACATACTCACGAAACTTCATCTTACAGTGGTTTTAATAGTAGTAAAAACCCAGAAAAGACGACTGAATTGACGTTGACTTGGGAAATCTCATTCGCTGAAAAATTAAAAACTAACCAAACGGTTGTATATCCTACAACATGCATTAAGTACTTTTCTTCGCCCTTCGAGATGTCGTAGTCTGTTGCATGTTGAAGTTTTGGCATTTAAAGTGTTCTTAAACTGCGATTTTGACAAGGTCGTCGATGGGTAAAATTCTTGTCTATCCTCTAAGCTAAGTGGCCAAACAGTTCAACATTATATAATTCATATATATAAAATTAAGTCTGCTTGTAAATGCATGCTAGATCCTATCGTCAAAACCAGAGGCTCAGATGTTTAAACATGCAATCGTTAAGCTAAATAGACTGAAAGTACAGGTATTTGTGGACAATTAATATTGCGTAGTTGTAACCATGTTCATTTCCTTTTTTTTTGTCTGCACTAATCTACATTAAACTAGACATGTGCCAGCTTCCAAAGCTTTTTGTCAAATGATGCGCATTTTTTAAGTGTGGTCAATACATTTAATTTTCATTCACATGTCCGTTTTCATTTTCTTATGTTTTATCTGCATAAAAATCCCCTAATCCATGAATTAATTATAAAAAAGATAATTAGCAGTTATAATAAAAAAATATACATATGTGTGTTTAATTTGAAAAGAAAATATTATGACTGAGACTGCAGTATGTCACAGACTACGTATGAGCAAGGACCTTGAAGGCTTTTTCCAAAACAAGAACGGAGTTTTTTCATTTTGCTGACATACTATATTATGCGGATTTGCACGAACATTATAATAAGTATGTTAATAAATGTCAACGACAAAAATTGAAAAAAAACGTAGTTTGGTAATTCTTTTCCAAAATTATTCCGAAAGCAATTTAGACGATTTTCTATACCCTGTGTAATATAAAATTTTGTTTTATCCATATAACCCTTCGCACTTAAATACTTCGGTAACGATATAAGATTATGTCAAATCAACATTCATACATTTTGAAGAGCATTTCTACCCCTTGAGTTATTTATGCTTTATGACAGTTATTAATGATTAAATTATGTTCGGTTAGCATTAGCATGTAGACTTATAGACTCGTACTGATGTACTTTTGAGATTCGATTTGTGAAGTCATCTATAATTTTGTTAGTGTGTATTACTTGCTAACATTTATCTAGCGTACAGCATTTAAATGAGTTCATTGGTTCCGATTTGAAGTTCAATTACCGGAGGTTCCAACATGCACGTGTTTTTGGCAAAATGCCTCATTCATTTAGTTTTTAAATAAATGCTATACCAAACTCACTCTTATTGATTTCGACCTAAAGAATATTGTTAAAGAAATCAAAAAAACGAGACGCATCTAGACCTTGTAAGAACATTCCCAAATAGCCAAAATCATTGCATATACTACTCAATCTATACCTAAATAAGGTATTGTTTTCTCTGAACATACCACTTTCTTTCAACCTTAATTCCAGATATAATTGCACCCCTACCTCTGGAAAAAAAAGAAAAAGGTAATAATATAAGGAAAGAATACCACCCTACCTAAGCCTTTAAGTTCGTGCCGTTGTTGTCGGTTATTTCGCGATCATGCGCTTGGAGTCAGCCAGATTCGGGGCTTCTTTTAAACTTCAGTTGCAAAGAAAATCGAAAGCAAAGTATTTCACTTTCACAACATAAACCTCCGGTGGTTACAAGCATTGTACTATTCACAAATACTACTTAGCTCTACTACCACTACCCACTACGACGTGTTAGGTGAGATTTTCCTCAAAACAAACTTAAGCTTCTGATTCGAGAAAAATACTTCAATCGTTCAGAGCGTTTTAAGTAAGTCGGTTGGATAAAGTTTTTATCGTGGGCCAAATTGTTTTGAGACACTTACTCGTATATTAGTGTTTTCTGTTGCTGTCTTGTGCCTTAAGTGAAATTTTATTTGAAGCCTACACCATCACAGTGAATGGTGCCTAATACTTTGCAAATTTGCAAATCATATTCGACATTATACTTTATCGGAACTATAAAATCTCCAAATTGATTTGAAACAGAAAAACGAAAAAGCAATTTCAGTGCCTTATGACTGAATTTTTCGAGGGATTTTACAAAGAAACAATGAATTAAAAGGGCAAGGGCAAGGACTTACGCTTAATTGGAATTATTCGTATATTTGAATTTATTTCCAAAGTTGTTCAGTTTTCTCTTCTTGCTGCTTTTAATTTAATGAAACCATTTACAGTGGTCTGGAGGTATTTTTGGGAAAGATTATATACATACGTTGGTAATAAAAAGACGACGGTGATTATTAACAACAGCAGTGACTTGTGTTATAAGAAGTTTTTGTTAAAAAATTAAAAAAAAAAGAAAAACAAATAAAAGACCAATTAATTTGAAAATTTTTAATACAAAAGAGAACTTGATTTAAGATGCAGCCGTTAAAACGCTATACTCAATGTGGTAGTTTGACCATGTTATTTGGGGTATTTATAGTTCTGTTTGGTGTTAGTTCGACGGCTTTAACAACATTTGGCAAGACAAATTCAAATGTACCGCCAGCTACCCCTGAGCCGATTGGTAAGAATTACTTTAGCTTAAAAAAAAATTATGAAGATTTTAAGAATTTTTTTAATGACAATAAACAAAACAACTATGGTTTCAACAAGTTTAAGTTAAATGACTAGACATTCCGGCTATCTACAAAATACGATATATATTAATTAGCTAATTTTTTTTTAGTAAATTTGGCCAAACATCGTTGAAGTATTTTCTCTTAAATCCATTTAGGTGTTTACCTCTATTCTTGCAGTTCCTACTGCAAAACTAAAATTTATTTTATCGCTAAAATGATAATTGGCTTAATAACCACGAACATTTTTATTTGAGCTGCTGAGAGTAAGTATGGTATGAGTGGATTTTATTTACTTATCTATAACCTATAACCTGAGCTTTTAATGTTCACGTAAAAGTTCTGAAAAGAATAAGGCACGTAAGAATTATTTTCCTATTAGTACAACTTACTTTGTAAAACACATCCTCAAATACTTTGAAATTTGACAGAAAACCGAATAAGACAATAACTGAATTAAAAACTAAGTCGACAAACTTTTCCTCTCAGCGATTTTCATACCTAGTTGGCTCTACTGCCCAAAATGAGTCTGTATTTTTTTAAACGTGCCATTCAAACCAGCTTTATTCGTTGATAGTTAAGTCTAGTTTTGCACAGCAAGTTAGTTAATGAGGGTTGAAAAATCTCCAAGTTGCAGCACTGTTTGTTTCCTTATGCTCATTTCCTTATGTTGTTTTATAAGTCTGATTTAATGAAATTTTTGTTAAGTTATTTCTATATCCTTAAATTATCACAATTTATTTATATTATCTACAAACCTACTATAATATACCATTTAATAAAATATTGTATAATTTACTTGTAAGGAATTAGCAGTATTGTATAAAAAAAAGATTCAATTTTTGTCTTTCAACATATAAATAATTAAAATTTCCAATTTTCTGTGAATATTGAAACTATCATTCCCATATAGGTTGCTGGAATCGTAAACCATCTTAATATCATCAATCTTATGTCGTCATGTTATATATGAAATACTCGTAGATAGTTTAAACCTTATAATTTCTACGATGAATATTTTTTATGTTGTAGAGCTGTGTATTCGTTACATTGTAATGGTTTTAATCTAAGAATAGAATAGCAATTTCTACACTTTGATAGTCTATCTCTTTAATTGATCATCTCGAAACCAACACTCTTTAATTACTAGTATAACATACATAGATTGTTTACGTATGTGAATCCATGATTCAATTGTGGCTCCAAGTTATTTATTTTTTTTTTCACGAGTTCCACGCGAGTACAATAGTTTAATTTTTCTCTGTTATTTAACAAGGTCTTGAATTGTGTTCTTGTTGCTACGTTGCTTGACTGTTGCTACGTCATCTGTATAATCAAGTTCTGTACTTTTTTGAAAGCCCACAGCATTGCATTGGTAAAAAGAACGAAATGCGTTTTATTAAAAATCTCAAAACAATTAACTTCATAGTTCTTTGTGGAATAAACTTTAAACCAGTTTACAGAAAACTCTTTATGCCAAATCTGCTAAGACTTTCCTTAAGCTTGTCATGGATCGATGTGTCGAAAGATTTCCTGAAATCAAAAAACGTTATAGAGTCTTTATTCAAACCAGCATTACCTAGAAAGTTCATGATTGAAACTTCTCAAATGCTTGCTGTGAATAAACACGAATGCTTAATTTTAGCAGAACCTTCGATCTTGTTTTTGATTTTTTTTATATTAGAGTCAAGACAAGTGTTCTTTTAATATAACAAGTTCACCATCAAGTTCTTGATCTTACACTTTTTTATCCCTTGGCTAAAGATTTTTCGAAACATTTTTATACCAAAAAACCAATTATACTCTATTTTATTTCTGTTTCGAGGCTGGATCGCAATCATAATTTTTTTTTGTAGTACTTTGTTTTAGTTACTTCAAGGTTCTTCTCAATGCACGCTGTCTTAGAAAGCAATCCAAATGTGTAAATAATGGGCTTTTCTAATTACATTACATTGTATTATATATACAATGTACATTATATTACATTATATTGTATATATTACAATACTATAATTTTGTAATCTATGTTTAAAAGATCTGTATTTTGGCTTCTTTGTACGCACAAGGTTTCGTAACATTAATGTATTTTTTAATTTGTGTTTGTGTTAGTCTTCTTTTTGTTTTTTGAGCTGGTTTGACTTTCTGTGCAATGACGAGTTATGCTGCAAGCGACCTTTCTAATAATATCAAATATCAAATGGCGAACCACTAGCAGTCCATAGATCGCTTGAAATATCGGGTCTATAACTTCATGCGGTTCGCTAAAAGATGGCGTAACTTGTATTATTCCATTGTTATTATTCCAATGGAACATGCGTTGGAAAGCTACTGTAATTGTACGTCATTTCAGTATATGTCATTCATTTGAAGCGTAAGCAACAATAATTTTTTTTACTCAAATATGTCGAACTTTGTTCCTGAAAAAGTGTTTTTGCGGGGAGTTCTTCTTCATTACTTTAATATGAAGAAAACTGCTGCCGAAAGTCATCGTATTTTGGTGGAAGTTTATGGTGAACATGCGCTAGCTGAGCGAAAGTGCCAAAAGTGGTTTGCACGATTTAAAAGTGGTGATTTTGGCTTGGAAGACAATAAACGTCCTGTGCAGCCAAAAAAGTTTGAAGATGAAGAACTGGAAGCATTACTCTATGAAGATTGTTGCCAATCATAAGAAGAGCTCGCAGAATCCTTGGGTGTCACTCAAACAGCCATTTCAAAACGTTTAAAAGCACCTGGATATATTGAAAAGCAAGGAAATTGGGTTCCACATGAACTCATGAACTTTTGCATGTCCGAAATGCTGTTGGAACGCCACAGAAGGAAGTCATTTTTGCATCGCATTGTTACTGATGATGAAAAATGGATCCATTACGACAACCCCAAGCGCAAAAAATCATATGTGAAACCACACGAAATAAATTACATACCTAATATTAAGAGTGGTCCGCCATTTGATATTCGTATCTGCATTCGTTGTTTCGCTATGACTGTTTTTTATGTGTCCAATCGGAATATTTAGATTTTACGTTACACATCCAAAATATTAGATGAAAGTCTTATAGTGTACTGGTAAAATTTGACTGTCAAAGAGTCTGGGTTTGAATCAGAAAAGCGTAAGATTTAAACATCCCCATCTGTAGACAATGACAAGATAAACCTTCTGTATATCAACAATTTTTATACTCTGGAGTTGGTAAAAAATCGTAGGTCTTTCTTTCTTTGTTAACAAAATACCAATGTGAAAACAACAAGTGACCTTAGTCCACATCAAATTGTTTTGCCATTAATTTATTTTAGTTTATTTAAAATATTGGACTTGTTTTTTATTCTCTTACATCGATAACGAAATCTTTAATTGGGTTGATGTCTAATTGATCCGGGGAACTCTTATTTTCTTATATAATATCTTACAAATTATTCTTGTGCGTAAAAAAATCAATTTTAACCTAAATGTATACTAATAAACGTAACGTAAGCCTGTAATTGATATCCGAATGTATAGTATGACACTATAAAATTAAAAATGGATGTTATTTCCGATAGAGTAAATTAGCACT
Source organism: Volucella inanis (assembly GCA_907269105.1). Taxonomy (NCBI): domain Eukaryota; kingdom Metazoa; phylum Arthropoda; class Insecta; order Diptera; family Syrphidae; genus Volucella; species Volucella inanis. Next base: position 216,011,813 of record OU026153.1, read on the forward strand.
CTTTGCTGTAACATCAAAACGAAAAGACTTCTTTTTTTTCAAACCGCATTTTTCGACCCCCTATTCTTTTACCCTATACAGTTAACACAAAGATTACCCTTACACACCCCAACACGAGGTGTGTTCAGAAAATAACGGGAATTTATAAATTTCGCGGGTTTGGAGAGTCCGATTGTCAAATTTTTTTTTATTATGTTGGTGTGATAAAATTTTCAGATGTATTCATTGTTTACTTTGTCTGTGGTAGCCGCTAAGGTTAGACGTGTTTTTATGAGTTTGGCGATTTTCGTTTGCTAAAAGAAATGGAAGAAAGAAAGAAAGACGAACCTCGCTCCGTACGCCCCAGATATAAATGATGATAACGTTGAATCTGTTAAGAAATTTGTCGAATTACCATAAAAGAAGTTACTGACGATATTGGCGTATCGGTTGGCTCGTGACATCCAATTTTTTTTTTGTTTATGGCACGAGACGTGTGTCAGCGAAGTTTGTTCCGAAACTTCTTAATCTTGATCAGAAGAACCGTCGCATGAGCATTGCCCAGGAGCTCTTAAATGACGTCATTGATGATTCTGACTCCCTCAAAAGTGTCATAATTGGTGTCAAATAACTGGTACTGTTACCAAAACTAAAGAGACCTATAAAAGGACGGAGATTTGCAACGATTGAGCAAATAAAAACGGCATCACTGGAAGATCTCAAGGCTATTTCGGAGATCGAGTTTGAGAAGTGTTTCGAGGATTGGAAGAAGCGCTGGCACAAGTGTATAATATCTAATGGGGACTATTTTCAAGCCGTCAACATTGATGTAGACGAATAAATAAATATTTTTTTTTCAAAAAACTAAAATCCCTCTTATTTTCTGAACACACATTGTACAATAAAAGTCATGTATTCATACATTTTGTGCTAACAAGAATGACTAGGAAGTGCATTTTGTATTTCGTTGTACGAGTGGGTTTCGGATTGTAGAGTTTCTGATTTAAATTTATAATGACGAAAAAGGCTTCTTAATTACAACTTGAATAGGCTAACTCATTTTTGATAAATTAAGTTTTATATTAATGCTTATTGCAAGCTTATTCTTAGAACTAACAATTATATATAGAACTAACAATTTATATCTAGCCATTGTGAATTGTCAATTAATCATAGATAGCTAATAAGCCAAAAATGTGACTCGAATTATTTGGTCATTATTTTCAATATGCGGGGTATATATGCACATACATATGAGTGTATGGTCTACTGGAGAGATAATCCATCAAATCGTTTGGTATGTCAAACTTGCTAATGTAAGCAATTTTCAACACAAAGGAATGAGTTTTTTTGATTGCCTTTATGTTTACCTGTATGTGTATCTAATAAGTAAAATGTTAGCCTTCAATTGAATGATCGGGTGCAAAAGTCAAGTAAACAATAAACAACAGGATATAAATGTGCTCGAATTTACTAGATATGAGCGCTAAAGGCGCATAAGTTGTCGCAAGTACCTTTACATTTATGACCATCATTTTCTATTACCTATATTTTTGTGTAAAAGAAATAAAAGTGGAGAAAATATTTAATAATCCATTATATATATAATTTACATATGGATATATATATCTATATATAATATACATCCATATATAATATATATCCATATATAATATATATCCATATATATATAAAACTCTAAAAGCTGTGCATTGATTTATCTACGATCCATTAAAGTATTGAGCATGGTTATGGATCTCAATACTCAAATGGATACTGCTAGGCTCTGAAGGAGCTTGGAGCGCCATGTATAAAGTTTGGCTGTTTAAACAAAATTTATTTATACATATAATAAAATAGTAACGACACTCGTGAACACGCGCGCATTACACGAAAACAACTGAACGGATATTGAAAAACTTTAAATTTATCGATCCATACTTTTCCGTGTACTTTAAGTTGATTCAAGATTTTTACCACGTTATAGCACCGAAAGTATTTAGCTGATTTAAATACAAACCGATTTGTTGTAAAATTCTTTAATTAACAAACATTTATGGATATTTTCATTTCCATTCGCTATTTTTAACACCAATATACCTATTAAAAGTTTTGTTTTACCTTCTTCAAAATTTAATTGTACCCTTAAGCGAAGATCAATGCAATGAACAACTCACCACTGAGTGCTGCATATGACCAAACAAAAATACTTTTGTTATTTTAAAACCCATTTATTTATTTTTTTTTTCCTAATTTCTGTTTTAACTTTCTACCTTCTGTTTTCCATTTTCTGTTTTCTGTCTTAAGTTTTACCATATGATTCACCCAGTGGAGTAGCATAATTTATTTCTGGTTTGCCTCATCTTAGTAAAGCGAGCGACTTAATAATGTGGAGTCGGGTTTTTGTATTCTTCTATACATTTCCAATACAATTGTTAGATTTGTTAAAATCAAGTATATTTTCCTAAAATTTACCAACAGCTTTGTTTCTGTAAAACATACTTTGAAATGACATATTTTACATGTAAATTACTTCTCAAACTCAATTAGCATAAGTGTTTGGATGTTGTTTTTGATATATTGTAGTTTGCAACATTGGGTTATCGAAAGTTAAAAACTTTCAAAATAGAGAAATAATCTTTCTCATTACTTGAAATTGAAGCGACAGAATTACCTGAAATTCAGTTACTTCTGACGAGAGAGCGCCATTTAGAGGCTCGAACCGAGTGTGCATTGTTGTAACTGTTCTTATAAAAACAAAAAAACAAAAGTTTAGTGGAAATATACTAATTAAGTATGATGCTTATGGAAGTATTGGCTGTAAAACAGAGGTGTACTCGTATACCTACTGTTAAGCACGGAAATTGAAATGAGAGCCGAAAGAGCTGTGTTGCGCAACTGTAAGGGTTCATGTACATCCACTGCAAGAGCCAGTGGATATATTAAAAACATTTTTAAATGGAGACCATCTCAAATTCAAAGATTTCTTACACAATGTTAGAGCATTCAACAGCGCTTTTTAAATTGCATCGCTTGGAGCCAATCAGATAGTTGAAGGATTTTTTAGGGTGACCTTCAAAATACAGGGACAAGTCTAACATTTCATCGGCACTCTGCTTCCCCAAAATTTTCGCAAATGTATATTATAGCTGATTACGCTGAGCTTTGAGTTAGCTTATTAGGAGACAACACTCTCCGATCTAATTAGTGAGCTATAGATGATGCTGAATAGTGTTGATCCCAATTGGTAGAATGTTCCGAAGGCTAACGATGTAACCAACCAGGAATGTGATAAATGCGCACGTATGATGTTAGTCTCCGAAGAAATAACAAGACTCACCGCGCATATCCTATACAGTATCCACTTGTGTTTTGCTGTTGGGGAGACGGATATAATTTCGTAGCACATAGTACAGATCCCGAAACAGCCAATATTAACTATAATAAGAAGATATCCGTAATGCAGTTTGAATGAGAATACTCATAAATGTTCATCGCTATCGTTTGCTTTTTAATTAGTTTTTAGGAGATCAATATGTCAAAATAAAACAGAACTGTTAATATTTCTTCAAACAAATCAATCAGAAAAAGCTGCGTGTAGATAACTGCATAGATTTCAAACACGCTACAGTAGGACGCTAATGCGGATATTGTGAGTAGAATATTAATTCCTCCTGCGACCTTCACAGGAGGTCTGTGAGCGGTTTGTTATTTGTCACCATTATCACGAATTCCTATAAGGCTTAAATAACTAAAGAGCAAACGCTTTACGACAGACATAACTTGGGTATTTCATTTGAAATTAAAGTCCCTGATGGATGTTCTCATAAATATAAACGTGTTCGTAGTGACCATATGTTACATGTACGAGTAATCAGTTGATTGAAGAAAGCGTGGCTTGCCACATGCACATATCCTTTTATGATTGGAAGAAAAGATCAGGCCAAACCACGTTGACCAAATCATTGTCTGAGCCCGAAGTAGATCCTGTTCTTCATAAAATCGTCAAAAGTCACATATTCCGGTCTCTGTGGCTTATTAAATATTAATTCACCGTCTCCGTTTTAAAAAAGATTTCCGAAGAGAAACTACAATATAACTGTTGAGGACGGATACCCGTTATGCCGTCGTCGATAACCCACTGAGGGTCGATTCTCTAGTGAAGTGAATATGCACGGTAAAAATTGACAATAGATGGGTTGTGCAATATTCGCCTTTATTTTCTATTACATTACGAACCCATATCAGTGTGGAGTCCTGCACAAGCGTCCAGTCGATTAAATACCATACATCTGTAAATATGTGAATAATAAAAGCGACCAAGCTACAATTGCTTTTCAGTACCGTCATCGGGACAAGTTGACCCAATACTAATCGGGTGGCTCTATATATACCATATGTAGATCAGAAGCGATTTGAAGGATGAACGGCGTCCAAATATCATGCATTTGGATGTTCATTTGGAAAATGGTCAATGGATTTATTTTGATCCCAATATCTTAGCGCAAAAATCTACAACAAACTATACAGAAGTACTATCGCATTACACGTACGAGTATGATAAGCAAAGAGGTGCATTTAGGAGACATTTGGTGACGTGTAAGCTGCGTCATTTATTTGACTGCGACCAACACTGGGGGTGTTTTCCTGAGGGACAGTCCCATTAGCATGCTGTTATGTTGGTGTTCTGTAGACTTTCAAATCCAGTAGCGTTGTAGACCGGGAAAACTTTCCTCACAATATCCACCCTGGGGGACGCTAGAAAAAAAAGAAAAGATGGCACTGTTTGTGGCATCTTCTGGGATTGCAGCTACATTGCTTTCGGGCTGTAAAATAGCTCACACCGTGTTCAAAATTCCAATAGATAGCAATGAAACTCCCCTGCGCCGGGTTTTCCGTAATAGTGACAAAGCAAAAGTGTTTTAAGAGTGTTCTATAAGTTGTATGGGATGAGTGTACGATGTCAAATAGGAAAGTAGTGGAGACTGTAATCCGACCATTAAACGACATCTGCCAAAATGACCAGGTAATAATCAAGCTTACAGTCCTCTTTTGCGGGGGAAAACACAAACGCTTCCTGTTGTTACTAAAGGTATTCGCACCGACGAATTAAATATCTCACTGAAACGACGTTCCTTTGGCCTAAGGTTCACCGACCACGCGTGAAGGTTATCATAAAAGCAAAACTTGGCGGAACCTCAAACGTTCAAGAATTTTATACTATGTTTTTGAAAGTTGGCCAAGGAACTCTAGCGGAGAACAATGGTTAGGTGGAACTATCAGAAAAGCTCGGTAATATTATTTCTACGTTAGAGGAACTTATTCGGTTGGTGTTCATGTTTGATGAATGTTTGAACGAGATATTCTGACACCGAAAATCGACTAAGTCGCTGAAATAAATGATGTTATTTTATACGTAATTAAATGATCTGCTTTAATACACGTTGATAGACACCGTAGTAGATCAAAATTATGCCACTAATTATCTGTTAGAATTTTTGAATTTTCTCAAACCAAACGGGTTTCTTCGGAACTTGAGTCCCCTGAAATTATGCAACGGAACTCGAATTAAATCTACTGGTGTTGAATTGCGATAAACACAGTCAACTATATGTTGCTTGTTCTCGAGTCAGCAACCCTGATAGTCGATGCCGATATATGATAATTTAGCTCCAGAAGCAAAACCAACAAATATTGTTTACAAAGGAATTTTTTAAAATTTTAGCATATTTTTTGTTTGTTTGTTATTTTGCTGGCATTAATAAAACTTTTATAATTCAGACTTCAGACAATAACTAACATACAATTTTCAAAATTATTTAAGCTCATACGTTTCCTCTAAGCTTTACCCAATGTCTTTTGTGAAGATACAGAAACTCTTAAAACATAATATAAAATATGAATTTTCAATTTATGTGAAGTCGGTTGGAGTATTTCCACAGTTTTGGCTCGTGGTTAGAATTCGTAGTTACATCTACCTCTGTATATAGATGCTATTAAGAAGGACAGCAGGAGCCGGATCAACAATATACAGAAGATTCAGGTCTAAGTATCTGCATAAGTATTGGAAAAATCTCGAAGATTGATTTAAAGTCTAAGTTTTATTTAATATCTTTTAATCTTAGGATAAACAAGCTCAGAATTATAATTTTTTAATCACTTAAAATATTTCAATACTGACACGTTGATTCCGATGATAAAATAATACCATTATTGTACTTGTAATATCTAACAGATTTGAAGAAGATACTCTGACTCTGTGTTAAAGGCTCCCACTGTTTGTTCCAGAAAAGTACTGAAAAATTCGAGCAAGCGCGAGTTTATTATTTGTATATATAAATTGTGAATATTGCACTTTTCATTAATTCTAAATTGTCCCATGATATAAATTGTTAACATTGCATTTTTTTTACAAAATTGTTAATTCCGAATTGTCTCACGACATGCATATATCTAATTGCAATTATTTTCACACACTCTGTAGAAACTTCAGCAGAGTTAATGTATAAAAACGATTGAAAAAATAAATAGTTTTTTGCTTTTTAATTAAACCTCTGAAAGAACTTGTTTTTTTTCCTGTCCGGGTATCTCCTAAACATAATTGGCGCAATCGACGGATTGTGAACGGTTTATTGATATTGAAACAGTTAAGTTATATCGACGGTTTATCGATATTAAAAAGTTAAACTCTATCGGCGATTTACTGATACTAAAAAGTTAAACTATAGTGACTGTTCATCGATATTATAAAGTTAAACTATATCGACGGCTTATCGATATTGAAAAGTTAAACTATATCGACGGTTTATTGACATTAAAAAATTTAAACTATATTGGCGGTTTACCGAGACTAAGAAGTTATTGTCAACCAAACTAATATCAAGACCTCACACAACAGAACCAGAGGGGACTATCAGGACAGGATAGGCAGAGAAAGGAAAAACGCATAATGCAAGTACAATGTAAGTCTAGAAGTAGTAATTCTCAAAATCCTTTTCTTTAAATGCCTAAAATCCCCAAAAAGCCACTTAATTTAAGATTCCAGTTATTCGAAAATAAGTTATCTTGTAGCTCTTATTTATGTGATAGTGATTCTAAATCTGATTAGGGCTTAAATTCTATTAAAATGGCACAAAATATAGAATAAAGTGTTTCCTCTGCAAGTTTATCCGCTAACCCTGCTAGTGCATGGAATTTTGACTTTTTGTCGCCTTACGGGTACCGGACGCAATGAATAATTTGCCAAAGTTCGATGGCAATCCACGTCTTTTGTTCGAGTTCATTACGAACGTTGAAGAAATTTTATCGCTGCTTCTTCAAATAAATGGTACTTCTCATCGCAAAATCATACTTATAGCCATACGAAATAAAATTACTGGCCCTGCCAACATAAAACTTAATATGTACGGCACAACACTTATCTGGAACGCAGTAAGAGCAAACCTAGTTTTGCATTACTAATATAAGCGAAACGAAACGTCTTTTATCCCAGATATCCACAGTCTACGTCAAGGATCACAATCGATCGAACAATTTTACAGCAAAGTTATCGAAATTTTCGCAACAATTGGAAACAATTCGTACTCGGTAACGTGCCTCAATTCGTTTTTAAATGACCTCCAAAGAAAAGAGACGCCTCCGGCAAAACTGAATGGCGTCTAGTAATAGAGAGAGAAAATTGTGAGCGACAAATATCCAATTCCAAATACGAGTATAAATGATGTATTAGACAAATTGGGAAAAAGTAAGTATGTATTTTACAAAAATTGATTTCGCCAATGGATTCCATGAAATTGAAATGAATCCTGCAGACATTAAAAAGACAGCATTCACCGTAGATGGCGGACACTACGAGTATATTCGTATGCCTTTCGGATTAAAAAACGCATCATCAACCTTTCAACGACTGATTGACAATGTCCTGCAAGATCTTCAAGGCGCAGTTTGTCTAGTATGTATTGATGACATTATAGTTTTTTTCCAAATCATTACAAGAAAATTGTGAAAATCTTAAAAAAGTGTTCAACAAATTAAGAGAGGCAAATTCCAAAATTCAGCTGAACAAACCCGAATTTCTTCACATATCGTGACAAGTGAAGGTGTTAAATCTTACCCAGAAAAGATTCATGCAATCCAAAACTTCCCTATCCCGCAAACTCAAAGAGATATTAAATCTTTTCTAGGCCAAATTTACTAAGTCCCTAACAGCTTGTTTGAAAAAAGGTAGTTCAGTAAAATTGACTGACCATTACATTCGTTCATTTGAATTGAGTAAACAATTGCTTATCAATGATCCCATCTTGCAATATCCTGATTTTCAGAAACCCTTTATCCTCACCACCTCACCATTTTGCAAGGATCGATTGGAAGCGATAAGCCAATTTGTCGGACTCTCACTACAACTAAAGTAAGTCGAATAAAAATTGAAAGCCCAAAACTCAAAACAGAAATAAACCTAAACGAAAATGTAGATATTAGTAACGTCTCAACATATCACTCAGCTGCAGATAATGCAAACGACCATATTTATATATTCGAGATGCAAATTTTCTAACCCATATTAACTGAAGAAGCTAAAAAAAAAAAATTAAAACCCTACTCCATTTAAAACGAAGCAACTATTTCCCATTCTTGAAAAATAAAATCACGTCAATAATTGTGAAAAATGTCAGACTATGAAATATGAAATTTCTTTCAGCCTTGGTGGTAAGCGTTGTTAACCACCTTTTTCGATTTTTTTTTTATTATTTCCTTATCATATAACCGGTTTTTGCTTTAATATTCCGTTAGTAGACTAATCGATTTAGTACATGTCAATTTTTAATTTTTCCACACATTGATCTTGTTAGTTACAACGGATTTACACTAGGCACCGTCGCTGAAGATTTTTTCTAATGATAAAAATTTAAAAAATAAAAGGTAGAAATTATATTTTGTGCATTGTTTTCATTTTGTTTTATAAAATTATAAAATTTCGTGGTTTTTTATTTTTTACAAAATTATGTTGAGATTATGTGTCTATTATGTGTTGATAGAATAATTATCTAGTGGTTAGGGTTGCTAACCACCGTGACGATCGTTAATACCTTTCCATGAAAGTAAATTTATTATTTTTTTTTAGTTTTTTATTATGGCCCGAAGACTTTCGGATAGATAAGTTCAGAAATATTTGTTGGAGGGCATACCTTCGGATGATAACAGTATCTGTGGTGAAGTGTCAGATGAAAAACCACGTGGTGATCAGCCACGTTATCGGATGACATTATAGGATATGATCAGGAAATCGATTCTGAGGATTTTGATTCAGATGACTATTTGCCGTTGTCCTGTTTTGCTTCTTCAACAGCTTCCAATAATCAACAAGCGATTCTTCCAAAGTGGAAAAAAAAACTACTCTATGGACTTGCCTGGTGAGTTTCAAACTAATCTATACGAGAATAATCTATATAATCAGATTACAATTAAAGAATAAAACGTATTTTTGGCCTTGAATTTGGTAATGGGAATAAAAAAGCTACACAGTTATAAGGATTACTGGTCGTCTAGTCCAGACCTAAATGATCCTTATGTTTCTATGTTCATGGCATTTAACAGATTTAGCTGGATTCTGAACAATTTGCATTTGAGTGACAATAACCTTGCACCAAATAAGAAAAATTTTATTCTTAAAAATTTTAATGCGACAAAATTTCAAAAAAAAAAAAAAAACATTGCCATCGACGAGAGTATGATAAAATTTAATGGCCGAAACTCTCTAAAACAGTTCATGCCTAAAAAATCAATAAAACGTGGCTATAAGGTCTGGATGAAATGTGCTGAATCTGACCTTATAGCCATTGTATTGTATTGTCTAGATTTTGATTTTTATATTGGAAAAGGAGACAAATTTGAAACTAATCTTGGTGAAAAAGTTGTTTAAAATTTTTGTGAGGATCCCAAATATAAAAATTATAAAGTTTATTGATACCCTTTCCAAAAGACATTAAAAGAGGACAAAGTTTGGGCTTGTGGAACGGTCCATTCCAACAGGAAAATGTTACCAAAACCAAAGGACGATAAATATTTAGAGCGGGGACAACATGATTTCCGTATAAGTGACAGCAAAATCAGTATGCTGAAATGGAAAGACAAGACATCAGATCAGATCTTAACTAAGTCACACGTAGGGAACGTATTAGGGAAACTGTTGAAGTTACTTGTCCCAATTCCATAAAACAATATAACAGTCATATGAACTATGTTGATAAGTTTGATCAGCTCAAAGGAAGTTATGCCATTGATAAGAAATCACACAAGTGGTGGCACCGTATTTTCTTTCATTTTCTTGATTGCTCATTTATCAATTCTTTTCTTATTTACAAAGAACTGCAATCAACTTCTCGACCGGATCTCATCTTACTGACTTCTAAAGAATTTCGCCGTTCAGTATATCAAGGCCTCTTAGCTCCAGCATTCGTGAAACTACAAGGATCTAAAACAAGCAAGAGTCCCAGTTCTACACTAGTAGTTATAAAAAGACAGAAGCCAACAGTTCCAAGCAAAATACGCTCTGAAAGTAGAAGCCATCCAAAAGAGAGATCGACATCAAGAATATGCTGCAAGTGGAGCACTAAACAGGATCCAGTTTGTACTAAAAGATGATTCATCGTGAGGTTTGATTTATAATGTAAAACAAAACACATAAATTTGAAAGCGAACTTAAATTTTTTATTATCGGTTAAAAGAACAATTCATGGTATTTACTTCTTGAAAATGATATCATGTAAATGGTGGCTATGACTACGTATGAGGTGGTCCATTCGGAACGTCCAATTTTGGGCAACTCGTTTGAGCATAGCGACTGATATCTCGCGGATAACATGAGTAATGTTGGCTTCCAAAGTGTCAATTGTAACCGGCTTATTCCTAAATACCTGAGACTTTACATATCCCCAGAGAAAATAGTCCAAAGGTGTGATATCGCATGATCTAGGGAGCCAATTTACCGTAGCAAAACGTGAAATTAAGTTCTCACCAAAATGATTTCTCAATGTCGCCGTCTTGTTGAAACCAGAGCTCACTGTGATCATGTGCTTGAATTTCAGAAAGCACATTGGCGCGATAACGGTTACCACAGACGGTAACATTCTGATTTGTCTCATTTTTGAAGAAATATGGACCAATGATTCCACCAGCCCACAAACCACACCATACCGTTGTTTTTAATAGATATAATGGTAGCTCTTGGTACTTTTCGGATTGCTCATCAGCCCAAATACGACAATTATGTTTTAACGTATCCATTGAGCCAGAAATGGGCTTCATCACTGAACAAAATTTCACGATAAAACACCGGATTTTCATTGAGTTTTTCCAGAGCCAATTCACTGAAAATATAACGCAAATTGAAGTCGTCTGGCTTCAATTCTTGCACGAGTTGCATTTTGTACGCTTTTTGGCCGAGATCTTCACGTAAAATATGCCTAGCCAAGCTGCTGAGAACGACGACGAATCGATTCGTCACGGTCTTCACGTACACTCTCAACTGCAGCTGTTATAGGCTCTTCACTACGTGGTGAATGTGGTCTAACCGGTTGAGTATCATCCACTAATGTAAACTGGGACTCAAATTTGCGAATGGTATTGGTAATAGTGGTTTCATTAGGTCGAACAGTAAGTTCCTCGAATCGCACGAAAAACATTTTCACAGAACGCTGATTTTTATAATACAGCTGAACAATTTGAAGACGCTGTTGTATTGTGAGTCCTTCTATAATAGCTTGTCAAACGATACTTAACAAAAGTGACAAAGCAGTTTGATAAGAGGCACGCGTTATCTGTCAAAAAAAGCCTATTGAAAATCAAACCTAACGATGAATCACCCCTTATTTGGCAGTGAATTACGTGAAAAGTTACACTTTGATTGCTGAAAGGAAAGATGTGCTTTCAGGAATTATACAAAAATTAGAGTTGCTATATTTTTTTTTATATAAGAAATTAAGTTTAAGCTCTGAGTTTGATTAAAATAAAAAAAAAAAGTTTATCTGAACTTTGTTAATCTCTACAGTCACGGTGGTCATCGTTGCTAACCACCGTTTTTATCATAAACCTAACGGTATAAAAAAGTAGTATATATTTTTATTTTCTACTAACCATAGCTAGTTTTGTTATAGACAGAACTAGTTAATTTTGCTTTTTATTTAAAAGTGTGACTGAAAGAGTTAAACACGAAATTCCTGAAATTCCTTCTTAACCACTTGATATCATTCACATTGATGTATATAACATCAACAACAGGAAAATCTTAACAATATTAGACAATTTTTTAAAATTCCTAGCTGGATATACTCTTTTAACTCAAAATAGTCTTTGAGTAATTAAAAGCCTTAAGCATTACTTCAGCCTTCACGGCGTATCCAACAAACTTATATCTGACCAATGTTCAGAATTTAAGTCCACAATATTCAATGAATTTGCAGGCATTACATCATAGAACTTCACACAACATCCTTTCAACAAACTAGCAGTAATTCTTCTGTGGAACGTGTATACTCTACTTTCACGGAAATCTACCATACAGGCTACTATATAGCAAAAATAAAACAAGATACCACGAAGAAATTCTAGATGAATCTATTCTCACTTATAATAGTTTTATTTACTCTGCTACCAAATTTACCCCATATAAAATATTTTATGGTAGGACTCATAAATATGATCAAGAGATACAGTTTAGCAACCAACAAGAATACCTAAAAAAACTTAATGAATAGAAAGAAAAAATTTACCCAACCATTGAAGACAAGTTTGAGATATTAGCATTAGGAAACATAACAAAACTAAACAAAAACAGGACAGAACCAATAGATTTTAGAAAAGAAAGCATCAAATTAGAACAAATAAGAATGTCACTATTGATCAATTTTCAAAAACTAAAAGTATATGACCTATCGAATAACAATGGAATACTGACGATGAAACTTGGCAAAGTCAAAATTATTAAAAATTTTAATAACTTAATACATGTTGTCAGACTTTCGGAATACCAAACAAACATTGGCAAAATTAGCAATTCACTTTTAACATTTAGAAAAATCAATGATTTTAAAGACTCTATAACCATCTTTAATATAAAAACTAAAGAACTAGAGTATAAGCCTAATAGCGTTTCGCCAAATATCCGAACACGACGATGAATTATAAACGGACTAGGTACGATAAATAAAACGATTTCAGGCAACAGGGACACAGACGACGCATTTAAACTAAACAAACAAATCGACAACCTTAACAAAGAAAGCAAAACAAATTCGGAAAACATAGACAGAATTACAGCGATGAACATTCGGATGCAACACAGGGTTCAAAATTTAACAAATCAAACCAATAAACAACAAGAAATTATTGGAAATTACTTAAATTACTTCCGCTTAGAGCTGAATAGCAGAATCCAATCAGACGAAATAGTCCTCAGACTCACTCAATACTTAAACCAGATAAACTATAATATCGACATTTTAAGTATGTAATCTAGTATATCGGAATCTTTAATATTGTATTAGCAAAGTTAAGCAATATTCCAAAACAAATTTTGCACCCCGAAGAACCCGAGAAAATCCTTAGAAATCTAATCAGATACACACATTTACGAATTACTTCGTCTACAAGCGTACTATAATGATACTAACATAATTTTCAATATTTTATCCCTCAAATATTCACAGAAACCAATCCATTTTTCCATATTATCTCCCTTCCAATTAACAAAACTTAAACAATTGTCACCCAATCTTATGTTCTCTTTAACCCCGCGAACAATATTTACCTAGGCAACAAATGTACATTTATCAAAGAAATTTTCTTTTGCCATATTCCATCCCGAGTCCCGAGGAAAATTAAAAGTTGTGTTACCAACCTCATTAAACAAAGCCCAGCAACTTGTAACTTGCAGAAGGAACTACATGACATAAACGAAATCTGGCAACCGGAACCAAATAATATTCTATTGGTGAACACTCCGTATACAACCATCAAGTCATCATGTGAACCTCTAGAACTCACTACAAGAGGCACAGTCCTACTCCATTTCAAGAATTGTACCATTAGCATCAATAACATCAACTACCAAAGTATCGACGGTGTCTATTTTGATGAAGTCCACATCTTTCCTACCACAATCATGAACAGAAACACCACCACACCACCAATCGAAGCACCCAAACTACAAAAAATAGAAGACTTCAAGAACGACAACATAAGAATCATGGTGTCCAAGTAGAGACACATAGTTAAAGTTAACATCATCAGCAATTACATCTTACTACTTAATAATGGTCGGATTGGCAGTAACCATTATCCATTTCATCCGGAGAAGAAAGGATGTTCCGCAACCTAAGGCCATATCCCTGCAACTTCCGCCACCACCACACACAATAGCTCTAACCATCGGAAATCCAGAATTCTTAAGGTGGAGGAGTTACTTTACACTCAATCAAGAGCCATGCAACCTGAATTCTCTTTTGTTTATATAAATTGTCAATATTGCACTGTTCATTTATTCTAAATTGTTCCACGATATAAATTGTTAACATTGCATTTTTTTTACAAAATTGTTACAAAATCATTGAAAAAATAAATACTTTTGCTTTTTGGTCAAACCTCTGTAAGAAAAATTCGTTTTTTTTTCCTGTCCCAAACATAATTCGCGCCTATCCTTGCTCACAATGTTAACCTGTCGAGTGTACTTTGGCCTTAACCAGCTTTGAAAAGTGGGATACTTGTTTCGTATATTTTGTTGATTTAGTTCAATAACTTCTAACCTATTGAGGGTCTGAATGGTTTTTTTCAATAAAAGTTTTGATTGTTTGATGTTTTTTTGAGTGCGAGACTGCGTAAGTTCTTTGTTCCTGCATATTTAATTCTTGCTTTCATTAAAAACACTTTGCTGGAAATATATGGTATGTTAGACCATTGTTCTACGTCGACTAACAAATTTTGATTGAAAATTAGACTTAAGAAGTTAACTACCTTTTTAAAATCTTGTACTATTTTTATCTTAAATATTTTATTTTTCATGTGTCATTTTTAACATATACTCTACCGCCTGAATAAGAAAAATATAATATATTAATAAGTCAGAAACATCTATAATTTATCATTCATATGCTCTTAAAACAAAACACTTAACAAATGAAATATTTCCGAAAGTATGACATCTTAAGAAAGTTTTATGGCCAATGTCATTATTCGAGTTGATCCAAAAAAAAAAAAAAGAAAATAGAAACAGGCCATGAAATAAGAAAAAAAGTCATAAGTTAAAGGTTGGAATTAAGCCGAAATAAATAAATCGCGATGAACGATGTGGTTCATAACTGGCATGTCTATTTTATGATTATAGCTGTAGAGCAAAATACGAGGATCTGCGAAATATCGTGTTTTTAAAAGTCATTAGGCAATTTATTTTTTGTTGAGCGAAAGACTTTTGTCGACAATATTTTGTTTGTTTAAAGATATAAAAGCGAAGTTGTTCAATCGTTCAAAGTTGATATTCCTCAAAATAAAAACACGCTTAAGGCATTTTACTGTTAAACTATGTCCTTTGAAGTAACTTTTAGAGATTTTGATAAAGAAATCACACGTTTGTTTAAGATAAGATTTATTTTCAGAGTTAACGTATTGAGATTAGAATACATACTTTGCTTTTATTTACAGAAACGCATTGAGGAAGTAAAAACAAACATGGAAATAAAACAATAATACAAATGGTTGGTGTTGTCATACTAAAATGATTTACATAATTTTAACAGTAACTTAACGCAATTCACACTCTCCTTAAAAATATTTAATTATTGTACATTTATTTGGAAATAATGAAATTGTGTTAAAATAAAGATTGGTATATGGACAATTTCGTATACAATATATATAAGATATGTATATAAAATACCATACTCAGTCTCTTAGTCTGAATTCTAACCTACTTAAACTACCTTAATTTATCTTAGCTGGAGACGCAGTGTTCGAGGGCTCTGTCGAAGCTTAGCCACCTGTCCACAGCTCTTCGGTTCATTATCCCCTTTTTTTATCCACAGGTAGATAGCGAATTTAATTACTTCGCCCTCAACGCCATCACTTAAAGCTGCGTAATAGCCAGCCTCTGCTATGGAAGGGTTTTAATCCTTGAAAAAACTCAGAAGTGTGCATCTATCTTTGTGCTTAATATTTTTGAACTATAATTCTATTCTCTGCGATACATATATGCACATATGCATAAAGTGTAGTTTGTGCACAATCATTTTTTCTTTTTTATTGGTACGTAATTAGGTTCTCGTAAAACTGTCAGGTCGATAGGAGCAGCTTAAAGTACATCGCTGAAATCGCAAAGCTTTCTATTTTCGGTATATGTGTCAATGTCAACTTACCTCGGAATGACTATATATTCAATATCGCCAAAAATGTAACGAAATGTTTAGGTTTCCTCAAGCAATGTACGAAATATTTCACCCCTCCCTGACCAGACTTCAATATATAAGGCGTTTATCAACTCAAAACTGGAGTTCAATGCCCACTTCTGGTCAGCAGCCCCTACTTGTTAGCTAGGAACTAAGTTAATGCTATAAAATTAATAGGTGTTGCCAATATTACGCAATCATTTGACACCCTCTAACACTGGCGTAAAATCTCCTGTCTCACCTTGTTGTATCGCTATTTTCACAATTAGCGTTCCACCAATATTTCAGTAGCATTCCGCCCATTCAAACTTTTAACCATAACACCCGCCTCGCTATGAGTGCTTATCAGTACACCCACAAGCCCACCTCCGAAAGTACTCTGAAATGTCGTGATTCTTTTCTAAGCCGTACAACTCGTATATGGAATGCTCTGGCAAGCTCTTTATTTCCTATTCAGTTTAACTTGCAAACATTTAAAACCAACGCACATCGGTATCTCTCTTTTTCCCCTCTCTAACTTCCTTTCGCCCGCACTATGTGCAAACATCTTAAGAGTTTATAAAATCCCTTGTGCGTACGCCAATTATAAAAAAAAAACCAAAGTAATTATTGCATGTGTAAATTTTCTAGATTTTGGACTTTCAAAAAGTACTTTCCACTGATAACCTAAAATACGTGATATCAATAATTTTCCAATTAGTTCAGTTAATTCATGGTTGTTCCTTTGTCTTGAAGAACTCAGTTCTCCTTACGACGAGACATATAAGTTCGAAAAACTTTCTTATATTTTTTTATAATAATCTGAAATAAGGTTGCTTGGGCTTTAACCAGTTGACAATGACAGTTTGAGCTGCTTATTATTTTATGTCTACTAGTATATACAATAATTTGAGTTTTGTGATTATAGAGTATATAGAGTACTGGTATAGAAAAATGATTAAAATCTGTAATTACTTACATTAAATATCTACTAGGTCATTAGACAAGACATTTCTCTGAATAAAACACTAAAGAAGCAACTAATTGATAGATAATACAAATGCAAGTACATGTGTATATACATACCTAAGATGTAAATTTAATAATATGGCATATAATGGAATGACATTGCTTGAGTAGATAACATCAAAATATTCATACATATTTTATGTGACGGATAGATTAATTTATCAGTTAAGAGGTTCGTGCCTATGTATGTACTTGCATCATGAATGAAACCTTGTGAATATTTAACAAAGTATTACAAGTGGCGCAAGTACTTCTTCGATTAGTCTGAAGACATTGGATTAAAACTTTTAATTTAAAAATTATACTCAGATTTACATAACTACCTTGCATTGAAGAGCCGTTACCAAAAAAAAAAAGGAGTTTTAAATTTTATTCAGAAAATGCGTGAGATAGTATGGCTTAAATAATTTAGAATTAAAATATGTGTTTCCGTCAGATTAGTGCAAGGTCCAGAATAAAATGTCTTGAATCAGGATGCTGTACGTTTTTGGTGAAAAACTCCATTTACGTTGCTTGTTATAAGTATTATAGGTGGCATATAGACAAGGCGAATGTTTCCTGTTATCTTTGAAAGATTTGCAGATAAGCTTTTGGTATCTTTCCATTACTAATCATAGAGAACAGCACCTTTTGCATCAGTTATTGTTAGAGTGATAAACACAACTCGTAGAATCTCTTTGATGATTGTTCGGGTTATGTCGCCCGAATAGGACAGCAGCAAAAGTGCTTTTAAAACAATGGCGCCTGTTTAACAAATGAAAATTTTGTACAAATAGTTTTATAGAATTTCGTGAAATTCTCCCATTTTAACATAATTTGAAATAGCTGGAAAAATTTTCAAATCCATTTATAAACCCATAATTTATATGAATTAAAAGCTGTGCTAAAAAAAAACCTTTTAATGAAATTTCTAAGAAAAGAACATGCGGAGACGTTTGTCATGCGAGAACTGACTAAAAAGGAATGAAATGCCATTACTTAGATTTCCACAAATAAAATGACATATACCATATACCTGTTTAGCATGAATCTCTTTCAACCATTTCCATGCAGTGAATGTGAGTGAACTTAAACTTTTGCCTTATCAAGTCAACTAAAAGTCTTTTGACGTATTTGTTCATATGTGGTAAGCAATTAATTTATCTTTTCCAAATTATATGGAAATAAAAACACAAATTCAAAAAAAAAAAAAAAAACGTAATTAAAACCCCCGGTGAGTGTAAGAACTTCAATGAATAGCCATTTGGCATATGCCCATTAGGACCATACACAATTGCCCTACCTTACCACTAAGAATGAACGGTAGGCTAATGCTTCTCTACCCAATCAACATGTTGGATGTCTGCAGTAACAATGAGAAATATGTTTGCCCTAATGGTGTGTTTAAAAAGCTACAAACATATATGTAAAGTATATATACTCTGGTTTGGAGCGCTTAAGGATGTTCGTATGCAAATTTCGTGCTATGGTTCAAAAATGAAAATAAAAATAAATACAATTCAACCCCAATATGTGCTTTGCCTGTAAAATGGGGAACATATCTCAATTTTAACTGACGTCTTCCTGCATTCATTCGGCCAATGGCCACAAAACGGACTTAACTTAAGGTTATTCTTTAAGGACACAAAGTAAATTTATTGACTCTCTAAACGATGACCCAGAGAGAATAGCTTATGTGTGTCCTTCAAGTCGAATTCCTTTCTAGACTAATTGAAAATTAGTGAAAGCGCGTGACTAAGCTAAATCAAGATTTTGTTCTCAACGAAAGAGTTTGAGCGGGTCATATGTGGTATATATGTATGTAAATACCATATTAAACCGATAGCTCGAGTGTACACAAGTTGCATAGTGCAATTTTTTATTGGAGGTAATTAATTCTACGATAAAAATGGTGTGTCCTTAATGCTAACAAATTTGTTTCAATGTAGTTGATTTCCTTATGTGAATAAATTGAGTATATTGATGCCTTTTATTTAAAAGGATATATATATTTTTACAGGCGCCATTGACTTATATTTTTTGGAGCGCCAACAATTCATAAATTTCCAGAAGATTGATAAACAAAGGCGTAGTTGCAGATGTACTCGTATTTTTGTACTTGTATTTTTGTATTTTCGATAAAACTATTGTAAATTAATACTGGGTAAGAAAAATACAAGGTTCCCACAAACTTAAATTACAAGTTTGCAGGTCATTGGATCACGGGGCTAAGGAAAGTTTGAGTTATTTGCCTTAAGTCATCTGCATTTACTTAATACCCAGCGCTTCCTTGTAGAAAAATTAAATTAGGTAAAGATTTGGCAGCTGGGATCTATAGTTGCTTACATAATAATATATTTTCGGGAACGGAAAGTTACAAAACGGAACTACAATATTAAGTTTCTATTGTTTTCAGAGTCGTAGTTCAAATTATGTGAAGTTAAGCTGATATTGTGGAAGGCGCCGCTTATTTCCATCAACGAATCCGAAAAACAAGATAAGACAACATTTAAAATAGTGCTTTGGGGACTTACGGTTGGATCTAATTATATGTCTTCCGAAGTATACATGATGGTCGTCATTGTAGCCCACGGTCTACAACGTACGATAATGTTACCAATACGTTAAAAGAACGTGTCACGGTAACAAGCTCCGTACAGAAACCCGCAGAGATGAAGAAGAAAAAATTTAAGTAGAGTCACATTTGATGCTGAAAATATGCAAAAACTTCTACTGCAGACTGTAACGACGACGAAACCCAACTTCTATGACTATTTAACTTAGACGATGATAGCCAAAACTTCGGTGCACCTGACCAAAACGAGGTTAGGATAGCAATACATATGTAAATAAGCTTAAAAGCTGATGAAGCTGACGGCTTTTCGGCCGAAATATGGTATTCAAGGCAGCTGGAAGTGAATTTGTGGAGAGCCTACACCAACTTATTTCTCAGATCTGGTCAGAAGAGTGTATTGTTGTTGGGTTAATGCACAGCAATCTTTGTTAAACTTCATTCTATTTATTTTATTTTTGATCTTAAAATTTACATTTTTGCTAAGTTAAAACTACTTATAAATGTTGCTGATACATTGCACTGCACATACTACGTCTTGACACCTTGATATCCGAATACAAAAAGAACAATATCGATGTCTGTCTTACCCTTATTTACATAGGTGTTTAATTTTCACTATATCATTTCCTTTCTTTCAATCAGTTCGATGCCCTCTACATCTGCAATTGCCTACTATATTGTAGCAGATTTATTTCATCCCGGGTTGCCGCTACAAGTGTATGACTGGGGCCACCTCAACTGAGCCAACTATAGAGGTATAAATTTAATCAACATTGCATATAATATCTTATTTGAAGGTGAAAGTCTGAAGCTCCGTCAAGGTCGGCAACAATTTCTCCGAGACCTTTGATTTTAAAAAGATTTTTGACAAGTTGACGCATTGTCAGCTGACTTCTTTAACATCATACTTAAAAAGATTTTGCGAAACTCCCAAACGAACACGAAGGCATAATATTTTAAGAGTCTGTGCAACTAATAGCACACGCCAGTGCTACGGCAGATCTCAGCCGTCTGTCACCGTTGCTTTCGCTGGTATTAAAAGGGAAGCTGCCAAAATGGGTTAAGCAGTTAATGAGGTTTAAAACCAAGAATATGCTGTCAATAAGAAGGTACACACATCGGCGAATTAGACATAACGTCACAGTTAACAACTATGGTATAATTTCGAGTTATCATGCTATCAATTCTGCCAATAACAGCTCAGTAGAAATAAAACAGAGAATCATTTTTATCAATCGCTGTTTATTTGGGCTAAGAAGGCGTTATATCCCGAACAACTAAAGAGGCCTATAAAATACTTTGATCATCCCAGTCCTAATTTATGACGTTGAAGCACGGACTTTATCGAAAGCGGATGTAGATATCCTCGATTGTTTGTAAAATTTTCCTTCCCGTTTGCAATGCGTAGTTTTGGAGGAGAATACTAAATGCAGATACCAGTTGTACAGCGACATCGATCTGTCAGAAAACTGAGCATCAGTCGCTTGGGGTGTCGACATTTAGAGCGAATGAACACCAATGCTATTAGCTGCAGGCTCATAGAATTCAATTCGAAGGAACAACGCTATGTATTCCATTTCTGTTAATTTTACATGTCGAATAAGATTTTCTGCTAAAGCACCACATCGCCTAGTTAACTTGTCTTCTACAGACAGACTATCAAATAAATCATAATAATAAGATAAAAGCGTTAGATATAATTGTTAACGAATAGTATTACAAAGATTGTGTATCTGCTCTCCTGATTTTCGAACTCCGAAGTCTAACGTCTCCGTCGTCTACTTAGAAAGAAATATCGTTCCGAATTGTGAAACGATAGTGTGTTGCTAAATGAAAGGTTTGTTAGATATGAAAATCGTGTGGTCGAATTTAACATATGCATCGCATTTTTGGTACAAAGTTTCCTGTTATGACAGTGACCGAAATGAAATTTTTAGGCATGTCAACCGGTTTGGAAAACGTAATGAAATACGAAATACTATCCATGGAAATCCTCATGTTATAAGATGGAAAAACCCCAGGTTTTGTTAATAAATTGTCATATTCAATAAAACTCAAGTTTAAGGCAATGTTTGAAGAAAGGCAAAGAAACAATTGTTTGTTCGGCCAAATGCTTATCACATTAACAAACTATCGGCCTCAGTGATGATGTGATCTAAATTTAATCTGCCTATTGTATGGTATTAAGATGCGGAAATATTGAAGTTTCTGCGTCATAGCATGTGCATTATTTATGGCAGCAGTTTTGTGCTTGTATATATGATATATGGTAGCGTACGTAAATTCTTTTAGTTCATAGTTTTAGTTTCAAGTTTTTATTATATATGAGCGATTTTTATGCATATTTTTTTTTTCATATAACATATAGTACTTTATACACAAGTTATGTATGGCTTAAATGTTGAGTAAATTTGATAAAATTCCAAATTAATCACCCTAACTCATGTGAACTTTGCCAAATAGACACATTTGGATTTTGATGAACATGGTGACTTACAGCTGTAAATTTTTCAAGAATATGCTGTTTACATGTTAAAACCATATCAACTTTGTGACTGGTCGTGTCTATGAATGCTTACGCAAATTATAGCTAACCACTGTTCTAACACTTTTGATTACGGGCGAAAGCTTGTACAAACCCTTATCATGCCCAAAATAACATACCCGTATGCTGAAGTTGTCTACCCCAACTCTCACTCATTTTAGATGATGCAGTTCGTTATGTGTATGGATTACTAAAGTACGATAGAATTCCAGAATGCTTTAAGGCCATGTCAGTATGAATACCAGTACAGTAGAATGTTAGAAACCTCAATGTAGTACTAACTACGATTTATTTGATACAGGGAGTCCTACATATGACCGGTCGAACTCAAATACGCAGCTTGCTTGTGAGTAAAATGTAAGTAGATAAGTGATTGAACTAATTAATTAATGTCCATCGGATTCACTAGTTTGTCTATTGTATTACCAGTTCGTGTGGTTTTGTACGTTGGAGTCTTCTAGCTTGCTCGCTTTGGTTCAGAAGTTTAGATGCCTTTTCTTCTGTGTACTGTGTCAGTCTATTTGCGTGAGCTGTTGCATTCCTCTGAATTTCGCTAGATACCGCCTCCATCTATAAATCGCAATAAAGGTCTGTGTTACGGATGTACCATGGTGCATTAACAATGCGCCGCAATATTTTATTTTGAAGCCTTTGAATGGTTTTGATGGTTCTTTTCTTAACACACCCCCATAATTGGATGCCATAGGTCCATACTGGTTTTATTACTTCTTTGTAGAGTAAACGTTTGTTGTGGATAGATAAGGATGATGAGCCAGGCCCTTTTTGTTTAGCTTTAGGTTGATTTCGTTTTTTTTTTCTTGTAGCTTTCTCGCTGCGTCTTCTGCTATTTTGCTGACTTCCAGAACTGCTGTACCATGAGCGAATGTAGCTTTTATGATATTTGGTGGGCTAGGTAAATTATTGTAATCATTCAGGTAAATCCCGCTTCTATTTATCTTGTTTCGGAGTAATATATTGTTTTATTCTAAAGTGTAATGAATACTAGAATATTGTTCAGTTTGTTTACTAAGCCTTCGTGCCAGTCTTTGTCGAAAGCTTGAACTACTCATACGTCAAAAAAACACGCAAAACTAATTTTTCTCTTCAAGCGACTTTTCTATTACATCAGTAATTTTGTGTACTTGATCTATAGTTGAATAACTTTCTTTAAGGCTAAACTATTGACTTGGTACTAGTTTTCTACGCTTAATGGTTGATTTTAGGTGTTTTAGAAGTAGGCTTTCGAACAATTTTAACATGAGTGGGAGGAGGGATATAGGCCTATAAGACGCTGCCTAACATGGTGATTTACCTGGTTTAGGTACCATGATCACTTCAGCAACTTTCCAGTGACAAGGAAATCAGATGTAGTCTGATTGCTGCTGGAATAAGCTGGTAAGCTTGACCACACCTTTGTTTGGAAGTTCTTTCAGAGTTGCACGTATAATTAGGCTTTCTTCATCTTGAGCCTCATCTTAATTTCTTTTCTAACTTCAGACAAAGAGCCTGGTGGAATATCTTCGTTTTATTGGCTGCGCTTATTGCACGTCATATCATATTGACTTGCATGTGGTTGAAAAGTGGTGTTTGGATGCACAACGAATAAGCTTTCTCTGCATTCATTTTTGCTCCCTATCTTAATTTTTTCCTGATGAGATGCCTTATTGCTATTGGCGAATTGGCAAAAATTGTTTGGCGGTCTTCCAGAGTGAATAGTCATTGTTTGCTGCTATTTAGCTTCAAGTTTTCGTTTTTTGGCTATCTTGAGTTTGGAGTTTTATCTGGATTTGATGACCAGTGGATATGAACTTCCATCTAATTTCCTGAGCCGCTTTGTATAGCTTATGACCTTTTTTGTTATTAGTTGATATCCCCAGTAGGTATGTTTAGCGTTGAAATCTGCTCCCATATTGAAGTTTC
The DNA here is from genome assembly GCA_907269105.1 of Volucella inanis. Lineage (NCBI taxonomy): Eukaryota > Metazoa > Arthropoda > Insecta > Diptera > Syrphidae > Volucella > Volucella inanis. The sequence continues at coordinate 216,036,249 of OU026153.1, forward strand.
GTTCCTGTCTCTGTATAAGATACTTGTATTGTTCAGATGAAATGTTATGCTTAGAGGGGCTATAGAGAGCCGTTAGGGAAATCCATTCTTTGTTTGTTATTACCTCCACAGTTGTAGCTTGAAACTGGTCTGTACTGTATAAGTCCTTCACCCAACCTCTGTTAGATGGATGTAGAGCATAGTAAATATAATAGTTTTGAAATTTGATAAATGACTTGCAGCTCATTTTGGCGTTGGAGTAATCTATTCAAGTTCCAAAGCATATTTAATTTAGTGTAAGTTTTAGTTTATCAATGCAGATCTATGTAATATAGTTAGTATTCTCGATAGGAGAACTGGAGTCGGATTTTCTTTGAGACCGGAACCATTTCCTTTAGGATTTTCCTTTGGTTTATATACAATACATTAGACCTTGTCTGCGTTCGGTGTTTGTTGTTGAGGTGTCTTAGTTTGATGCCCTAATAATTTATTTTGTATTTTCTGCAATTCCTTAGTTACGATATAACCATATAGCTATCTGGGTGCGCTTCTCCTCAGTTGCAGCGCTTGACACATTTCAAAGCCTTGATACGGAAGTTTTTTGATGATTAAAGGCTTGACACTTCTTGCATTGTGGGATAATTTTTGAGTGTTTGATTGGTTCAATACTTACTATCGAACCCAAGATATGTCGTATACTATGGAAATGTTCCTATACAGAAGACATAAAAACAATCCATAGATTCTCTGGTTTTTAATTTTAGTTCATTAACTGCCCCAATTGATTGGAAACCCTGTTTCCAAACACCTGAGGTCTAAAGTAATGAGATTCGGCACACAGAAATGACGTTGATTTTTGACCATAACCCTTATTGGCCTCTCTTGGTTATCTTCGTAGGAGTACCAAAAGATGTTGTAATTCTTTAGTAGTCAACTTCTGACATGTTGATTTTGTACATATCGTTTTTTATCAATTTAGCCGCAAAATCACATTTAGCGCATTTACCAATAACACTGTACTTCTGCTGATAGTTGCTTCCATCAGTTTTTTAATAGTTGAAGAAAGACTCGTCTTTGTTGAATTCTCATTTGCGTGAATTACTTTTTTTTCTGTTATGTCGGGTACATTCTGATTTATAACTTCTGGAGATGATTCAGCTTTCCTTTTTTGCGTCCCCTTTTTTCTATTACAGTTAAAATCAAATTCAAATAGGCTTTTGAAATGTTTTTTCATTTGGTTTATGTACGGCAAAAGTGGAATTGTATAAGCAGGTTCCATGATGGCTCCAGTAAATTTTCCAATCGAAAAGGAAAGAAGAGCACAGCTCGGTTATTTACCAATGTAATTGACAGCGATGTTATACCGCGCGCGCACCAAGAGGATATGAATACCCTTTTACAAGCTTTTTCTCCAGGGCGCGGGCGGGTGGTGTAGTAGTTTGAAACTCAGGTGTATTAGGTTTCGATATTTTTTCCAGAGGTGGTTGTCAAACTGGACGCTATGAGCTATTACATCCTCCTCAACCAGTGTGTCTTAAGTACGTGCTAGTTGTTAGTTCGTTACATTTAGCCCAGCCAGCAACCACTCCAAGGCAGTGTTATGCCTTCATGTCAGAGTTGACGCCGACGGGATTTTCATATATTGGGTCTATAACTTATTCGTGCGGTTTGCTAAGAGATGGCGTAACTTGTACTATTCCATTGTTATTATTCCTTTGGAACATGCGTTGGATTTAAAAGTGGTGATTTTGGCTTGGAAGACGATGAACGTCCTGGGCAGCCAAAAAAGTTTGAAGATGAAGTATTACTCTATGAAGATTGCTGCCAAGCACAAGAAGAGCTCGCAGAATCTTTGAGTGTCACTTAAGCAGCCATTTCAAAACGTTTAAAAGCAGCTGGATATATTCAAAAGCAAGGAAATTGGGTTCCATATGAACTCAAGGCGAGGGACGCCGAAAGGCGGTTTTGCATGTCCGAAATGCTGCTGGAATGCCACAAAAGGAAGTCATTTTTGCATCGGATTGTTACTGGTGATGAAAAATGGATAACTTACGACAACCTCAAGCGCAAAAAATCATATGTGAAACCCGGCCAACCAGCCAAATCAACGGCAAAGCCGAATATCCATGGCGGGAAGGTATTGCTCTGTATTTGGTGGGATCAGATGGGTGTGCTGTATTATGAGCTGCTAAAACCGGGTGAAACCATTAATAGACAACGCTGCCGAACACAATTAGTCCATTTGAAGAGAGCAGTAACCGAAAAACGCCCGGAATATGCGACCAGACACGAGGCAATAATTTTCCATCATGACAACACTCGGCCCCACGTTGCTATTCCGGTTAAGAACTATTTGGAAAACAGTGGATGGGAAGTCTTACTTCACCCGCCTTATAGCCCAGACCTTGCCTCTTCTGACTACCATTTGTTCCGGTCGATGCAGAACGCCCTCACTGAAATACGGTTCACATCAGAGCAGAATATCAAAAATTGGCTTGATTCATTCTTGGCTGCCAAGCCGGCGCAATTTTTTTGGGATGGGGTCCACAAATTGCCAGAAAGATAGGAAAAAGTCATAGCTTCAGATGGGCAATACTTTGAATAATACTATTGTACATGTTTTTCTTAAATAAGCGTTCAAATTTTGAAAAAAAACCGCACGAATTAAATTACATACCCAATAACTACATTCAAATTCTATGAAAAGACTTTTCCACAGATTCGAACGGGATTCGAACCCGCGACCCTCTGCTTGAGAAGTCTGTGCATATACCACTACAACACGGCCACCCCCGATATACGCAATTAAGAGGAAATATTCGTACAATTACTACTATACATTTATGGACCACCACTGTATAAATTCAGTTGTACTCGAGCGTAGTTCGATGCAGTTTGATAAGCTCTTTTCACTTGCAGTATAGAAAATTTATTATTTATATGATTTCTAACAGCACTAAATTAGCTGACAGTCGATAATTCTGCACGGTGTTGCCAGCCTCCCAAACCCAGCCCACCAAGTTAATTTTATTACTTGCCGGGCCTCTTAGTAGTAATTTTATATTTGTGCAATTATTATTTAATAATTATTTTGTAATTGCTTAATTTATAATGTTTTTTTTTATTTTCTGTTTTCAGTAAAAGGAAGAGAATGCACAGGCAATGAGGATTGTGTTTCGATCGATCGTTCAAGTTGCGTTAAGGACCTAAATGACTATAAGTTACGTTGTTTATGCGGCGATGATTCAGCACCCCAAAATGGCCTTTGTCCAAATGTCCCAAAAGGTGAGAATATTTCCTAATTTCCTAATTATGTCCAATTAAATACAAGATGAACCCAAATACCTAAACGTAAACGGACACATAAATTCTAAAACAAGCAACAAAAGCTGAAGCAACAGTGAATAACCTAAAGTGGTAGAAAAATATTGACCTAACTCACAAGAAAACATAACAAACTCAACCCATTTTCATTTACGTAAAAAAAAGATGAAACCATCTATATCCTTTTTGCTAGCCTTATAGCTGCTGCTTCGTTTTTGCTTGATGCGCTTGACTAAATTGTCGTACATATTTTTGTCGAGGCGATGTGCAAAGTTGAAATCATTATAAAGGCTGAGGCTTCATGGATTTTTAAGTAGCGTTACAGCTTAGGAGTATATTTTTCTTATTTTCTTTGTTTTTTAAGAGTTAATTAGCATGAGAAATATTTTTTTCCTAGTTCTCTTTTAAAGTGCAGTTGTAGATGTTAGTTGTGTTTTTTTTTTTTTGCTTGAAGTAAAGTATTTACAGTAGACAGCAGAGGTAAGTAAAGATACGCTTACAACAACACTTGTAGTGTAACCAGGATAGATTGTAGTTAATTTTTTGTAAATAGTTGCCCGATTTTTGAGAAACATGTCCTTTAGTGTGCATGTCATAAATTGGCACCTGTGTCACGGAATTTCAACATAAATTGTGTAGTGCTAAGTAAGAGAACCAGAATTGGTACCATATACCACCAGTCACACCATGCACGCCTTAGTGGGTAACATGAAACTGCAAATTCCTTGTTAGTTGCTTATTGCTTTCTTCTTTTTAAGGGTATTTTTTGTTTGTAAAAATATATTTGTATAACTTGCATTTGAACTGGGAATTGCCTGCCCTAATGTGCAAGGCTAATAAATCTTACTGTACAACTCTCAAAGGTGTTGCTTTTTTTAATTGTGACGTACTGTGCCCAAAAACTACATCGACACAACTCATTATCAAGACTTCTGTTTTCGTATTTCTTTTCTACATATAATAATTCCATGTTGTGGGATTTTTGAGGTATGTAATTTAGATTTTTAAAAGTAATTGTTTGTTTTCGAATCTAATTTTTAACCAACTTGCAGATTAAATGTGTAATTAAAGTTTTTAAGCAACAAGATTACTATTGTTCGTTTGGTGGTTTTTTGTTTCTTTATTCTGAACTTCGTGAGTAATTGAATATTCGTGTTTTCGAAGTCCTTCAAATATTATTTATTCGTGTTTTTTGTAAATTAATCTTAAACTTATTTTGGTATGGCAAAAATATTTGGTGGGTAGTTAGCTAGTTACATTTTTTAAGGATCAACATATTTTATGCTGAATTCCACTTAACACGAGATTTTAACATTAAAAAAGAAGAACAACCATAACCATATGAACATGCACAGGAAGGAGGTAACAATATGAAATGTTAGTTTTGCTTTTAATTTAAAATCCAAGGTTTTTAAATTATACATATTCGTAGATAATTCTTGGGAAAAGTTTAACTTGTCGCATGCCAGTTTTTGTCCTTGGCCTTATAATTATAATTGAAAGGTTTCAATCTGTTATAGAAAGAAGGATTCTGAAGTATTTTTCTTTTCAAAAATCATTTACAGTGTTTTAGCAGAAAATCAGACAAATTATATGCAAACTTTTTCCAGCGGTATTAGATTTTTGTAACAGAAGAAAGTCTATAGTTGTCAAATTGTTTCCTTTATAGATTTGATTTCCGTTTCACTGGGGTTATTTTCTCTTTAGATTCTAAGTTATGGAGTTAGTTCTTAATTTGATGAGCGAAACACCTTCGTCTGATAGATATTGTAGTAATACGATATTTTAAGGGGGAGCTATATTATGTCAAAAAAAAAAAAAAAACTGGTTCAAATAGCTAACCAATGAAGCTTTTCAAATATTGCGGTTACAAATATTGTCTGAATGTCTCAAACCAGTTTTCAATGGTCTAATTTTTCCTATCATCGACTGGAAGTTTTATTAGTTGGGGCCCGGCTTCATTTCGGATTATTAGATCATCTCAGTAGGAAGTAATTTTATAATCAACCATTAACTTAATGAACCTATTTACTTGAGATGTTTTATCGAAGTGGTTTTTTTGATGGTTTTTTAATGTAAACTATTAAATGTTATATTCAGACCTTGTTTTCCCGTTCAAAATGATTAAATGATTAAAAGAAGAAATAGGGGGAATATGGTCTCCTGGGAAACAGAATTTGTAATTTGAATGTCACCTTAATATCACCCCATTGTATGTAGCTCTTGTAATAGGAAAGTTTTTTTTTATGCCAAGCATAACTATTGTTTTTAAGAAAAGTTTTCATCTATATATCAATGAATAGACATCCTAATATGAACTCCTACTCCATCTGTTGTTCTAATATAATGCACAATGCGTCAATGAGATGTATGTAGTTTATGATCGGCAGCAAATAATATGAGCTTGATGTTCATTGTATTTCATGCTACAGTTCTCAGACGGTGGGATAGATCTACGGATGTTTTTGTTATAAAAAAAAGCTCAGTAAAAATATCATCAATGCATAATGCTCTATTTTATTTAGATTGCATATTTATTTTATCTGAACTGAATTACTTAGTGGAATTTAAGGCCCGGTGTGATGGTTTTGGGCAATTCTGCCTGCTATACCTCAGAGTAATCTCAATTGAGAATAATAACTGCCATGGACAAAACCATTGAATTGAAATTTGTGTTAATGAAATGATATCGACAGAAAAGGAAAAGGAAAAAAGGCCGCAATAACGGATTTTAGACTTCTTTTCTAACTTTGATGTTGTTTTGGCAGTGGTCGACAATTGCAAGAGACCAAGAACTTAATTTAAAAAATCACAATGTGAGTTCATAATGAATGAGATCAAAATGTATAGACTGATTTACGCAAATATATGAGATGTGTAATGATTAAATTCAGGAATATTGAAACTCGTCATTCGTCAATCATGACGCCCCCGACTTTAAGATTTGATTTAATTTGTTGCTATTTCGGACACTGCTGAAGAGATGTCACCTCTTTTAAAAGGAATGATTTTTCTGTTGTCTGCGTCAAGAATAAATGATTAGTTCAGCCTGACAGCAGTATTTTGGTCCCCGTGATGCTGCCTGCAAAAGTAGTATTTCTATATTTTGAGCGACGACTGCGACTCTATTATTAGTTTGTATACTCATCTCTGTAGGTTTCCATTCTGCTTTTGTAATCATAGAATATTAGTTTTATTCTCTGATAATCTTTTCTAACATCATTCCTGTAGTACCATTAATTTTTTCGATCCCATGCTTTTCGTGCTCTTTTTATTTCTTTATAAGTAGCCTGTGCTCTTCCTTCCCTTTCTGCTCATAGAACTAACAAGTTGATCTCAACCTTCGATGCAGCACTTGTATGCTTTTTATTGATCTGCCTTCATTCATCGTAAAACCAGAGATTGCTTTATGGCGGCGCCTTGGAACCAATCACATCAGAATTGGCTTTTCTGATGACTCGTTGGCATCATTTATTTGGCATTTATTTATTTATTTATTTATTTAAACATTTAAACAATAGAGTGGGTGTATATACACTTATAATGCCTGATATTTGGGGTTTAGTGGTTAATTTCGCTCCATAGAAGGCACCCAATATTAAATGAGGAGACTAAATTCTTGGTGAAAGTTGGCTTGTTCTTAATTTATAATCAACTACTCAGCTTCCTTGATTTTTGTTAACTGAAAAAATTAATGTCTTTCGTTCGAAATTGGAATTCGAAATAGGACTTTCCGATTTGGAAACCAGTCCCGCTACCGTTTGTGTCACGGCCACCCACTTATTTGGCTCCGATGTGACTGCGATATCCACATTTGTACCCTGGCTACCAAAAGGTAATGATCTGAGTCGATGTTGGCTCCTCGGAAAGTTCGGACGACCTGCTTCCTGGATCAGTGTCTGGCGTCTATCACATTGTAATAAATAGCCCTTTTATAGATTATGAGATGTGAAAACTGCATTCTGGCTACTAAAAGGTTATACCTCGTTGCAAATTCTGAAAACCTGAATTCATTGTTAGATGTAATGTAATGCAAACTACGTTTCCGGTGACCCATTCAAAGACGTCTTTCTCACTCAGCCTTGTGTTAGTATCTCTTAGTACAATTTTTGTGCCATAGTTAGGGCTCTAGCTTCGGTCTAAAAAATCATAGAATTTCTTGTTGATGCTATAATTTTTACCCTCTATAGAGGCATGAATGCAAATCAGACTTAAATTTCTGAATTTGGACTCGATGCGGATTGTTATGGGCTTTCGTTGACATGCCGAAAGCTTAAGACTTTTTGTCCAAGTCTCTCTCGAATAGCAAATCCGCAACCAAATAAGGCGTAGTGTTGTCATGTGGCTTTTTTTATCATCTCCATAGAAAGAATTGTGCAAAACTCACTGGCGTAGAAAAGAGACAAGATCATTTTTTGGCCAAAACATGATCATTAGCAGTTATAACTTAGAGGTTAATGATTTCGTTTACCATGGCACCGCAATAACAAAAAGCAACGATATGAGTGCGGAAATCAGAAACAAAATTACTCTTTCCAATCGTTGTGTCTTTAGACTCAGGCGACAATTAAAAAACATGACCAAAATCAAACTGGTTTTATGAACGGCCGTGGCTCAAGTGGTAGTGTATTAGCTTTCTAATCGGAGGTTCGGCGTTCAGTTCCAACAACAAGTCCAATTACACTAAAAATTTAGTACAATAATAACAATATTATTATTATTAGTATTAGATATAAATAATAATAATGAATCCGAAAAAGTTTTTAATGTTTTATTGGAAATCCAAAACGTCATGAACCAAGCTTAGATAATGGTAAACAATCCGTTTTGATACATTAGTGATTTTGTTTTGGCATCATAAACTTTTGGTTGTGTGAAAATGACTGATTTTGTGCCAAATAACCTTTACTTGTGGGAATTGTTGATTTTCTTCTGCCATTTGAAGAAAACCTACGTTGAAGCGCATCGAGAGCTCCAAAAAAATGAAACGTGACGTGATTGGTTACGTTACTTCAGAGACGGTGACTTTGATGTTGAGGACCCTCCGCGTGAAAGAAGGCCAAAATCCTTCGAAAACTCGACAAAATTTTAGTAGTGTTTAACTATGTGTATTTAGCAGAAACAAAAAAATTAAATGTTGCATGCTTCTAAGTATAATAAATCTATTCTTTATTTGTAATATGTTAAAAACAAAGTTAGCATTTTGACTCAGAAAGGACTTTAAGTACTGAAATATATGGGTAATTGTAAGGGATATATGCACGGTGCTCATTAAATTGTCTCTAAAATCTGGACAATTTCCCAAAAAGGATATAATAGAAATACCTATATGCGGTAGTTAAACCTCTCCCGGAATAAGGTATGTTCATGCAGATTCAGAAGTAGATTCTAACTAGTTTTTACATGAATTACCTTAGGAGCATTTAAATATTTATTTTATTGAATTTATTGGCGTCCACCATATCCCATCAGTTGATGGGGTTTGACTACTTTAGCTAAGTGAATGCCGTTCTACAATATGTATGGTTCTTGGTTAAATATCCCCTTTCAGTCTCTGTCGATGCAGATTGCGCCATAGATCGCTCGATGCACTATTCTCCCGAAATCACAATCACGCTCTCCCCATCCTATATTGGTAAAGTGAGTTACCCAAGAGCGGGATCTCCTATTTAGTGTCTGAATTTCGCACACTAGTCTCAAGTCCGATGTTGACGAATGCGTATAACAGTGGATCGCATTATCATTAATTTCTAAACCAAAAAAAAAAAAAAAAAAAAAACATATGACTCCACTAAGAAGCATATTGTTAAAGTTAAAATAAAGAGTTACAAGGTTAAGGTTCAGTTTTTACTAGGGCTACTGATATACTCCACTTAAAGACACCTGTGACAGATGTGGCTTAATTTGTTTTGTAAACACTTACACAATTTGTAACTACGACTACCAAGGCATTTCTCTCCTTATTCCCCTTTTCGCATTCTACCACTTCCATTTCAATTTGCTAATATATTCTAAGCAATAAATTGTTAAACGCTCTCATCAATAGGTTTACGACACAAATGCAGCAGCACAAGTGACTGTGAGCCGAATATGATTTGCACTATGGAATCTGCTAATAAGACAACAGGTGTAGCCAAGTTCATGTCCCCAAAATTTAAATTGTGCCTCTGTGACAATGACAGTGGATATGTGGAAAATGTAGTAGAAAGCATATGTAGCGGGGGTAAGTATCTCAAACAAAAACTTAATATTTGTATTTAATTTTTAATGTGAAACTATTTTCTGCAGGTGTCTTACAAGCGATTTCAAATATTCTCATCTCAGTAGCATCAGTAACAGCCGGCATTAGTGTTTATTCAAGTTTGAGATTTTATGAATACTTTTAACTTCTGTTTTAATGTATAAATTGGTACTAGTGTATTGTTTTAGTTTAACTTTTTTTTTAGTTTTTATTTATATTTTTAAGAAATAATATGAGTTTGTATGTTGCCTAACTAGTGCCATATTTTTTTATTCTATTTTTGCCCAACGCATTTAACATATGTAATTGTAGATACAAAATTAACTATACGTACTTTAATAAAAAAAGAAAATTTGTTGTATTTATATTCAACTGCTAAATTTTTTTTTATATGTGTCTGCCTATGTTTTTCTTTTCGGCGAGAAATTTATATAGAAACATATCTTTATCGTTTAAAAGAAACAAAAATCACTCTAAGAATATAAACACATTTTATTATTGAAACAAACAAATTATAATTACAAAATAAAGCGAAACAAGGGTTGCACCCAATTTTTTAAATTGTAAAATGAGCAAATGTATTGTAATTTAAATTATTTCAATAAAATATTCGTATACTCTTTTATTTTCTAGAACGTAGAATACGACCCCTTTTATTTTTGTTTAAAACTACCGTACAAGAATATTTGCATTAACAAGTATTCCGCGTAGATATTTTAAAATTTCTCTGTCGGAATCGGGAATATCTACATATGAAGATTCTATACTCTGACTATAATCAAGAGGCTTTAGATTTGCATTTTCGTGCATTGAACGTATTGAAATACAGCGACTTTTCATAGAACAATTAGATTTTAATTAAGGTGACTCCATTCTCATTGCTCTTTGAGGTTCTTAGGAAAGTTTTCAAATGTTTGGATCCTCAATTCATTTGACCGAATTTTCGCAGAAGAAGTAATTAAAAGAAAATAAGAGCAGTAACTCTACTGTAAGAAAGGGCAATTTGTTTCGTTTTATATGGGAAGAGTATAGTACGCATTTAAATGCAAAAGTGTTGAATGTTCGGAGTGTGAGTCACGATTTATTCCGCGTAAATTAAAGAGTTCCATATAAAATAAACAATGACAATATACATTAAATAACTGGACTATTTTAATGATCTTCTCCCATAAACAACAAAATCAATAGCAAAACACTAACATTTGGAGTTCTACTTTAATAAATCTGAGTTAAATGTCTACAATTTTGAGTCAGTGTTATTTTATTTATGCTGACTGGAGGACTTCACCGGACTTTCCGATGTGAAAGTGAAAGTCTATTAAAGATGCTCATTTCTAGTGAGCCTTTAATTCCTTTTTAAAGTAAGAAGAAAGGTAAAGGTATAGAACTCAGCAGTGAAAGCTTGCTTATATTTTCAATTAAGTACTTACTCATCAGAACTTGCTTTTACACTATTCTCTCAGTGAGGTGGGAGTGTGTTCACGATTAATTCTAAACTTCTAAATATTTAGAAAGGCATTCTATAATACCGCTTTTAGCTTTATTAGTAAAATTGTATACATTACTGTCTCTACTGGCTTACTTTTATAGTGGACATGAATGTTAAAACTCTGAAAATAATTGTCATCCAAGGGAAGATTAAATCCCAGGGCTATTGAAACTCGAATGAAAGTAGTGCATCAAATCCTTAAAACTAAAAACATTTGAAGTTGGAGCCGTGAAGTTAAATGCCTGAATCTGTGTACATATTGCTACATGGATTTTCTTCGGGAGACTTAGCTTTTCCAAAAGTTTTTTTCTAGCTTATCATGAGTTCAGTGTCAGTTGTAATCATGGTGTCACAAAGCCTTCTGTACTGAAGGAACTGGATATATTCTATGCAATCACATCGAACTCCACATTTATTTGAGGTTTCTATGACATACAATAATAGAAATATTAGTTTTTTTTCTTATAGATTTTTTTTGTGGAGGATGGTACTCTTAACTAAATTTAATATTTCTGTGAGCTGAAAATGAGTGCTGTTCCGACCCCTGTGTCGTATACAAGAGTAGATATAAGGACTATGTTAAGTACCCTTTGTCTTACACTTATAATCAGTGAGTATCTTGACTTCGTTCTAAACAATTTGCCTGCTAATAAGGATTCCAGAGATGATTTCACCTCGATGAAAAATGTCGGATCGGCGACATCTGTTAGTTTGTTATCCTTATTTCCAGGTTAGACATGATACTTGGATACCTGTAATAAAATAGAGATTTTACATAAAGATTCGTCTTTTCAATATACGAGACCTTGGATATAGACGAAATTCCAAACTCCATCTTTTACGATTTAATCTCAAAAGATCTGAATTCTTCTAAGTCTGACGAAATAAAGTCATGTGCAAAATAAGATTTAATATTTATGTATCTTCGTTTAAAAACCTAACACTGTGAACAGATGTGGGCGCTCCCCATGCCGATTAATTTAGAAAGTTATGGAGAATGTCTTAAATTTGTCTACGAACCGTTATTTTTGAAGACATTTTAATAAATCTTTGATCTTTTATCGACACTGCTGATAAATTCACAGTAGGGTTTTCTAATAACGACTTGACAACTTTTTTTTTAAATAAAAGGCAAACCATTTGAGATATTTCAAAAACTTTATTATTGCCTTTAAGTTCAATCAAAACATTTATGAATGGAATTCGACTTCATTCATATGGCCACCGCGGGCACGTTTGTAGCGGTCGATTCGTTAGACCCAATTTTCAACGACTTGGCCACACATTTCAGCCGAAACGGCCGCTATTTCGCGTTCAATGTTGGCTCTGAGCTCTTTCAACGTCGTCGGCGTGTTGGCATAAAACAATGACTTAACGTAGCCCCACAGAAAATAGTCAAGCGGCGTTAAATCGCACGAAGGAGGCGGCCAATCGACTGGCCCATGTCTTGAGATAACACGCTCACCATACTTACTCATCAATAAATCGATTGTAGCGTGTGCTGTGTGGCTTGTGGCACCATCCTGTTGAAACCACATATTGTCGAAGTCCATATCTTCCAATTCGGGCCAAAAATAATCGGTGATCATGACGCGATAACGCTAACCATGCACAGTAACGTGACGATCGTTATCGTCGATGAAAAAATATGGCCCAATAACGCCGCCGGCATGCAAACCGCACCAAAAAGTTATTTTTTGTAGATGAAGTGGTGATTCATGAAGCACATGTGGGTTTTCACCCGACCAATAACGCATATTTTGCTTATTGACGAACCCATTGAGCCAAAAATGAGCTTCGTCAATGAAGATGATTTTGCGACTCCGAATATCTGTAGAAAATTTGCTCGTTAGTGTACTTTACCATGATAAAAATGTTTAGTTTACTGAATAAATTGCGAGTGACAGTTTGATGATTAGTGAAGAAGTGCGTTCACAAATTAAATTCAAAGTTGTCAAGTCCCTATTGGAAAATCCTATATAAGGCTAGGAACTCGAGTGCATTGAACATAAAAAAGTTAATCCCTCAACCTGGTATATGGTTTACATGGCTTAAAAAAGAAAAACCTATATGGAGCCTAGAATGGTAAATGGTAGAAGTGGAAGAAGTGGAGCAAATTGTAAAGCTAACCTGCCTTTTGGTTTCAAGAACCATTGCCCTTATGTCTCTGAAGAAAGTTTGCAGAATAGGAAGAGAAAACTTAACGTTTAATTAAAATTCAATCGATTTAATTAAAAACAGAAAAACACGCAATAAAAAAAAAAAACAACAATAAGAATAATAAAAATAGACACTTACTGAATGTTCAAGGTAATTTATAGCAACGACATGAGCAAATATCAAAATTCTACAAAAGCCATTTGCAAAAAGGAACCAATAAGTCAAACAAGCTGTGAGGGATAACATGCCATGCCTATGCCAATATTTTTCAACTTAGCTTGGAATGCGTGCAGAGGACTCATTGACTGTCACAAACAATGACACAAGCAGAGAAGAAGGGTAACTAAACAAATTTAAAACCAATTAACCAACTTACTATTCTATAAATGTTTTAAAAAGATTTTCCTTTAACGAAGAGTAAAGTGGTGTAGTTACTAGCCCATAATTGGCAACCTGCAAAACTAAAATAAACTTTAAAGTCGAATTTATCTAAAGAAAATATTTTAGCAGAAAATATGAACAATGGTGAAAATTGTTTATCTATTGTATTATCAATTTATCGAAATTTTCGATTTAAAAAAAAACTACGGAAATGCTCAGAATGGAGCAAGTCATGGATAGAAAAAACCAAGCAATAAAACGTGCCACACTTTTTAAGAAAATGCATGACATTAGAATTTCTTCGCAAGACCAGTTAAGTGAAGTGGTTAGTAGCTTCATGCAGGGAACAATCCAAACTAACATCATTCCAACAGTGTTTGCACATCGCAAGAAAATACCCTTCAGGAGAATTACGAATTCACTTATGCCTTCAAGGATGTCAATGAAAAAATCTACGCAGTGAGAACGAAATTTCTGAAATTGAAAAATAATCGCTCGTCATCACGAGATGCCAGTGCTAGCACCAACAGCAACAACTTTAGCAATGACGACGTGGACGAGGACACCAACTTTGACTTGGCAAATTTGGACATCTGATTAGCATATTTATTCCACCAACTTTTACGATAAAATTGTTAATTGCGGATTATATTTTGTTCAATTATAATTATTCGTGACAATTTTTTTTCTGTTCTTAACTTCAATCTCCTTTTGGTTCTGTTGGGAAAATTTTTGATTGCATGACTTCAAAATCAGTTTGCTTATCCCTGCGTGATCGTATCTAATAACTTGGTCAAGCAGAGTATCCATCTAGTTGCCAATCCGGCACAGCAGCAGTTACAAATTTCTAATCAGTTTTTGTATTCCTTTGATAGTAAGAGGTTTTTATTGTTTTTTTTTTTTTTTTTTTTTTTATAACACACTAATGAAAGAAAACCGAGTGGAATTTTTTCTCTTTTTTTTTAATCAAAAATTTGATTTCATGGAAGTTTTGTTGGATTAACGCTTAAATAGCGGTAGGAGTCGTCTTTTATAAGCATACCAAAGCTATTAAGGATTAAAGTAAGTATGTTGAGATCCTTGTAGAATATTGAAAATATTATAATTAAGTTGGTGTTCTTATGAAATCAGCAAAAATGGGGTTGGTATAGATGTCCACGTTTTCAATGTAATGACAAAAGTAGACAAAATTAAAATTTTAACAGAACATCTTTCTACGCTGTGAATTTTATCGACATAATGGTAGAAAATGCAAGGTAGACAAAATAGAAAAAATAATTTACCTTGGCAAATGTCCAACTAAGTACTTCTACATACACGATGTGGTACGTTTGTTTATGGACCCTCTTTTTCTTTTTTAATTACCCGTTTAATTTTGTAAGGTTATATATTTCACTTCTTTGCTACTGTTCTCCTAAGAACAGATCTGAAAACCATTCTACAGCCGCTTTACATACACCTATCTATGTATGTTATCTATCACCTCGTTAGTAAAACTAAAACTTTGCTGAAGTTTATGCATCTCTGTGCGGTTCTATCGATCTTCGGTTCGAACTGAAGTATGTATTATCCTAATGCACTCCAACTTCTACTTGGTTATTCCCAATGTGCATTTTGACCTTATCTTTATATTGTACATTGAAACAAGAAATTCTCTCTCCATCCGATTTTCACTCAACATTTTATTTAACAAAATAATTAGCCAATATAATCAAACATTTATGATTGTTGCTCATATTTTAGAGTGTATGTAATCTGTAAATTTCTCCCCTTATGCGCAGAGTGAATTCTACTTTGCGGATATTATTCGCTAAATAACGTGTTAATGTGTTAACGGTACAAATTTCGTTGTTCCCGTTTAACAAGCGACGCTGTGGCGCTGTGTTTGAACGTTATATTTCTCCTATTACTTGTTGATTGTTTATAGGTTGTGAAGGCACATTATCTTAGTTCCGATACAATGACCACACTGGTCCTGTACGTAGTCTAGATATCGGTTTCTTTATTTATTTTTGCCCGTATGTAGTCTAACACAAGAAGGCTTTTACCTGTGTGTAAAGGAATTATCGCTATATTTAGTCCATGCTTAAAAACCTTGTTCTTTGTGCTTTATCACTATATTTGTCTCATCTTCCCACTACCACGTTTCTCTGTTTATGAGTACTTAGTCTTTCGAAACATCGGGTATATATTTTTTGACAGATAGGCCAACAAAGATAAAGAGATAAACGATTTCGTTTAGAAGACCTGTAAACTTTTGGATTCACAATGTTTCGTTAATCAAATTATGCCACAAAATTAAAATAAAAAAGCCTTTAAAAGTAACAAACTCGCAGATCCAAAAGGAATTGCCTAGAAGGATTAATTAAATTCCTCAACTTTTAAAAGCTGTGCCAATGCTCAATGAACCCAAATGCGAGAAAATCTTTAAGTGACAACAAAACCTACACATCAATATTTCTCATGCTGTTAATTCCAAAGGTATTCGTATGTAAAGAGCTTTAGTTGAATCATGATCAATTCCCGATCAGCATAAAAAGAGAATTACATAAGGGTGAGGCAGATGCAATATATTCTAGTAAATTTCTCGACGTCTTCTAAAGTTCTTAACCTTCGAAAAAGTGCGGAACGAAGGCTAGAATTTCAATTTA
Organism: Volucella inanis; assembly: GCA_907269105.1. Lineage (NCBI taxonomy): Eukaryota > Metazoa > Arthropoda > Insecta > Diptera > Syrphidae > Volucella > Volucella inanis. The sequence continues at coordinate 216,052,474 of OU026153.1, forward strand.
AAACTAGTATTTCTTAATGGTTACAAGGCTTTAGAATCCTACCATTGAAATAGACTTTCCGCGTTAAACACGGAAAGGGGTATTCCGAAAGAAAGGTAATAACCTCTGAAGTTCCTGTGAAAGTGTTCTCAAACCGATTTCGTTCCTTGTATAATATAAATTAAATAACGCTTTTAGAAAAAATAACTTTATTAAATTTTTGGGCAGAGTTACCCCTTACAAATGAAAACTTAGACTGAATTACAATGTTTTTTAATCTACCTTAAATATTATTCCACATGATCCAATCACGCACCCAGCAGTGAGTATGTACCCACAGGTATTCTCTGGTTACCGTTACAGTAGGGATGGAATGCACGGCATTGCACAGGTGTCAGATGGTCCAGACGTTGTGTCAGCATTTGGTTTGATGGGAACAGTAAATTGTTATTTGAGGAATTAAATATTTGTGTTCTTTACTTATACACCCGACACATACCTCACGAAGAAGACACTGTTGTAGTCACGTCCGTGTACTATATGGTAATATACTTCTACAATTTGTTTTTACTTTTAGCATCCAGATCGACGTAGTCGATGCTGAAAATACAACTCGATATCTACAATCTAATAATCCTAATTAAGGCCGCACATCATAGCATATATAGGAGAGCTTTACGCTCGTTTTAAACACAAAGGTCGGTAATAGCACTTTCAACACTAAAAAGGGATTTCGGACAGGTGATCCGCTATCCTGTGATTTCTTAACATCATACAAGTACATGAAAAGCTTATAAGAAACTCACGACTTAATACGTGGGCTGAAAAGTCAGTGCCGTTTCTAAGAGAGGGCACCACTTGAATTAAATTCATACCATTTTCAGTTAGTACCAACCTTCAAAAGATACGCGTATAAATTTGACAGCTGTCGGATGATTAGTTCTCGGGATATAGGTTTGTGAGTGAAGCAACTTTTGTTATTGTGAAAAAAAATGGATTCAAAGCAATTTCGTGTGTTGATTTATCATTGCTTTTTGATGGGAAAAAATGCAGCCGATGCAAAGAAATGGCTTGATAAGTGTTACCCGGACTCTGCACCAGCCGAACGAACCATTCGCAAGTGGATTGAAAAATTTAAAAGTGGTCATACAAGCACCGAAGATGATTCACGCAGTGGACGTCCAAAAGAGGCTGTTTCAGATGAAAACATCAAAAAAGTCCACCAAATGATTACGATTGACCGTAAAGTGAAGTTGATGGAGATAGCTGAGGCTCTGATATAGATATCAAAAGAGCGTGTTGGATATATCATATACGAATATTTGAACATCCGAAAGCTCTGTTCAAAGTGGGTGCCGCGTTTGCTCACAGTCGACCAAAAAAACAACAACGTGTTGATGATTCAGAGGAGTGTTTAAAGCTGTTCAACCGGAATAAAAGCCGAATTTTTGCGTTGGTATGCGACAATGGATGAAACTTGGCTCCATCACTTTACACCAGAGTCAAATCGGCAGTCAGCTGAGTGGCGAGCAGGTGACGAACCTCGTCCAAAACAAACAAAAACTCAACAGTCGGCTGGCAAGGTTATGGCATCCGTATTTTGGGATACACGTGAAATAATTTTCATCGACTATCTCCAAAACGGGCAGACTATCAACAGCGACTATTACATTGCGAATATCGCAGAAAAACGGCCGCATTTGAAGAAAAAGAAAGTGCTGTTTCATCAAGACAATGCACTGTGTCACAAGTCGATGAAATCAATGGCAAAATTGAATGAACTCGGCTACGAATTGCTTCCCCACCCACCGTATTCTCCAGTTTTGGCCCCCAGCGACTATTTCCTGTTCTCAGACCTGAAAAGAATCGCCCTCGAAGCCAACTATCTTGATAAATAAAGTTGAATTTTGCAAAAATTTTGTGTTTTACTATAAAACGGCACTGACTTTTCAGCCCATGTGTTATATCAGTTCCACAGTAATTTAATATTTTGATCTTATTTTTGTTTATAGCTACTGACTTGTGTTTTTAAGAAATTGTTAAATTTATTGCCATATTAAGACTAATGTATGTACTATACATTCCTGTAAGGAAGGATTTTCGTTTTACACATAGGTTAAGCTCAAAGGCAAAATATTTCTGTGATGGAATTTATAAAATTTGTATAGTCATGTATTCTAATGGTAGTTTTCGTACCATACAAGCGATGCATAGGTTTTTTTTTCTTTTTGTTTTTTTATATAAGAAAAATAGATGTAAGGGGATCCGGGGAATTGAATAAAAAAAAAGAAAACAACCTTACAAAATTTAGTTTGTTAAAGACTACTGCTTCTGCTATATTTGAGAGATGATTAGTTCATAGGCTGATGTTGAAATTGAGTTGGTTTAAATATTGTATGTGTCGTTTTATTTTCTAATTTAATTTTTGATGAAGGTTTCTATGTTATTTTGTTGTGTTAATGTGGTAACTATATATTTTCAGTATATGTATTGTATGTGTCTTTTCTAATGACTTTGCTAAATCGTTAATGTTAGTAATAATATTCTGTATTTGGTCATTAATTTTAATTACAACTTATTACTTTTCTTTTTTTCTAGGTTTTTTTTTTTTTTTTAAAGATCTTTATTAAAATACTATTAGGATACAATGGTACTGATATATTACACTTAAATTAGGTTAGAAAGCACTAGCTGATTTTGCTGCTGGAAGTTGACTCGACTATTGAGGGTTTTAGAATGAGTTTATATATTCTTGGGATGACATCATTTCAGTCGTGGTGATTTATGATAACTCCATAAATCGAATGTTCTAGATTGTTCGGGAATGGCATGTTTCATCATGATTGGACTTGGTGTCCGGATGCTGTTGTTTATAGTTGATCAGAAGCATTATGTGGAAATGACATGTTTGATCTTGATTGGACTTGGTGAACGAGTGCTGACAATCGTGCTGATGCGAAATCATTAGTTTTGCGATATCTTATTCTATTTTAAAGGATAGGTACGTTGTTTGGAGATTTCTATTAAGGGGTTAGGCTACTTTAAATGCCGTAAAAATAAGCTTTTTGTGACTTTTTTTCCGAAAAAATATTAAACAAATCTAGTTTACAAAGGTAGTTGTTTATTATACTGTAAAACATAATTTTTATAGAATAATTTATTTAAAAATTGCGGTTGTGCATAGTTTCTCAGTTGACCTATCCTTTTGGGAAGGGCCTACGGCCGTACCAATAACTTCTGTAAATATTGAATAATGATGAGTTACTAAATTTTTTTATTGTACATAACAGCAACTAGAGAAGTATCTAGATTATATATACATATTAGTCCCCAGAAAGTTGTTAATAACAAATGAACTTTGCCATATAAAAAAAAAATCTACGTGCAGTGAATTGGTTGAAAATTATGGCTGCGTCTAACTTGAAAAATGCAGTTTTGAGATAAACGCGTTTAAAATGTTAAGTTATAGAAAGTCATGAAAGACGGCCTTGTACTGTACTTTAAAAAAACAAGTACTTCGAGATATTTCCCAGTTATAATCTTTTGGGATATCATTTTTGAGGTCCTAAGCAACCATTGAAAGTAAAAGATAGAAAATAGGTTTCTTGAAAATCCTAGACCTAACCCATTAGACTCTTCGATTTTATTTTATTTTTATTTTTTAATTGGAAAGAGCTATTAATAGAAGTACGTTTTTGGAAGAGGTGGAGTGAATTATTGATTCGTGTATTTTTTTGTTGTAGTCATCAAGATTTATGATGTGTATTAAATTTTGAAAATGTCTATTTATTTTTTGAGTGTCAGCGAGTATCATACTGTATGTTAAGTAGTAATAATAAGTGATTGAATGTCGTAGTGTAAGTAAGGAGGGGGTTAGTTAACGGGTATCTATGATATACTAAACGAGTGGTGTAGCTTAATTGTTATTGTTCTTTTTTTGTATTTTTTTTGTTTTTTTTTCGTAATTTACATTTATGGATCTTTTTGTTTTCATTTAAAATGATTGTTTTTCTTTTATTTCTTTTTGCTATATGTTTGGTGTAAATTTGTTGGGTTTGGGTTCTTTTCTGAAGACTGGTTTGCTTTCAATTGTTTCTAGAGGGGTTTCTCTCGATTTGTTTGGAAAGCTAGTACTTGATTTTTGGGTATTATTCATCAAGATATTCGTTTAGTCTTTTATGATACACTTGTTTGTTTGGGAAATCAAGGGTTTTTCTAAACTTGTATGGCCAGGAAAGGAACAGTTCGTAAGGGGTGTGCTTTGTTGAAGAGTGTATAGAGTTGTTATAAATAATGAAGGTTTGCGTTAGTATCTTTTTATGTTTAGTAGTGAGTCTCTGTTCTCGTCTTTTTGGTAGAATCAGTCTATGTATGTATTTCTGGAAGGGTTGAGTGTAGTCTGGGACATTTTAATCGGTTTGTTGAAAAGATATGTAGTGCAAGGTTAGTTTATGTTGCCTACAGAAATCTTTGAAAATATTGGCTATAAGTTTTGATAATTTTTTATTGGGATGGCGTAAAGGCTGATGTCTTTTTTTATGCAAATTAAGCAAGCGAATCTATCTATTAATGTAAGCATACTATTGTTGATAATGCTTCATAAGTCTATATGTATAATTTTGAGTGGTTTTAGCGGAATTAAGGTTTTTTTCTAAATGGGATTTAGCTGGATTCCTATCGTATTAAAGGATTTTGCGTTTGTCACGGTTCTTAATTGTTTTCAATGTCAAGTCTGTCATTTTGGGAAAATAAACTTTTCTCTTTATCTGTAGCAGGATTTCATTTATTCCCCTGTGGCTGAAGTTTTCGTGGTAGTTTCTAAAAAAATTTTCTTGATCATCCTCTAATCTAATGTGCCTAAGAATTTGTGTACATCCAAATAATCGGATAGTTTTATTTTGGCTAAAGACAGAATGTGTTATCTTTGAATCTATTACATTGAGTTTATTTGGAGGAGTAATTTTTTCCACTTTTAGAGAGGGTGCGGCTAGCAAAGCAAATAGGCTTATCGTTACCTCTTAGGCCTTGAGAAAGGACATTGTAAAAATTCTTAGAAAAGATATTGTAAGATTCGGTCATTCATTAACATGTTTTTACATGTTTCAAACTCTTTAGTGTATTTATTGTTTAATATAATTTCGGCGCCCATTTTTAAAAAAGCTAGTAAGGGGTTTAGTTAGATAGAATTTCTTTTCGATTTCTCGGCATAGGAAAGTTTTTTATAACATTGATTTCCGATGGGTTATGTTGTACACCTTCGGGGGTAATGACGTGTCCTAAGAAGGCTATTCCCGTTTTGAGGAACTCACATTTGTTTAATTAAATCTTAAAGTTATCTTCTTTGAGTTTTTTGAATACCAGAATGCGTAAAAGGCACGTGTTTTTGCAGGGATGTGGAGTATATTACAATGTCGTCGAGGTTAAGTAAGCAAACTTTTCCAATGAGTTCTTTTAGAATATTATCCATTATCATTTGAAAAGTCGAAGTGAATTTTTAACGCCAAATCGAATTCTAACGATTTCATAATTGCCTCCTTCAACTGTGAACGACGTTTTTTCTGTATTTCTGAGATATTCGGAATGGGATATCTATTGGATATTGTTTTGTCATCGAATATCCGATAGTCAAAGACTTATCTCCATTTTCGACGTCCACTGGTATCTTATTTTTTCGGAACAATCCAAACTGGAGATTTGTAACTATGTCTGATGGTTCTTTGATCTAACATGTTAGTGATTTTGTTTTTTTTACTTCTTCCTTATGAATGAAATGGATAAAAATTTAATATGGTATGGATTGGTAATTCGTCGGTGGTTCTTATGTCATGTTCGATCTTACTCGTATAGGAGAGTGACTCACCCTCTCTATTCCCCTCTCTATTCCCTGTAATTTAAGATGTTTTTTGCGTTCTTCAGCACTTAAATGGTTTGTTCTGTTTAAGTCATTTACGTACGTGTTGGTAGGTTCATGTTCCTTTGTTTCGCTGTTGTAGTTATTCATCTTGATATAACTAATAGGATCATAAGGTTCGTTTTCAGATAGGTTTACTAGCTCAAATTTAGTTTAGTTAGTTCTGTTGTGCTGATATAAATATTGCAATTTTTGACAGGAAGTTTCGCCAACATTTTAGGTTTAAAAGGTATTATAAGTTGACCTGAAGTGTAGTTGGGTTCGAGGTGGATTTTGTTAGTAGCGTTTTTTGTGATAATAGTGCGCCATTACCCAGTAATCTGTCAGAGAAGTGATAGAATTTTAATAGAACAAATTTTAAGGAACATGGTTGGTAATTGTCTCGCAGTTAATCTGCCTACCTTGTGGATAGATTCGGGTTTTGTGATTGATGTCGACCAAAAACCTCAGGGGTCGCCCGAGGAGTGACGAAATATTTATGTATTGCAAGATTGCGGGATGTTTCTGTATACATTTATATATATATATACTCTGTGGCTTGTTTGGAAAAAATTTCCTTACTCACGATATTAGTTGGTTCATTCTCGAAAAAAACTTCTTAACTGTTGATAATTGTTATCTTCGAAATTATTCATTTGTTGTTAACGCTTAAAGTTCTGGTTTGCTGGATAGGGCTTGATTTATTTTGTGGATGATGTTTTATCAGGTTTGGACTGTTTGATCCTTGGTATCTTATATTGCTATTCTGTGTGTTTGGATTTAATCTAGTATGTGAATTTGTTGAGTTGGAAAGCCTGGTGTAGTTATATCCCTGGAGGCGAATATCGAATACGAAAACTTTTGTAAGCATGATGAAGTTCTTTTACCCGAAAATGTTTCCATCGTCGATACGCCTCATCACGTTGTGTCATTGACTCTCGAATTTCATTCGTTAACCAGGCTTTTGTTTGGTCTTTTACACTACCAGTTTTATTGGAACGTATAAGTTGAAAAGAAGAATTACATTGTTTTGTAAGAACTTAATTTGGTCATCTGGAGAGGTCATACAATAGATAAGGTTCCATGGAATCAAATGAATGTGTTGTTCAAGAGAGGGCATATCAATACTTTTGAATTCTTTGTATGTATAAGTGGATACTCCTACATTATTTTCAATATCAAAGTCATACATCAGAAATAATAAATCATGCTTCGAAAAAGCAGGCGCAGAGATTTCATCATAAAATAATACTTTGTCAGGATTATTTACAAAAAAGACATCTACTAGTGTACTGGAGGAGCTGGTAAAGTGCGTAGGGACTTGCGAATACACGGGTTTTAAATCAAACAATTGCATATTTTCAGTTAAATGTCTTTCACATAACAAATTACTATTAATATCACCACAAACAATGACATTGCTTGCGCAAGTCGAAACTTCTTCCAAGACGTCGTAAACTGGTGTCAAATCAATATACCTATTTGGTCTATAAACAACACCTAAGCAAACAATCCTTTCGCCCCAAGTTACACATGTGAATAAATATTGAGAAGCAGAGCCTTTTGGCGAGCGACATCTTCGTCGACAGATTAAGCCCATTCTAACGTATATCGCAACTCCTAAGCCAGTACGATCACATCTATCTGCTCGGAAAAGTTTGTATCCGTTTATATCATAGACAGCATCCTTCACATCATTATTAAAACAAGTTTCCGACACGCAGATTGCATCAACCTTTGAGTCTACAAATATGTCCTTAAATTCATCCAGTTTTGGGCTTGAGCTTTGTGCATTCAAATGGCAAATCTTAAGACCATAGTCATGATTACAAAAAATTCTTATCATTGGTCGAACCGTGTACTCTCTTCCACCACCAATGGAACTCACTCTACTTTCATCTAGATCTATATGTGAGATGTAAAATAATACGAGAACCAAGTAATACACGCAGATCAAGAACATAAATTTCCTCTTCCTTAAAGCAACGTAAATTTATGAAAAGGGGCATTAGGGATAATTTCAAGCAAAAACAATACAACAGTTAAAAAAGAAAGTGAAAATAAGAAAAACAAAAACTGAGAAATGACACTATGTACTTTTTGGTGACGATCAGTGTGGATGTGTTGTTTTATTCGGCAGGCACCTCGCGGCAATCGCATTTAATAATCGCTCATTCTCTACCAATTTATGTAGATTCAGCTTCTGCACTCTCTCTCACATAAACGGCACCGAAATGTGTGTAAACAGAAAACAGCTGTTTGCTGCGTTTGAGACGCATAGCTCGCTGGTATATGAAGCGGTTTTTTTAGTTAGACTCCCGTACATATAGATGCTCTTGTTTTCTGCTTTAATGTCTACGCCTTGGAGGAATAGCTGCCTACGATTTTTGCGGAAAAGAGCCACTGCATGCAAGACGGAGTTTCTTTCGCGAGGAGTATTGAATTTGATTACGATGGGAGAGTCAGTTTTGCCTCTGTTTGGCTGTGCTCTTCGACTACGAAATATGCCTTTCAATGGCGGGGGCATACATTCGATGTTATGGGGTACACCAAAAATTATGCCATCAGCTGCAATTTCTCGCCGTTCGAAAGCTTCACATCTCTTTGGGAGATCAGTCCCTTCCTCTTCGAGTGTGCATGAGCTATTCGTGAAATTATCTCTTGTTCTTGTGTAGAGATTGGATGGACTTTTCGACTGTGTCTCTTGCGGTTCTTTTAAGTTTTAAGAGATATATCAACTTCTTTGACGTGCGAAGACAGCTTTCGCAAGGAACCTATTTCAGTGGAAATACGATTTGAAATTTCATCGAGTAGCTTAGCTAGTCGTTATATAAATCGCATATAGTCACGCTCACTGTAGATTTGTTGGTGGATGGTGTTAATTTGTTGGCGGTGCCTTTTCTCTCAGCTGGGTTGTTGTTGAGTTAAGGCGTTTGAACAGATTCCTTAAATGGTGTTGGCGTCGACTGTTTCTCTTTTTCAAATTACGTTGATCGCGTCTTTCAAGCTATTTTGCTCGTAAGAGTATGAAACAAAGATGTCGCGCTTGCAATTTGCAACATATGAATAGAAGTTAATTTCTTATTTTATATTTATTTTCGATTTTAAATCAATATACAAATATAAAAAATTATCAAGGTATGCAAACGGAACTTTTTTTATGTAACTCTTTACGAATCGCGTAGATAAATAAAAGATTTTTAAATGTTTTGCCGGACGAGATTATCAATACGTCTACTCACTTTCAAAGCACATTGGACCAAAAAGCGATGATGATTGTGAGTAGATAATGCGGATGAATAACAATGGTTCAACGGTGAACTAAGGGTAAGACCCAACAATTAATGTCCAAGTGTAGTCACTATGTTATTGAAAGACTCGAAAAGTTCGCGACAAAGTCACGAAAGCAAAAATCTATTACTTAAATTGCGCGATACAATATACTATATGTATACTATTGCGGTTCACGATTCAATCACTACGTTTCGTAAATTATATTCACTCAATTTCTAAATTGTCTGGTTAACAATCCCCCAGTTGTGTTGGGGGATCCGCGGAATTAAATAGAAAAACAACGTTTTCTTTTTCTGATTGATATAAAATACTTTATTAAACTTTACTTTACAATTATTTATAGATTAAATTTGATTAATTTACAATATTCGATTGGAATACATAATTTGCTTTTTCGGCTTTAATTAGTTTGTAATTCTAAGAATTACATCGGGTTGTATCATTCACTTGGTTTATTTTCATAATTGCATTTGTAGCATTTTTGGCAATATCAAACATGTGTTGATGTCGAAATTTAATGAGCTTAACATATATATATATATATATATACAGCCAAAGAGCAGGAATGTGAGTACAGGAACAAACACGAAACGCAGAGGATACTGTTGTTAACAAAGGAATATACTGGATTAGAAGAGACAGACAAGAGATCACTAATAAAAATTACAAAAAAAAAAAACACTGTTGCAAACCAATATTTATGTTATGGATATCAGCATTGAAATCATCCAAGACAGCTTAAATTGATTGAAATTTCGGAAGGGAATTTCTAATCCATTGAAGAATAAATTCATCGATCATAAGTGCACACATTATCCTTGTTCTTTCATCGTTATAGTTGCATGGTAGTGTATTGGGAAAGTATAAAATTACTTAAGCTATCTATACCTACCTCAAGTCTTCGGCTCCGCATATGAAATCTGATTAAAATCGTTGTTTCTTCCAGCTAAAGTGCAACTCTGGATTCGAATTTTTTACTTAGGCCGCCTTACCAACAAGGTACATAAGGAAAGGAAAGGCCTAATGAAATGAAATACAGTGAACTCTGTAGGGTGTTGTGTCTTACGCAGAAAATTCAATATGCTAGTATTTTATAAATCATTCCAATCCAATTTTAAATAAAATCGCTTGATAATTATTGACCCTCTTGAATATATTTTTTTTTGTTTTCTCAAATATGAAATTTAGAGGTAATATTTGTCTGTAATAAAAACAAATAAGATTCATATTTTATCATCATATCATTTATCAGCGCGGTGCCTTAATGTTTCCTTTATTTCACGTGCCCTCCTGAAAATTGCATGTATAGAAAACAACAACCCGTATAATTATTACCACAGTTCAACTTATTTAAATTCAAAAGACATAACCGATTACCAAGCACTTAAACTTAACTCCAATTTTTGTATATTTTGGTGCCAACTCGTAATTAGTATTCGTCTCTACAGGATGTGAGAACTTCTGGACTGAATAAACTACATAATAACATAAATTAATCAAATTCGGACTCACAATTCATTTGTAAGACTTATGGAGAGAGAATTTGAGCGCCTTATAAAGTTTTCGGATTGATTTCTGAATTTATTTGGGGTACTATATAATTCATTATTCCAACTTGAGGGGCCAAGTTATTATATTTTATTTTTCTAGTAGCCCATGAAATATGTATTGAGATACATACTACCTATATTTATTCGATCAGCAAATTGCTCATCTTTTTACACATTCACACGTGTATTCGTGACGATTAGAGCTTAAAACTTTTTAATTGATAGATGACGACTCACTGTTGCGTCATATAGGGGATTACGATTTCATCCCTATAGACCTACTCGAAAACTTAATTTCTAATGACGATTTATCTGATTGCGTGTGTAAGATACCTAGAATTAGTAACCGAAATAAAAGTTCAAGTTTCGAATTTGAATACAAAAGAGTTTTTTTTGTGTGCCCCTAAATCTAGGTAGGTATCTGGAAACGAAATATGGTTTGAGTTCTAGTTTTCCCCAGTAATAAAAAAAAAAAACAATCTTTTATTTGGAAAATTACCTTAAACTACAACATGGATAAGAGATTTGTTGTTTATGCGTAAAAGTAAAAGTAAAATGTTCCGATATGAATCTTAAGATAGAGTGGCATGAGAATTTAAAAAAAAGAAAAAGTATTTGGCTAAAAATAGGAAGCTATAACCGACGCTGATTTTTATTTTATTGGACTAATGGTTTGTATATAAATGTAAAAAACTAGTTCTGCTCTGTTGCGTTCTGTTTTTTTTTTTTTTTTTATAAGACCCTGACATGCTATCAGTTGTTAAAACAGAAAACAATGAACCAAATGTCCCGAAATAGTTTGCAGAGTATTCACCAGAATATTATTTTGAGCCTTTGCATGTCCGAAAATGTTATCTGCTAATAGTTACCCGCGACTTTGTCTCAGTTGTTTAGAGTCATATGAGAAAACGTGTGAGTTTAAATGATTTTGAAATCTACAATTTACCTGTGTTGGTTATTGTCTGAAGTCTTTATTATAAAAACCAATAATAATTATAAAAATACGCCAATAATTTTCTTACGAAATTTATTTGTATGGAATATTTGTTGTTTTTGCTTCTGGAGGTGAAATATCATATATTGATCAACAGGGTTACTGACTTGAGAGTACGTACAGTTTTCCATGCGAGCAACAGTCGGTTCTCAAGGCAACACCAGCAGATTTGAGCATCCGGCACTGTGAATGGTTTTTCGTATAAATTGAAATGAAAAATTGTTGAGAATGAGTGGAACACGTGGTATACACCAAATTAATATTTTTAAAGCCATGAAAGCTTAAAAAAACTAGTTTTTACAAAAAATGTTTAATAAAATTTCTTACAAAAATAAGTTACTAATTTTTTATATATATATTTTTTCAAAATCTACATGACAAATATAATATATATACAAATTTTCGAGAGATACTCGAATCAGACCATCATTGTCGGGTCTCTTTTCGTCTCTCTACTACTATAAACATTACCATGGACCAAGAGTCCAAAGAGTCTTCTCCAGAGTTCTTCCCTCAATTCGATTCCTAGTGTTAACTCTAGCATTTGTTTATGTGAGATTTGTTTCATCCAATGGGTCTCCCTTGGGTTTTCCCAAGATCTCCATTCTTCTGCCAGCCAAAGCTGGACAATGACACAATATATGTGCCGCTGTCTCAGATTTTTTTCAGGCATAGTTTACAAGTATCATCCTTTCTGAGGCACATCTTCCTTAAATGATACCTGAAACGCCACCACCCATTTCAATGTTCCTCGACTCATGCCTAGAATCCTTCTTTGAGTGAAGCAGGTTGGCCATTGTATTGCCATTTTAGCTTGCCTATGTCTGAGGTGTTTTGCCGTGATCCATTTGTAAACCAGCTGTTTTACCATTCTTCTACCAATTGAAGAGAATGGATCTGGTCCCAGCAACTTTTCAGTTGACCCTGTTTTGCAAGGGAGTTCTCCTTTTCGTTTCAGTCGACCCCTATGTGTCCTCGTACCCTACACTGACCTGATTTTTAGATATTCACTAATTGAACACGCATTCCAATGCCAATGATATTGTGGTGGTTGTCCATTCCATTTATCTAGTCACCGCCTGATTGTCCAGTGCTATTAGGATATTTTTTCCTTCCGCCTGACTCTCAAGTAGGTAATCCAACGCATGCAGCAAAGCAATCATCTCAGCCTGGTATACCGAAGTAAGCTTCCCCAGGTAAAAGTGACGGGCTAGGTCCAGATCTTCTAAAAAGATACCGGCCCCCGCTCCATCTGTGAAAATCACGATTTCACCATTCCTTTTTTTTCTGGAAGTAATCCTTTCTCAATACGAGTATTGTGATTCTTTTCCATAATACGCACCTTTGTTATACCATCCATAGGCATGTTCTGTTCCCTAATTTCGTTTTTGAAATGTTCCTCCCACCTCTGTCCCCATACACGTTGGCACTGATGTAGTACCCTTTTTGCGTTCCGGACCTTCTCCTCAACATGGTAGTTTCAAGTAAGTCCAGTATCTCTCCCAGATACTTAATCTTCTTGGTCACTGTTAGTTCCGATCCGAAAAGTGTTAAGGGCTGAAATTTCAGATTTTTCCTCTTCCTAGTGAAGGTTATTAGATTTGTTTTCTCCGCATTAATGGAGAGCCCTTGTTCCAGAAGGATATGCCGACGACATAGCAATAATGGCAAGAGGCAAATTCATAAACGTCACGGCGGATATTAAAAGGAGAGCACTCAAAGTGGTTGAGCGGTTATACCAAGCGGAAAGAGAGTTAAAATTTCTTTCGCCCGCTAAGCATACCACGCAGGTAATTTTTTAAAACACTTTGGGGTCGTATCACACATATAAGATATTCGTCTCAATATTTTATTTTTAATTTTTATTGATAATCAAGAAATAACAAATACTCAAAATAAAAAATGTTTTCATAAAAAACAAGTAAGTAAAAACAAGAACGTAAACTAAATTTCTATGAACTTATAGTACAAATCAGCTGTTGCTGTTGTGTTCAAAAGAGCAAAACAAAAGTAAAGTAAAGGGTGATTCATGGTAAGATTTGATTTATAATGTAAAATGAAATACATAAATTTGAAAGTAAACTCAAAATTTTTATTATCGGTTGAAAGAACAATTTATGGCATTTACTTTTTAGATATGATATTATGTAAATACTGGCCATAACTACGTCTGAAGTGGTTCATTCGGAAGGTCTAATTTTGGGCGACTCCTTCGTTCGTTGGCTTACAAAGCGTCAATTGTAACTGGCTTATTCCTGAAGACCTAAGACTTTACATATCCCCAGAGAAAATAGTCCAAAGGTGTGATATCGCACGATCTAGGTGGCCAATATACGGTAGAAAAACGTAAAATTAAGTTCTCACCAAAAAATTCCTCAACAAGTCCATTGTTTCACGCGCTGTATGGCTTGTAGCGCCGTCTTGTTGAAACCAGAGCTCACCGAGACCATGTGCTTAAATTTTAGAAAGCACATAGTCCGTTAACATGGCGCAATAACCGTTACCATTGACGGAAACATTCTGATTTGCCTTATTTTTTAAGAAATATGTACCAATGATTTCACCAGCCCATAAACCACTCCATACCGTTGTTTTTATAGGATATAATGGCAGCTCTTGGTATTCTTCGGGTTGCTCATCAGTCCAATTACGGCAATTTTGTTTATTAATGTATCCATTGAGCCAGAAATGGGCTTCATCACTGAACAAAATTTCATGATAAGACACCGGATTTTCATTGAGTTTTTGCAGAGCCCATTCACTGAAAATATGACGCAAATCGAAGTCGCCTGGCTTCAATTCTTCCACAGTTTGAATTTTGTACGCTTTTAGGCCGAGATCTTCACGTAAAAACCGCCAAGTAGTCGAATACGCCAAGCCAAGCTGCTGAGAACGACGACGAATCGATTCGTCACGGTCTTCGCGTACACTTTCAGTTACGGCTGCTATAGGCTCTTCACTACGTGGTGGATGTGGTCTAACCGGTCGAGTATCATCCACCATTATAAACTGGGACTCAAATTTGCAAATGGTATGGGTAATAGTGCTTTCAGTAGGTCTATTATGCGCACCGTAAGTTCCTCGAATCGCACGAAAAACATTTTCACAGAACGCTGATTTTCATAATACAGCTGAACAATTTGAAGACGCTGTTGTAGTGTAAGTCCTTCTACAATGACTTGCCAAACGATACTGAACAAAAATGATAAAGCAGTTTGATAGGAGTAACACGTGATCTGTCAAAAAAAGCCTATTGAAAATCAAACCTCACGATGAATCACCCCTTACATTAAAGGATTGCAAAAACACAGAAGGTGATTTCCTCAAAACACTGGCGACAGAAGTGCTACCTATGCTATCTATCCGACCGGAGCATGTGGTTGAATTTAGATGATGAATTTGTGCAAGTACATTCATTCTATTATTCAAGTTTGCGATCAAAACGACGTAAATAAAATATAGCGTTGGGTGCATCCATACAATACTAAACGTAATGCAGAGGGTGTTATTAAAAATCTTCTTGCAAAAATCAGAAATTATCCTGCAAAATTTTAAAATTTTCCTAATACTCAAAACCTTGACTTGAATAAGATTGTTATTGGACAGCATATAATAATATTAATAATAGTAATATATAGGGTGTAGTGCACTGCGAATTTGTGGTCTATTGAGCCCCTACTTATACCTTAGAGAGCATTGCTCCCTCTTCCAGAGCCCCCTTACAGCTTAATTCACCAGGATTTACTTTGGAGTGGTTATGCTCTGACTTTGGCTTTGGCAAGGAAAACCTACTGAGAGCACATCATTCAATCCAGTTTCATTTATGAATCTGAGATAAAGTAGTTGATCCGTGATTGGTACATCCTTTACTTGAATTTGGTGTCTTCTCAAATATTTAAACCTTTTTTTGGTCAGTGCTCCACAGGATTTCAGTGTGTGTTCTGGAGTTTCTGTGGACTCATTGCAGAATCTGCAGAGACCCTCATCTGATATCTCTATCTTCCTTAGGTGTTCCCTGAGCTTGCAATGCCCCGTTAGGAAACCAGTTAGAATGCGTGGGTTATTTTTGCTTAGACTGATACATGCTTTAAATTTTTTGAGATTATAATCTCCTAAGAGTTTTTTGGCTTGTCTCATACCTTGGAGATCCTGAAAGGTTCTAGCCCTTTTCTCCTTTTTCAAATTTCCTGAATTCTTCGCGTAGAGTGTGCACTAGTTTCTTCATCAGCTCTCGAGCCATCTGTATACCACTTTATCGTATGGTTGCTCAGTCCATAGATTTTGGATTCATCACTCCATTCTTTCTTGTTGCTGAGCTTCGTTAAGAAATTCTTTTAAAAGTTATATTTCCTAATGCTCTCATCTCTGGGAATAGCCAAGAGTGGAAGTTTTCCGAGTAGTGCATTATATTCTTTCAAACTAATGCATTTCCGCTTTCCAGTTTCTTCTTCTGCTATTCTTAGAAAAGTTTCGTACGCCGCCTCTGAGACGCTGTTCAAACTTAGTTTAAATGCCTTTGTGATGACATGAGTGACGTCTTCCACTGAAGAACCCGCGCTGTATCAGCTTTTGCCGCTGCAGCGTAGCTACGACTGACCACGGTGGCATTGGCTTTCACAGGCACGCACTTGGCCATCTTGGCCCTTCTTCCACCCTTTGTTTTTTGGCTACGTTGCTAGGGAGTATGATGGTAGTGTTCCCCCTTTTCTCTGCAGCCACTCCTTTTGTTTTGGGCTTCGCCCGATGCTTCTCAGCTCTCCTTCTTGCTTCCTCGGGCTCAAAGCCTTTACTTAGGTAGGAAGTACCATCTTGCTCCAGCGCCACTTAGTCCTTTTCTAAGAGGGTCATTTTTTCCGCCTGGTTTTCCATATAGAGATGAGGATGGGCCGTTAATTTTCGTTGCGGCCTGGATTGCTGGGGGATTAGAGACTTCCGGAGTTTCTTTCCATCTCTTTTCCTCCATTCTGCCCTTGTTTTCGGGTTTCGGCACCCCGTATTGACCGAAAGTCTTAGTGAGTTGGTGCTGGCTTTTTGGTTTGTGTTAGAATGCACATTCCTAAAGCTCGTGCCGGGCATATCTTGCACCTGTCGTTCGTTGTGGATGTCATACTCCATACGCCCAGCAGCTTCTGATGCGGTTTGTCCTCGCAATTTGTTAAAAAGGTTTTTTTTTCTGATTTTGATTTCATGGTCCCACGAGTAGCGCCGGAAAGACAGTCATATGCAATCTGAATGATATTTGTCTTTGCTAGACACCTTTTCGTAATCAGCAAGAAAACTCTTAAAAAATAATGCACTTGCATTTTCCTGCGTTTTTTCCTTTCTTCTTGAACAACAAATTTTTATTTCGCTTTTTCGAGATTAACGAAAACAACACAAAAGCCCAATTTATGCTTAGCTTTGACGGAACAAAGAACACGGAAAAGTGCGAATCACGTTGAAAACAGGAATACTCCGGCAGAGCGCACAAAAGGTGTGAAGAACTTGGCAGCGGAGCGCTGGTAATCTGGTGCTGGTAATTTCTAAAGGCGGAAGAATCAGGCTAGTGAGTTTATGCTTTAAAAATTGATTTGGGCCAAGAACGCGTACTACGACTAAGGCTTCTGAGATGCAAACGGTAAATAGCTGAACGCAACGTTTATGATCTGAACATAGCGGCACCGAGCGGTCACTCAACTGAAGTGTGTTGAAGTATATACTTCAATGGGTCGGAAACAGCACCGCAACAGAAATATTGAGGCGAGTCAACATGCAAGTAGCTGGAAATTGGCCGAACAATAAAAGCTTCGAGCGCAAAAACGTTCGGGTTATTAAGGATCTGAAATTACTTTCTCAGCCACTGGATATTAACAATCTGCATGTGAAGTACCGATATAGAAAAAATTTTCCTATTTGCTGTTATACAGATGCAAATTTATATTTGGGCTAGACCATGCTCATTTGGGAGTACCAAGAAATGATGGATGGAAGGGACCAGCAGTAGTTTTAATCAAACTAGAATGGGTTGCATACGGGGATGAAAAGGACGTTAAGAAAAGGTTGAGTTACCAGTTTCGATGGATGATCTCGGCCAAAAGGTGACTAATTTTATCGCATGTAGAATCTTCGTGGAACGTCCGAGCGAAGTTGTTGGTGGAAGCTACTAATAAACGGAAGGGTAGTCGCTTTAAAATCGCATTGTTGTGTAGACATGACGAGATTATCCTATCATCAAGCAGAGGTATGGCCGAGAATAGATTACAGACCCTAAAAAATAAATTTCAACGTGATGACTTGTTTAACTTGGAATCGAGAAGATTCAGCGCAGCTGAAGCATCTAAAGTTAGACATCGTATTTACATGGTATTTACCTCACTTTGGCGTGACCAACCCAAATAAGCCGGGTAAAGTACGTCAGACAAAATTATGGCTTTTTTAAGCTAACATTTCGAAATTCGTTGAACCAATTTCATCAGAAAAATTCGTCTATCTCGAAATTTAATTGTTTTTAATTTTGGATTAATTTTTTTTCTTTCAAAACTTTCTTTCCTACGAACAACGGAAGTTATTGCAAGCCACTATTTTATTCAGGCAAATGGGTCACAAAATAAGTAATGTTTTTAAATAAAAAATAATTGACTAAAAGCTGTCGGTTAACAAGTAAAACAAAATAGCGGAATTAAGCCAACGGTAAATTTTCCGCTATTTTGTGAAATGTTTTTGTTTAATTCGGTGACAACTTTTGAAATGTGCCAATGTTTCTTTATTTTCTGATTAAGAGTGAACGAGTAAAGTGTTTAGCAAATGCTTAAGAAAAAATGTTTTCGATTCGCGAATACGCCGATATAATTTTTGCTTACAGTTTCTGTAATGGGGATGCAGGGTTAGCTGGATGAGAGTATCAACGGCAATATTCTATACGGAAGATCCCTTCTAGGCCAACTTTTATTAATACTTTTCACCGCCTTTCAACCTTCGGCTCAGCATATAGGTTAAGAAGAGAAAGATTGCCTAATATAACAACAGCAGAAGAGGGAAAAAGAATTTTAAATGCTATACCATTTTCAGAAGGTTTAGCGTGAATTTCTGGGCAGGCATATTGGGCCATTCATACTTTCACATGTGATAAATTCAACATTCTATTTAGAATTTTTGAGAGACCAGTTGCCGGAACTCCTGGAAAATGCCTCTTGCTCAGAGGCAAAGAATGATTTTGCAACACGTTTTTAAATCAAACATTTAATAGACAGTGGATTGGCCGATTTGGTCCTTTTCCTTGGCCATGGATTTTTTTTCTGGGGAGGCATAAAATAAAGGGTTTATTTGACTGAGATTTCAAGTCGGGAAAAGCTCCAAGATAGAATAAATACAGTGGCAGAGGAGCTAAGAGGCATTTTACCAAACAATAATTTGCAGTCTGAAATCATCAAATGCGCTAGAATGTTCATCCAAATGCAAGGGGAAAATTTCGAAAATTTATTATAAAAGCGTTTTGAAATCCCTAAGCGTAATGGTCCTTTTTAAGATCACAAAAACTATTCTTAAGCTGAATCCGTTAGAAAGCCAGCGCCTTTTAAGAACAACAACCCTTATTTACCGTAATCTCGTTCCTATGATGATGAAATGGTTTAAATTTTTTCTTTTACTTGAACCACTGGCCAGCCCCTCAACACCCATTGAAAAACTCGATGTAGAGATTTGTCCCTCAAAGTTATTTTGCCGATGTCATTTGATTGAGGAATGTTAGCATCGCATTCTTCTATCATGTTGATGTGACTTTCAAGTCCAGGGTCCACGTACGTATTTGGCAATCGACTTAGCGCATTCACATTGCCATTTTTTTCACTAGGCCTATGTATTATTCTGAAGCTATATCTGTCCAAAAACACGCTCCATCAACAACATCCTTTGCGACAGGATGACTGGTGTAGGTTTATCTGGATTAAATGGCTTGTGGTCCGTGACAGTTACGAATGTTCTTCCATACAGGAAATTATGGAATTTCTTAACGCCCGCAATAATTGTCAAAGCCTCTTTATCTATTTGTGCATAATTCCGTTCTGTCGGTGTCAGCGTACGCGAATAGAATGAAATTGGTAGCTCCTTTTTGCTTAATACATTATGCGTTAAAACTACACCTATTCCGTATGGAGAGGCGTCACAAACTAACGAAACTTTTCATCATATTTGTTCAAGATGTTATTCCTTTGAAGCAGTTCCTTGACTTTTTTAGATGCCATCGCATGTTTTCTTTCTCATTTCGATTTCTGGTCTAGCAACCTATGCAGCGGTTCGGCAATTGGTGGTTTTTTTTTAAAGGAATCCGTGAATCTGTCCCAGGAATGCCTGCAATTGTTTTTTGTTTGTTGGTTCGGCTGTTTCTCTGATGGCATGAACCTTATCAGCCGACAGGCGAATTCCTTGACAGTCTTTAATAAAATAAAAGAAAATGATGAAAAATAAAGAAATGTTCTGCTGGCGGGAATCTTTAGTCGAAGAAGAAGAATGATGACACAAAACCCGTTCAAAAATGACAAGACGTTTTCTTTTGACAATTGGTGGCTGTCAGCTATGACTCTCCCGTCAGTTTTGAGCTTTCATGTGCGTATGACGTCTCTTCTATTAATAACCTAGTAATCGGTAAAATTAGTAAACGCGTAAAATCACCCAATTCCGGGGACAATCAGCCGTCCTCGGGCAAAAAGTTCTATCTAAACATGTCCGGTAAAAGTGCTAATAAAAGGAACTCTAGATTTAATTACTGGAGTCCCTTGCAGTGTCAGCCTTATAATGATAATGCTGACAATGAAAGCATGGACGAGATTATTGCGCGATTGCCCAAAAAAAGTGTTTGTGCCACCGATAAAACTTTTACAAAAATCCAGTGATTATGTCTACCAATTAATCAGATCAATTAATGTAAGTGACTACTACATTAATAACATTACAATCGGGATAAAATTTATTTGTGAAACTGTCGAATCGGACGGGTTATTGTTCGACAATTTAAAATCTAATAGTTGCCAGTTTTTTTCGCAAGACCTTTAAAGGGCAAAATCATTTAAAGTTATCCTCTACGGAATGAGTGAGATCGATGAAAATTCGCTTAAGAATAAACTTGTTATATAAGGACTAATGTTATTGATACAAAAAAATTCCAAAAAAAAAAAAACGAAATAAAAAAGGCCAAATATATAGACTACATCTATTTAATATCCTTAGAAAGTGGTTCCACTTCATTGAAAGATCTACGCAAAAACCATCGCTCTAACTTTCACACACAGATTAGCTAGAGTTTCCAACGAAAACTAAAAGGTAAAGTCATCCAATGTCATAATTGCCAAATGTTTGGCCATGGTGAACGCAACTGCCGCGTTAAAACATATTATATATGACTGCCGAGTGTGGCACTCCTACTATACTTAAATGCGCAAATTCCAATGAAAGCCACAGGGCTACTGACGTCACTTGCATCAGCCGATCAAAATACTTAGAGATGAAAGCAAACGCTAAGCAAAAGAGGAATCCAAACCCTCGCTCAACTTTCACGAACCAAACCATTTCTACATCTCTTAACGCTGAGAAACAAGTTCCGTTTGCCTCTGTGAAGGGCTTTCCATTGCTCCTACAATGCAGGCAAGTTGTTTCAACTATTCAGAGAATTCCAAAGATTGCACGTACGGAGCCGTTAAACGCCTGCGCGAGCCCTCTTCAAACATGTTCGAGCTCAATCAACTCCAACAACAATTCTACACTTTTCTCCTTTGAAGAGCTTAATACTTTGGCTATGGGAATGATAACAAAATTATCAGTATGTAATACAAAAGTAGAAAAATTTGAAGTTATCACACATTTAGCTTCTAGGTTTTTATATACTAAATGTAAGTAATATGATGGGCCATATAAAAATTATAAGATGGAATTTTATAATTTTTATATTATAAAAATTTTTCTGAAGATATTCGGAGTCGCAAAATCATCTTCAGTGACGAAGCTCATTTTTGGCTCAATGGGTTCATTAATAAGCAAAATATGCGTTATTGGTCGGGTGAAAACCTACATCTGCTTCATGAGTCAACACTTCATCCACAAAAAATAACTGTTTGAAGCAGTTTGCATGCCGGCGGCGTTATTGGGCCATATTATTTCGTCGACGATAACGATCGTCACGTTACTGTGAATGGTCAGCGTTATCGCGTCATGATTACCGATTATGTTTGGCCCGAATTGGAAGATATGGACTTGGACGACATGTGGTTTCAACATGATGGTGCCATAAGCCACACAGCATACGCTATAATTGATTTATTGAAGAGTAAGTATGGTGAGCGTGTTATCTCAAGGCATGAACCAGTCGATTGGCCGCTTCGTTCGTGCGTTTTAACACCGCTTTACTATTTTCTGTTGGGCTACGTTAAGTCATTGGTTTATGCCAACACGCCGACGACGTTGGAAGAGCTCAGAGCCAACATTGAATGCGAAATAGCGGCCGTTTCGGTCGAAATGTGTGGCCGAGTCGTTGAAAATTGGGTCCAACGAATCGACCGTTGCAAACGTGCCATAAATGTTTTGATTGTACTTCAAGCCAATAAGAAAGTTTTTGAAATATCTCAAATGGTTTGCCTTTTATTTAAAAAAAAAGTTGTCAAGTCGTTATTCGAAAACCCTACAGAAGCATACGTAGCAAAAGCATTGAATTTTTAAGTTTCATAAGTAGCAATAAAATTGATATTGCCTTTGCCACAGAGTCTTGGATTAACCAAGATGATAAATTATCAACCCCTGAACTTAAGTGCTATCGAATGGATAGGACAGATAGAAGAAGTGGAGGTGTTGCTATTCTCATTCGAAGATGAATTCAACATTCGCCTTTGCCAATTAAGTTCAACTAATTAATAGGCAAAACCTGAAAATTTATTGCGTCTATTTCGCAGGTACTATCAAAATAGGATGACGTTAAAAAATGATTTGATGGAATTTTTTTGTAACAATGGTGATTTTCTGGTAGACGGTGATCTAAATTGTAGGCTGTGCTAGAGCAAATGCCTTGGGGAATTTTATTTTGCATCTCTTACACACTTCCTATCTCGATTTTGTATCCCCCATCTCCTACTTATTTCCCAGCTAGCTCCCGAGTACATAACTCAACCCATATAGTTAAACGCACTAGGTTCTGATCATAATCCAGTCTCATGTATGCTTCTTCGTGCAAGCAAAGAAAATGTGCAATACATTCAGGACATAAAAAATGCAAACTGTATACGTTACCGCTCTCTAATTAAGATAAGACTTAACCAAAGACCAGCGTATATTGGAAGTATTTCCAATAGAAAGGAAATTGACATTTTTGCTAATAGTTTCAACGAAATCATCATTGAGGCCATAGACGACTCGGTACTTAAAGTAAGAAATGGAAAGTGTCATAATAAACTTCCCTGTTATGTCTTAGAGTTAATAAAGCTAAGAAATATTTAAAGAAGAAATTGGCAAATGTATCGGCAGCCGATATACTGTGACGAGATGCTTATCCTTACCCAGCTGATTAGGAAACAGTTGGAAATTAGGTTCCCTGGATAAAAATGCTACACCTTTTCGGAACGTAGTTAAAATAATTAAAAATAAAAACAAACAACTACCATAGATGAAGAGAAAGCAAATGCACTTGGACTTAGCTTTTCAAATAACCACCATGTATTTGCGGGCCTTGGGCATCCGCTTACAAATACGCTGGTAATAAACACCTTACAAGCATTTAATATGCAGACTTTCGACATTCTTTAAATTCTTTCCTTACTGACGATAATGTGAAGTTTTATATTGATAACCTTTGATTGATAAGCTTTGATCATATTAAAAATTTGTTTTTCAAGCCTCTCTACCGAAAGCTGGAGTTAGATCTTTAACAGCTATGTTCAATGCATGCTTGAAAATACAGTACTTTCCTGACGCTTGGAAAATAGTTAAGGTGGTACCTATACTTAAGGCTGGGAAACCCCCTAAGAGTCCCGAGAACTATAGGCCAATTAGTTTACTTAGTAGTGTAAGTAAATTATATGAACAAGTTCTAAAGCAAAAAATCACTAAGATCATAACTGACCGTAGCATATATCCCGACATCCAATTTGGCTTCAGGCCACAACATAGCACATCCCACCAAGTACTCCGAATTTCCAATATTATCAAACATAATCGTCAGCAAGGAAAATCAACAGGGATGGTCCTTTTGGACATTGTCAAATCTTTCGACTCCGTTTGGAATGATTGTCTCGTGTACAAATTGATTAACCTCAATTCTTATCCATTTCTTTGTAAAATAGTCCAACATTTTTTGTCAGGTCGCTCTTTTCAAGTAGTTGTCAATAGTAGTGTTTCTAGTTTCATAAGTATCCAGTCAGGTGTGACGCAAGGCTCTGTCCTTGGTCCTATATTGTATAGTTTGTTCACGTCAGATTTTCTGACTTTAAATAATTGTCAAGGCGCCATTTTTGCTGATGATACTGCAATGCTGTCATCGCTTGAATTTGCTCTCAATGTTGAGACAAATGTTCGAAATGCGATGGAAGTATTACAACTGTATGACAATAGGTGGAAAATAAAGTTAAACTGTGATAAAACGCAAGCAATCTTTTTTACCCGAAAAGGAAAAACTTGTTATCTACCAAACAGTCAACTGCAAATATATGGATCGGCAGTAAGCTGGAGTAATTGCATTGAATACCTTGGTATTCATCTGCACATCAAACTCATCTTTCATGAACACGTTGCTAAAACCTTACAGAAGGTCAACTTAGCTATTAGGATATTATATCCCTTCATAAACAGAAAATCTGCTCTTTCAAGCGAAAATAGAAATATTATACACAAAGTAGTCTTTCAAGCGTTACTCTTGTATAGATGTCCGGTATGGGGAAACAGGTCCATGTTAAAAAAGCGCAAGTATAGCAAATTAAATTACTTAAAATGATGCTCAACCTGTCCTGGCACCATTCTACTTTGGACCTCCATAAAAGAGCGAATGTTGAATCGATATCGAAAAGAATCGAAATGCTTAGTAAAAATTTTAAAAATGATATGCTTTAGCTGACAATTGCCCTGTATCAAATTAATTTAATGAAAGTTATTAATTTACTTATTTATTTATTTGTTTATTTATTTATTTATTTATTTATTTATTTATTTATTTACTTATTTATTTATTTATTTATTTAATTATTTATTCATCTGTTCTTTCATGTAGTTATTTATTGATTTCTGTTAACTTATTCTTTTTTGTATAAATATTCTATTTATGTTTCATTGTTACTATTAATGTTCTTTTTTTTAATGGAGGTTTTTTTTTCGTATATTCCTTGAAATTACAAATATTATTTTGAAATGTAATCACTACCTTTACAATAAACAAATAATGTTTCAGAAAGACGTGTATAATATAATATCTCTGTAAAATGTAAATATGTGGTATCAAACTAATGTAATTATTTCTATACGCAATAAAGATATATCTATTTATCTCAACTATGACTCTTGATGAAATGACAGAGTTCAGAAACTACACCGTTAATGGTTCAACTTTCCCCAGATAGACTTACTCCTTTTATCAGACCATTTTTTTACGTAGGCCTCGATTACATGGGTCCCTACGTGATGATTATTCTTCGAAGAACTGAAAAGAGATGGATTGCTATTCTCACTAGCATGACAACGCGCGCAATTAGAAATTGTAAGAGATCTTTCCACCGATACATGCCTAAAGTGCATACGTAACTTCATGAATCGACGCAGAAAATCGGTGCGCATTCGCTCTGACAACGGAACGAATTTCGTTGGTGCTGACCGAGAACATCAAAAACAGCTAAGGGAATTCGACTAGGAAAGGATAGCCGACGCGCTCGCTACAAAGAATAGATTATTAACTGTCCTTTAAACCTTCACGCTGGCAGATGCTGGAAGCGGCTTGTACAAAGCGTGA
Source organism: Volucella inanis (assembly GCA_907269105.1). NCBI lineage: Eukaryota > Metazoa > Arthropoda > Insecta > Diptera > Syrphidae > Volucella > Volucella inanis. Next base: position 216,078,129 of record OU026153.1, read on the forward strand.
AAAGAGCTATGGGGCATGCCTTGTTCGGGAAAGTCTTCAAAAACATAGTCTCTATATCCCAATGTGCGAAGCCGAAAACATTGTAAATTCACAACCACTGACTTATATTCCGTTAGGTTCAGCCACTTAAGAGCCTTTAACACCAAATAATTTTCTTCTAGGTGCAGCTAGCTCAGACACCTCATCCTCACGAGGAAAAGTTGTTGAAACGAGAAAGCAATGGCGAAAAGTCCAACAAATCCAATATCGTTTCTGGAAAAAATCGTTAGCAGATTATCTTATCTTAGGTTAGAGTTGCTGAGATACGCGTAAATCTGGTGTCATCAAGGGACCGCCCTGTTTGCTGGCAAAGTTGGATCTAACAGTTGGTGAATCTGAGAGTTAGATTCACGGAGGTGGGGATGTTCAAGGAAGTTTAATGTTTTTATATTTTAAAAGTTACATCCTATTGTGAATTGTAAGTGCGTACTCTCTTCGTCAGCTCCTTCCAAAAATAAATGGACCGATTGTGAACAGTCACGGCAGCTTTCGCGCTCTTGTTAGAAAAAGGTCATTGCACGAAAACAACTGGCAGTGGGTGGAGGCACAAAAGCGTAAATTTCCTTAGATTTCTACTTTTCTTTATTTCTATATTTTCTTATGTTTTCGTAATATTGCCTATAAGAATAAAAACAATCATTACACTTGAGAGGTTGTGTAATAATAATAAACTTTTGCTGTTTAATTACGACATGGGCCCATCGGCGCCGAGAAACTAACCCGGGAATCAGTTCGAAAAACCTAGGGCGAAGAAAAACAAACGTGGAAGCTCACCGGTAGAATACCCAGAATTACCCGCTATCGTTCGCAATATCAAGAACCCGAAATTTGTAGTGATATCAGCCAAAGATGAAGATAAACCCATTTCATCTGTGAGTATTTTCGTCTGAAAGAAATCAATCGATGCTCTTAGTACTGGGTACGAAAATATTTCAATTTTATTAGCAAAAAGTCAACAAATCGCTGATTAATTCACAAAAATCAATTATTTAGCTAATAAAATCCCAGTGTCAGTCACTCTCCACAAACAACTTAACTCCTCCAAGGGCATTGTATATGCTCCGTGGTTGCAAAACGTACAAGAATCTGAAATCGTTTCAGAAATGAATTCACAGGGGGTAACTGAAGTGTAGTTTAGTTTACTAAAAAGATAAATGATAAAGTCGAACCCACAGGCCTCGTTGTCTTCACTTTCGATCTTTATCAAATTCCGCAAACCGTTGAAATCGGTTGGTACAAGGTCAAGGAATACATCCCTTCATCTATGCGTTGCCGTAATTGTCAGTTGCTTGGACATACTACCAAAAATAGGTAACAGCTCCCACCAACTTGAAAAACCCTCTCTACAAACCCTCCCTCCCAAGCAAACCACCACCACTGAAATTAAAGCCACAGCATCTGCACATACAGCCGACCAAGCCGCAAAATTCACTTCACCACACCACACTCAGGTGTGACCATCGACACAGAATTGACCACCAAAACAACCGACAACTAAAATCATTCAACTCTCTCAACATTTTACAATGGAACCTTAATGGTTACATAAATAATTATGATGAACTTAATTTATTAATTAGAGAACGCAATTATGATATAATTTCATTACAAGAAACACATGTAGCTTATCAAGCAGACACTATAAAACCTAAGTCATATATCGGTTACTTTGTCAATCTACCTTCGAATCTAACATCTGTACAAGGAGTCGGAATACTCATCAAAAACAATATCCCCATGTACCCAAACAAATCGACTCAAACGTATTATATACTGTTGTCGAAGTTAATATGGGTATCAAGTTTACAATTATCTGTATCTATATTTTACCTGGGCAAACATTTACACGATCTGATTTAGAAAATGTAATTCAGCAAGTACAACCGCCTTACATAATTACAGCTGATGTCAATTCCTGGAGTGTGCTTTGGGGCTCCCCTAAGAGCAAAAAAAGGGGCTCAGTTATAGAAGAGTTTATTATAAACTCAGACCTAACCATAATAAATGACGGTTCTCCCACCCACTTCCCAATTCATAGCTCGTTTACCCACGTTGATATTACATGTTCCTCTTCAATACTTTTCTCAAAATTATCTTGGCATATATCTGACGATTTGAATAACAGCGACCATTTTCCAATATCCATTTCCCTGCTCTTGACACCTAGGAACGAAACTAATAAACATATCCCAAGATACAAAACCGATTTGGCAAATTGGAACCTTTTCAAAAACAAGCTCGAACACTACCTCTCCAAAAGTACTACAACCACCACCTGCATATATAAAGAGACTGCCATTTTACTCAAATGCATTCGTAACGCTACAAACGAATCCATCCCTCAATCGTTTCTAATTACGTCCAAACGAACTGTGCCTTGGTGGAACCCTGATCTGGCTAAGCTAAGAACCGAAAAGTTCAGTGCTTGGAGGACTTTTAAGAAAAATCCTACTCAAGTCAACCTATTGGCTTACAAAAAAACTAATGGTCAGTTTCGAAGATTATTAAAAATCAGCAAACTAAAAAGCCTTAAAGGCTTCACAACACATATTAATTCAAACGCATCCACAAGCACCGTTTGGCAACGTATTAGAACTCCCACAGGCAACTCCACACATAAATATATTCTATCTATAAACACACCAACCGGCTCTGTAACTGATCCTCACGAAATCTGTAATTTGTTTACCCAAACGTGGTCATCCAATTCGGATAACTCAAATTTTCCACCGGCCTTTAACACCAAGAAATCGGAAAGCCTTAATTTAGTTCCACAACCCGCAATGAACGCAGCAGCCAAACGTATTGAAACTGATATCACCTTAGTTGAATTTGAAAGTTGCTTAAGTAAACTGAAAGGGAAAACACCAGGTCGTGATAGGATCTCATATCCCCTGATAAAAAAATCTTCCTGCCTTATCTAAGCAAAGGCTTATATCGCTGTACAATTATATCTTCAGCAAAGGCATAATACCTCAAAGTTGGAAAACAGCCACAATAATTCCAATTCCAAAGCCTAAGACAGATATCGCAAGTGTAAATGGATATCGTCCAATCTCACTGCTTCCTTGCTTATCAAAAGTATTAGAAAAAATAATTGCCAACAGAATTTTATGGTTTGCAGAGTTTAAAAAGGTCTTAAGTCCCAATGAAGTCGCCTTCAAACCAAAAAGAGGGTGCATAGATGCCCTACTGCACATTGACTATGTTGTCTCAAGTCCCCTTTCAGCTCGCAACCATGTGACAATTCTGGCCTTAGATTTTGAAAAGGCATTCGACCGTGTAGGCATTCACCTTGTCTTTAACAAATAAAGGGAATGGAGAGTTGGCCCAAAAATGTTTCGATACATAAAATCGTTCTTAACAAACAGAAAATGTTTCATTAAAAAAACCATGCCACTAGACAATGGTATCCCGCAAGGATCTCCCTCGTCTGTCATTTGCTTTGCAATCGCTTTTGACGAAATAAGTTCAATTATATCTAAATACAAAGATCTTGATCACTGTATCTATGCAGACGATGCATATATATTATGTAAATACAATGATCTAGGTAAAACAAAGTCAGTATTCTCTCTGTTGCTTAATGAGATCAATCAATGGTCATATATTTTCGGCTCTAACATATCTTTGGAAAAATGTAAAGAAATGTTCAAACTTAGAATTAGTTATTAACAGCACAAAATTAGAAACAGTTACTAACCTTAATGTTCTAGGACTTGTAATAAACAATAGATATAACTGGAAACAACACTGTATTAATCTTAAGAAGTCATTAGCAGCAAGGCTTAATATTGTAAAGTATCTACAATATCATCAAGTAGAAGTAATGTTCACGTTAATTTACTTTGTAACATAACTAAAACGTTAATCTTAAGTAAGATAGACTAAGCTTTGGCCATCTACGGTTCTTGCCCTAAAATCACCAAAAATATTATTGCACCAACATACCACCAATCAGTGGGGAAAAGCCTAGGTGCCTTTCCAACTACCCCAACCAAAAACTTTCTCGCTGAGGCCGGACTACTGGCAATAGATGAGCGATACTTTGAAATCATTGCGAAACTAAATGTGAAGCTTTCTTTTCAAACTGGCTCGTTAATAAGCAATGACACGAAAAAAGCAAGTAATCACAAACGCAAAAGAAGAATCAACTCTGCAATACACATGATCCTTGACGCTGGTATAAAGCTAAACTTACCTCGGAATAAAATAGCTAAATTCACTCCAACACAACCACCTTGGTTACTGCATAAAGACTCAGCGCTCCTCGATCTACATGAGTTGCGTAAGGAAGTTACGAGCAATTGCATTCATTTCGGAGAAATAGAGAACAGAAAGCAGAAAATAGAAAGAAAACAAAACAGAAAACAGTGTTACTATAAGGGAGCGGAATCTACAAGAGAAAGTTTTTCATTCTAAGGTGCTGGCCCTGTTTCGGATAAAGAAATCTGATCGCCGAACTGCAACTTTAACAAGGCGAACGAAGAAAAGACTAAAGTGCACTTTCCAATAATAAAGTTAATAACTAAGCAATATGTACATACATATATAATACTATTAAATGAAATGAAACAAAATGTGATATTTTAATTTATTTTTAGTGCAAATTAGTGAGTTAAATTTTGTTTTTCTTTTAACTGTATATATACATCCATATGAGAGTGAATTGTGTTTCTTTAGTTTTGCAAAATTATTTACAAGTTGCATTTCTTGCATTTTAACCAACCTATAAACCAAGAGAACTTTTGAAATAAAAACAAATTGTTTATTAACTTTTCTCATTTTTAAGGTTTGCAGTTTTATTCAAACAACAAATAAAAAAAATAATCAAATTCCAACAAGTAACTGTTAAAATCATACAAAACTAAGTAGCACAGTTATTTACACATCCATCGAACACAGGCAAAACTATTTACACAAGTGCAAATAACTGCATTGGGAAAGTAACAGTGCTAAATTTCTTTAGTTAAATGATATTTTGCGTGTTGTCCAAATATTGCGATCAGTTTTGCTGTCTATACTAAAGAAAAGTTGTAAGAAATGGCAAAAACTATTGAGTTTTCCCCTGAAAAAAACAGCGGCCATTATTTCAATATTCCAAGGGGGTGTTTCAGCAGTGAAACTCTCGTTGTAAGTGAAGCAACTTTTTTTATTGTGAAAAAAAAATGGATTCAAAGCAGTTTCGTGTGTTGATTTATCATTGCTTTTTGATGGGAAAAAATGCATCCGATGCAAAGAAATGACTTGATAAGTGTTACCCGGACTCTGCACCAGCTGAACGAACCATTCGCAAGTGGATTGAAAAATTTAAAAGTGGTCATACAAGCACCGAAGATGATTCACGCAGTGGATGTCCAAAAGAGGCTGTTTCAGATGAAAACATCAAAAAAGTCCACAAAATGATTACGAATGACCATAAAGTGAAGTTAATCGAGATAGCTGAGGCTCTGAAGATATCAAAAGAGCGCGTGGAAATATCATACATGAATATTTGGACATGTGAAAGCTCTGTTCAAAGTGGGTGCCGCGTTTGCTCACAGTCGACCAAAAACAACAACGTGTTGATGATTCAGAGGAGTGTTTAAAGCTGTTCAACCGCAATAAAGCCGAATTTTTGCGTCGGTATGTGACAATGGATAAGACTTGGCTCCAAGTCGATGAAAACGATGGCAAAATTGAATGAATTCGGCCTCGAATTGCTGCCCCACCCACCGTATTCTCCAGATTTGGCCCCCAGCGACTATTTCCTGTTCGCAGACCTCAAAAGAATGCTCGCTGGAAAGAGATTTAAGACCGATGAAGAAGTTATCGCCGAAACAGAGGCCTATTTTGAGGCTAAACCGAAATCGGACTACATAACTGGCATCGAAAGATTGAAAAATCGTTTTGCAAAAATGTTGTGTTTTACTATAAAACGGCACTGACTTTTCAGCCCATGCGTTAAATGCTGGTGAGCTCCAGGCCTCCGTTCTGTCTACGACACCCTTTTTAATTTTCATTAATGATTTCTTGTCTGCTATTTCTCATCCAATTTATTCCTTTGCTGTTCACAGCACTCTCTGCTTCTCATATTCGTTCCCGGACTCACGCCCCTGCTCTTCGGCTGTAGAACGGGAACGGCAGCATATGCTAAGCTCATTAGATTCCGATATTAACAGCATGAATAATTGGGGAACTATTAACTGAGTGGAATTTAATGCTTCCAAAACTCAATGCTGTCTGCTGTCATTAAAGCGAAATTCAAATACCCAGCCATTATCCATGAATGGCACTTGCATCGTCGAAACCGATAAATAAACTTTCCATTCTCAGTATGTGTATAAGTAACAACTTACGTTGGAATGACCACATATTCGATGTCGCCAAAAATGCTGCGAAATGTTTAGGTTTCCTCAAGCGATGTAAGAAATATTTTACCCCCTATGATCTTTCCACAGTATATAAGCCCAAAACTGGAGTACAATGCCCACATCTGGTCAGGTGCTCCTAAAACATCTCTGCACCTATTAGACGGGATTCAAAACCGTGCGATAAAACTAATTGGTGATACTAATATCAGTCAATCAATTGACACCCTCGACCACCGACGTAATGTCTCCTGTCTCACTTTGTTTTATCGCTATTTCCACCACCAGTGCTCCATTGAAATCGCCAGTAGCATTCCGCCCATTCAAACTTTCAACCGTAACACCCGTCTCGCTATGACTGATCATCGGTATACCCTCAAGCCCATTTTCGAATGTACTCTAAAATATCGTGATTCTTTCCTAAGCCGTACAACTCGCTTATGGAATGCCCTGGCGACCTCTGTGTTTTCTGGTCGTTATAACTTGCAAACATTTAAAAACAATGTACATCGGTACCTGTCTTTTCTTCCTCCCTAAATTTCCTTCGCCCGCGCTGTGTACGAACATTTTAAGGGTACAAGAATCCATTGAGAATCCGAAAAATCGTTTATCTAATAAAACTACCTAGTTCCTTACTCACTACATAAATATATACTTGCTGGTTCGACCAATACTTAGCCTTCCACAGTATTTCCAGATACAGAAGACTTTTTCTTCTGTCGTCCCCAAAAAGACCTAGGAAAAAAAAAACCCGAACCGATTTTATGCTGGTAGATGTAAAAATGTTGTGATTTTAATAGTAACAGGAAACCCAAATTTCAGTTTTGAAAACTACTATGATTACTTACCCATCAAACAATTTCGCGCTTACTCCCCAGAATCCTCGAAAAAAGCTTCTTAAATGTTTTACTTCTTATTATCAAAACGTAAGGGGGCTAACAATCTAAGCTTCTGGAGTTTACCTCAAGTCTCAAACTCTTTTATATGATAGTTTTGCTCTAATGGACATAAATCATTTAACCGATTATAAAAATTGTGAATTATTCATCCAAGACTGTGATGTCAACCGTAACGTTGATAGACAATAAATCAACTGGTCGAGGAGCTTTTTGTCAATATCAACTCATCTCAAATCGGCTCCTTATAAAAGGTTATAGACCACTCGTTTCAAATTTGTTTGCACTAATATCCCCATCTCCAAGAGCAAGTTTTTGATTTGTTGTTGTTACATTCGACCTTCTGAATCGGCCCGTATTTACCAGCTAGATGTAGATGGGTATTTTGGGTGATTTTAATCTTCTGCCTTCCTACGGATATAACTAGTCTCAGAAAGCTTTACAACAAGTACCTCGAAATCTTCGACACACCTCGCTGCTTTCCGCAGCTATGTTCACTCTAAAAGAGTTTCTCACCTTCAGCGCAGCCGAGCTGATCATGATAAATTTTTTCATTCCTAATTTGCCTTCTTTGCCTGCATCTCATCTACACTCCCCTACTCTTCCACGCAACAAACTACCTCTTACATTTTACTACCAAAACGTAAGAGGCTTGCGCTCTAAGACTCGGGCTGTATTGTCTAAATCACACAGTCTCTTTTTCGACGTCTATGCTCTTACAGAAACCAATCTGATCCCCGACATAAAGAGCCAGGAGCTATTCCCATCTTGTTTAATATCTTCCGAGATGACGATCACTCTCTCCCTATGGTTAATGACCCTGCCATTCCTAAAGTTGATTCTCCATGTAGAGGTGTCCTACTTGCTATTCACAATAACCTCAACTCTTCTCTCATCGCTATCTATTCTTCTGCTAAAATTGACTTTGTCTCAATTAAAATAGCACTTCCCAATAGGTCCCTGTACGTTATGTGCTGCTACATTCTCCCAGCCCAACTTATCGAATCCTACATCCTTGCTATTAAAGCAATTGACCAACTAATTGACCTAAGTGATTCCATCGACGATATCCTTATCTTTAGAGACTTCAATCTGCCCCTGCTGAAGTGGATTCCATCGGATGATCACTTATTTTTTACCGCGTCAAATGCCAGTTCATTCAAGAAATGTTTTTTCAATGATAGTATAACTGTGCCAAGTAAGTGGCGTCCCTAACTCTATCGGTAGGCAACTAGACCTTATTTTCACTAGTGATCCTATAAACTCCACAGTAACGTTTTGTCCCTTTATCCTATCAACTGTCGACAACTTTCACCCCCCTCTTCTTCTCTCATTTTTCCATAACTCTCCATCCCAGCCCACTTCTTCAATACCATCTCTTCTTTCAACTTCAATAAAGCTAATTTTCGCAAAATCAATACCTATCTTAGCAAATGTTCTTTTGATTTTACTAACCTATCCTTATCTGATGCTGTCTCCATTTTCTACAGCGAAATATTTAATTCTATTTCTCTCTACGTCCCCTTTTCACGGCATAAAACATCTTCTATTTCCCCTCCATGGTACAACAGAAGACTTCGCTCTTTACGTAATAAAAGAAACAAATTATGGGCAGCTTTTCTTCGCACCAATTCTTTATACGACTACTCTAACTATATTGAAACTTACCTGCAATTCATCCAGCTCTATAACTGCCTCTATCAGCACTTTCTCAACACAGCGCAGACCAACCTTATCAATGATCCAAAGACATTTTATCAATTCGTCAACTAAAATCAGACGGGTATCTGCCCTGTCTCTCGTTCGATAACATATCATCGACGCACACATATTATTGCCAACTATTTTGCAAACTTTTTTAAGCAGTCATTTGCAGACAACCACTTTGTACCTGACCCCATGTATTTCAAGTACCTTCCCAATTTTTCCATTGGCCCCTCTCTCTTTCAACCTTTTGATCCCACCCTTCTGGTGTCCCCCAAGGTAGCCATCTTGGTCCCCTCCTTTTCATTCTAACTATAAACAATCTTGAGAGGATTATCAAACACTGCTCCTTATCCATTTACGCCGATGACACTAAGTTCTCCAAAACTATTTCTTCACACCAAGACTATATTCTCCTTCGATAGGTTTTCCACCTGGTGTCTAAAAAATTGTTTTGAGCTTAACGTCTTCAAATGCCAATCTATGACTTTGTCTCGTAAACACTATCAATCTCCCTCTAGATTTTATTTTCTGCATTACCAAACTGTACCCCAGGTGCAATCCCTTCGCGATCTCGGAATTTTATACGATGGAGAGTTTAACTTCCGTTCGCATATTGATGAGATAATCCATAAAGCCAACTTATCGCTCGGTTTTATCAAACGTTGGTCTAAAGAATTTAGCAACCCTTATGTGAGAAGGTCACTTTACATTACGCTTGTCCGCCCCGAAACGAGAACATTCAACGTCGTTTTCTTCGTTTTGCTCTTCGTGGACTACCCTGGAGTGACCCATTTATCTTACCTCCCTATCACGACCGCCTCAAACTTCTTAACCTGAGTACTCTCGAAAAACGCAGAGACATAGCTGACATTCTCTTCATTCATCGACTGCTCATCGGTTCTGTGGACTGCGCTTCCCTTTACAACTCTATTTCCTTCAAAACTAATCCTCGTAATTTACGCTGTCCTAGTCTCTTCTATATCCCAACCCATCGCACCTCTTATGGCTCTAACGAACCAATCTCCCGCATGCTCCGTAAGGTCAACTCAAACCTCCCCTTTTTTGATTTTAACCTGAGCACTTCTCGCCTTAAACTTGATCTCCTCCACCACTCCCTTACTCCCTAACCCTTAAGTTAGTTTTAGTTTTTAAGTTAGCTTTTTAAGTCCTAGTTTTTTAAGTTAGTTTAAGCTTGCATTAAGCGAAATAAATGGTGGCATTAGCTCCCACCAAATTCAATACCTAAGCTGAAATGTATTCAGATAGATCAAACACATTTTACCGATGCTAACGCGAAGTCTGGAAAATATGTTGTCTTCGTCGACTGTCTTATTAACCCGATTTTTTCCAATTAAATGGTATCACCATCAATTTTGGAAGAGAGCTTGATCTTACCTTTTCTTTCGATGCGGATAATCGCATTGTTTCAGCGAACAATCATTACTATCCACGTCTCTATCTAACGTTTTCGTATGACAATGGTCTTAAAACTTTGTCCCATCAACAACTCTATACCTTTAATTTTCGTAGAGCAGACTACGCGATACTAAACGTCATAACAAGTACAATAAATTTCGACTCCCTCTAGGAAAAGCCTAAGCTTTCTATAGATTATGTTCTGTTACTGTTTATGCTAAAGTTTTCAATTGTTTTTCACAATTTGTTCTAGTTTTGCTCCAAAATAACTTTTCATTATCTCTACTTCGGTATAACAAAGCATTACGCGCAATTTATGGCTACACTTATCTAAGATCACGCTCCGATGTAGATTTTCACAACTACTCGTAGCACATTTTTTCCACCCAAACAACCTTTGTGATTCACTATATTTAAATTATTCAATCCGTATTAAATCACAGTTTAATCCCTAACCCCATTGTGCATCCTCAAATCATAGCGGAGCTTTTTTGCTCAATTCCTTAGCCAGTCCGTTGCTTACCACTCTGAAGACCCCGATCAGTTTTCCTTCTCCTACTTGGGCAGTTATCTATAAACAAAACATATTTCGGTGGACATTACTCCAGAATTAGTAATATAAAAGATCGAAAAAATTAAGGACGATTAATTTGCTAATCCAGACGGTCTGTACGCCACCAATTTAAAAAGATGTTAGTATTACTTGGCATAACTCTTCACACTCTATTTTAGCTATCCATTTCGCAGGATATTTTTTTAACATATATAATGAATACATAATACCTACCCATAAAAAGTCCGAAAAGACAAAATACTCAATAATAGGGCCATTGCGAAACTCTCCTCCATTCCAAAGCTCTTTGAGAGCATTATATGTACATATCTCAAAGTTTTTTTTATTGCAATTCCATCATTTCATATAAGCAACACAGAATCTTAAAAGATAGGTCAACAACCACAAAAATAACAGACTTTATATTAATTACTCTGTATGCTCTAAAGATGGCAAAGAAGTTGATGTAATCACTACCGATTTTAGTAAAGCTTTCGATAAAAATTCGCAAAAGTCGTCCTTCTTAAATTAAAGGCTATTGGCTTTCCATCCCATTTCATTATTTGGATTACTTCCTATTTAAAAAAAACACAATATAGTCTCCAAACCCGTAAAAAGTCCCTTTCTGTTATTCATCCTAACAATTGACGATGTTAACTGTATTATTGTAAGTTCATTTATATTAGTATAGGGTTTTCCAATAGGGACTTGACAACTTTGAATTTAATTTGTGAACGCACTCTTTCACTAGTCATCAAACTGTCACTGTCAATTTAATCAGTAAACTCAACATTTTTATCATGGTAAAGTACACCAACGAGCAACATCTGCAAATTATAAAAATTTTCTACAGATATTCGGAGTCGGTGACTGCAACTTTAAGAGCGTTAACTCCAATTTTCGGTCGTAATTCTCGCCCTAGTAGACAGGCAATAACAAGTTTAGTGCAAAAATTTGAGTCTACATATTCGTTGTGTGATGTTGCCGTCTCAGTGAGACAACGGGTTGGTCGAAGTGTCGAAAATATCGCTGCCGTTCAGACGTCCGTAACAAACGATCCAAATCAGTCAATTCCACGGCGTTCTCGAGAATTGGGCATCGCTCAGACCACATTATGGCGTATTTTGCGTAAATATTTTGGTTTACACCCTAATAAGATCAAGCTGACTCAAGAATTAAAGCCGATGGATTATTTGAAGCTACGTACGTTCTCCGATTGGGTTCTGGAGAAGATGCGCCAAGATGATGAATTTCATCGCAAAATCATCTTCAGTGACGAAGCTCATTTTTGGCTCAATGGGTTCGTCAATAAGCAAAATATGCGTTATCGGTCGGGTGAAAACCCACATGAGCTTCATGAATAACCACTTCATCCACAAAAAATAACTGTTTGGTGCGGTTCGCATTGTATTGGGCCATATTTTTTCGTCGATGATAACGATCGTCACGTTACTGTGAATGGTCAGCGTTATCACTCCATGATCTCCGATTATTTTTGGCCCGAATTGGAAGATATGGACTTGGACGACATGTGGTTTCAACAGGATGGTGCCACAAGCCACACAGCATACGCTACAATCGATTTATTGAAGAGTAAGTATGGTGAGCGTGTTACCTCAAGACATGGGCCAGTCGATTGGCCGCCTCGTTCGTGCGATTTAACGCCGCTTGACTATTTTCTGTGGGGTTACGTTAAATCATTGGTTTATACCCAACACGCTGACGACGTTGGAAGAGCTCAGAGCCAACATTGAACGCGAAATAGCGGCCGTTTTGGCCGAAATGTGTGGCCTAGTCGTTGAAAATTGGGTCCAACGAATGTTTTGATTGTACTTCAAGCCAATAATAAAGTTTTTGAAATATCTCAATTGGTTTCCCTTTTATTTAAAAAAAAAAGTTGTCAAGTCGTTATTAGAAAACCCTATATATGCAGATAACATCAAAATCCTTCAATACATTTCGTCTTCTTCGGACTTCTTGCGCTACAAGAAGTCTTAAGCAAGTTTTCCCTTTGTATTTGAAAAATTTCGTTAAGTTGAAAATATGCCAAACTTTAATATACACCCGAAAACGTTTCACAACTTTACCTTGAACCTACTTTTTTGATAACGAATCTGCTTCCATGGTAACAGAAATGTGCCATTTAAGTATTATCTGTGACAATGAATGAATGGGAAAACATCATAAGGAAAGCCATCTCTGCTCTTGGTTTCATCATGCGCTAGTCTAAGGAATTCTCCGACCTATATGTTACTAAATCCTTTTATATATTACAGCATCCATATATTGCGTATAGAATCGCCTCAAACTGATAAACTTACAACCCCTTATAACACGTCGTGAAGTCAGTGACAAACTTTTTATTTACCAGCTTTTAACTAGTAACATCGATTATTCTGTTCTACGTTTTCTCGTATTGCAACTCATCACTTTGAATGCGAACCTACAAAATGTTAGATCAGTTCCTCTCCTCCGAATAAGATTATGCATATCATGAACCTTTGTCCAGAATGCTTTGCGAAATCAACTCTATTAAACCTATATATTGGGTATATATTTTAATTCGTGCGGTTTTTTTTTTTCAAAATTTGAACGTTTATTTAAGAAAAACATGTACATTAGTATTATTCAAAGTATTGCCCATCTGGAGCTATGACTTTTTCCCATCTTTCTGGCAATTTGTGGATCGCATTCCAAAAGAACTGCGCCGGCTTGGTAGCCAAGAATGAATCAAGCCAATTTTTGATATTCTGTTCTGATGTGAACCGTATTTCAGTGAGGGCGTTCTGCATCGACCGGAACAAATAAAATAAGGCGGGTGGGGTAAGACTTCCCATCCACTGTTTTCCAAATAGTCATAATGGAAAATTATGTCTGTGTGTCTGTGTCACATATTCCGGGCGTTTTTCGGCTACTGCTGTCTTCAAACGGATTAATTATGTTCGGTAGCGTTGTACATTGATCTTTCACCCAGTTTTAGCAGCTCATAATACAGCACACCCATCTGATCCCACCAAATACAGAGCATTACCTTCGCGCCATTTATATTCGGCTTTGCCGTTGATTTGGCTGGTTGACCGGGTTTCACATATGATTTTTTGCGCTTGGGGTTGTCGTAATGGATCCATTTTTCGTCATCAGTAACAATGCGATGCAAAAATGACTTCCTTCTGTGGCGTTCCAACAGCATTTCGGACATGCAAAAGTTCATGAGTTCATGTGGAACCCAATTTCCTTGCTTTTCAATATATCCAGGTGCTTTTAAACGTTTTGAAATGGCTGTTTGAGTGACACCCAAGGATTCTGCGAGCTCTTCTTATGATTGGCAACAATCTTCATAGAGTAATGCTTCCAGTTCTTCATCTTCAAACTTTTTTGGCTGCACAGGACGTTTATTGTCTTCCAAGCCAAAATCACCACTTTTAAATCGTGCAAACCACTTTTGGCACTTTCGCTCAGCTAGCGCATGTTCACCATAGACTTCCACAAAATACGATGACTTTAGGCAGCAGTTTTCTCTATATTAAACAATGAAGAAGAACTCCTCGCAAAAACACTTTTTCAGGCACAAAGTTCGATAAATTTGAGTGAAAAAAATTATTGTTGTTTACGCTTCAAATGCATGACATATACTGAAATGACGTAAAATGACAGTAGGTTTCCAAGGCATGTTCCAATGGAATAATAACAATGGAATAATACAAGTTGCCATCTCTTAGCAAATTAAGTTATAGACCCAATATCTTTGACCTCCACCTTAATAAACTCTTCCTCAAAACTACCCTTAATTCTTCCTATGTCTGATGTTCGATATTCCCACCCCATTGCACTTAGCTAAATTGTTTAATATTTAAGTATTTAAGTTTTTGCTTGTATTAACCACAATTAAGCTGTCCGGGATTAACTGGGCCTAATAATGAATATATTGTGGAAATACTTCTATCAAAATCTCAGAATTTTCTCTAACTGAATTAATAATGGGAAGGAAACAAGAAGTCAAGGTCCAGGCAAAACACGAATTTTCAAAAACGATTGACTTAGCCAAAAATGTAGTCTGGATTAAAGAAGATGGAATTTGGGTACGGTGAAAAATTAAATACGAACATTTGAAGTCGCCGTGATCGTATTGTGTTAAATTTGTAAGCGGGTGTACAAAACGAAAAAATTCGTTCTTTCTAAGACCACGTAAATAAACAAAAGTTAGTTTGAAAAATTACTATTGTTAGTACTATACAATTGTCACTTTCGTGTAAACCTTACTTATTCATATATAAGTAAACATTTCTGAGGGTCTTTGCTTTTGGAGCATTTGCCGCAGATCGTATTTGTTGCTCTGGAATTACACGCTAAGGCCTGGGGACATATGGTAGACTGTTGATGTGTTTTTCCTTGGTTTTGAGGTTCGTGCATTCGCCTCAAAAATGTGTGATATCTTTACATGTAAAGGTATGATAACTCGCAAACAAATAGTGCTATCGATTTAAATTTTGAATCAGATGATACGTTTTCATGCCAAATCGAGGCCATCGATTTTAACCAAACGAAGAAACAGGTTTGAATTTTTAATATAATTTTTTTTTTATTAATAGTTTAGTACTTAATAAATTAAAGTTACTTGCAATAAATTGAGTCTTAGTTCTATGAAGTATTGCTTGCTTATAATTTTATTGATTACTCCTATAGTTTGTAATTGGTTTTCGAAAAATTTTCACGAGTTTTTTATTTTAATTTTCGCAATACAATATTCCAATAATTCAATTTACATAATAAAAATACAACTAAATTTCTTCTGTGATAAATTTACAAAAACATAAAAAAAAACTCTAGTAGTAAGCTTGTTTCAGTGCTGCAGTAGTTATTATAAATGCTGATCCGATCAGCAAAAATGTTATTATTTTAAGAGCACTTGGCCTTCCGGAAGAATCTAGAAAGATGAAAATAAAATTTTTTTTTCATTTATTTTTTTATAATAATGATTTATTTTAAAAGATTTTTTGAACAAAAAATACTGAATAAATAATAAAATGTGGTAGATGGGTCCAATAATGCGTCTTTATACCGAATCATGGCAATTAGATTTTGACCAAAATCAGCCAATGACTTTTTAATTCCTTAATTCTTGAAACACAATTAATTTAAAAAATAGAGTACTCATTCGAAATTTTTGTAGTATTAGCCGAAATCTATTAATAACATATAGCTAACATTTATAGAAAATTAGCTGAGTTATTAAATAAATAGCAACAATTTTGGAATAGTCAATGCAGTACTAAGTACGGTTTCGTTAATCTGACATCTGACCAGTCAAACTTTTATGGGTAATAGTTAAAATTTAGGAAACCTAAGACTTACTGTTGTAAGTTTTAAAATAAGAGGCGAGCTACTGAAAATTCATTTTATTTCACATCGCCCATAAATCTTAATTTTCTGTGGTTTGTGCAATCTCAGAAGCGTGATGATGTGTTGCATTTGCTAAATGCCCAATAAAAAAGAATATATATTCAGATCTCGGACACTAGGGCTGGAGGAATCATTTTATATCTTGAATGGTGGCAGGGGTTGGGAATTATTCTATATTTACGGAGTAGACGCACTTCGCCATAGGAACTGCATAATCGAAGAGATTTTCTAAGAAATGAAGACCTTATATTATAAATAATGCAAAATATATAAAATAAAATTATCGAATTACTTTACTTTGAATATTAATCTGGTATATATCTGCCTATAAGGCAAACCGTATAGAATTAGAAACATATTTAATTTTTTTGTAAATTGTGGAATAAAATAATCCTTTTAACTAACCAGCTAAATTCTAATAGGATATGAAACATAAAAAAACATTGGAGAATACTAAAAGTTCTCTTTATCTATTGTTTATATTTATATATTTTTTTTATACTTATTTCTATCTCTATTTTATATTTTTAAGCTTAACCGGTCAGGCTTAATCTATGTTTTGACGATTTTCGGATTAACTTGTCTCGAATTCTAATGGAGTACGAAATATCAAAAACTGCAAATTTTCTTTTCCACGAAGTTCTTCGCGTGACCCATGGGTCACATTCATTTCGGATAATTTGCATTTGGCTTACCAGTTATAAGGTCAATAGATTTCCTTTCCATTTTATTACTTCTTTTACATGTATTTTAATAATCAGGGAATGCCAAAGACAAACTGATTATTATAGTCTGTAATGCATAGGAAAAGCAACAGTCCTTTTAAATTTCTACAGTACAAGTGTTCGCGTTAGGAGAAATGCTCTCAATATGTATATTGCACAAGTGTTTTTTTTTTTTTTTGTTTATTTTTAAATTAATCGCTGACACTTATGATGAAGAGCTTATTAAATTGATCGGGGAGAAAAAAATCCTCGAATAATTTCAGGAAAACATTGCATCTAGAAAAATTTCTATTTTTCTTCGAAGATGCAAATAAAAGAGCTATTACTCTCTATGGAGAGCGCTATAGACAAATGATTGAAGATCTTTTCTGGCCTAAAATCTTTGTTTTCAACAGGATAGAGCTAGGAGTCACACAACACTTACAAACATTAAGCTACCACCTTGATAAAAAAAAAACGGAATAACCACTGTGTGGCGCTCCCATTGTTTCGATTTGAGTTCTGTTTTCTTTGTTAAGTTGATACATCTGTTGCTGACATTCCCTCTAAATCTTAGCATCATAGCTTGATATTTGCAGAAGTTACGTAGCCAAGAGTACATCTATCTCTGTGTGTGTTGGCGATTTTTTACAATTTTAGAAATGGATTTAAATTTGCAACAATGAACTTGTATTAAATTTTGCGTAAAAACGGATTTAATGGTGTGCGAACGTTCGAAAAATGTTTTGGCAACGATTCTCTAAAGAAAACGCTCATTTACCCGCGGCACGAGTGGTTCAAAAGTAGTCATGAGTCAATCAAAGATGATAAGCGCAGTGGCAGCCATCGACATCGAAAACCAATGAAAACATTGATGAAATAAAAGAAATGTTGGTCAATAACCGCAAATTAACCATCAGAGAGAAAGCGGAGGACTTGAACATTGTCTATGGATCCGTCTAAAATATTTTGGTTAATGATTTGGGTTTGCGTCGTGTAGTAGCAAAGTTGGTGCCAAAAGACCTCAATTTCATGCAAAAACGAGACCATGTTGACGTCGCAAAACATATGATTTGCGAGGCTAAATCCGATTGCACATTCATCAAAAGGATCATTACTGGAGACGAGACGTGGGTTTATGAGTACGACACGCAATTCATACATCAGGCAAGTGAATGGCGTTCACCAAATGAGCTGAAACCAAAAAAACCACTTCGTTTTCAGTCAAAAAAGAAGGCAATGCTAACGGTTTTCATGGATTACATCGGTGTAGTGCATCATGAATCTTTGCCAGAAGGCCAGACAGTAAACAAAGAGTATTACTTGGGCGAAAGAAACCAGAATTGTGGGCAGAAAACTCGTTGGTTTTGCACCTTGATAACGCACCGTCGCACAATGTCATCATTGTTCGTAATTTTTTGACGTAAAATGCAACAAATACTATTAAACAGCCACCGAATTCACCTGATTTGCTGTGACTTTTACCGAAAACCGAATATAAAAAAGGTTTCGAGGTTGGGACAATATACATAGATTTAGATGATAAAAATTGTATTTTTAATTTACTGAATAAATTTTGACGTAAACTGGCCACGAAGAATTTGGCCACAACTGCCAACAACTATTGCACTGCTGAAAAACATGCGGTAATATGTGATGCACTCGTGATGGACATTTAAATTATGTTATTTTTCACATATAAATGTTAAGAACCATATTTTTATAAAAAAATAAAAATACCAAAAAAATAAAGGTATTAACATGTTTTATTTTGAAAAAAAAAACATTTAGGTGTGATTTTTGAAATACACTTTAAAATATACAACATTGAATAATTTGTTCTGAAAATAAGATTATTAGCCGAAAGCCCCTGGCAGCTAATGATTGGATAGTGTAAAGTGTTACTAAATGATAATGATAATAATAGGATATGTTATGATTACTCAAATGGTTGTAACTTTGCATTCATAGAAGTTATTTTGTCAAGACGGGGTTGAGTGCTATAGGCTCATAAAGGCTTTAGATTTACTCAGATCTTTCACATCATCCGGAATTAATGGAATTTTCTGCTTTTATTGATTTTCTTGCTTAGTAGATGTAGATGTAAATGTAGATGTAGTTTTATTTTTATTATTTTTATTCCCATACCGGGAAATATCGAAACCGTGCTATAAGCCCCTCATAATATAGTTTAAACATAAATCTGGAGAAACAATGTTCAATGCATATATTAGAAAGAAGAATATTTCTACACCCCATTAAATGTCCCTACATAAAAACCGTTGTTAATAGATGGTACTACTTGCTTTTCTAGATACTAAAAGTACGCTTGACAATACAAAAAATGATTTCGAAGCCTATACCATACCATATAGTGGTATTCACTATGCTAGTAACCGATAAGCAAGACCGAATAATATCTTCTGTGTGCTTGCGGCGAAACATTAGTTATAGTCCTAGCTAAAGGTTGTTTGCAAGGCCGTGTTGTTTCACTCCCTCTATGGTCAGTCATAATCGATTGCGTATTAGATAAATTGGGTTACTTATAATATAATATATCACAATTGGCAACTGATTATTGCGCTTTGCCAATGTTACTGCAGGAGAAGCCTGGATAACATTAAATAGTTAAGCACACAAACATCAATACATTTTTCTTGGCACCAGTAAAACGAAAAAAAGAAATTAAAACAAAAAAGCAATTAACGAAAAATATCTGTTCATTATCTGAATATGTCAAATAAACATCGAACCAGAAAATCAGAAAGTCAGGTAAACTTTGAAAAGACCAAGGTGTCAACATAGTCTTAAATCTTGAGTATAGGCCAAAAGCTACTCCCTGATTGCAGGAGCACTTAGTGCCAGCAGCAGACATCTTGAGATTGCGCCATCTTGTATGAAATTTTTTGGCCGCTGGAATATTAGATAACTTGAGTTTCCCATTTTCTACCAACATTGATTTTAGCAAGTGTTTGCTGTATGTGATGACAGGTCACATCATCAAAGCTACTATCAAAGCAATAAAGTAAAGCATAAAGTAGTCTTTTCAGAGCATCAAGTGTTTGATTATACTATATTCGTATATACTCGTATGTAATTTGTTTACATAATATTTCACAAAAAAAGCTTTATATTTGTATTTTGTATTTGTATTGTAACACATGGGGTGAAAAGTCCGTTTCTAAGAGAGGGCACCACTTGAATTAAATCCATAAATCAATTTAGTACTAACCTTCAAAAGATAAGTGTATAAATTTGACAGCTGTCGGACGATTAGTTCTCGAGATATAGCGTTGTAAGTGAAGCAACTTTTGTTATTGTGAAAAAAATGGATTCAAAGCAATTTCGTGTGTTGATATATCATTGCTTTTCGATGCAAAGAAATGGCTTGATAAGTTTTACCCGGACTCTGCACCAGCCGAACGAACCATTCGCAAGTGGATTGAAAAATTTAAAAGTGATCATACAAGCACCGAAGATGATGCACGCAGTGGACGTCCAAAAGAAGGCTGTTTCAGATGAAAACATAACAAAAGTTCACAAAATGATTACGAATGACCGTAAAGTGAAGTTGATCGAAATAGCTGAGGCTCTGAAGATATCAAAAGAGCGTGTTGGATATATCACACACGAATATTTGGATATGCGAAAGCTCTGTTCAAAGTGGCTGCCGCGTTTGCTCACAGTCGACCAAAAACAACAACGTGTTGATGATTCGGAGGAGTGTTTAAAGCTGTTCAACCGCAATAAAGCTGAATTTTTGCATCGGTATGTGACAATGGATGAAACTTGGCTCCATCATTTCACACCAGAGTCAAGTCGGCAGTCAGCTGAGTGGCGAGCAGGCGACGAACCTCGTACAAAATGACCAAAAACCCAAGAATCGGCTGGCACGGTTATGGCATCCGTATTTTGGGATAGACATGAAATAATTTTCATCGACTATCTCCAAAAAGGGCAGACTATCAACAGCGACTATTACATTGCGTTGTTGGAGCGTTTTGAAGGATGAAATCGTAGAAAAACGGCCGCATTTGCAAAAAAAGAAAGTGCTGTTTCATTAAGACAATGCACCGTGTGACAAGTCGATGAAAACGATGACAAAATTGAATGAATTCGGCTACAAATTGCTTCCCCACCCACCGTATTCTCCAGATTTGGCCCCCAGCGACTATTTCCTGTTCGCAGACCTCAAAAGAATGCTCGCTGGAAAGAGATTTAAGACCGATGAAGAAGTAATCGCCGAAACAGAGGCCTATTTTGAGGCTAAACCGAAATCGTACTACAAAACTGGTATCGAAAGATTGAAAAATCGTTTCAATTAGTGTATCGCCCTCGAAGGCAACTATATTGATAAATAAAGTTGAATTTTGCAAAAATGTTGTGTTATACTATATCTTGGTTGTTTGCAGATAATTTTGGAATGGTAAAAATGGTGATAATGTGGTGTAGCGGGTAATATCGCTGACTGATACGCGATGATTCTTAAATGCCGTAGGACACCAAATTGTAATAAGTGCGCAAAATACTGAACACATGTTATGTTGAGCAAATTCAAGATCAGCCCACTTCTATCTTCGGTGTTGCGGAAGTTTAATCCAACATAAGTTTTGTGCCGGAACAATGAAACGAAAATTGTGGTAAAAGATAAAAGGCAAGATTTGCCTTAGAATACTAACGGTGCACAAAAGAGGCGAAGAAAACTTTATCTGAACCTAGAAGATGTTCTTTTGCTATCAGGTGACTAGATTCAAAAAAACATACATATAACATTAAGAAAGCCGGCGTATAGTAAATACTTTGATCAAGAAACAGCAGAACACCTAGACAGAAATTGCGGAGATAATGCACTGGAGCTGCACTGTTAACTTACGTGATACCTATACTTACTTTTTTTAGGTACAATTCGTATGCATTTGTTTTGCCCTATTGATTGCTGATATTCAAATTTGCACTGACATATTGAATTTCTACACTCAACATTTTCTGGATCCTTTTCCAAATGACATTCACCAGCTCTCGTACAAGATTCACCAAGTCCTAAAAAATTAATAACTTTAATTTATCTACAATATATCTAAAAGTATTTGTTTTTTATTAACCTTTCTCATCTATGCATTTTCCAGCGGAAAAATGTTTACCATCAGCACAAACGCATTTTTTATCAACGCAATTTGCTAGAAGTGGTTTACATTGTTCGGCAACAATGCACTCATCCTCAGGCTCTACAGCTAAAACACGAAAAAGTACTTAAAATATAGATACGATTGGCATTACAAAACCAACCTTCTTTCAGACATTCGTCCTTAAAATGGACATAACCCTTTCGGCATTGGCAGGCTTTTGAATTTTCATTTTTACTTTCTGGTGATTCGCAAGTACTGTTATCTGGAAAGCATTCTGCATCTTCCACACACTCTGCCCCAATTCCTTAATAAAAAAAAAATTAAACATAGAAAAGTCTTTTATAATTAAGTGTCTATTTGAAAACCTTTAACGCAGGCTCCCTTATCTTCGATGTAGTTATCTCTGCACTTGCAGTAGTTTTCGGTATAGCAAACAGAATTTTCGATCGGGCATGCATCGTTCGTTTCACACTGGGCTCCCAAACCTTGTCTGTAGGCACAAAGCTGTTTTGACTCATCATACTCAGCAAATTCCTCACACGTACACCGCCTTGGAATTGTTGGGTGGCAGAAGACAGCACCATATGGACTGCATTGACTGTTTGATGTGCATGACAAATGATATTGAATAGCTGTCAATAGATTGAAAATTAGCCTTAATAAACATAAAATGGGCCTTAAAATAGTTGGACCTACGTTTTCTGCATGCACGAAGGTTACGTTCATAGAAGTAATTCTTTTGGCAAAGGCACCTTTTAGTCGTTTCTTCAAAATCGAACTCACACTCATCAACACTTTCAGCTATCTCACCCAACTCTACAAACCAATAAGCAATTATTTGTTCTTGTTTAATTAAATTAACTGTCATTTTTACCAACCTGCATAGCACTTTCCACTTTTGGCATAATATCCTTGCTTGCAATAACATGTGTTATCTGAACAAATTGAATGAGGGAGGCCTTGACATGGCTTACTGTTGTCAGTACAACTACTGCCATCTATAAAAAGATTATATCAAGTTATTCTATGTATTTATAATAGCTAGCGCAATAGTTACATCTCTTGTTCTCCGTATCATCGTCAGTGTTAGAAAGGGTAGAAAGTGTTTTATCTTCCTCATCACGGGTTATCTTTCCAGTTCCAGTAGATGACGACAGTGGCTTATCGATGGAAAAGTCTTTTTTTAAATTACTTAATGGTTTTAACTCAAAAGTCTCTAAACTAGTTTGAATGGCAATCTCCCTTTGATTACGGTTAGAATCATCATTCGCACTGGTAGATGCGCATACAAGATTCAGGCATTTGACATCGCTGCCAAGCTCATCACAGTCAGTATCAACAACGCATGTATCATTAATCGCTGTAAGGGTACAAACATGATAGATTAGAATTGAGAAGCCACTCTCATTGAAATTCTCTTACCCATTGATTTACGGCGGCATATATTTCCATATCTATTATAATATCCATCGGCACATTCACAGATGTTATTTTTGCAGGCAACTGATTGACGATCATATCCGAAAAAGCAATCCAAGTCCTAAAAGTTAATTTCGAAAAAAAAAAAAAATTAGAAAATTAAATCTGAAGTTACAGATAATTAACTTTTCTACAAATTCCAAGCGCAGGGTTTGTTTTAGTAGGAAGAACATTTTTCAATAAAACTTTGCCGGAAAAGAATAAAATTATCGAGGAGGACGTGCAAATTAACAGAGGCACAAACAGTCGTCGTAGCAGATTCTTCATATGAGCTACTTCTTCCTGTTGGGAGATGAGGCCAATGAAGACTTTTATTCCTAGTACATATGTGCTGAAATCGAGATGGTGGCGGATGAAGCATTAATGGCTTCTCAATAATCAAACCCTTTTGATAAATGAAAGGGCTTGGTCCTATTGGGCCTACTATAGTTGTGGCCTAAAAACCTACTGTTACGAATCAAACAAAAAAGCATCGGAGAATGAAGAATGCTAACGAACGTGAAAAACAAAAAAACGGCAACGACATTCGAATCTGACCAAGTAATGTTTAGATCTTTTACAAGCCCCGTGCATCCGAAAAACTGGCTAAAGTCTTAGATAACTATAAAGTAGGTATGAGAAGCATTCAGGAAATGCTCAACCGACATAGCAAAGCCGGGTAAAAAACTTTCATATATACTACAACGACTGCTACAGCGTGCAAATTTGTTTTAAGCGGCCGACTAATGCAAGGAGTTTTTAACTCTTAAATACTATTATAAATGCCTCTACATTAGTCTGATAAACCGCTCATACCCCCGCATATGTAAAAGGCGATGATACGATATATAATTCAAAGTATTGCCCATCTGAAGCTAAGACTTTTTCCCATCTTTCTGGCAATTTGTGGATCCCATCCCAAAAGAACTGTGCCGGCTTAGCAGCCAAGAATAAATCAAGCCAATTTTTGATATTCTGCTCTGATGTGAACCGTATGAGGGCGTTCTGCATCGACCGGAACAAATGGTAGTCAGAAGGGGCAAGAACTGGGCTATAAGGCGGGTGGGGTAAGACTTCCCATCCATGTCATGATGGAAAATTATTACCTCGTGTCTGGTCGCATATTCTGGGCGTTTTTCGGCTACTGCTGTCTTCAATCGGATTAATTGTGTTCGGTAGCGTTGTTCATTGATGGTTTCACCCAGTTTAAACAGCACACCCATCTGATCCAACCAAATACAGAGCATTACCTTCGGTCCATGGATATTCGGCTTTGCAGTTGATTTGGCTGGTTGGCCGGGTTTCACATATGATTTTTTGCACTTGGGGTTGTCGTAATGGATCCATTTTTCATCACCAGTAACAATCCAATGCAAAAATGACTTCCTTTTGTGGCGTTCCAGCAGCATTTCGGACATGCAAAACAGTCTTTTGACGTCTCTCGGCTTGAGTTCATGTGGAACCCAATTTCCTTGCTTTTGAATATATCCAGCTGCTTTTAAACATTTTGAAATGGCTGCTTGAGTGACACCCAGAGATTCTGTGAGCTCTTCTTGTGTTTGGCAATAATCTTCATAGAGTAATGCTTCCAGTTCTTCATCTTCAAACTTTTTTAGGTGCCCAGGACGTTCATCGTCTTCCAAGCCAAAATCATCATTTTTAAATCGTGCAAACCACTTTGGGCACGTTCGCTTAGCTAGCGCATGTTTACCATAAACTTCCACCAAAATACGATGACTTTCGGGAGCAGTTTTCTTCATATTAAAGTAATGAAGAAGAACTCCCCGCAAAAACACTTTTTCAGGCACAAAGTTCGACATATTTGAGTAAAAAAAATTATTGTTGTTTACGCTTCAAATGAATAACATATACTGAAATGACGTACAATGACAGTAGCTTTCCAACGCATGTCCCAATGGAATAATAACAATGGAATAATACAAGTTACGCCATTTCTTAGCAAACCGCAAGTTATAGACCCACTTATGTAAACTAAAGAGACTATGTCTAATTAATTTTGCTGCGACTTGCAACTGATGTGGTGGGTTTTATTCGACCACTGCTACGAAATACATTGCTTGATACAGTAAAATAACTTGTTTATGAAGCGGCAATGCATAGCAGGATGAGAGGTACTCAATTACAATACTAGCATTCGAGTAGAAGGAGGGAATAACATTTGCATCTCGATAGTGTAAAGGAAAAGCCAAGAAATGTTGGATCAGGAAAATGGTAACTTACTACTCCAGAAAGGAGTATTCAAAAACTTTGTCAAATAAGAATAATAACGAACGACAAAAATGTAACAATCAGGCAGGACGACAATGTAACATCGGCGATAAAAGTCAAGGTATCCGTCCATCTGAAAAGAAAATACTATAAAATAGGAGTATATGAGCTAAGGTACAACAAGGAATCAGTTCGGATGAACTACCTGGCGAGCAATAATGTCAGCGAAAAATTACTTAATACCAAAAATACCAGGATTTGGTTTGCGTCATAAATACAATCTCAAAATTGCTTTCCAAATCTTTAACAAAGGGGAATTATTAACAATTATAGAGGCATTATTCTCCATAACATCACATACAAAATATTGAAACCATTTCCTAACGATTCGACTTAATCCTATCAGTGCAGTTTTATGACTGATAAGTTCACAACTACAGTAGTAATTCTTAGAGAAAATCCAAAGTAAACAAATACTCACCATCACTTTGTCGATTTCGGAAACGACCTCTAATATCTAACGTGTTACATATATCATACCTGAAAAAATTGTGCATAGGCATTGACATCATTGGCAACAATTAAGCAATGAATGAGGGCATAACGAAATTAGCATTATAAATATTCGAGAAATACTGTCATACAAAAGTCGAGTAATTTTCTTTCAAATGTGTGATGGGATTCTCTGACAGAAAAAATATTGGGAAACTACAACATTAACTACGAGTAACAATTATATGCATTTGTCATTATGGACAGACTATGATAAAGTTTTTGACAATACAATAGTCAAATTGTTATTGTTTTAAGAACGAGCAAACATTCTCAAAATTTTAAAACAAACACATCTTCGCCAGTATTGTTGTCTCACTCTTGCCTCAGTTTGTGCGTTTCACATTTGACAAGCATTCGTTCGCGTCTTTTCCAGGTTTCATTTTTGGCTTAAAAACGAATGGGAGAGGTTCCATTTTTCTGCTACTTCAAAGGGCAAAGGGTCATCCCAGTCTATTTTCGTTTTAGCGATCCACAGCTCCTGAAACAAAATTTTCAACAAAATTAGGGAAGGAGCCAGGAAACCCAAAGAATCAAAAATCTTCGCAATCTCCGGAAGAAGTTTTCGCTTTGTAGGCAAAGATTAATCTGGCAAACTAGTTTTGTAAGTAAAGGTGTCACTATGCGGGCTCAAAATCAAGCCAAGAACTTTGGTGCACTGCGCTGAACTACCTAAGTCAAGCGATATAGCTTGATCTCCCAACTATTTGAGCTCCACTTAGCTCCAGGCCTCCAAAGGACAGTATTTCCACGATCTGTTTCTATAGCTGCAAGGTTTCTAACAGCGAATCCGCTCCTGTCAATTTGTCGTCCACATATATATCGTGCAAAATAACACGTGACGCTAAATGGAACTGGTGATGGTAATCAAGCGCTATTTACCGAAGAACTTTCATCGGTAGATAAGGAGTTGGAGATGTACCATATGTCACCGTACACAAACAAAAATGGGAAATTGGACTTTCAGATTATTCTCTCCACACAATACACTGGTAATCTCGATGTCTTAGACGTCGACGACGTCAACACAAAACGAAGCGATGCAATCGAAATCGTATCCAAACGCTTATCAAACTTCGTTGAAGAGGGGTTCCTATGTAAAGCATTTCATTAAGGCTACAATTGTTCTTGATGGGGCAAATAGAAAACCCTTCCCGACGTAGCCTCTACTTCTTCATTTGAAATACGCTTCATATATCCTAAATCAAAATATGTAAGCTTTCATAAACTTATGATATTCTACTTTAAGGTCTTCATCATGTGCAAACCAACGGCAAGGAGTCTAGACAGTGCTCAAGACAGGGTGTTGGAAAACCTTACGTTGTCCTATTGAAACGAAAGCTGTACCATATACTTATTGTCTGATGTTCGAGAAAGGGTCGTTGAAAATTTTGTATCTACCTCATATTCCCTTAATGTTCAAGAAAACCTATGCGGTACCTCTTCAATTTTCAAAGTGTTTCTCATGCGCAACTACCCTTCCTTCTTCATCTGAGCGATGAACTCCTCTCAGAAAACTCCAACAGAATGTATATGTGACCTGGGCTTTTGAATCTTGGATCTGCTAATTGAAGATGAAGTTGCTACATTCGAACGCTACGGAACCGAGTTTGCGAGGTTATTTTGTTCGGTATGAAAGCTTCAATTTCAATAAAATGTGGACTAATACAACATTTCAAAGTTAGATTTACAGCAGCTTGAGTCACACCAGCATCAACCGAGGAGATTAAAGATGTAGATAAACGAGCATGGGAACGTCCAAGGATAAGCCTTTTTACTAGACTATCACTCACAAAAAATACTAGCGAACCGGTATCTAATAGAACGTGCGAGAGATGAGTCTTTCCAATAGTATCGAACACTTTAACGACGACGGTAAGTAATATTTCGGAGGTACGCGATACATTTTTCATGTGGTTGCTCATGACCGATACAGCAGAGTTCCGGGTATCACCTACGACCTTATCAGGACTAGTTGAACCAGAAGATTTGTTTGTGTTATCGACGTGTACTAAGCTGTAATGATGTGCATTACAAAATAAACCACGCACCCTAACTCAACACCGAATCAATGAGTGCTTAATACCGAGGCAATTAAAATATAATCGAACAAACCGACATTAACACGAATTCTGGGTACTGTGGGGATAGTGTTCGCCTTTGCATTTTGGGCATGACGCATGCACTACGGTTAGGCTTTTAATGTTCGATGTATTTGAAGCACGGGAGCTCTTAGCTACACGAGGTGTTTTAGGATCACAAGCTTCTAAAGCACTACAACAGGCATTTGTAATGTAAACCGACTTATTGTACCGGCGTTCTAGTTTCTCCCAAGCAAACAAATAATTCGAGTCTGAAATGTGTATACCGTTTAACAAATTAAATGCATCTTCCCGTAAAACCTATTTCAGGTACCGAAATTTTTGCGCACTGGAAAGCTTAATATTGCAGTCCACCGTGTGCACAAACACATCACGAAAACCCGGCCAGTGGCGATAATCATAGGAAAATGGAGTTAAATTCATGAGCTGTAACGCTACCGCGGATATATTTTTAGTGCTTGCGCTGAAGGAAGCAACGTGCCCTAGCCTTTCCAAAAGTCTATTTTGAGAATTAACTTTTTCTCTAAGCGAGGTGTTCTGAGATTCGTCATTCAAGAAGCTGCTATTCTTCCTTTATATGCTTTAAAAGAGTACATTTTCAATTTTATCATCTCAAACTCGGCTTCGGGATCACTGTATCCCTCATCAGCATGAAACTCAAAAAGAACTGACTAGCTATCTCAAATATCTTTCCATGCCTTTTCTAGCCTATATAACCGCACTTCCAAGTCTAAAACGCGAATATTTTCCGTAAAAGTAAAAGCTCTAGTAATGAAACCTTTAAAATCTCCGCGTGCTTGTTTCAAGATTTCCATTTTCAAATTACTATTTAATCAATCACCGAATTCTTATATTTACACCGCACAGTTTTACACAACCCGAAAAAAATCGAAAATTCCAACAGCTTTCACCAGCCCCAAAGAACTTATCCACGGACAGCAACAGTCAGGAGCAACAGTCAAAATTCAGATTTTAAATTGATACTTATCTGTGTATCAATTCCAACCACCAAGCAGTAAACGAAAAACCGATTCTAATATATCCGGGCGTAGAAGGATCAACTTTGATTCTGAATGCCTCAAACAAAAGTGAATTAAAACGACTTATGGAAACTTTATAATTATTTATTAATCATTGGCAATTCAGCTCAAAACAGGGAGGTAACCCTATGACTCGACCGTTTGGTTTGGTGGTTGCTACAAAATTGATCTGTAATGGTCTTACAAAATTTTAATAGATCACATATCATTCGCTAGAAACCGATTGGACAATAGAACTGCAGTAATCATTAATTTTATATTCAAAAAAGAATGTTCGCGAAAGTGTGTTTGCACTGCAGTGATAATGATGACCAAAAATTAGATTTATTTTTAACATTAGATAAAGAGCAAAAAATAAACAGTATGTGGAATATGTTCGAGCCATTGGGTAGTAAAAATATGTTTGGCAAATGCTAAATTCAAACGATAATAATAAATTTAGATAAATTCCAACATAAAATATGTTAATAATGAACAAATTTTCAGAAACAAAATATGAAATAACGAATCATCGCTTGCGTACATTATCTTTTGTTCTCCTTCTCCTTATTTCGCAATTCGAGATTCCCTTTGCCGTGGATCAAATTGCGTTCTGCCGCCACTTTGAGAACAGTCTGAGATTCTATTGCCATCTGTTGGAGTTAATCACTACAGTAAAAAGCCATGAAACGTACACCACCAAGAAGCCAACGTCCCAATCAAAATGAACTGATTGTCTCCGACACATATATGTAAGGCCGAACAAGTCACGAATGTTTTTGCCACATCAGCAGATGCAACAGCCGTCGGACTCACCATCATGGTCACAGCATCACAGCACCAAATCACGCTCGATACAATGCAAAGTCGAATGGTTGCTCTTGAAAATGAACTCAAGAGCGCGCAAGTGAAACTTGGTGAACGTTACATGATGCGTCATGCTTTGAAGGAAATACTGCAAGATAGATCGATACAATATTACACCTCTGGTGCTATTGCACTTTTTCCAACTATACCGATACATTTAACGGTATCATTTATCAAACTACTGTTGTCATCATCTACCCAGGATTACTCTACGAGCACATGACTCTCTCAGCATTATCACACACCACAGATTACTTCCACCCTGACTGAAAGTTACAGCGGCACATCACAGCACACAACCACCGTTCGACGAAAACAACAAGAATTCAATGGCGATCCAGAATTTTGAAAAAAAAAACATCTGGCTGCAGAAGTCTTTAAAATGTGAAGCAAGAAACGTAGTCCGATGTATGATGATTCATGCCAACAATGTGAACGCGATTATGGAGCAACTTCGTTCTAGTTTTGGTCGACCCGAGAACTACAATGGCTTGGAGGTAGAGCCGTCCAAGAAACTGCAACGGTGGTCAACATTTACGTCAATGAAGGAAAAATACGAGCTTCGTAACGTTTATGGAGTTTGCGACCTTCAATTGCCAACGCAGAGCAAGGCAGATGTTAGGTCTGAATAACGACCATAAACCACGAAAATTGGTTCCGTTGTCCGAATATATGTGTTATGGTTTGCTTCGTCTCGCGACAAAACGGCGAAGAGCAGCTAAAAACAGCTCGGTGGTTAGGTCAGTGACTAGCTCTAGATGTATGCATTTTGTAACCATACATATAGTATGAACAGTGAGATGTATCCCTTTGTCGTACAGGTTTTCCGTCCGAGTTTAGATCTTATTTGGTCCAGCATAATCACAACCACAGTGTGCGAAGTGTCTCATCTAAATCCGTGGACGGGGTAAATTTCCCATTAGTTCCTCAATTAGTTTATCTTCCTTTGAAGAAATCGATTTCGGATCGACTTCCTCAATAGTCCAGAATGCTTGTAAAGTGTTGTCAATATCGATGAGAGTGTGATGGGACCGAATAGTTTGTTGCATATTTGAGTGCAATGTTCCAGCGAGCACCCATCCAAAAATAGTTTTCTGTGCAATTGGATAACCGTGAGTGCTTTTGACGATTCCTTTCTGTAATATGTCAGACCTTATCCGCTCCAAGTAAAATATCGATTGGATTGGGTTTATTTAAGAGCGGCTCAGCTAAGTCCAAATTGACTATATGCTTCCAGTCACTGGTATCAATGAAAAGAGTTGGCATTTACAAAAAAACTATGCGTATCAAACTGAGATACTATTGTCATTGATACTAAGCTCCTAGACATTCCTGCAGGAGTGGAATCGATTCCACTGATGGGTATTCGCGGATTTGTTTGTTTGAGACCAAACCTCTAAACACAAGATTCGGTAACGAATGATAACTGCGACCCAGACTTGTTGATAGTTCCCGAAACTGTCTATTACTTTGCCAATTGAGGTAGGCAACAAGGTTAAAAGATGATGAGCATTTACTTTGACTGAGTGATTTGTGAGGAGTTGATTCGATTGTGACGATGATGGTATTTCCGATTGAGAATTAGAAGTTTCTGAGTTAGTCATACCGAAATGCACTAGAATATGGTGACGCGAGCTGCAAGTTTTGCATCGAAATTTCGATTGACAACGATTGGAATTGTGCACTTCGCAAGCAATTAAAACACAGTCTCTTTGATTTGACGAAATCACGTTTTGCATTTACAGCCATTGAAAGAAATTCATCACATTTGGGACATTCGATAGTGGATGACACATGCAAGCTTCGAATAGCTACCGACTTGTTTTTGCTTCCATCACCAACGAACGATTTGCACGAATCAAGGGCCTCACAACGACGTTCCAAAAATACAAGGAATACCACAGTTGTAAGATAGTCCATATCTATGCTATGACTTGACCAATTCTGACGAATTTCAGGATCTATCTTGGACAGCAGGGTGTTAATCATCCAAGGGTCCCTATCAAGGGAGTTATATAAATAGAGACCTCTAAGAACCTCGTCCGCATCATCTGATATCTTACGAAGGGATTTTACGTTGAGATGTGATGCCAATTGCATAAAAGTTTCAAACATGCTGTTGATACGATATCGCGGCCTGCCGTATCTTCTAACTAGTCTATTCCAATCTAAATCATGGGTCTATAACTTCGTGCGGTTTGCTAAGAGATGGCGTAACTTGTATTATTCCATTGTCATTGTACATCATTTCAGTATATGTCATTCATTTGAAGCGTAAACAACAATCTTTTTTTTCACTCAAATATGTCGAACTTTGTGCCTGAAAAAGTATTTTTGCGGGGAGTTCTTCTTCATTACTGAAAACTGCTCCCAAAAGTTATCGTTTTTTGGTGAAAGTTTATGGTGAACATGCGCCAAAAGTGGTTTGCATGATTTAAAAGTGGTGATTTTGGCTTGGAAGACGATGAACGTCCTGAGCAGCCAAAAAAGTTTGAAGATGAAGAACTGGAAGCATTACTCTATGAAGATTGTTGCCAAATACAAGAAGAGCTCACAGAATCTTTGGGTTTCACTCAAGCAGCCGTTTCAAAACGTTTTAAAGTAGCTGGATATATTCAAAAGCAAGGAAATTGGGTTCCACATAAACTCAAGCCGAGAGACGTCGAAAGACGGTTTTGCATATCCGAAATGCTGCTGGAACGCCACAAAAGGAAGTCATTTTTGCATCGGATTGTTACTGGTGATGAAAAATGGATCCATTACGACAACCCCAAGCGCAAAAAATCATATGTGAAACCCGGCCAACCAGCCAAATCAACGGCAAAGTCGAATATCCATGCTCTGTATTTCGTAGGATCAGATGGGTGTGCTGTATTATGAACTGCTAAAACCGGTTGAAACCATCAATGGATAACGCTACCGAACACAATTAATCCGTTTGAAGAGAGCAGTAGCCGAAAAATGCCCGGAATATTCGACCGGACACGAGGCAACAATTTTCCATCATGACAACGCTCGGCCCCACGTTGCTATTCCGGTTAAGAACTATTTGGAAAACAGTGGATGGGAAGTCTTACCCCACCCGCCTTATAGCTCAGACCTTGCCCCTTCTGACTAACATTTGTTCCGGTCGATGCAGAACGCCCTCACTGAAATACGGTTCACATCAGAGCAGAATATCAAAAATTGGCTTTATTCAGTCTTGGCTGCCAAGCAGGCGCAGTTCTTTTGGTATAGGATCCACAAATTGCCAGAAAGATGGGTCATAGCTTTAGATGGGCAATACTTTCAATAATACTATTGTACATGTTTTTCTTAAATAAACGTTCAAATTTTGAAAAAAAAACCGCACGAATTAAATTACATACCAATACAATATTTAGAATCAGACACTTGAATATGATTAGGTAAGTTTAACGCCTCTCCATGAAGTCAGGAACGCAAAAAGTGGAACTTTTGAGTTGGAGATAAAATATCTTGATTGTGGACTGTACTCAAATACATGTAATTGAAAGCGGGCCACTCAGAGGATAGCTCGAACAAAATTTTCGGAAGAAAGTTAGTTTGAGTTGGTAATGTGCTGGTTGGATGCTGCGATTGAGTTTGTTGAAGTCTAGGTGCAACAGTTTCGGGTACCGAGGAAACTATAGGAACAGCAGTAGCGGTGGGCGTTGTATCCTGTATAGTTTGCCTTGGTTGTAAATCAGGTGATTGAATAACGGAACTTGTGGGAACTGTACATGGTTGAAGTTTATTTCTTTCGCGAGCTGAAGAAAGAAAAATTGATTTTCAACTAAGAATTTTGATTCAAAATCTTCCATCATCATTAACAAAATTATTAATCTGTTTTTGTGTAGACGTAAACTGATCCCATAGTTCATTAACTTTTTCTAGGCGAACTTGCAATGCTTTTAGACATCGTAATTTTTTCGGAATAATTTGCTAATCTTATTCGGGATCCTTTTAAATGACAACGATATGCGCGCAAAGTCGAAAGAGTATTAGTCATTTTGAAGGAAATATATTGATGAATATACACCGTTTGAAAAAATTGATTGATTGTATATAATGTTCAGAATATAACATTTAAGTAAAATCGATAACGATAGCGCAACTTAATAATGATTAAAGTTTTCAGAGCACGTGTTTTCAAATATGAACAATTCCATGCATAGTCTAACTTGATCCTAACTGTTCTCACAGATAAATTAATGAATGGAACACTTTTATTTGATTAATCTTCTTTAAACAGCGGCAAATTGACGAATTTTTTACGAATCGGGTATCCAAAATCCGGTTCGATACAGACCAAAAATATGTATGTTGATGAACGAATGATCGATAAAGTTGATGTGTGCAAAACCGAAAGACGACCGATCAGAGATAAAATTGTACTAGTTCAGCTCCAGACACAATCAAAATCAATTTGAATTCAACTTCTTATGACAAAAACTGTTATACTGTGAGTTGAGTTAATCAAACATTATCAAAATTGTATTAAATTTTAAATTTAATGACAGAAGGTCAATTATGGATATGATTGAAAATAAGATAGTGTAAAGTGTACAATGTTTGGCAAATGTGTTCGATTGTGTGTCGAGTATACTTATTAAAGTCCAAATATTCCCAAACAAGCTCAGTAATATTACCACCAAATCATGCGTTCATTGAGCTGGTTGTGGCATATTATTACTGTTGAAGCGACCCCTGCTCAAGATGACCACTCTAAGCTAAGCCCTCTGTACATGTGATGAGGCCACTTCCTGAGGATCGCCTAACGCCGTTTGTGCGTCCGTTTTCTTAAAACTTAACTACTTACAGTTACAATTGGCCGTATAACTGAGAAGAGGTGGATGGTGTTATTTACATGCCTTACTATTCGAGCCATTCATAGGGAAGTCGTTTATGATTTGTCGACCGATGCGTGCATCCTAGCCTTGCACAATTTTATAAACAGACGGGGTGTTCCCATCCGGATTCGCAGTGATAACGGAAAAAAACTTCGGGGGAATGGAAATGGAATTATGCGATTGTAGTCGCATCACGGATGAGTTGTCATACAAGGGCATGGAATGGGTCCTCAACTGTCCTAGCAATCTAACAAAAGGAGGTTTCTAGGAGCGATTGGTGTAATGTGTTAAAAAGGTACTGCGTCACATGCCAATAGAAGTCCCATCCCGAGAATATACACTGCAGAGCCTTAACATAGAATCGAAAATGTTGTAATTTCCTGACCTTTGACGCATTTGCCGATTACGGTTGGTAAGGAGAAACCACTAACACCTAACCACTTTCTTCTGGGCACAGAGTCATTTTGAAGACGTTGGGTGTCGGAGTACTTGCCAACTCTTACACTTCTTTGCCTGTATTGTTGTCTCACTCTTTCTTCACATTTGACAAGTATTCGTTAGCGCCTTTTCCAGGTTTCATTCTTGGCTTGAAAACGAATGGGAGAGGACAAACTGCGGTAAGAATTTATTTTAGCTAATGTACACATTTTAATGTCAGATTTTCGGAAATAAAATATCGAATAACGAATCATCGCTTGTGTACATTATTTAGCCGATTATACAAAACCCAATCTCCTGTCCTCCTTCTCAAGTTGCAGTTATTAAGACCAAAAATCCGTTTTAAATACTTTAATACGCAATCGTCCTTACAAAATTTCTGCACGTTAAGTGCTGAACAAGGACAATCAAATAAAATCCAAAAAAAAAAAAAGAAGTGAAAACGGTTTGGAAAAGATTGAGTGAGTGCACAAAAATTGACGGTTTTTTATTTTTTCTTCTGAAAAGTGAACTGTTCCGGCAGTGGATATCAAGTGCTGAAACTTAGCCAATCAATTATGATATTATATGAGTAAATGTTTTTGATTTGGATTTTTTTTTACATTTCTTTTTCAGACACGAAACTAGTCTATTGTACTCAATGTGTTTCGACTGCCAACAGCACCCGGGATGTTATTGATTTTGATATGAAAAGTAGAGTAGAGTAGAAAAGTAGATATAAAGTCAAGATATATAACGTATGAGTATATACGATACATGCTTCGGCAAGAAAATATACACAAATTAAAAGCCTTGCTCGGCAATGTCTCTAATGTTCCTAAGCTGGCTTACTAATGGCAAACAATCATATCTGTTATATCATAGCTCTGTACGTGAGGTTGGAAGATGCTACACTTGGACATTTTAAAATCAATCTATTTCAAATAGGGTACTTTTTTTTAAGTATACCTACAAGCGATAAGAATAGTGGATGATTAATAAATAACAATAAAAGTAGTATATTTAGAGAGAGACAGCTAGCTAAAATAACGATATGAGTGGAGAATGGTAACCCCTAGCATTCGTCGGCGTCGTTAGGCAGTCTGGAAGTAGTTTATTATCTTGCATTAAATTTGTCACAAATAATACATGGGCCATTTCTAAGAGAGGGCACCACTTGAATAAACGATTACGAACGACAGTAGAGTAAAGTTGATCGAGATAGCTGAGGTTCTGAAGATATCAAAAGTTGGATATATCATACACGAATATTTGGGCATGCGAAAGCTCTGTTCAAAGTGGGTGCCACGTTTGCTCACAGTCGACCAAAATGTTGATGATTCAGAGGAGTGTTTTAAGCTGTTCAACAGCAATAAAGCCGAATTTTTGTGTCGGTATGTGACAATGAATGAAACTTGGCTCCATCACTGCACACCAGAGTCAATTCGGCAGTCAGTTGAGTGGCGAGCAGGCGACGAACCTCGTCCAAAAAGGGCAGACTATCAACAGCGACTATTTGAAGAAAAAGAAAGTGCTGTTTCACCAAGACAATGCACCGTGTCACAAGTCGATGAAAATGATAGCAAAATTGAATGAATTCGGCTACGAATTGCTTCCCCACCCACCGTATTCTCCAGATTTGGCCCCAAGCGACTATTTCCGGTTCGCAGACCTCAAAAGAATGCTCGCCGGAAAGAGATTTAAGACCGATGAAGAAGTATTGATAAATAAAGTTGAATTTTGCAAAAATTTTGTGTTTTACTATAAAACGGCACTTTTCAGCCCATGTTTTATTAATTCTTTTTCTTCCGTACGTACTGTATGTGTATGTATGTCATAGATTTTTCGTTTTCAAATTTATATGTCGTTTTAACTTACTCTCATCATTTCATTTAGAATAGATTTCAATTAACTTACCGAGTCACAGGTATGTCCGAGACCATTTAAAGGTCTACAACGTCCCCGTACATAGGTATAATCATCGTTGCATTCGCAGACCCCCGTATTACAATTAGCTCCTGATGGCATAAGATTGCACTGACCAGTTTCCTCGCATGAGTCACCATACAGTGACGTCTTCAGACATCTTTTAAAATCAGATGAGAAGACATACTCAAATTTACACTCACATTTCCCATAAGCTGAACATGTGGATTCTGTCGGTGTACAATCATCGCTTGAGTCACATGGCCAGACGATGCTCTGTGATCCTGTAATTATAAAAAAATTAATGGTGAATTAAATTTTGAACTTAATTGGCACTCATTTCCCTTATACATATGTACTATCTATTTTAAAAGTCCCCAACCACATCATGAGTATGAGTTAATTTTTTTACAATATTAACGTGTCTTTTTTGCCTGCCAGGTGAATACAGGAACAAAAGTCGGCCACCATAATGTAGCAACGGAATCAAATCAGGAGCATCCTTAGTTTGGCTCAGCGAAAATGTGAAAGTCAAATTAATCGTTATTCTTTATATTCCCATAACCTCTTGTTTTAAAGTTTAGGAAATTTAAGTTTTGGGACATGAATATTTTTATTAAAGTTTGTTACAAATATAAAAGATAGTAATGTTTATCTAGACTTTAAAAATCAAAATAATACATAAATTAAATTTAATAAAATAAATCATAATTCAGGATTAGAGGTGGAAAGAGTTGGATAAGTGGAGTGGTAGTAAGATTGATAGTTAAAGTGCGTTTTAAAGCATTATGCAGAAAACATGGAACAATTTGCTACTTCTTTGGTGCTTGGAATAGAATATTTGGGTAACGGTTGAACTTTCTTTGTTCTTTGTACATTTAATCATAACAAAATGATTCGAACATTTTTAATGAAAAAATTCATAATTCATCCATTTGAGAAATATATGAAAAGTTAATAGGATAGGTATATTTAGTTTCTGTTATGGGTTAGGTAGTGAATAGTTTATATCAGGCTAAAAGTTATTCTATTTTACGAGTTACATCCAACACCCAAAAAAAAAAAAAAAATTAATATTAATTTTTTATCCAATCCTCAGAAAAATATTTGAAGCAACTTAGCCTGCAGGTAGTAATTTAATTTGGAATTTTGTTTCTGAATAAATAGAAAAGAAGAAGTAAATTTGCTATAGTTGATGTCTTAATTTTTATTATTATAATTATCAAGGGAACGATACAAATTAATTTGTAGGGTCTGGGATTTAACGCCGGGGTACTATGCACATGTGGCGCGTTTTGTCAAGAGCACGCGGAGTACTGAGTTCCCATGTGGTCTTAATTTTTGTGATTGAAATTTAGCAGCTACCTGTTACCTGTTACCTGTTACCTATGGGTAATTAAACAATTTAAATTATTAGATAAGTTTGTATAAAGAAGGATTAGGTAAAATGTTACTATTCTGATTATTTTTAAAAATATAAAGACGGAAAATTTTGCAATAAGCATAAAAAATGCAATGTTATTTATGGATTGCCTTAAGTAAGAAAATCCTTTTAATACGTCAGGCGACAGCGCTTATACTAAAAATTTATAACCAATATTTTGGTTGTAGCAAAACCCACGGAAATGCAGCACCCAAAGTATCAGCTGTAATGAAAACGACAGGATTCAACCAGAAGAGAATAATATAAAAAATTATAAAAGAATAGGGTGAAACTGGAACACTACGGTCCCCTAAGTTTTCTCATCGACACACATCGCTGAGATAGACAGCTTTGACATATCCTTTTATACACATAGACATATACATATATAACTAGATATTTCGCATAATTTTTGACGACATCGTATGTGTGATCATTCCAAATCAGGTTGGGAGAGAAGCTTTCGTGTTTCAAGATATGTCATAAACTGATGGTTTACTAGCATTTTCATAACCTTGGTCTATAGGAGGAGAGAGAAAAAGATTCGCCCTTTCTAGGGACGGGCTGGACAAATGCTGTTTTCCATCTACTCGGAAAGAGTCATAAAGACTAGGATTGATGAAAATGCTTACGCAGTGGTTTTTCCAGCCTGGAAGAATACTGCTTCAGAGGAAGACAAGTTATACTACCAGGACCAGTGGATTTGCTACTTTGCAAAACACTGGAATTGGCTCCTAACAACAGTGCCAAAAATTGCGAACTATCAAATTCTTCTAGGCAGCGGAAGATGATATCGTAAGACCCATTTGCATAAGAGATGTTCGGTTAAGGAAATCTCAGAATTGTTAATATTCACACATATAGGATGTAAAATAAATAAGTGGGATGGTTTGTTCATACAAAACCCACAGATAGAAGCATTTTCTATCAGAGAATTTTCGTAATTTATGTAGCGCCCAGCCAATCTTAGCCAACTTATCGGTGGAAGCAGAAAAACCAATTTTCTTCCACATAGTGGCTTAAAAGTTATTTTGTGTTTATGTCCTCGTATATTTTCTTAAAAAAAATTTAATTTTCAACTTCAATTTAAATTAATTTAATTTTATTAATTTTTAAATCAAGAATCTAAGATATTTGCAAAATCAGAATTTACTGTTTTTTTTTTATTTTTTTTTTTTTTAAAGAAAGTGAATAAAAGAACGATACAATTTGACCTAAATGCTAAGTACCCATTAACAAGATGACCTTCAAAGCATAAAACATGTAGCTATTTTTAACTTGCAGGCCGAAACATTTTTAAAACTTCTAAATAAAACCCACATTCCATTAGCCAATCTTTTAGCCTTTCATGAAAAATAAATAAAATTTAATTCATTTGTTCTCTTGGCTTGCCAGTTATCATGCAATATAATTATCTTTTAATGGAGCCCACAACTGGCAGCGAATCTAATAAGCAAATCGTCACGTTTAATATTCGTTGAAATAAACATTTTAATTATCAGGAAATAGGTAATGCTAAAGCTGGCTGGTGATCTGGTGGTATTTGCATGCAAGACAGTGTTGACCTCTAATAGCAGACATCCGTTTTAGTACCAATTAGAACAATTGGTTACGAATTGGCAAAAAAAAACCGTATGCCATGAGTCGATATTGGTCGCTCCGTGTCGAAGTTGGCTATGAGATAGTTGTATTTATTTTTCTAAAAAAAAAAAAAAATAAATAAAATTAAGTACATAAGTACAAGAGGATAAAAAGGATTTTTGTAGAAGGATTCGTATAGAAGAAAGGAATATTGTGATGCTCTGAACAGTTGTCGGATTTACAGTGCTGACCTTAAAAACAATTAATCGATAAATTTTTTTTTGAAGACATAATTAGTGAGTTTAGAGGGTGTGGATATATATATATATATGTATGTCATGTTTATTTCTATCAGGTCGTGATACTTTAATGCGTGTTTCGTTTCAAAAGTGAAAACCACATATGGTGAAGAATTGGGGCAGTAGGACTTTTCAAAATGACGTGAAACCCATTCCAATTGTATTTATCGATTATTTAATTGTACCCATGAGGGGCACATACATAAAATATTGGATACTTGACACTCAAGTTTTACTGATTTCTAGATTTCTCATAGAAGAAATTCTTGAGATTAAAAAAAAGGGAAACAAACTTTTTACTACAATATGCCGCAAAATTTAAAAGAAACAAAAATCCGGCGAAATTATGTTTGATTCACGTTCGTCTTGGAATCTTTTAAACTTACGAATATTATAATCGAATATCAAAAAGACTAAAAACAAAAGTAGAAATTGGATCTTTATATCAGTTTATTTGCGACTTATTACAGTTGTAAGCGATCAAAAAAATTAATTTCTGCTCCATACACATTGCACAGACAAGCAAGCGCTTCAACTTGTCTTAGCGCTCTTATCTATTCTATAGACATAATAAAATGGGAACGAAAGCCATGTCTGCGTGCGCATCACAAGAAAACTATAATGAAACTATATTTATATTATTACATTGGTTATTATGTGCAATATTTTTCGATATTTTTTATAAGGGTTGATTTATTGGGGGCTATCCGTCCCTTTTCGTATATTTTAAGCTGGCTCAGAAGATTTGCTACGCTATAGGTCCGGAACTATTCAACTTATTTAAAAAACTATTTATTTTCTTATAAAGTTCTTTAATTAACAAACATTTTGAGGTAAGTTTAATTTTTTTATCTTCTAAGGTGGGGAAAAAGTAATGTCATAATGTGAATTGGCTGCAATCTGTTAAAAATGAAAAAAGTTCAGCACTGTTTTCACGAAAATGATGTGAAGATGTAAAATTGATGACATTAAGTTGAAAAAATGATGTCAGTCAAATGACAACCTCTTGAGTTAATGTACATTTATAGTCGTTTAACAGCATTTTGTTTGCAAAACATCTAGCACTTAATTGGTGATTTCTTCTTTAATGTTGGGTTTCAAGACTTAGAAGGTTTGTGGTTCGTTGTGGTAAACGCGAGTTTTCAAAAACCCCCAGAGGACGAACAACTTCAATTAACGGTCAGCAGACAGCAATTGGTGAAGGGTTTGCACTTTATTAAGGGAAGTTTTTTAGATCTCACCAAAATTCGAAACGACGAAGGTCTGCTGATGTCAAATTGTATGCATCGTTGTCTCGTCGATGGACTCTCACGGACTTTGTCGACCACTGCAGTGTTGTTCTTAGCGAACGCGCAATACGGAGCCGCCCAGATCTTGCGACATCTCTAGTGGACCCAGTTGGCATGAGACGCTCAACCAAACACTTAAGTGTTCGCCCACATGGTGCAGGACGCCGATGAAAATCTCGCTGCGTTAAAACAACGTTTACGTTAAAGTAACAATAATTCCGCATTCTTCAGGTTTGTATCGCACCATTGCTTGTTGTCAACTAATATACTTGACTATTTGTCTACAGCATAAATGTCAAAGCACAATGAAACTTGACACCATTTGCAAAATTATGGCACATTCACATTATGCCGTTACTTGTAGAAAATTTAATCATACCTATAAACAAAAATCATTGCAATAAACAACTTAACAGTGGGTGCTGCATATGACCAAATGAAAAAAAATTGGTGTTTGTTGTTTACACCCAAATTTTTCTTTCTGTTTTTTGTTTTCTATACCCTCGAAATGAGTGCACAACTAAAAATATGAAAAAAGATTCCGTGGTGTTTTGATTGGAAAATATGAGTTTTTATGCTGATCCTAGATGAACGACCTAAAATATATGGCAAACTTTAAAGATATTTTAAATCCAAAACCCGCTTTCTATTGATAGCCTCTATAGTGTGAGCCTGTCTGTAAATACGTGTAAAGTATCATCGACGGCAATTTCTCTCCCATTTTACATAAAGTTTCCCCATTTTACTAAAAAATGTCATCCACAATACACGCAAATAGTAAATTTACGTGAAAATTGGTCTCATTCTAGCAACTTACTATACCTAGTAAGTTTCTCTCATTTTAGCAAATTCCAGCAGTTTACGAGCTTGTACAATGTGTCGATAATTCATTTATAGTGTGTCTGTGGGAAGTTTAAGGGTTTGCAAAAGGATTAGTAGAGTTTGCCATCTATGTGAGTTCATATATGGTTCATCTATTTACTTAATGTTGCTTAGTTGTGTTTTGGATTATACTCCTTTTTCAGGTTTTCGACATACTCGTAATTCCTAGATTTATTATAAGCAAATATATTTTCCTTCTTTTTTTCCAAACGCTTTGTTTCTGTAATTCGTATTCTGAAAAAACATATTTTACAGATAAATTACGAGTACTTTTCACACTATTACTTTTCATTATATTAAATTTATCTGGTAACATTGGGTTATGGAAAATTTAAAGGGACATGACTTCAATAAAAAGATGCAATCTTTTTCATTATTCGAAATCTATTAAAAAAAAAACAAATTGACTTGGTCTATTGAAAGGGCGGAACTATGTGAAGCCCGGCTAGTTTCGGCTCGAGCCGAAAACAACGCCTTTGAGGAGGAGTTAAAAGGGCTATGCTGTACAACTGGAAGTGTTCATTTACATCGAATGCAGGAGCCACTGCAGATATTAAAGCAATTTTTAAATGAAGACCATCCAAAATTCAGAGCTGTCTTACAAAATGTTAGAGCCTATAAATGGACTTTTCATTTGAAGCAAATCAAATAGTTGAAGGAGCTTTTACGCATACCTTTAAAATGCAGGGACAAGTCGTCCACTCATCGGTTCTCTGTTACTTCCAGATATTCCAACACTTTTGCAAATACGAATATAATACATGGGCTGAAAAGTCAGTGCCGTTTCTAAGAGAGGGCACCACTTGAATTAAATCCATACAATTTTCAGTTAGTACCAACCTTCAAAAGATACGTGTATAC
The DNA here is from genome assembly GCA_907269105.1 of Volucella inanis. NCBI lineage: Eukaryota > Metazoa > Arthropoda > Insecta > Diptera > Syrphidae > Volucella > Volucella inanis. Next base: position 216,122,075 of record OU026153.1, read on the forward strand.
ATTTGTCGGACGATTAGTTCTCGAGACATAGCGTTGTGAGTGAAGCAACTTTTGTTATTGTGAAAAAAAAAAATGGATTCAAAGCAATTTCGTGTGTTGATTTATCATTGCTTTTTGATTTAAAAGTGGTCATACAAGCACCGAAGGTGATGCACGCAGTGGACGTCCAAAAGAGGCTGTTTCAGATGAAAACATCAAAAAAGTCCACCAAATGATTACGATTGACCGTAAAGTGAAGTTGATGGAGATAGCTGAGGCTCTGAAGATATCAAAAGAGCGTGTTGGATATATCATATACGAATATTTGAACATCCGAAAGCTCTGTTCAAAGTGGGTGCCGCGTTTGCTCACAGTCGACCAAAAACAACAACATGTTGATGATTCAAAGGAGTGTTTAAAGCTGTTCAACCGCAATAAAGCCGAATTTTTGCGTCGGTATGTGACGATGGATGAAACTTGGCTCCATTACCTTACACCAGAGTCAAGTCGGCAGTCAGCTGAGTGGAGAGCAGGCGATGAACCTCGTCCAAAACGATCAAAAACTCAACAGTCGGCTGGCAAGGTTATGGCATCCGTATTTTGGGATACACATGGAATAATTTTCATCGACTATCTCCAAAAGGGGCGGACTATCAACAGCGACTGTAACATTGCGTTGTTGGTGCGTTTGAAGGACGAAATCGCAGAAAAACGGCCGCATTTAAAGAAAAAGAAAGTGCTGTTTCATCAAGACAATGCACCGTGTCACAAGTAGATGAAAACGATGGCAAAATTGAATGAATTCGGCTACGAATTGCTTCCCCACCCACCGTATTCTCCAGATTTGGCCCCCAGCGACTATTTCCTGTTCGCAGATCTCAAAAGAATGCTCGCCGGAAAGAGATTTAAGACCAATGAAGAAGTAATCGCCGAAACAGAGGCTTATTTTGAGGCTAAACCGAAATCGTACTACAAAACTGGTATCGAAAGATTGAAAAATCGTTTCAATCAGTGTATCGCCCTCGAAGGCAACTATATGTTATAGCTCAGCTGATTATGCTGAGCAAGGTAACATTAGGAGACAACACATTCTGCGCTTGGACTTCGATCTTGCTTGCTTTAGTTGATGTCTAAATTTAGCATCTTCCTGTTATAATTTTATGGGCAATTAAACAAGTTAAATTGTTAGATAAGTTGGTAAAAGAAAGGATAAGGTAAAATGTTATTATTCTGATTATTTTTAAAATAATAAAGACGGATTTAGTTTTGGAGAACTTTGAAATAAGCATAAAAAATGCAATGTTATTTATGGATTGCCTTAAGTAAGGAAATCCTTTTAATACGTCAGGCGACAGAGCTTTTACTAAAACTTTATAACCAATATTTTGGTTGTAGCAAAACCCACGGACATGCAGCACCCAAAGTATCAGCTGTAAGGAAAACGGCAGGATTTGTTGGAACTTCGAAGAGAATAGTATACAAAATTATAAAAGAATATGGTGAAAGTGGAACACTTCGGTCCCTTAACAAGAAGTTTTCTTAACGACACTGGATCACTGAAATAGACAGCTTTGACTGCCAAAAGGATTATACATATAGTCCTTTCACCAATATGATAAGAAAATTGTTTGCTAACATTGAGCGGGCCCGGGCAAAAGATCACGCTTTGGCGACTTCTGAAGAGCAAAGGATTCGCTTTACGCAAAACAAAAAACAAAACGAAATTCCTCTGCAAAATGACAGATGTAAAAATTCAAAGACTGATATATACCATATCCATTAAAAAAGGAGATTTTGTGAAAGTGGGTACCGATGACTCATATTTTCACAGCTCACACTTAAGAAAGAATTTTTATATATTTTGTGTAATTTGCGTGCGCTCTAAGGGTTATTAATACCCTTAAAACTAGGGAGGAAGAAAAGGCATTTTTGCAAATACGAATATATTCTATAGCTGATTACGCTGAATAAGGTAACATTAGGGACAACATATTCAATAATATGTGATGTGGACAACAATATGATAAAAAAAAAGTGTAATCTTGCGAACGCATGATGATCATCTGCAAAGAATTAACGAGATGCAATGTGCCTACGATTCTCTACAGTACCCACTAATACAATATTTTGCTGTGAGAAAGACGGATCTAATTTTGCAGTACATAGCATAGATCCCGAAACCGACAATATAAGCATAATAAGACATCCTTGATGCAGTTTTATATCTATTTAGTTCAGCTGAGATTGAATGAAAATCCTTATACTATCTGCTATGGTTCGCTTTTTAGACTGTTTTTAATAGACCATTGAAATACAAATTTTATTTTTTATTCGAACTATTCAGAAAGAGCTACGGGTAAAAAACTGCATAGATTTAAAAGGACCTATGAGCAGGGTGGTAATTATTTCTTCGACTTTCACAGAAGGTCTGCGATGTATGCACGAACGCACGCAGAACGAGTTTTCTATTTACGGAAATATGGCTGGACAGATTTGCTTATCAGCATCGTCACAAATCCTAAGTGGTCTGAAATAACTTACATTACAAAAGCCTTACGACAGACATGATTTAATAGTTAAAGTATTCAATTTGAAATTAAAACGTCTAGAGAATCCCCTCAAAAAAGAAAATATGTTTGTGGCGCTTCGATGCTATATGTTTTCAGTCGAAAGCGCGGCTTCCCAAGTGCACCCTTTTATTACTGGAGGAAAAGATTAGAGCAAACGACATTGACCAAGTTATTCACGCTTAGTTGTCTCTCCCTAAAGTAGACCCTGCTCTCCATCAAATCGTTAAGATTCACATGATTCATGGTTTCTGTGGCTTATTTAAAATAAAAATTCACCGTGTATAAAAAACGGCCAATGTTTAAAAAGGTTTCTGAAGATGTTTATCGGCGAAAGTGTCACTGCCGAATACGGATACACATTTTATAAACTGATGTACAAAGAATTACAATCAAACTGTATGTATGATAAACAAAGAAGAGCAAGTAAGCGATGTAGGCGCGGCTGTTCGGTAGAAAACTTCCCTGGAGTTTTTAAGGACAATGCATTGTCTAGGATATATATGGTGCATCCTAATAACCGTTAGTGTTTTTACTTGCGCCTATTACTGCATAACGGTTTTAGACTCACAACATTTTCGTTCTTGAAGACCGTCCTTGAAGCGCGACTGCGACCAACACTGAGGCGATATTGTTGCGATTGAAAACTGTCCGTGAATATGTGTGGATTGCCAACAATATCATTTTATACAACAACGTCATCCGTATTATATATCTATAGTGAACTATTTGTAAAATTTAAGGGACTACAAAAGTCGTCTAGTTTAGTTTATTTATGACGTTAGCCAAGAATATTCCATCGAATTGAGTTAGAGCCCATGGGCGATGTATGACATCAATAATGACTGCATTCTAAAGTTCAACTCAGAGCAAAGGCAAAATTATTCCTCCAAAGCGGGAATTTAAATGAAGACAAAATATTTTTCCTGGATACCCCTGGTGGACTAGAACATTTTTTTTCGCAATAGTTATCCTAGGGTAGGTGAGAAAACCAGGGAAGATAGCACTGTCTCTAGCATGTTCCGGGATAGTTGCCACAAAGCTTTCTGACCACAAAACGGCGCACATCTTGTTCAAAATTCCAAAAGGCGAAGACAATAATAGTGACAAGGCAAACGTGTATCAGGATTTCTCTATAATTGTATGCGATGAGGGTACGATGTTAAGAAGTTCCTTTTTTGCGGTTATTTTCGACATAAGATCAGGACTTGTCTCAACATTACACACTGAAAAATTGTCTACTACTCTTATGTCGAAAGTTGGCGAATGAGAGAAGAATAGTCAAATGAAACTGTTAGAAATGATGGAATGTAATTTAGTTCGTGCGGTCTTTTTTCCAAATTTAAGAAAAACATGTACAATAGTATTATTCAAAGTATTGCCCATCTGAAGCTATGACTTTTTCCTATCTTTCTGGCAATTTTTGGATCCCATCCCAAAAGAACTGCGCCGGCTTGGCAGCCAAGAATGAATCAAGCCAATTTTTCAGTGAGGGCGTTCTGCATCGACCGGAACAAATGGTAGTCAGAAGGGGCAAGGTCTGGACTACAAAGCGGGTGGGGTAAGACTTTCCATCCACTGTTTTCCAAATAGTTCTTAACCGGAATAGCAATGTGGGGCCGAGCGTTGTCATGATGAAAATTATTGCCTCGTGTCTGGTCGCATATTTCGGGAGTTTTTCGGCTACTGCTTTCTTCAAACGGATTAATTGTGTTCGGTAGCGTTGTCCATTGATGGTTTCACCCGGTTTTAGCAGCTCATAATACAGCACACCCATCTGATCCCACCAAATACAGAGCATTACCTCCGCGCTATGGATATTCGGCTTTGCCGTTAATTTGGCTGGTTGGCCGGGTTTCACATATGATTTTTTGCGCTTAAGGTTGTCGTAATGGATAGATTTTTCATCACCAGTAACAATCCGATGCAAAAATGACTTCCTTTTGTGGCATTCCAGCAGCATTTCCAACATGCAAAACCGCCTTTCGACGTCTCTCGGCTTGAGTTCATGTGGAACCCAATTTCCTTGCTTTTGAATATATCCAGCTGCTTTTAAACGTTTTGAAATGGCTGCTTGAGTGACACCCAAAGATTCTGCGAGCACTTCTTGTGTTCGGCAACAATCTTCATAGAGTAATGATTCCAGTTCTCCATCTTCAAACTTTTTTGGCTGCCCAGGACGTTCATCGTTTTCCAAGCCAAAATCACTACTTTTAAATTGTGTAAACCACTTTTGGCACATTCGCTCAGCTAGCGCATGCTCACCATAAACTTCCACCAAAATACGATGCTTTCGGCAGCAGTTTTCTTCCGCAAAAACACTTCTTCAGACACAAAGTTCGACATATTTGAGCGAAAAAAAAAATTATTGTTGTTTACGCTTCAAATGAATGACATATACTGAAATGATTTACAATGACAGTAGCTTTCCAAGGCATGTTCCAATGGAATAATACAAGGTACGCATTCTCTTAGCAAACCGCACGAATTAAGTTATAGACCCAATAAATAATATTATTTTATTTGGAATTGAGGAAAATGAAGTTGTATAAGCGTCGGTAGACACCGTAGTTGATTAAAATAAAGCCATTAATTATCCATAAGAATTTCTGAATTCTCTCAATGCCAACGGACTTCTTCAGAACTTGAAATTATGCAACGGAGCTCGACTTAAAGTGATTTTAAAGAAATCTGCTTATGGTAAACAACAATATTGTTTGGGAAGAAATTTTTTAACCTCTCATACAGAAAAGGGGAATAGGACCAACTTAAAATTCAAAAAAGTTTTCAATTGGATATAGACAAGAGCAGCTCGTATTTTATTGCAATCTGATCTGTCAGCAGGTCAACAGAATAAATAATTAGATTTTTAAATTATGTAAAATTGTATGTTTTTGAAATGGCCTTAATCGGTAGCTTAAGTCAATATGTATTACTAATCAGAATAGTGATAAGGATTTAACTGTTCATTTAACACCTGTTTTGATAAGATTGTACTGCGATACTTCTCAATATTGCTGTCAAGTGAAAATATGAAAATATGCAATCGAGATACAGAGTATGTGCCTAGTACATATATGTACTAGTACATACATATATATGTTCTTACGTAGCACTAATCATTAGGGTTGAATGTTTACTTTGCGGCCGTTATTTAATAGTTTTTTCTAAACCCTAAAAATGTATAATTTTTTGGAACAAACCAGATTTTAGTATGATTTTAGTATAACTTATTTATTTCTTCAAGTATAATTAAGTAAAAAATGGAAACCAAACTACTTGCAAGCGAGCTGAAGTTCGTGATTAAAACACTTCATATAAATATGATTAAATAAAAGTATGCACCTTTGATCACACAAATAAAAACTACCACAAGAACTATACTTCGATTCATATTTTTACTGTAAGCCGTCTGAAATCCAAAGTTTGACTAATCTACTATCACTCATTTATAAGAATCATTTCTGGATTTCACATTTGTTGAAAGATTATAAAATATGTTATCAAAGTACTTGTATCGGACAAATTTATCACCAAATTACAATCAGCTGACTCATTTGTAGCACACCTGCATGACCATCTGTTGTACCTGATTCTCAAAAATATAACATATAACATGTACATGTACATACATTGGACGCACTTGGTATAATGTCGGAAACTGAATGGAAGTACCTGATTTACAAAGTCAAAGAGCAATTTTTTTCTTTAATAATTTATTTATTTATCTTAGATAAATAGTCCATTGTACTCGTACTCTTCGTAAAGTTCCTTTTAATGAAATCTTTCAGTCTTTACAAAGAAAGATAAGTAAGCGCTTTAATGATGACATGTCTATAGTACCAGCTCCCACCACATCGGCGCCGAGTACCTGCAGCCTGATGCAAACGTAAGCCAGACATTCACAGAGATAGTGACCCGTGGTGTCCTCATCACGTTCGCAGCAACCATCGCAAGATGTTGTTTCACTTATGTCCCATTTAAGTACTTTGCAAAAGTATAATGCCCTGTCCCGACTCCAGTAAGCAACCTGCAGCCTTTCCTGCTGACGGACAGCAGAAAGGCCGCTGACTTCCTAGAGACGTCATAAAGCATTCAGTAACATCCTACATCCCGTGGAGCTGTGCCATTTGCAGTTATGCTCATATGAGATCCAACTGTCAATGGAAGCCTTAACTGAGAACGCAGGCTAACGCAACGTAGGTTCGGGTCCTGAAAAACTTTCCTTTGATCTATGCCTGGCAATTTCATCGGCGGTTTCATTTCCTGTGATCCCATTGTGACCTGGGATCCAGACAAGCCTTCCGTCTGCATTCAGTGATCTCTTGCATTCTCTCTGCTGTCGCTGCAGATACAAATGCTTCGCCCCTCTACCGGTTCTCCGCAATATAGTTCGCTGCTATCAGGATTGCGTAAATGTCTGCTTGAAAGACAAATGCAAGCTTTCCTAACTTGAAGTAAAATTTTACGTTCTCGTCCTCCAGAAAGACGCCAGCGCCACATCCTGTATTGGTTTTGGAGCCGTTCGTTAACATCCGACTGCATTCCTTTCCTGGCTCAGACTCTGACCGAAGCCAGACCTGAGCACAAGGAAAGTCGATTTTGTATTTTATCGCAACAGGAGTTCCGCTATCATTGCATCGGACAGCATATCTACGAGACCGAAGTCATAAGACAGCCGGCACGCAATGCTATCAAAGTTTCAGTGCGTTTTGTACCACAACTTATTTTAAGTCTGAAGATGGCTTTGAGAATGCATCCCATGATATGAATATTAATGCGAGGGAGATTTATCAATTAATTCGGGACAAACCGTTCTTTGGAGTCTGGTATAGCAGCAACCACATTTTTTTCCGAGAGCTTATTCCAAAAGACAATCGGCGCATAGGATATAATTGGCCTTATCATAGCCATGTAGATCCAAAGGATACTTCTCATTGATAGACCCTCTGTACTGCAACAAGGCTGACAGCGTCTTAGAACCTTTCGACGCAACATGTCCAAGTAAATTTGCTGTCTAGGATGACACCTCAATACTAAGCTACTTTGGAGCATTGCATGGTGATGGCTTAAATCACTAGATGAGTTAGACCCGACAGCTTCCTTCTTCTCGTAAAAACAAAATCAACAACATCAGTTTTGGGGGGATTGACTGTAACTCCACTAGTAGAGCTGACAGTCGCTAAACATGATCCAACAGACTGTATAGCTACATCATCCGCGTGTGCCTTATTTACCCCCGCCAACAGATATTGGCCACAACCAGCACCTGCAAATAAATCTGCATGCGGTTTTGCGCACATGGATCTCGAATATTCTCTCGATGCTTTCCGGAACCCGCCATCAAAGGAAAGTACAGCATGTTGAATGGCCCCAACCGTCACCACAACTGATATGGTATACCAACAACGGCGTGGGGTGTTGTTCAGCTCACTAGCAGCTTCGTTGATAGGAGCTTGTTGTGAGCTGGTTTCGATTAGGTTACCTGGGAAGTGAGACCCAAGTTTTCGACTCAGTATAGGTCCCTTTAGATTTTCTGAGTGGTTTCAGCCTGGTTGATCTCATCCTTTTAAAGAAATGTGTGCTATGATTAGTCTACTGGTTTCACCGATAGTTTCGATTTATTCGCAAAAACTCTTAAGAGGTGTAAGAGGCGCTCTTCAAAATCCGAATAAGTTTCTTAAATTATTTTTGCTTCGGTCTGTAAAGATACTAATCTTCCTCCAAATTAGTCTTAAGTGACCTGTTTAAGAGTTTTCCGGATTCTTTACGAAGACGCTACAGGTCTCCCTTCCATCAAGAAACGGGTGATCTGTAGGGTTGATTACTAGCTGGACATGCCATTTCGAAATACTTAGTGGGGTACCGTTCAGGTTCTGATGAGCTTCCTCTAGCTTCTGTGATTAGACGTGATAAGTTAAAGCTCAAGTGACATTCTTGCTCAAAATGTGAGTAAGGAGTAAATATGCTGTTAACAAAAGAGTACATTCAACGCCAACGGGTCGGATAGAACTTAACAAAAGCGATTTCTAAGTTTGAGGTGATGTAGGACTTTTACAACCTGAGCACTGTTGCAAGCAATGACACCAATGACTCTACCGTAGAGATCAAATAAGGCATTGCCCTTGTTATTGTTTTGTTTTGAATAAGACAGCAATTCCAGTTCCATCTGGAAAAGCGGTTATACTCTTAATATTTCCGAGGCATAACTTTGTTAAATGTTGCATATGAAATCTTAACTAATACTGCAACATATATTGTATGCTATATGTGTGATAGGTGTAAAACCCGGTGAATCATTATAGGGCTACGTTAAAAGAGAATCAGATATTTTCTCTAAAACTTACAGCAAACTTTAATGCCTTAATAACCACAACACCTGAAAATGCGTTCATTACTGAGGCTGAAATAGAACACATCACAGATAACCTCATTGTAAGGAAAACTGGTGGTCTAGATAGAGTAAGAAATACTTATTTGAAGAACTTACCCAAGGCTGGAACTAGATATTTAGCTTTCATAATATATGCTTGTTTAAAAATTCAATACTTTCCAAAGAAGCAAAAGTAGTACCTGTCCTAATAGCAGGAAAACCTCCGAATTAACCAACTATCTATAGGCCTATAAGTCTATTGCGTAGCATAACTGAAATTTATGAAAAAGTAATAAAGTACAAATAATTCAAAATCATCGATGAGCAAAATATACTTCCCGATGGGCAATTTGGCTTTAGGCGCTTTCATAGTACGAACCACCAAATTCTACGAATTTTCAATAGTATTAAGAGGAATCGTGCTATAGGAAAATAAACCGGATTATTAATACTGGATATTGAAAAGGCATTCGATACTTTGTGGCACAATCGCTTATTATATAAAATGATTAGATTCCAATTCCCAACGTATATACGTAAAGTTGTCTAGAGTTTTTTGTCCGATCGAAGTTACAAAGTTCATGTCAATAATAGTAATTCATGTTTGTGTAATGTAGATGCTGGTGCTCCTCAGGGATCAGTTCTTGCATCGATCTTGTTCAACACGTATTTAGCTGATTTCCCCCATTTACCGGAATGTGATTTTGCCCTGTACGTTGTTGATTTTGTGATTTTTTCGTCGCATAAATTTGGTCTCAATATTGAGACTAAATTTAAAAGATGTGGTGGGAATAGTTATTCCGTATCTAAACAAATGGAAAATTAAAGTTAATGAGAAAAAGATAAAAGCTATCTTTTTCACAAGAAAAAGAAAGTCTTGTTATCTTCCGTCCGAACAATTAATTGTAAACGGTCAACACATACATTAGGAAACTTCAGTAAAGTACTTGGGTATTTATCTGGACACAAAACTCACTTTTAACGAACACATTACAAAGACTCTCCATAAAACGGGAACTGCAATTAAAATTATGTATCCCTTTATAAATAGGAAATCCTTGCTTTCAAATGACAACAAAATATTATTACATAAAGTAATTTTCCAGGCAATACTCCTCTACGGCTGTCAAGTATGTCAAGTATCAAGTAAGATTACAAATACAGCAGAATAAGATACTCAAAATGATGCTCAACCTTTCTTGGCATCACTATACCAGCGAACTACACAGCAAAGCTAATGTTGAATTGATCACTGCCAGGATACATGCACTTACCGAAAGATTTATAGTCAGAAGCGATTTATCTGACAATCCACTAGTAAACAAACTTAATAATAGCTATAACCGACAAGTCCGATGTTTTTTTATTCTCTTTCTTTTTTGTTTTGTTACTTACTTATTTATTTATTCATTTATTCATTAATTTATTTAATTACTTAATTATTTGTTTATTTACTTATTTATTTATTTATTTTTTGTTTAAATAAAGGGTTTTTGTTGTTTTTTCCTTTTGCTTGGAATAATTATTTAAAATTACATTTGATTCTTGAGATATATTTCAGTAGAAAGAAATATGTTAATATGGTATTATATAATATATCAAATCTCTGAATTGTAAATTGTGGGGTGGCTTAGTTTGTAAACTTATGAACGAAATAAACATGATTGATTATTATTTATTATTATAGATCAAACTTAAATTAATTTTTATTTGCCATTTATCGTCGTTTAATCAGAACAAGTTATTATAGGTACAAGAAAAATGTATTAGAATCAGTAATATGGTCAAAATGTTGCGTAACCCAGTCAGAAGTGTCAAACTGGGACAAGCTAACACGAATTTGCAAAGCGCACTTAAGTTTAAGTTTAATTGATATAAGAGCCTATTCTCGAAGCGATATTAAAAGTGAGGCAGCAGTTGGTATCAATAAATATTGGCAGTGAAATCCAAAAACGGGCTCCAGCATGCGTACAAAAACAAGGAGGACACTTTAAGCACCCATTATATTGTAACTGTTTTAAAACATACATAAAATAAAAACTATCTTAAACCACACAAAATTATATTTTATTCATAGTGAGTTTTTCTGCAAACTTGTTGATAATTTTTTTTTTTTTTTTATTATTACGTTCATAAGAGAAAAATAGTAAAACGTTATGTTTATTAGACATTTTCTGGAGAAAAGTGACCTCAAAGTCAAAACCTAGCATGTACAAAAAAAAAATGGTGTATGCTTATAAATTGGATACCTGAAGACTCAAATATGGTATCAACTTTGTTTTAACGCAGAACCTGGAGATCATCAGGCTCAGTAACTCGGCCTCATAGATGAACTAATCTAGATTTCAAACTCTACTAATACATTTGCAAACCCTTCACTTCGTACAGATACACTGTAAGTGAAATACCAACACTTTTAAATCTCTATAACTTGTCAGAATGGAAGCAATTTACAAGCAAAGTTCCTAAAATGAGAGCGATTTGCACGCATGTGTGTAATGTGGATGGGCTTTTTCGATTAAAATGGGCGGGTTTTATGTAAAAAGGGAGGGAAATTGCCATTGATGACAATTCACACGTATTCACAGACAGGGTCAGACGAATAGAGGCAATCAATTAAAAACCTTATCTGATTTTCCAATATCTGGAATGTTTGCTATGTATGTTAGTTCATCTATAACCGACCCTTTGGATATTACTGGAAAGTCGCGAAATTGGAGCACCCTTAGATCTGGGAGCTTTGGTATCCTTTCCAGAAATGGACAGCGACTACTCCAATTTATCCGGGGTGACTATTATGCCGTCGGCCTCCTCTTTTGACACTCTGTCGGAAATGGAAACTGTTGACGAAATAAAAAGAGATCCTGCGCGATCAGAGGAAGAAGATGAGCTCTTTGGATTATGTTCAGAATTGGAGGAATTGAACAACACTGTGGTGGAGGCCACACTGGGAAACTGTAGCGATGATATGATTTCTCTTAAAGGTAAGAAACTGGCCTCTTAATTGGGTGCGCCGTTAAAGCTCATCATACGGTGAGTCACTTTTTGATTACATTTTAAGTACTAACCTCATTGTTTGCAACATTGGCAATGAGCCTACTTTTATAACAAGACACCGATAGGAAGTGCTAGATATCACTCTTGTCTCAGACAACATTACTCAAATGCTAACGAACTGAATGTTATCGTCTGAACGTCCATTTTCAGACCACAAATAAATCCAATTAAGTCTAACTGATGCTCCCCCCAGCCAAACAGCATTCCGGAACTATCGGAAAACTGATTGGCCAAAATACAGAGGAATACTGCCAAAAACACTATCCTCTGAACTCTCAAGTCCACCGCGTGACGCCAATGAGCTTGACATGAAAGCCAAGGAATTCACCCTGGCACTCAATCAGGTTATGGCTGCTTCCTGTCCTCTGATTCAACCTAGGGGCAAGAAAAAGCCGCACTGGTGAACATCGGCTCTAGCTCAACCTCAAGTGATGAATCACTCAACTTGCTACTGGACATCCAATTTTCAGGTAACTCCTTATTGACGGCCAGTAGTAACTAAAACAGAACTACTGCAACAGTGAACAAAATTCATGGTCTGATTACAAGAGACAAACTGTTTTGGGCGCTGCATAGCTTCAAACCATACAAGTCTGCTGGTCCCGACGGTATAATACCGGCCGAGCTACGAAGGTCCTCAGATATTATCTTGCCCTTGTTAGATAGATGACGGTGTTTTCTCAAATAAGCTAAATCTAAGCCTCTACTTCCATCTTCCAAATCACTATAGCGTGTTCCAGGCGGAAGTTTTAGTGATTAAGGAAGCTCTGTCCTGGCTGAAAAAAAAACTTGATATCTGCAAAGGATATCCGCATCTTTTCGGATAGTCAGGCCGCTATCAAGTCCTTGGACTCGGTCTTACTAACGTTTAAAACGGCCCTTGAGTGCCGATTATCTCTTACGAAGACGGCAGAACAGTTCAACCTACACCTTTGTTGGGTGCCGGACCACAGGGACATTCCAGGGAATTGTAGAGCCGACGAACTCGCCAAAATTAGAACCACTCTACCTATGTTTATTTTACCGGAAAAGGGTAGCGTAAGTAGCATAGACCTTTGATGGACCGGTGGGCCCAAATGTCTAGCGACTAAAAAGATTTGGCTAAAGCTGGATCTGAATTGCTGTAAGAGTCTGATTATTATGCATGGAATATTTCATTATCATCAACTTATTACTTGTTAATACGAGTAGAAGCCACATCTCGAATAAAAACGCTTAAACTATGCAATTATATCACCATTAGGAACTATGTACATCCACTAAAATAATACAATTTGTAAATTATTTATTTATTTATTTATTTATTTATTCATCTACAAGCATTATTACATAGCTAACAGACGTTACAAATTTAGAGTATCTACATAATAATAGGAAACACTTTTATATAAATATATACAATAATTTAGATTTAAAGTTATCTCTAGATAAAGAAACATCTATGTCACTATAAACACAGTTGAAAGCTAGTATGGCTCTGAATATGAGTTCATTTAGACCGTAATAAGTTCTATGACTTTCTGAAAAAGAAGATGCCTTATTCTTAAGGGTCTAGATGGAGCATTAATGGGTACTGTTACAAAATGTTACTTAAGAAGTTGGCAAGTCAAAAGGTAGTGAAAAAATTTATTGACAAATAATAATATGAACAACTGAATAAATGTAATAAATGAATGTAATAGATAGTGATCAAAGCAGAGTTTACATAAGTGATTAGAATTCAAATTAAGTTATATAAAAAGCCTTAAACCAGAGAATAAATAATTTAATTAAAATTATTAAGACTCCTCCTCAATTTTGAAGCTGATAATTTTCAAATTTGCATTCCCAAAGCAGTGAAACAGTATCGATGTTTATCGTTAGTAACAGCTTTGGTTAGAGCATCAGCTGGCATTTGATCTGTTTGAAGGTATATACCTTGAACTGCCCCTTTTTCGGTTGCTTCTCTTATATAATGGTTTTTGTAATGAATGTGTTTTGTTCGGGAATGTTTTCCACCATAGTTAGCTATATGCTGTGCGCTTTGACTGTCGTAAAAACTTCTTCAGTAAAAAACGGAGTGAATACGCTTCTTTTGCTGCTTCTGAGAGTGCGATATACTCAGCCTCGGCACTGGATATTGCTACTGTGCGCTGTTTCCTCGACTACCAACTAATTGTGGCCCCTGCAAGTAGAAAACAAAATGCCCCTGAAATTTCCTATCATTACAGTCTTCGGCCCAACTAGCATCGACGTAACCCTTTAAAAAGGATGAAGCCTTTTTATAAACAATTTTTTCGGTTTTTTTAGAATTTAAATATTGTAATAAATAAAGTGCAGCATTCCAATATTTTTTTTCGGCTTTTGTAAAAAATTGAGCTAAAAAACTGACGCTAAAAGCAATACCACACAAAAAGTTCCCGGAATTTATTCAGAAAATTAGAAATACAAGTTTATTCATCTAAATCTATATTTTCCCCTTCTTCAAAGTAATTCCCATCAACTGCAATACACTTATGCCAGCGCTTGATCCAATTTTCGAAGCATTTTTTATATTCTCTTTTCGGTATGTCCATCAGTGCTTCCTGCGATTTTTCCATTACTTCCTCTCGGCTGCTGAAACGCGTTCCCCGTAGTGTTTTTTTAACTTGATTGAACAGAAAGAAGTCACAGGGAGCCAAATCAGATGAATTCGATGGCTGTTGGATGGTATTTATTGCATTTTTCGTCAAAAAATTACGAACAATGATGGCACTGTACGACCGTGCGTTATCATGGTGCAAAATCCACGAGTTTTCTACCCACAATTTTGATCTCTTTGAACTGAAAACGACGTGGTCTTTTTGGTATCGGCTCATTTGGTGAACGCCATTCATTTGCCTGATGTATGGACTGCGTGTCGTACTCATAAACCCACGTCTCGTCTCCAGTAATGATCCTTTTGATAAATGTGGAATCAGATTCATCTGATGGTTAATTTGCGGTTATTGACCACCATTTCTTTTACTTCATCAATTTTTCGTCGGTTTTCGATGTCGATAGTCAGCCACTGCGTTCATCATTTTCGATTGACTCACGACCACTTTTGAGACGCTCGTGCCACTGGTAAACGACCGTTTTCTTTAGAGAATGGTTGCCGAAACACTTTTCCAACATCTCCAACGTTCGCGTACCATTACGCAAAATTTAATACAAGTTCGTTGTTGCAAATTTAAATCCATTTCTTAAATTGTAAAAACTCGCCTACAAACACAGAGTTAGATGTACTCTTGACTACGTAACTTTTGCAAATGTCAAGCTATGACGCTTAGATTCAGAGGGAATGTCAACAACAAATGTACCAACTTAACAAAAAAAAAAAAAAACATAAAAATGGGAGCGCCACATTGTGTGTTTTGTTTTTGATCAAGGTGGTATCTAGTCTACTAAATACTGCTAGATGCATGAGTGATCCAATTAACTCCTGATATTTGTAAACGTCGACAGCTACTCGCTTTCCTTTTCTAATTTAAGCTTAACTTGCATAGATATTTTAGACGCTTTACTGTTCTGCACGCTGTATTTTGATAAGATTTTATTGATGTAATGTTTTTGACAAATAGAGAGAGTTTCAGGATTTTCTTCGATATGTAGTCCAATGCAAAATGTTGGTTGATCAAAGTCGCGAATTTTAAAACTTTTAAAAAGATGGAATTTGATCTGCTGAACAATATTAGTACTATTGGATGCAACAACAATATCATAAGCTGTTGATAAATCCAATTGATGAAGTTATAAACCATTTTCCACAAATAAAGCATAGATAAGTCGACGTAAGCTCTGTCGAATAACAGATTATGAAATAGTTTTATTAAATGCAAATGCTTGGCAACCAATTTTTCTAAAATATCCTACGATTGGTACTCTTCCGGTCCATAATTGTTCAGGTGTTCTATTTATATTCAGCGATGTCTGACAACGATTACGTATATATGCGGATTGTATGAATAAGTTCGGCCCGTAGATACTTTGGTAAATTTGCTTCAATCATAAAACATCTCGTCATTTCAACCAAGGCTTGATTCATATATTCCGCTACACCATTTTGTTGTGGTGTATATTCGGCTGATAGTTGATGTTTTACGCTATTGTCTCTTAAAAATTCAGAAAAATCTGAACTCAGTAATTCGCACGCGTTATTACTGCGATGTATTTTTATTCTTTTGTTGGTTTGGTTTTCTACCAATGTTTTCAAATACTCGTTTTTTTTTTCTTATGAAATAAACAAAAACTTTTCTTGACCAATCATCAATAAATGTAACAAAATATATATTTTTTTCTAATGACTCAACAGACATAGGCCCGCTTAAATCGGGATGGATAAGGTGCAGTAAGTAAATAGATGATTTTTCGATTTTAGCTTTAAAGGGTTGCCTCGTTTGTTTTCCTTTTATACACGAAACACAGTTAAATAGCGTTTTATTAAAATTTGGTAATCCTAGTACTTGATCTTTGAGTTTTAAAAGCGATTGTGTGTTTTCTAAGTTATTTTCTTCATGTGATATACTAAATGCTTTAACATTTCCTAAACAGTTAATCAAATATAGATTGTTTGATTTTGGAGATTATAGACGGAAATCATACTTAAGAGAAACCCTTATACTCATCGCAATGACTTAAAACCTATTTTCCTATAATCATTCCTTCTGAACATCTTAGACAGATTGATTAACAACCATCTTCGTCGGAGCAAAAATGTCACCCTGCTCGCAACATCTCAACATGCATACTGCAAAAAAAAATCAGTAGGAACCACACTGAGAAATATGCCCACGTCAAAGAACTTTCAGTATAAAGAAATATGCTATCGTAGGAAGCCATAGATATTAAAGGTGCCTTCAGTAATGTCAAAATTTAAGCGGATAACAGTGCTATTGTTATCCGGGAATGAAGGAAACTTTAATATGTTGAAAAATCTACTTTTCACAAGGAGTCTCATCAACACAGAGGGAGGATCCTTAACTCGTGAACATGTCAGGTAAGACACATCGTAACGTGATGTTCTCTACCTTTGGACATAAGATGTTCCCTTGTGCAGAGGACATTACAGTAGTTATTACTATCAAGCACTTGGGTACGCTAAAAGATCTTATCCAGACAGCTCCGAAAATATACTCCAACTGGAGATAAAGCCGTGAGTGTAAATTTGGGTTAAACTGAATTGCTCAGGAAATATGCAATAGAATACTCCACTCCAGCCTTATTTGACAACGAACGTAGCTGCGCAGCTACACTGTTTTCTACAGCTGTAAAAAAAAACATTTGGAAAATTTCTTCTTCTTCGAGATCTGTCTGAAACAACGGCGAGTATGCCCTTCAGTTTTCTTAAAAGCGCCGACTAGTTCGGCTTCTGAGCAAGCCTGATATTTGTAGACCCCAAGACCTTCTGATCTGCGCTGTTAAATGTGATGACATTAAGTACATCTTGTGGTATCATCACCAAAGGACTTCTCTGGCCTAATTGACCCAGCTCGATGCGGAGTTCGAACAAATTGAACCTAACTTGCTTGTCGTGCAATGCCATGAAAATTACCCATTCAGGACGGAAAAAAAAATTGGGTCAATCAAGACATGCCTGATGATGAAGAAGAATCACGACAGTTGGGAAATGTTAGCGAAAGTTAAAGTACTTTCTCAAAAAGGGTATTGGATATTGGGCATAGTAAACACAGTTTTTATGCGTACATGTGAATAGTATAAATACGAGTATACCCATAATAAGAGCCTAGAAAATGATAGTTTAATTTATTAATGATAACCTAATCATCTTAAATTTTAAAGCCACTGAATCATCATTAATAACAAAATTAAAATCCATTGATTTCTTGCTTATCAAATTCTATTGATTTGAAAACAACTTTCTTGTTGTCCCCTTTTATGAGAAACATAAACACACGTTCATCCTTACACTTGCAGCATGCATTTTTGAAATGCACAAATTCAACCAGGACTTCGAACTTTTGTAAATTTATCTCTGCCATTGTAAATATTAAGTGGTTATTGAAAAAATATTAAGATAAATTTTGATACGAGTACACTTGATCCGATTGACCTTGGATTTACATTGGTTGGGGTTTCCATGACATAATTTATTTCATAGCCAATAGGCAAAATTTTCAAAGTTTTCTATGAAAAACTACGCGACAATTTCACCTACACATATCTTATTGAATGTACGTACCCTCAATTACCATATGTACGCTAGTACATATATCAAGTGTATATCAAGTGAATAAATGATTACTTCAATAATAGCCTAATCAATATTTCGGTGTAACAATATTCGTATTTACAATTTATTCAATTGAATTGAATATATGTATATATTTGTTTTTTTTTTTTTTGGTTTTCCGTGTGCATGTTCGAATTTCTCCGTTTTAACCTGTAGATTTTCTGTAAGCTCTAGGTACCCTTTCTGAAGAAAAAAAAACAACACAACACATACCCTACATTTTTCAATAATTTATGTGAGCAAAAGTTGAAATTTATATAGACAACACAATATATATATATATTTTTAAAATTGTTTCGCCCCTCATCAAATAAAAAAAATGTATATAAAAGCTCATCAATAATAGCACCTTTACCTCTGGGAATTTAATTCCAAAACGAATATCAATTCCAATGCGATATCGATGATTTTTTATCCTAAATGTATATCTTATTTTATTTATTTGTTTTCTTTTCGGATTATTTTCGATTTCGTTTTTGTACTTTTTTTACTTTTACTTATTAATTTTTATATCTTTGAGACACACCACCACCTTGTTGCTTTAATAATCAACAGTGTTTTGCTCCAAGTTACATTTCACACCGTGCAATTATAAGCCAATTGCATTTTGAATTCTAAATGACAAATAAATATGTGTACTAAGGAATGAATTGGTTTGGATTGTAAACACTGGACCTAGTCACAAGCTTTACGGGCTTGCCTTCAAAGTTACAAATGGGAAAGAAGGAAGTAAATGCAAAATGGAATTGTTTCAACAGCGAACAACCGACAACGACAACAACCACGAAATAGACTACCTTCCGAACTACTAACTATTCTCTTTCTAGGTTTTTTTGATTGTACGATTGCACGACAATAGAGCGACTAGTTATAGCTATATAGTATAACAAGAAGAAGACAACCGCACCACACGAAACGAATTATAAAAACGATGACATGAATTGGTCGCATGTATCTGCTTTTATTCGTATCTAGTGCAGCAACGTAAAAAAAAATCATTGCCAATGTCCTTAAAATAAGAAAAAATTGCGATCCTCTTTAATGATAGACTTCTTACATTATTAACACACACTACATCTGCACTAAGTACCAACAAAAGAGGACGAGCGTAGACCACACACTCGTAAAGAAAGTACTCCGCAGTGTCATAACCTTTCGTTAAGTATACCGGCATCTTGGACATTCATGCCTGCAGTTATGCCTACAAAAAACTTGGAATGGCCAAGTTCATCGACTATCTCTTTTCCGCAAGATCATCAAAACTTCAGTCCTTTGGAGTTTGGTAAAGGCAGCAATGCTACATTCATGTGAAAGTTTATTCCACCAAATAACTCATTCATTGAATATAATTTCAGCAAAAGGCCGTGATCCGAAAGAAAGTATATTTACATCATTTGAATACGCGTGGTTGGAGGTGCTAGAGCTATTGAAAGCATTAAGAAGAGAGAATTGGCCTCACTCTTTCCTAACAAATGTGATTCTTCTACGATATGTTATCTAGTAATGTTAATGTGGATATACTATAATTGAGTGCTCTTGATGTTCAGCATCAAATAAAAGCACCGCTTTTACGTGTAAAAGAGAATACACTCGTATAAATTCTATGATTTTATTAGAAAGTGTAGGCAATTAATAAAAAAATGTGTGATTTCTCTTTGTCACCACTGTATTTACTTGATCTTACGTATAAGAAGCGAAGATCTTCGAAGATAGCATCGAATGATCAAAACGGAACTCTCTAATAAATTCTCTCAGCACAGCCACTATAAATGTATGTACAAAGCACTGATAATTTAAGTTGTAAATATACGTCAGGACGATAACTAGACAGAACTTTTTGTCTTTTAACTTTTCTTTCTTTTTCTTTCGATTCCCTACAAAATTATAAATGCCGGTGTCTGAATAATAAATAAAAACCATCTAAGAGCCAAATGCCACTACGTTCAAATATCTTCATATAATGACTTCAATAGTTTTTGAATTTTCAATGCAACAGCATCGATACCTTCTTTTAATTGTTTAATTGTTAATCGAAAAAGGTATGCAGGAATGGCGCACTCTATACTATAAAAATTAGATGTTAGTTCTTGTCAATTAAGACCCTAATTATGGTACCATAAGTTTTAAATTCGATTTTTTGTACATATTATTAGCACGGATTACAAAGTTCTTATAAAAATATAAGTGGTGGTACAGATATGGTGCAATACTATTGATTTTCACGCAAGTGGCATGTGTGTAATCTGCAACATACTCCGAGCGAATGTCTATTGGAAAGAAAATTGTATTGACCTTTACAATGAATGTTTGTGAAAATGCATTTGGTTGGTCTGCACTTATTTTGCAAGTAGAAACCTAGCCTAGTCCTCACTTGTAATAAAATTTGGTAATCTAATTTTCGTCATTTCATTTTAACCTGGGATCGAGTCAGAGATGAATGAATGATGCAATATCTCCTGCCTCACTTTGTTTTATCGCTATTTCCGCCACCAGTGCTAAATTGGAATAACCAGTAGCATTCTGCCCCTTCAAACTTCAAACTAAAATCTGCAATTAGTCAAAAAGTTTGTACAAAAACAATACTTGCCGCATATGCAGTTATACAATCCAGTGAAAATGAAAACATACAACATTAAAATATAATACGGTATATAGATATTTAATACAATAACAACGGTATAAAACTCTACACCAAAAATGGGTCAGGTAAAAACTTTATATTTTGCCGTGTTCGATGTTGTTCTCGTAGTCATAGTCCATATTCTGCGTCCATTATTGTTTTGACCGTGCTGTTCCTCTCCAGGTAAATCACATTCAGTCACTCGCACACAGAGGTGCACCAAAAGCAACACTACTTGCGCGTTAGTTTATCTATACTCAAACCATTTGAATAAACCTAAACTCCCACTTTTCACCACCCACTTTTCACCCCACTCTTTGTACAGTAGTATGTCCTGATGGTGAGGATAAGTATGTCCAAAGATAACATGTTAAAAATCGAGTTCGTTTGCTTATTAGCTTTTGGTTATTATTATTATTTTTTTTTTTTGTTACTGCATGAATGCGGTTACCGCTACGATACACATATGGTGTCTAGGGAAATTCAAAATTCCCAACCGGATATCTATCACAAAGGACCCGAGATACTTTATCTTAGATTTGTTCGTGATCTATTAACTTCAATAGTTTTAGGCTGTTTTTTTCTGTGTGCTTTGTTTTTTTATTTTATAGGGTGCTTCTACTTTCATTAGCATATTTGAATAAAATAAAACATTTATACTAAAATTTGACAATTTCAAATATTGAATTATGGAGAAAAAAATAGAGAGAAACCGATACATTTTCGTTTTGTATATTGGGGGGTTATAATGAAAAGAATATGAAAATTTCGCACGGGCTTCTATAGTAAGCTATTTTTTTTTTTTTTAAAGAACTTAACAATAAAGAGGGTATTAATACTATTAAAATGCCGGAGCACGTTTTAAGTTTTTTGGAAAATTGTATGCTTGGGCTCAGTGTTTATTTCGCTCCATGAATGGCATCCAACATTTAATGGGGAGACTAAATTATTAGTAGAGTATGTCAAAGCTTCAGAGAAAACTGATGATTTGAGCCGGGTGTTTTTCTTTTTCCTGTGGAAACAGAGCACTCGAACGAAAAATTCACTCATCGTACACGAGGCGGATGTTATGCTTGAATATTTGAAGGGGACGAATTTTGTTGGGGCACTAATGGTGAAAGTAGCGATAAAGAAAAGTAGGGCAAGAGACCTTACATCAGTGTAGAGCTTATGAGTTTTATTGAACCCTACCTAGTAGGATAACCACGACACATATGTAGGATTATAACACATGGGCTAAAAAGTCAGTACCGTTTTATAGTAAAACACAAAATTTTTGCAAAATTCAATTTTATTTATTAATATAGTTGCCTTCGAGGGCGATACACTGATTGAAACAATTTTTCAATCTTTCGATACCAGTTTTGTAGTACGATTTCGGTTTAGCCTCAAAATAGGCCTCTGTTTCGGCGATTACTTCTTCATTGGACTTAAATCTCTTTCCGCGAGCATTCTTTTGAGGTCTGCGAACAGAAAATATTCGCTGGGGGCCAAATCTGGAGAATACAGTGGGTGGGGAAGCAATTCGTAGCCGAATTTATTCAATTTTGCTATCGTTTTCATCGACTTGTGACACGGTGCATTGTCTTGATGAAACAGCACTTTCTTTTTCTTCAAATGCGGCCATTTTTCTGCGATTTCGTCCTTTAAACGCTCCAACAACGCAATGTAATAGTCGCTGTTGATAGTCTGCCCCTTTTGGAGATAGTCGATGAAAATTATTCCATATGTATCGCAAAATACGGATGCCATAACCTTGCCAGCCGACTGTTGAGTTTTTGGTCGTTTTGGACGAGGTTCGTCGACTGCTCTCCACTCAGCTGACTGCCGACTTGGCTATGGTGTGAAGTGATGGAGCCAAGATTCATCCATTGCCACATACCGATGCAAAAATTCGGCTTTATTGTGGTTGAACAGCTTTAAATACTCCTCTGAATCATCAACACGTTGTTGTTTTTGGTCGACAAGCTCATTTGATATTTTCAGAGCCTCAGCTAACTCGATCAACTTCACTTTACTGTCATTCGTAATCATTTTGTGGACTTTTTTGATGTTTTCATCTGAAACAGCCTCTTTTAGATGTCCACTGCGTGCATCATATTCGGTGCTTGTATGACCACTTTTAAATTTTTCAATCCACTTGCGGATGGTTCGTTCGGCTGGTGCAGAGTCCGGGTAACACTTATGAAGCCATTTCTTTCCATCGGCTGAATTTTTTCCGATCAAAAAGCAATGATAAATCAACACACGAAATTGCTTTGAATCCATTTTTTTTTTTTTTTTTTGACAATAACATAAGTTGCTTCACTCACAACGCTATATCTCGAGAACTAATCGTCCGACAGTTGTCAAATTTATACACCTATCTTTTGAAGGTTGGTATGGTCTTAGAAACGGCACGGATGTATTATATGGAAATAAAACGCACACTAACTGGAAATTCTTTATTATTATAAATTTCTACACTTTTAACCTCCGTACTGCTCGGTTGACACCAAACTTTTTAATGCAATAAGCTGACTTCTTTTTTCTTTGTTATGTCAGTTATGTTTGTTATGTTTTTTTGACTCCGTGTCGCGAGTCACTATCTCCCTCCCAAAATTTGCATAATATTGGGATACTCCCAGCACCTCATGTGGGGCTGCGCGAATAGCGCACCCTACTTCAGCCAACTGCGAATCCCAACCTCGGTGATTGTCTTGATTATCTGGTTAATTCTCTCCGCAGAGTTCCGCAGCGGAGTTTAGAGAAATAATCGACTACGGTAAGAATATTCATGTAACGCCGAGTGAACCTGGGAAGTGGGACTACCAGATTTACGCAAACCATTTTCCAACACCTCGGCACACCTGCCCTTTCAACCATCAGACCAGCGGGTCGCTCATTCATCGGCTTCTTTTTTGGCAAACCTTGCAATTTCTAACGTACTTTGTTCCTTCTGATCGCATCTTCAGCTAGTAGTGCCTAGCTCTTTCTCTCGCAAACGTTTTGCGGACGCCCATGTGTCCAGCTAATGAGTTATCAAGGCACGCTTATAAGATCCCTAATCTTTCTAACTTGCTTTCCTACCTTGCTTTCCTACTACTAGTTTACACTTGTTACTGTTATCATCAAATACTAATATATTCCTAGCTTTGACAAACTTGAAGAGTTTGCTACCCTCTACTCTTCACAAGGGTTAGGCTGACGGGTTAGCTTCTACCGCAGCAATCATCTTCCTAATCCAAGGGTCCTGATCCGCTTCCGAGATCCCAACTAACTCCGGGTCTCAATGTTCTCTCCTCTTTTTGTGGATTATCTGGAAATAAATTTGGTGCAATCTCATTGTCCATCGACCTTATCTCCCTTGAGGTTCCTTAAGGTTGCTCAGCCACACTAGCGAATAATGATCAGTTACGACCGTAAAACGAACCCCTTCGATGTATGGTCACAATTTCTCCCAGGACAGCCAAGCATTCCTTCTCTGTGGTAGAGTAGTTCCTCTCACTCTTCTGAAGAGACCTACTAAGCTAACATATAACCTCCTCACCATCGTCAAACTCCTGAGATAATACGGCCCCTATTCCATAATTCAAGGCGTCCGTCTGAACTACGAACGGCCTGTCGAAATCTGGACACATCAAAATGGGGGCCATGACTAAACATCTTTCGCCTTTCTTAAAACTTTCCTCACACTCATCCGTCTACATAAATTTCCTATCTTTCTTTATCAAGCCTGTTAAAGGCCTAACTAAAGCGACTCCTAATTTCCTTCACACTTTTGGGTGCTGGAATCCTAACCACGCTATCTTTTCCAGTATCTTAAGCTGAACAAATACGTATGGCTCTAGGTCAGTACCTTAGATGCTTTCTATAAATCTCATCTTTCTTCTTGATAAGGACTATGAGAGATACTCACGGACTGTTCGATTTCTCGAAAACTCCCGCCTCCAGCATCTCGTTCAGCTCCTTATCAATAAGCCATTAAGCTCTTTAACATCAGAATTTAATACCGTTTTTTAATATATTCTGCCGACGTCCTTATCTTATGTTCTACCAAATGAGTGCACCCCAATGCCTCGTATCGACTTTATTATACCGTCGACCAAAGCTTCTAAACACGGGCCGACTTTGTACTTCAATTAGTAGATACACTATCTCCACTACATCTAAGCTTTTTCCGTCAGCTAACTTCATTTTTTTCTAATCTAAGGCATAAATATTTAATAATTCTCCATCCCTCACCCCCAATTATAGTGCGAGTGCGCCCCACACCTATAGCAGCGCCTTGGAACTGAACACGTATTAGAAAAATGGCCCCCGCCATACAGTACAGTTAAAGCACCGGATGGGTGAACGCAACTGGTTTCCCTCCTTGACAGCTTCCTCCACGTTGACATAAACCAAATCTGGCTCCAGCAATTGACAAGACCTTAGACTGGGCGGCAGGGAAAACGTTTCCACGTTGGCCCGCCCCGTCTCCCAATTTTACCAAGTCTGCCACACACTTCGGGTCTGCTAGCCCAAGTTGTTGCTGGTAAAAGAAAGGGGGTCAGGTTCCTTGAACTATAGTAAGCTTTTGCCGCTCCGTTAGCGGTTCCGAAAGCCTGCTAAACATATTTTGAATAACTGTCACGAACACTACTACAGATTCACTATTTCCCTAGGTACGATGCCTTATCTCCTCTAAGAGGATACCGTCATAATTGGGAGAAAAAACTCCAGTTTCAATTCCGCCAATAACTCTTGCCAAGAAGAGACCGACAACCTTACCGCCCTATACTAGATTAGTGCCTTCCCTGAAAGAAGTTCCACCACTGACCTAAACAATTGAGCTTCAGTCACTCCAGGTGCTTGACTTAGTTCACCGATGCACCACAGTGTTCCCCCGTTCACTTTAGATCCCACTTGGCTAAGTTTTCCCACCTCGCAATCGGCAAGTGCTCGCTGTGTTCACAAGTAATTGCGTAGAAACTGGTGACGGCAGGCGTCACTGGTGATCTCACAGCGCGGACTGGTGTTCTGTCCGTTGCTTGTTGCTGCTGGTGCGTCAAACTTTTAATCTGAATCCCTTGTTCTTGATGCTGGTGTTTACCCATCGATGGCTGTGATGGTCGGTTTTTGACGAGCCTCGAACACGTTGGCTCTTCCTCGTAGCCTACCTCACCCTCATCGTCAGAATCATTTTCCGTACCAGCCAACACCCCGGCTAGTACGGTTTGAAAGTAAACTTCTCGTCAATATCCTTCGGAGAAGTGTCTCGCGCCCTATCCAACCTACTAAGAGCTCATTCGATTTTGGTAGGAATCTTCAAATATTTCTTCGACTTAGGATTACTTGGAGGTTCTTCCAAGAGCTCTTCGATCTGTTTTATTTAAACGAGTATGGTAACTCGGTCCTCTACAACTGTAAATTTGTAGGCCGAGCTCGAATTCAACGACCTTCTGCGTTCAAGCATACGGGCGGATCTGAATGACTTTCTCATGGCGTCCAGGGTGCCATCCACAAAATACAAAAAAAGTAACATAAAATAAAAACAAATAAAAACAAAAGTAAAACCCACGTTGTCGTTGAAATTACCTTAAAAAAAAAAAAAAAAAAAAAAAAATTACCACAAGAAAATCAACAAAAAAACCAACCAAGGCAAGAAGTGTAAATAAACCACGAAAAAGCGGATGGCCGCATTAAAATCCAAACAAAATCAAATCACCCCAACACAACGAAAAAAAAAAAAATTGTATTTACATATATATATGTTTATGTAACATATGTAGGTATGTTTAAATATTGTTTTTTTTTTTGTAGTGAATATCTTATATATGTAATATATGTATGAATGTAAACATACATACACATCTTATTGCATTTGTACTCAGACTTACCTAGAATTATAGAAAATGAAACATACAAAAATCTACTTCCTTACAACAATTTTTTGCGAATTTAACACTACTGATTTACAAACCATTCGCGAAAAGAAATTAAAATTGACCGAATGAAAACAAATTAGAAAAACGAATTAAACAAAAGTTAAATCGAAATACAACAAAAAAAAAAAAAAAACCGGCAAACTAAATTAAAAAGCAAAGCGAAGCCCCACGTTGGGCGCCAATTGTTATGGTTGAATTCCCGGCAACTATCAAGTTGGGTTCGTCCAAACTCCAGGTAGCGTTTTAAAGGGTAGTTAAACCTGGGAACAAAAACAATCAAAGTTCAGCGCCACGTGATTTTTGGTCAGTGGCATCACGAAATCTTGGATTTGACGAATAGAAAAAAAAAACGAATTAAAAATTAAAAAATCTTCCCTGACGAAAACAACAAAAACAATGATAAGAAGTAAAAGAAGCGGGGTTTTCAACGACGTTATAACGGCTCCGTTTGAGTCCAACGATTTATTAAAGCAATTAACGGACCACTCCTCGACAGAGTGGCCGTCTGCCTCTGCTGCTCCCTTGGTGCTTCATCGGTGAGGTGTTGGCTTCATCGTCCCTTCACCCATTGAACCGAACTTTTAAAGTTGATTTGTAGTTAGGATGTGTCTTATTATGTTGGCCGTCTGCCTGCAAACCACCGTTGCTCCTCTGTAGTTCCTTCGATGGGGCGTACCTATGGGATCGTCATCTCTTCATCCATTGAACTTTTGCTTTGCTAGCTCCCTGCATCTACATCGAGTGCGAGATGTGATGCTTCTTAAGCCTTTGCTTGGTTGGCTTTCGTTAAGGTGCAGGCTCCGGAGATCGTGAATTTCAATTATAGCCTTAAGATTGAATAACTTGAGAACTAGTGCTTTGGTGCGCGCTGACTGAAGTTGACGAAATGCTAAGAGCTGTTCTGATTCCACCTTGAATTTCAATAAGTCCGATAGAGGCTTAGGTATGAGTGCAGAATCTTGTACAAACCGCCTAAAACAGGACGTTTAGCCCAGGAAACGTTGGAAAGCTTTTTATTTCAACTGGAACTGGAAATTCCTCCACAGCTTTCGACTTCTCCTTTGACGGTTGGATGTTGCTATCTTCAAAAATATATTATATCCCAGAAATTCCACAAATAGAAGTTGCCATTTCTCAAACCTTATATAGGGTGATTCATCGTGAGGTTTGATTTTCAATAGGCTTTTTTCGACAGATAACGTGTGACTCCTATCAGACTGCTTTGTCATTTTTATTTAGTATCATTTGGCAAGTCATCATGGACTTCGACTAGCTGTATTACGAAAATCAGCGTTCTGTGGATGATACTTGACTGGTTAGATCACATTCAGCACGTAGTACGCGAAGACCGTGGCGAATCGATTCGTCGTCGTTCTTAGCAGCTTGGTTTGGCGTATTCGACAACTTGGCATATTTAACGTGAGGATCTCGCCTAAAAGCGTTGAAAATTCAACTTGTGCAAGAATTATAGCCAGTCGACTTAAATTTGCGTCATATTTTCAGTGAATGGGCTCGGGAAAAACTCAATGAAAATCCGGTGTTTTATCTTGAAATTTTGATCAATGATGAAGCCCATTTCTAGCTCAATGGATACGTTAATAAACAAAATTGCCATAATTGGGCTGATGAACAACCCGAACAGTACCAAAAGCTATCATTACAATCATTAAAAACAACGGTATAGTGTGATTTATGGCTGGTGGAATCATTGGTTCATATTTCTTAAAAAATAAGGACAATTCAGAATGTTACCATCAATGGTTACCGTTATCGCTCCATGTTAATGGACTATGTGCTTCCTGAAATTCAAGCACATGGTTTCGGTGAACTCTGGTTTCAACAAGACGGCGCTTGTTGAGAAATAATTTTGGTGAGCACTTAATTTCACGTTTTGCTACGGTAAATTGGCCGCATAGATCGTGCGATATACATTTTTGGACTATTTCATTTGGGGATATGTAAAGTATCAGGTCTTCAGGAATAAGTCAGCTACGATTGACGCTTTGGAAGCCAACATTACTCGTGTTATCCGTGAGATACCAGTCGCTATGCTCGAACGAGTTGCTTAAAGGTCTTGGCCACGACTACGTCTAAAGTGGTCCATTTGAAAGGACCTTTTGGACCATTTGGACCATTTGGACCTTTCAAATGGACCACTTTAGACGTAGTCGTGGCCAAGACCTTTCAAATGGACCACTTTAGACGTAGATTTACATAATATCATTATTATGAATTGTTCTTTTAACCGATAATAAAAATTTTAAATTCAGTTTGAAATTTATGCGTTTTATTTTACATTATAAATCTAACCTCATGTTGGATCACCCTATACGTAGTTCATACGTCGCTGCTACTTCGAGTATGTACTAACCCTAACTTTTAAATTCCCTTCTCTTCGTTATTCAATGGAATAATAATATCGTCCATATACAAGGTCATTACACCGGTTTGGATTAGTGTCTGAAACACAACGAATATGCATCGACAAAAAACTGCTGGCGGATTAGATATCCCGAATGGCACATACCATATATATCGTGCTACGATTTTGAAAAATTTGCTGTTATGCTCCTACCGGTTTCATCGCTGCTTTACAACCGATTGACGGTTGATGGTTCCCTCCAGAGTATGATGACTTCTGGATAGGACCACGCACCTTTTCAAACAGCTTAATTTGTCTTTTCAGCTCACCTAATTATACCGCCTGGTATAAACATGCTTTATTTTGACGCGAATCTGGAATTAGGGATCTCATTTCACATAACCGTCGAAAAACAAAAGAGACTCTTCGATATCGGGAAGCGTAAACTACCCTTTCTTTGTGACTGCTGGACAGTGATCTGAAGCGAATTCGTCTTCACCCGATTCGTTTCAATCTTGTTCTTCGATCGTCCGTGATCGGGTTAGCCGATTATGCGCGAGAAGCCTGTCCTGTAACGTTTGTTGCAGTCTTGTTGTCGGTAAGTCTATGGTAGTTGCCGTAGTTACTCAGTTAACCCTAAAATTGTTTAAGTATCCGTCCTTAGGGGGTAATCTCATGTCCGAGGTTAAATTTTGAAGATTTTTAAGGATTTTTTTGTTTTTTTTTTTGTATAAATACAAGCTTCTTGTGATAATTAAATGTTATTATTTACATAGTTATTGAATAATACAAAAATTTTGTTAAATAAAAACAAATATACATATATATATATATTTTAACATCATTTTGGTAAGGTAAGGTAGATGTTTGACTAAATAATTTTTTTTTGAAGTGAACTGTATTTAATCAAAACTAGGGTTGCTCAGTTACGATGACAAAAATGATTAGCACTGTTTGGTGTCTGCTCAAAAACCTCGTCAACTGCGACGGCACAAAAATGATCCACTCTGTTTTGTGTCTGCTCAAAAACCTCTTCTTGTTCTTCAATATCATCCTGATTATGTATATATGGATGTAGGTAACGATGTCACCCTCGATGAAGGAATCCTGGCTGCTTCAGTGCTCGGTCCCATCCACCGCCTTTCGAATGATGATATCTGCCACGGCCGCCGCTGCTGCTGACAGAAGGATGGTATGCGAATTGCTCTATCTCTCGGTTTCAAGAACCGATATTCCAACGATGATATCTACTAAAACCACTGCTGATGCTGACCAAAGGATGGTATGCGCATTGTTATATTTATCGGTCGCAACAAGCGCTATTCCAACTGTGATATCTGTCACAACCAATGCTGCTGTTGACAAAAGTCGGTATGCGCATTGCTCTATTTCTCGGACGCAACCACCGCTATTCGAACAATGGTAATACATCTAAGTTAACGTTAAATTATTGGGTATGTAATTTAATTCGTGCGGTTTTTTTTTTTTTCAAAATTTGAACGTTTATTTAAGAAAAACATGTACAATAGTGTTATTCAAAGTATTGCCCATCTGAAGCTATGACTTTTTCCCATCTTTCTGGCAATTTGTGGATCCCATCACAAAAGAACTGCGCCGGCTTGGCAGCCAAGAATGAATCACGTATGATTTTTTGCGCTTGGGGTTGTCGTAATGACTAAAATGACTTCTTTTTGTGGCGTTCCAGCAGCATTTCGGACATGCAAAACCGCCTTTCGACGTCTCTCGGCTTGAGTTCATGTGGAACCCAATTTCCTTGCTTTTGAATATATCCAGGTGCTTTTAAACGTTTTGAAATGGCTGCTTGAGTGACACCCAAAGATTCTGCGAGCCCTTCTTGTGATTGGCAACAATCTTCATAGAGTAATGCTTCCAGTTCTTCATCTTCAAACTTTTTTGGCTGCCCAGGACGTTCATCGTCTTCCAAGCCAAAATCCCACTTTTAAATCGTGCAAACCACTCTTGGCACGTTCGCTCAGCTAGCGCATGTTCACCATAAACTTCCACCAGAATACGATGACTTTTGGCAGCAGTTTTCTTCATGAAGAAAAACTTCCTGCAGAAACACTTTTTCATTCACAAAGTTCGACATATTTGAGTGAAAAAAAATTATTGTTGTTTACGCAACATGAATGACATATGCTGAAATGACGTACAATGACAGTAGCTTTCCAACGCATGTTCCAATGGGATAATACAAGTTACGCCATCTCTTAGCAAACCGCACGAAGTTATAGACCCAATATATTTATTGACTACAGTTTTAATTCTGATTACAAATTTAAATTCAGTTCAAAAAACAAAAGTTTAATATTACTTAAGTTTTATTTGTACCACATAGTTCATTTCCACGAACGTTTGCTGACTATACGGGGCGTGTTGAAATTGTATAGATCATAAATGCTATCTGGTCGGTTTTCGTCAAAGCAGTTCGATTTATCAGGTGTCGTTAACTTTTCCCTCCTCAAAAAGTCTGCGTCCCGCAGAGTCATCCAAAATTGACTTTTATCAGACTTAAATCATATAATGACCATTGAAATTTTGAGAAGTTTGCTCGAGTTTTCGAAAATGACATTGTCGTTACCCTTTATTAAATTCTACTTCTGACAAAGAATATTGTACAAATTAAAAACAGGAATATTAACAAAATGATGCCTAAGCCTTAACGATAGAAACATTTCAATTAATAGAATTTTTTTAAATCTATTATATAATTCCTTTTGTCAACTTAAGCGACCTCTGTAGTCTTTTAAAATGTCACTTTTTATAAAAATTGTGAAGTTGGCAGGACTTAAAAGGGTCCGCCATTATTTCCCGCACTTTTATATTGGAGAAGGAAACAGAATAAACAGAGAAAACCATAATTAATATTTGCTGTTTTTTTTTTTTTTAATCAAACGAAAGTTAACATTTCAGGTGTGGGGTAAATAAAACAAAATTAAAGTAATTCGCAAAATAATATATATTTTAGAAAAAACTTAAATTCGGCTAGTGATGACTGCGGTGAGTATACTGATGATTTCGAGGACGATGGTCCTGTAGCTGTAGGGACACATGTTGCTGCTAAAAACGTAGGGGTTAATTTCGTTGACGATTAAGGGCCCGCTGTTACGCCTGATGCTATCCCAACTAAGTCGAAACTGCTGCTAAATCTGCTGCCATACTCGCTGCCAAACCGTTATCATTCCTGTTCAATCTGCTGCCACAACCGCTGCCAAATCTGCCGCTGTTCCTGCTGTTAAACCCGCTGTCATGGATAATAC
This sequence comes from Volucella inanis, assembly GCA_907269105.1. Taxonomy (NCBI): domain Eukaryota; kingdom Metazoa; phylum Arthropoda; class Insecta; order Diptera; family Syrphidae; genus Volucella; species Volucella inanis. Next base: position 216,154,473 of record OU026153.1, read on the forward strand.
AAGTGCCATTTGTGGGGTACCTAGTGCCGAAATATGCAAGTTACAGAATCAACTGGATATATTGCGAATTCGTCGTGAAGTACTCGAATTAGAAAAACAAATTCAGCTTATGGAAGGAACTCAAATGACTACTAGACAACGTGTGCACTTCGAAGAATTAGATGCCGCAGTCCCAATGTTTTCTGACGACGATCACCATGATATTAACCAGTGATTTGCTCTGTTTGGGGATCACGCCTCTGCATGTTGCTATAGTGAAAGAGAGAAGTGTTTGGGTATCGGGCGCCGGCTGGATGGTACAGCAAAGATGTACGTGTCAAACCTGGGGCTGGTCGATTACGATATCATGAAAGTTGACTTGATTAAGATGTTTAACCGAATTGTAACGCGTTAGGAAATCTATCGGCAATTGAGAGCGCGCATACTAAAGCAGTCAGAGTCTTGTTTGAGCTATGTGGTAACCATGCAGGCGATCGCAGCAAAAGCTAACATAGAGGAATAGACAACTTAATTCACCGAATGGACGCCGTGCAAACAAAAGAAATCCAAATGTTAGTTTTAGTGCTCTGAGGCAGAGAACCGCCCCTGTTACTTCTGGAAAAGAAGCAATCCGATGTTTTAATTATTCCCAGTTTAGGCATTTTCAAAGTTCCTGTCCGAAGCCACGAAGGCCTCCTGGCTCCTGTTTAACTTGTCACCAGATGGGTCATCAGCACAAAGACTGCCCAAAGTCCAGACGCCACCAGACAGTTGCTGCACTGGAATCGTCTGGAGTAAATTTCAACGATAATGTTGACGAAGATGTTTCAGGAGCCTAAGCGCAATATAAATGGTAATATTGGCTTTCAGTTACTAAATGGAGTGAAAATTAACCTACTTGGGAATGAAAAAATGTTTTTAAATGTTTTTAAATGTTTTTTAATCTTATTCAATATAGTGCCCTTTTAGTTTGATGCACTTTTCTAGCGATTTTCCAATTTCTTGATCCCGTCCGAAAAGTAATTTTCCGGAAGGTCTGCAAAATACTCCTCCGTGGCGTCGATGATTTCCTCGCGTGAGCTGAATTTTTTACTGATGAACAATCTTTTGAGGTTTGGGAAGAGATAATAGTCCGAAGGTTTCGATGCTCTTATGCGCATTGTGTTGCAAAAACAAAATTTTTTTCGCTTCATGTGAGGCCGTTTTGCAGCGATTTCAGCCTTCAATCGCTCCAATAATGCACAGTTATATTCGCTGTTGATGGTTTTTACTTTTTTAAGGTAGTCCACGAAGAGTATGCCATGACAATCCCAGACAACTGACACCATAACCTTTCCGACCCATCGAGCTTCCCTCGGCCGCTTCGGAGCACTCGTGCCGACTTCAGTCCATTGCCGGGCACTCATTCTGTTCTCTGGTGTCCAACAGTTACCTATCGACGCCAAAAGTCGTAGTACTGGCGTGTACGCCCAGTACTAATCATTGTGGTATCTGCTAGCTCGCGCACCTTCACTTTCCGGTCAGCCAACACCATTTCATGTATTTTTTTTTTTTTGACATTGTCCCTGTAACCGCATCGGAGGGACTGCCGCTGCGGACTTGATCGGTAGTGGAGTTGCGGCCACCACGAAACTCTCGAAACCAATATTTGACCAATAGTCAATTATTTCTTTCGTAGTTATACCTAATGAAGTGGTGACAATTCCGGTAATCCTGGGACAAGACTTCATCAAAATATTTAATATTTGTTTAACTCAAAAAAAAAAAAAAAAATGTATTTCAACACAAACGGAATTTAAGTAAATTGAAAAGACATATACCTATGTATGTCCTTATGCTTCTCAGTCTATTAAGTTAGGAAAAGAAATTAGTGATTTTAGCAAACAGGTTGCCCATCACCCGCTGCGAAGTAACCAGGAGTGGTTGATTCAACTGATAGGGAAAAGCGAGTCTCTGTGCCACTGCCTGGGTGTGCCTTGGCTGCTGATTGTGTCGAGGATTTTGTTAGGGGGTTATGTGCTATTGACATATAGATAGACCACCACAGATTGATATTTGCCCGCGATTGGATAAATATCATTCTGAGGTGTTAACTAAAATTATAACAGATTGTTATTTAAAACCAAAGAAAATTATTCAGACACCATACGATTATAAAATGAAGATAAAATTAATTGATGATACCACATTTTACACACATTACTTAACAAAAAGACTATTCGTGATAATTTTCCACTGTCATTGATAGTGGACTGTATCGAGTACATGGCTAATAGATATTGGTTCACCTTAATTGATATGAAAGACGGATTTAATCAGTGCGCGATGCATAATGATTCTATCACATAAATTTCTTTCGTTACGCCTCATGACCAAAAGGAACTGTATTCTTGTATAGGTCTATTTTCGAATTATAGAAGGTTTGTGCCATCTAAAGTCTGCTTTTAACTTTTTTAAAACTTGTATATAGTGAAAGCTTTCAATGAATTGCGAAATAGATTAGTGGCCGCACCAAATTGGTCCTAGCAATTTACTGCCCGAAACGCGCGACAGAGCTTCACTGCGATACCAGTAATTACGGATTTGATGCAGCACTGATGCAGCGACAGTATGATGGAAAATTTCATCCGATTGCGTACTTTTCAAAATCTACAACCGCAGCTGAATGAAAATATCATAGTTTTGAGTCGTATACATTAGCGAATCCCAAATTCAATGTCCCGAGTAATATTGGCATTGGCGTTTTTGATGGATCTGCTATTCGTGGTCAGCATGGTCAACCAGATCTTATTCCAACAATTTTTGGTTGGATGCTGTGCGGAAGCATGGCAGCCTCAACATTATCTAACAATCAAAGAATTGATACATATCGCACTCAAATTAATACCTTAGAGTCATTTGATCATTGCCGATTGCCTAATGGTCGGTACAAGGTGCATTTGCCTTTTAAGACCGACAACAAAACTGATTTCGGAAATACCTTAAATGTGGGCTTACAGCGGGTTCAACACACCGAACGTAATTTAGCTTCCAGTCAGTATTTGAAAGAATATTTCGACTTGGGACATATGGAAGGGATTCCTGAAAGCGAAATTCAAATGCCCACGGATAAGTGTTATTATCTGCCACACCATTATGTCCTGAAGGACGATAACAGAACAACCAAAGTCAGGGTGGTTTTTGACGGATCGGCTAGATGTCTTAATAAAAAATCTTTCAATGAATCTCTGTTAGTGGGACAAACTTATTAACGCGATCTTTTCTCTATTTGCCTTCGATTTCGCCGCTATCTCTATACATTATCTGGTGATATAGAGAAAATGTTTCGTCAGATATGAGTGTCTAATTGCTACAGAGACTTTCAGCGAATAATTTGGAGAGAATCCGCCAATCAGCCACTAAAACATTTTCGCCTTACGACTGTTACCTACATCCGTACTTTATATCAATTGGCACTTGACTCCAAAGATAGATATCCACGTGCGGCAGAAATATTACTCAATGATTTCTACGTTGATGATGTCATGATCGGGGCAGATTCAGTTGATGATGTGATTTCCCTTCGCCTAGAGCTGATAGAATTGCTCCAATCAGGTGGTTTTAATCTTCGCAAGTGGACCACTAATTGCTGGCCTCTGCTACTCAGTCTACAAGAAGATCAGCGAAAATTGTCACCCAAGGACTTCGAAGAACATAACTCGGTAAAAATACTCGGTCTGCAATGATCGCCAGCCAAGGATTCCTTCTCATTCAAGGTAAATCTAAATGATAAGTTTATACTAAATAAGCGTGTTATTCTCTCGAAAGCTTCAAAGTTATTCGACCCAATAGGATTCCTAGCGCCCGTTGTCATAGCTGTAAAAATTTTGCTTCAAGAGCTCTGGCGTAAAAAGTATTCGTGAAACGATCCTATTTCACTTGATCTAGCTAACAACTGTATTGAATTACAGGAAGAGCTTCCAAAACTAGAAACTTTAAATATCCCTCGTATCATGTGGGCTTCAAACGAAAAACGAAACTTTCATAGATTTTGCGATGCATTCTTAGAAGCTTACGCAGTTACAACAACACAAGTACAGACCCAGCTGGTAATATTACTAGCAAAGTGTAGACGCAAAAACTAAGGTAGCACCGATTAAAATAGTTTCTCTTCCGCGACTCGAACTTTTTGGAGCCGTTCTTCTCACGCGTTTAATTCAAAAGCTTAAAACTTCTTGCAATGCCAAGAAATTAAAGTTTTCGCCTGGACTGATTCTTCAATTGTCCTTCATTGGCTTTCAGACGTGCCAAAAAGATGATCAGTTTTTGTATCAAATCGTACGTCAGAAATTCTCTTAACCATACCAAGAGATTCTTGGTATCACGTACGATCTCAAGAAAATCCAGCTGACTGCGCATCCCGTGGTAATCCACCCTCTCATTTATTACAAAATGAGTTATGGTGGTCTGGACCATCGTGGATCAGGCACGATCAAAATCAGTGGTCTTATAATGTGAATCTAGCATCAGACTTTTCAAGCGAACAGCTCGAAGAACGTAAAAATCCTCCTGTCAATGTATATTTATCACTTGGATACAACGCTACCATTTTTTAGACATAAGTGAACAAGTCTTCTACCTTCCTCAACTGTATGCGTGTACTTGCCTATATTCGGCGATTTATTGATAACTCTCGTGTAAGCCCAAACACTCGTGAAAAACAATCCCTAACCGCCAGTAAGATCTCTCTGGCACCAATCTCTTTCTTTTTCGACTGAAATCAATGTAATTTCGAAAGGTGAAATGTTAAAAAGGGGAAACAAGCTGTTATCCCTAAATCCCTTTCTGGATACAGACCGGATCCTTCGCGTCGGTGGTCGTATCCAAGGTTGCGCAAGGTTGTCCATCAATGTGTTAAGTGCTTTCGACATCGTAAAATAACATCCACTCAACTTATGGGTAATTTACCCGCCAAACGTGTTCGTTATTCGCGACCTTTCAACATCGTCGGAGTTGATTATGCGGGACCCATAACCTGACGTTTATCCAGAGGACGTAACCCAAAATTTATTAAAGCATATATCGCAGTTTTTGTGTGTTTTACTACAAAGGTCATTCATCTTGAGTCAGTACGTGACCCCTCTTCCGCCGCGTTCATCGCAGCTCTCGATCGTTTCGCGTCACGCAGAGGCAAACCCTCAGAAATATGGAGCGACAATGCAACAAATTTTCGCGGCAGTAAACAACACATGGATGAATTATTCCAGCATCTCATCAGTCAGCAGCACAACAACACCATCAGCGACCATCTTTCCAAGGATCAAATCTCGTGGAAGTTCATTCCCCCTTCCTCACCACCCTTTGGCGGTTTGTGGGAGGCGGGGGTCAAGTCCGTAAAGTTTCATCTCAAGCGTGTCATAGATGATCATAAGCTCACATATGAAGAGATGAATACCTTTTTTTTTAAGTGGAAGCCCTGCTTAATTCTCGACCTATGTGGCCTACATCGGATATGGATCCCATCGCTCTAAGGGTCACTTTTTGATTGTATCTGTTCCTCGTCCTGATATATGTGTTCAAAATGTTTGCCCTTACTCTAACTGGTCTCTTTTACAGAATTTAAAGCAAGGCTTCTGGAAACGCTGGCACTTAGAATATCTGTCCTCACTCCAGCAGCGCCCGAAATGACAAACAGTGAAAGAGGACCTTAAAGAAGGGGACGTAGTAGTACTGAAAGAACAACATCTATCACCCTCAAAATGTATTCTGGGTCGAATTAAGGAGATACATCCTGGAAGAGACAATCGCACTCGAGTTGCAACAATAACAACACAAACGGGCGTTTATGTTCGTCTCATTGTAAGACTAGCTCCATTACCTTTTTCTGAAGGAACTGAGTCCTTCAGGGGAGGCTGAATGTTCGGGACTTACTAAGTGTTTACATATGACAAACATACATATGTGCTGTATCCTATCAGATCCTTTTATTCTTATCTGGTGGAATCCAGATGTTAAATCCAAGGTGTTAAACCTTTTTTCCTTCCCTAAGCTTGCCAATGTATTTGATATGTCAGGATTCGGGTATCTATCTGGCACGGTAACTTCATTAAGCCTCTTGAAGTTAATAACCAAGCGGTACTTGCTTTCGCCCGATGCCCCCAGTTTTTTAAGGTTCACACATACAAGTGAGTTGTATGGGCTTTTTGATAGTTGAATAATCCCGTCGTCAAGTAGCCCTTTAAAAATTTATTACTGATTCAATTTCTACAGAGGCAAAAAACCTTCCACGGATTTTAAGCTTAATCTCTGATTCACCGGTAGCTGATTGAATACTGAAAAGCTTTTCTGTTGGCATAGAATTAGATCCTAATACGTCTTCAATAAAATTTTTGTTTGCGGCTGTGTCGACGAAAAAATTCAAAATTTTCCCATCCTTGGTTTTATATTCTAAATAAGGGATGCTAAAGAGGCATCCGTCATAAAATTTGCTTCTAGGATCTCCTCTCTAGGATTCTCATTAACTTCGAGTTCTTTATTGAACTTTTATTGATATTCTTCGTATTCGCCATCAGCTTGGGTCTCCAAATTATAAATCCTTTGGTGCTTATGTGGTTCATTTAGAGATCCATTTTCCCGTTTTCCTGTATTCAACTGCTGGGGATTGTTCATATAATTTAATTGTTTCGGCTGAATTGATCGATCTACTACATTTCCATTATCTGGTTTGGCTTAGGGTAGTTTGGTTGAGGAGGTGGGCTATAATTTGGTCTTGATGGAGGCGTTTCTCTTCATTGTTGATGTTGTATATTACATTGTATATATTCTTTGTTGTACCGTTAATGTTGGTGGCCTTGGCGGCGTGTCGCGTTTAGGTGTATCAATTTGATTTATAGGTGCAGTAATTACATTAACATGTATTTCCTTTTTTCTGCACTGGTAAATTACGGTAGTTCATATTTTGAATCTCGAGACACAGTTTGAGGATTGGTGAGTTGATCAGCGTATTCATAACCCATACAAATTCCTATTGAAAAATGTATGTTCTTCCGTAGCAAATCAATAAATGGCTTCGCTCCGGCCGCATAGAATTCAATATCGGAAATACGACGTTAAACCGAAGAATCTCTGAAGCGTCTTCACTCACTAACTCCACCTCTGGGAAATACCATAACGTTTTATACCTTAACATTGATAAGACGTATCTCGTATTTACCAATGCACCGACGACTTCTTGCAATCAAATGAACGATGTCCAATTTCATCGCATAATATAATAATTTCATAATAGTCCTGTTGACACATTCTCAATAAATGATTAGGATCTCCGCATTTGAAATATCGCTTGAGGCCTTCCTTCTTTATAACAGCTGCATTTTCATTCTTAGCAGACGATGCTTCTGTCGCCATCTTGATACGTTTGTAGATCTTCGGTTTTTGTTTTACATCCTTGATGTTCGTTGCCTCATACGATACTATTTTATTCATTTTGCCATCCTTCAGTCCAACAATAAAAATTTCAATTAATGACGCCTCGTCGATACAAATTTACTTAGAAATCTCCGTCAGTTATAAAGGTTAATTTTTTTGTTGTTTGCTTTTTCAGTGTACTATTTTTGACAGCTTACGCGTGATTGTAATCTCGCATGTTAAAGTCAAACATGTTCATTTAGCATTGCAATTCATCAATGACACCCGAAGAACGCTTACAAGTTACTGAATTTTATTATAAAAATTTTTTGGGCACTTCGACCATTTTACAGTCGTCATAATCGAGTAATCGACCTACGGCGTAAGTAATTTAAGATATAGTAACCAGATTTCGCACCAATTTTACTATTGGACATCAAGCAACCTACCCGTATGCGCAGATTGCGTACAAAGGAAAATATTGCTGCTGTATCCGCCAATCGCAGCAATTGGGATTGTGGTACTAGACTACGATTGTACGCAAGGATCTTGGTCTAAAACATTACAAAAAAAACAGCCAGCGTCGAATTTTTGGTGAGTGGGAAAGTAAAGTTGGAGAAAGATCCACTTTGTCTTCAGTAACGAAGCTCATTTCTAGTTAAATAGGTATGCTAATACGAGCAACCTCAGCCCATACAATAGCTGCCAATGCACCTGAAAAAATTCACTGTTTGCTGCAGCCTATGATCCGCTGAAATCATTTGGCCCATATTTTTTTCAAAGATGACTGTGAACATCACCAATAGCGGTCGCTATCGTTCAACGACTTCGAACTTTTTTTTTGCCCAAAATGAACGAGCTGAATCTGGTTGCCATCTGTTTCCAATAAGACAGCGCAACATGTCAAAAAGCACGCGATTCGATGGACCAATTGAGAAATGATTTCGGTGAGCAATTTATCTCTCGTTTCGGACCTGTGAATTGGCCGGCTAGATCGTGAAATTTGACGCATTTAGCTTATTTTTTATGGGTATACTACAAATTACTCATCTATGCCGATAAACAAGCATAAATTGTAGCTTTGGAAGACAACAATAGCGAGATACCAGCCAATATGTTCGAAAAAGTGATTCGAAATTGGACTCTCAGTATAGACTATTTAAAACGTAGACGTGTTCAACATTTATGGTACATCAGTCTACTGGCAAATATGTACCTTTGCAACGTGTTCCATCTGAGCATGTGACAAATTCTTTCAAATTCATCTACCCAGCTATTGACATTTTGCGATGATTTCCCCGAAAATGGTGTTATACTTTATTCGATATCTTTGAATTGGAACGTGTTTGGTGACTCGTATTCTATTATCTTTTGCGTTGAACGCACTTTGTCATTAACCCACACACTTCTCTTTACCTGCCGTTTCAATTACACTCTCTTGCATAATGTCCTCTGAACTATCATCCTCAAGTCCATAGGACCTATTCTTAAAGTCTGTCCTGTAAGTAAATTTTGTTTCCCGTTAAAGTCTCCTAAGTCTTAATTCCGTTTTTAGTTCTTCCAAGGTTAAACTTTTCAATTCATCCGTATCCATACCATACTTTTCCCTCTGTACATTCATAATTTAAGCAAATATGTATAAATAATTACAAACAAACGATACAAGATTTGCTTTTTTCCGCAAATTTTTTTATTATTGGGAGAGATGTCATGTTTGCAGTTCTTTACCAAATATGTTCTACTAGGTGATGTGAAAAGTAACCCCTTTGAAGGCCAGAATCCGCTGCCAGTTATGGTGCCTTGAAATCCGTTCATATTTAGGCAAACATGCCAAATTTCAGTGCGATATTGTCTTTAGTTTTGTTTTAACAGCTGATTGTTGTTGACGTGTTTGGCATCATGTTGAGTATGGACAAAAACGATTTTCGTTCTCTCATAAAACATTATTTTTTAAGAGGCAAAATGGCGAAGGAAACAAAAGAAAAGTTGGATAAATATTACTGGGCTAATGCTCCGCTAGATTACACCGTCAAGTATAGGTTTCGAGAGTTTCATGGTGGCCGCAACTCCACTATCGATCAAGTCCGCAGCGGCAGGCCCTCCGATGCGGTTACAGAGGACAATGTCAAAAAAATACATGAAATTTTGTTGGCTGACCGGAAAGTGAAGATGCGCGAGCTAGCAGATACCACAAAGATTAGTACTTTTCTGCATATGAAAAATTTATCCTGACCAAAAACACGAACGCGAGAGCACTTCGAAAGTGTTTGGACTTGCTGATGCGGAATCGCGCGGAATTTTGGCGTCGATTGGTAACTGTTGAACATCAGAGAACAGAATGAGTGCCCGGCAATGGACTGAAGTCGGGACGAGTGCTCCGAAGCGGCCGAGGCTCGATGGGTCGAAAAGGTTATGACGTCGCCATGCCATTTCCATGGCATACTCTTCGTGGACTACCTCGAAAAAGTAAAAACCATCAACAGCGAGTATTACTCTGCATTATTGGAGCCATTGAAGGCCGAAATCGCTGCAAAACGGCCTCACGTGAAGCGAAGAAAATGTTGTTTTTGCAAGACAATGCACCGGCGCACAAGAGCATCGCAACCACGGCTAAAATCAATGACTTACGGCTCCAATTGCTGTCGCATCCACCGTATTCACTCGTTTTGGCTCCCTCAGACTATTATCTCTTCCCAAACCTCAAAAGATGGCTCATCAATAAAAAATTCAGCTCACGCGAGGAAATCATCGACGCCACGGAGGAGTATTTTGCAGGCCTCCCGGAAAATTACTTTTCGGATGAGATCAAGAAGTTGGAAAATCGCTAGAATAAGTGTATCAAACTAATAGGGGACTATATTGAATAAAATAAAAGAACATTTAAAAAATGTTTGGTATTTCTTATTGATTGAAATTTAGGACTTCCAATATCCTTATGCATTGATGTGCTTGATTCATTTTGCTTCCAACTGGATCTGGATCTGACGCAGTTCAGAGTGACGTGAATAATACCCGTGTCATTTAAAATTACTTCTTCTCGAGTTGGTCCACAATTCACGAATACAATTGTTTCTTCGGGTGTAATGGACATCTATGTATTGTGCGTCCATAGAGAAACTGGTTGATTGTTTTCTACCCCTTAGCTTTCTTCTCGGTCTGCTGGGTGAATGATTCGACAGTTGACCCATGTTATCATCAGTCTTCATAGTATTTTCTACGCTTAGCAGCAAACATACCTTGGCTATTGGTCGCTTGAATGTTCCCTTTTCGGTTTTCACTGTTACTAACATACTCCGATAAGATCATTGACTCCGCTGTGCACTTCAATTGATCTGCCTAGAGGACATTTCGACGGTGTCATCAGCTCGTTTTTTAGCAGCACCAATTTCCCAGGTTCCAATTTTTTTACTGACTGCATTCACTTACATCGCTGTTGCATTTTGTTTATGTAGTTATCGTACCAACGCTTGCAAATATCTTGTTTGAACCTTTGTATTAACTTCCACCTTTTTAAACTACTGCCTGCTAGATCCAGAATGACATCGTGTTGTGGTGCTATCAGTGCGATCCAATAATGAAGTGACCTGGTGTTAATGCATCTAGATCTTCAATGTTGTCTGTTAATGGACAGAGTGGTGTCGAGTTCAAGCATCCTTCTATTTACGCCAAGATGGTATTCATCTCTTCGTATATTAATTTTTGCTCTCCTATGATGCGATTCAAATAGTATTGTACTGACTTAACTCTGGCTTCCCAGAGTCCGCCAAAGTGTGGAGCTTCAGGTAGGATGAAATGCCACTGGATTGCGTTTTCGACTAGCGTGGATTTTAATGCACCAATACAAAATTTTGCGCCAATAAAATTAGTTCCATTGTCGCTGTAAGATGGTGTATAGGATGGTGTATAGATCTTCTTTTGCTGATCATACGTTGCAATGCCGCCATGCATCCATCCGTTCGTAAATCAGAAGTCAACTGAATGTGCCCTGCTTTTGTTGTCATGCAGATGAATAGCGCTATGTAAGCTTTAAGAGATTTCATGCCTCAAGTTTGTGAGCATCGTATGTTGATAGGGTCTGCGTTATTTACCCCACAATGTGTAAATGGCCGTGAAAACCTTACTCGAGCCTCCGGAAGTTGTCCCATAAGTTGATTTGATTCCTTGGCCTTAAACCGGAAACACCTGATGCACTGATTTATTATGGCTTAACAGTATTTGCTCCTTGGATGATCCAAAATTTTCTTCGAATGTGATTCAGATTAGTTTCACTTCATTGGTTAGTGTATCGCTATGGGACTTATATATGATTAATTTTGTCAGTGGATGCGATGATGACAGAATCATAGGATGTTTCTAATCAGTTGACAAATGAGCATGTTTTAACCGACCTCCCACCCGTATGGGTTCAGTGATGATATCTTGCTCTTTGATTTCAGTGCTTTATTTGCATTTAGACTCTTCATATCGTCAGAAAACTTATTGAGCACCCCTTACCAACGCTCTTTCCGCTTCCAGTAGCTTCTTTACCGTTAGCCTGCCATATTGTAATGGTTCATGCCTCTTCCTCCGTTGGCAATTAGCTTTAAAATCGTAGACAGTATGCACTTACGCGTTTAAGTTTGGAAAGTGATGAAAATTTGAGATGAATGTCGTCTTTGTGTGAAGGATTAATGGGATGCATTTTCAGGCAAGCGTGAGATTTTTATCATAGATTTGTCAGCTGGCCAATGTTTTTGGTCTTTCTTTAACCCCTCTGGACCATGCCAACAGCCTGAATTTTCAGCTAAGGTATCTCCAAATGATGATCTTGACGGAATGTCATTAGGATTCTCTTTTCCTGGTGCGAACCTCCACTGTCCTTTAAAGTATTGTTGCACATAGGATACCCGGTTGGCGACAAATGTGTTTCATTTCACTGGGTGTTGTTTCAACCAGTTCAATACTAAAACATGATATAATTTGCGTCCTTTTGGTCTCTGTTGTACTGCATTAGTTTCGTAAATAGTTCTGCTGCGCATAGTTACAGCTTTGCCAAATAAACTTCCTTCACAGGCGCCACCTTAGTCTTTGACGCGATTAGGCTTTTGATACACCACCTGATGCATCTGCGAATCCATGTAACTCTATTTGAGAGCCTTGGGTTTGCTGCGTCCATCTTGGAATTCTTACTTTTTCAAGCGTTGATAAACTTGCCTTGAATTCGTTCCATTCGTTTTAAATTTTCATTGGAACCTTTTCGTTCCATCCGATGCCCAAAAGCCATAGACTTTGAATAAGGATCTTTGCCTTGAAAGTAATTGGCGACAACCAACCGAAAGGATCGAAAAGTTTGCCAGCGTCATTCAATATTGCTCGTTTGGTACCCTTTGGTCAATGACGAAAAATTGACATTAAATCGGAAATCGTCTTTTCCTGGGCACAATTTTATTCCAAAGAGTCAAAATACTATTAAAGTTATGTTCTGGCTCCATGTCAATTGCTTCTTTTGGCAACGCTTTTATGAATGTTGCATTATTTGATGTCCGTTTGTGTAAGTTTAATCTACCATTCCAAAGTATCGGAGTTAATTCCCTTTGAAGATCTTGGTATTCTGTTAGTAAATTTGCGTCTCCCAGACAATCGTCCATATAGTATCCTTCAAGCAAAGTTTCGTTTGTCCGTGGATACTTTTGTTTTTCGTTTTCGGCTAGTTGACATAGAGTTTTAATTGCTAAATACAGTGCGGATTATGTGCCGTACTCCACAAAATACGTTGTAGATCCTCTTGATCGACTAAAATCTGCCGATACAATTTGCGAGTCTTTGTTCCAACATAAATAATCGCTTTAATGCCATTTTGCGTGAATCTCCCAAAACCATTCGATTCTTTAGCAGTGGAAATTCGACAATGTAACCTCCTGTTTCATCCCGGTTGTGCGTAATTTGGTAATGATTCTCCCACATTTCGTCTTTTGTAGACTTGATCTTTGCACTTGGAACTTCTTCTAATTCCACACACTGATGCATGATGTAATTATATTAACTTGTGTTTTTTTCTTTGAGGCTAACATGCTGCTGACTGGTCCCGATAATATCCATCCAAACCTTGTGTTTTGTGCCATTGGAATATGCGTCAAAAATTGCAGCAAAATATCTGGTCCAATTAGTAATTCAATTTCCTTTGGTTGGTTGTACCATGGATCTGCCAAGTAAAGAATTATGCTGTTGTGTGCATATTTTGCAATCCTTCTTCATCCCACATTCCTTTACGGTATGTCCATCACGCAAACAGAAATTTTTTTTCAGTTATACAATTGTAGTACAATTGATGAGACTCGCTGCACACAACGCATTTCGACTCTGTGACTGTAGTCAAATGGTTTTTAGTGGTTGTTCCTCGTGCTTGCGACTGGTATTCACGGTTGACTTCGCGACTGCTTTCTAATCCTCTGAATCTAGCCTCGATGAAGTCAAAGAATTCACTTAATTTAGGAATTTCTGTTCAAGTTCCTTTAGATTGTTGATATAGTTTCCTTGATTCAGGGTCAAGTTTCGGACATAACAACTGAATCACTAATGGATCTCAAAATTTTTGATACCATATAAGATTTCCCTTGTCATATCCATGATCATTTTTAAATCTAACGGATTTTTATGTCGAACTGTTTTTAAATTAAGTAATTTTTAGATGTACATAGTTGTTGAACAATGCCGTTGAGTTTTGAAACCGGTTCGTTAGCAATTCTATAGCTGTTGCATAATTGCTTGATGTCGGGGCGAAATGGTTAACAATCCTTGCTGCTTCTCCTCTTAAATTGCCTTTTAGGTATTGAACTCATTCAATATCGGCCAAGGTTCCATTCTGGTGAACCAAACGATCAAACTGTTCCCAAAATGATGTACGCTCTTCATACTTGCCGCTGAATGATGGTATGCTTATTGGTAGAAGTTTGATTCTCCGATGTGTTGCAGCTTGTAGAGTTACTGTCTCTGGTTAGTACTGTTGGTGTTCTGCTTCTTTAATTTGGATATAGGCATATATATATATCAATCTGCTCCAACTCAATGAATTCGTTGTTAGGCACGTACCCCTGCTCGCAATCGGCTTCTTCCAGTGAGGACATGATCTTGTCGTTCATTGTCACCAGCTTTGTCCAGTATTCCCTAATCTTATCCTATGTGAATGATAAATAAACTGTACTCTGAGTTACATCCAAATTCTCAATAGTCCGTATAAAGTTATTCGTAATCAGATTTAACTTTGCAAATCTTCCTTGGCACATCTGGATCGGATGTTAATTTTTAATTTGTCGCACTTGGATTTGGACTTCGATTTACCAAAAAAATTCGTGAAAGTAGAATGCCTGCATCGTTTGGTAATGGCCTTGGCGATGGTTGCGTGATTTTTTCTTTTAACTCCAATTTCGCCTTGAAAGTACCCTTAATACCGAGATACATCGTTTCAAATTGGCTAAAGTACTTATTAAGAAAGTACTTATACTGCGGGTTTGTCTTTCGCAAATCTTCCAAACACCCGTTATTTTTTTGAAAGTAAGTCCAGTGCTGTTCCAACTGCTCGAGCCTCCTTGCAAAATACTCTACCGAGTATCGAGATTGTCCGTCTTTCTTAAAGATGGTGATGATTGATGCACTTCATCCATGATTCCCGTCTGATTCAAAGCGATGTCTTAGATTTCACCCTTCTTCACTTCACTATTAACTGGAGTACACGATCTTAACTGGTCACTGTGTACTGGTCTAGTACTAGTATTTACAACTCACGTTTCTCAATTCTGGCTAATCCGGCTCGAAGGACCATGTAAATTCCATTATTTTATACTTTTTATTTAATCGCCTAATGCAGTCTCACATAAGGAAGTAAAAAGGCTTGGTGGTGGTAGGCACGATGGGGTGCCAGTTTAAAGACTAATAAAAAAATGTTGACCTTAACATAAAAATACCAATATTATTTACCTAAGTACGCTTACTAAGTAGTAAGCGAATAAAAAAAATGGAAAGGAAATGAAAGAAATATTTTTTGTTGATGTCATCAACAGGGACAATTTAGTACCTAGTCTTTTATTTACTTTAACGTGTATTGTTTCGCCTGGGTCGTATTTTTTTATTTCCTATATTGATTTATTGTGATATTCTATGTCTTTGGACTGTTTTAATCTTAGCTTTTGAATATTTTCCTGCCTTGCCTGCTCGCATTGATTCTGATCTACGCTAACAAATCTACCGTAAAACGTTTCTATTGGTCTTCTACTAGTGACTGTGTGTATTGAATAATTGTATTCATATACAGCGCAATCAAGGATTTCTGAGAATGACATTACACATGGGCTGAAAAGTCAGTACCGTTTTATAATAAAACACAAAATTTTTGCAAAATTCAATTTTATTTATCAATATAGTTGCCTTCGTGGGCGATACACTGATTGAAACGATTTTTCAATCTTTGATACCAGTTTTGTAGTACGATTTCGGTTTAGCCTCAAAATAGGCCTCTGTTTTGGCGATTACTTCTTCATCGGTCTTAAATCTCTTTCCGGCGAGCATTCTTTTGAGGTCTGCGAACAGGAAATAGTCGCTGAGGGCCAAATCTAGAGAATACGGTGGGTGGGGAAGCAATTCGTAGCGGAATTCATTCAATTTTGCCATCGTCTTCATCGACTTGTGACACGACGCATTGTCTTGTTTTACTTCAAATGCGGCAGTTTTTCTGCGATTTCGTTATTCAAACGCTCCAACAACGCAATGTTATAGTCGCTGTTGATAGTCTGCCCCTTTTGGAGATAGTCAATGAAAATTATTCCATGTGTATCCCAAAATACGGATGCCTTAACCTTGCCAGCCGACTGTTGAGTTTTTGATCGTTTTGGACGATTTTTCAATCCACTTGCGAATGGTTCGTTCGGCCACTTCTTTGCATCGGCTGCATTTTTTCCCATCAAAAAGCAATGATAAATCAACACACGAAATTGCTTTGAATCCATTTTTTTCACAATAACAAAAGTTGCTTCACTCACAACGCTATATCTCGAGAACTAATCATCCGACAGCTGTCAAATTTATTCACGTATCTTTTGAAGGTTGTTACTAACAGAAAATGGTATGGATGTAATTCAAGTGGTTCCCTCTCTTACAAACGGCACTGACTTTTCAGCCCATGAATTAGTTGGTCGCTCTGTTTTAAGGCATTTCTTAATTTCAAACAACGTAGAGTGAAATCTTTCCACTTGGCCGTTAACTGTGCTTCTATATGGGGGAGTAATAAAGATTTCGATACTGATCCTATTGTTTATGAATGGAGGGACTTTTCGTTATCAAAGATGACTAATTTGGGGACACCAAAGGCAAAAATTAACTGTTTTAAGGGTTCGATTGCCTTGGATTTTAGACTCTTATTTCATTTAATTTTTTATTTTCATTTATTTATTTGTTTACAGAACCTTTTACATTGGACTTTATTTAAGTCTATAAAACTAAAAGTTAATTTTAAGATTTAGGTTTTAACAATTCATAAACTGGCTTTGATTATTCTAAATTAAAATAAACTTTGGAAAAGTTGGTATTCGAAATATATACATATATTGGGTGCGGTTTTCTAAGAGATGGCGTAACTTGTATTATTCCATTGGAACATGCGTTGAAAAGCTACTGTCATTGTACATCATTTCAGTATATGTCATTCATTTGAAGCGTAAGCAACAATAATTTTTTTTTCACTCAAACATGTCGAACTTTGTGCCTGAAAAAGTGTTTTTGCGGGGAGTTCTTTTTCATTACTTTAATATGAAGAAAACTGCTGCCGAAAGTCATCGTATTTTGGTGGAAGCTTATGGTGAACCTGCTCTAGCTGAGCGAACGTGCTAAAAGTGGTTTGCACGATTTAAA
This sequence comes from Volucella inanis, assembly GCA_907269105.1. Classification (NCBI taxonomy): domain Eukaryota; kingdom Metazoa; phylum Arthropoda; class Insecta; order Diptera; family Syrphidae; genus Volucella; species Volucella inanis. The sequence goes on from OU026153.1 coordinate 216,171,717, forward strand.
AGTGGTGATTTTGGCTTGGAAGACGATGAACGTCCTGGGCAGCCAAAAAAGTTTGAAGATGAAGAACTGGAAGCATTACTCTATGAAGATTGTTGCAAAACACAAGAAGAGCTCGCAGAATCTTTGGGTGTCACTCAAGCAGCCATTTCAAAACGTTTAAAAGCACCTGGATATATTCAAAAGCAAGGAAATTGGGTTCCACATGAACTCAAGCCGAGGGACGTCGAAAGGCGGTTTTGCATGTCCGAAATGCTGCTAAAACGCCACAAAAGGAAGTCATTTTTGCATCGGATTGTTACTGGTGATGAAAAATGGATCCATTACGACAACCCCAAGTGCAAAAAATCATATGTGAAACCCGGCCAATCAGGCAAACCAACGGCAAAGCCGAATATCAATGGCGCGAAGGTAATGCTCTGTACTTGGTGGGATCAGATGGATGTGCTGTATTATGAGCTACTAAAACCGGGTGAAACCATCAATAGACAACGCTACCGAACACAATTAATTCGTTTGAAGAGAGCAGTAGCCGAAAAACGCCCGGTATATGCGACCAGACACGAGGCAATAATTTTCCAACATGACAACGCTCGACCCCACGTTTCTATTCCGGTTAAGAACTATTTGGAAAACAGAAGATGGGAAGTCTTACCCCACCCGCCTTATAGCCCACACCTTGCCCCTTCTGACTACCATTTTTTCCGGTCGATGCAGAACGCCCTCACTGAAATACGGTTCACATCAGAGCAGAATATCAAAAATTGGCTTGATTCATTCTTGGTTGCCAAGCCGGCGCAGTTCTTTTGGGATGGGATCCACAATTTGCCAGAAAGATGGGAAAAAGTCATAGCTTCAGATGGGCAATACTTTGAATATTACTATTGTACATGTTTTTCTTAAATAAACGTTCAAATTTTGGAGAAAAAAAAAACGCACGATTTATATATATATATATAAAGAAGTATATATATAAAGTATATATAAAGTATATATATAAAGAAGTATAAGAAATGTAAATCTTGGTTGGATAAAAAAAACGAGATGAAGTAGGAAACTGAAACTTTTCGTAGAGATACTGAGGCGCTTGACAAACCAAGATGTTGTTTAATGTTTTTAGGGCGAAAATTTTGAATTAGGTGTGCAAACTACAGCCCAGAGTCTTGTAAGTGTATCTAGATACATGATCAAATAGATGTTTAAGGCCACTGTAAGATTCCTTCGGGTTTCTGAGTTGTGCCAATAAAAAATTAGTCATCCATAGGTGGCGATTGGTAAACTTTTAACTAAGGTAAGCCTTGTATACTGAAGTATAAAGTGCTTTGTCAAGAAAAGGGTATTTAACATCCGTATGTTTTACCAATGATTATTTGAATATGTTGATCCCATGTAGTTAAGTGTCGAATTTAGCCAAATACCTAAATTTTTCACTTTATTGACATATTCCAAGGCAGTGTTATCTAAATATAGAACTGAAAAATTAATGATATCAAGCTTGTTTTTGTAGATTACCAAACCCTCTGACTTTTTTGGATTTAGTTGTGGGTGATTTCTTGCCGACCATTGAGAGATTTCTTTAAGATCGCTGTTAAGTTTTTTTACCCTATCTTCTAACATTCCCAGGTTGCAGCTCAAGTAGATCTGCACATCATCAGCATATAAATGTATTGAGAAGTATCGGAATACTTGTGGGAGATCATTAATAAACATAGCGAATAACAATGTCTGAAAGTCGCAAAAATCAAGTCATGTTTTGAAAAAGCAGACGCTGACAACTAAGTATAAAAAATGGTGTTTTCGGAATTGCTTACGTAAAAGGTTAAAATGGTTGTGAGGTGCTTGTGAAATGCGTTGGATTAGCAATATTGATTAACATCGTCTTTACATGCAGGTCATACGTTATTTTAAGTATTCTCTTTACATACATATTGTGTTGGCTTCCAAAGGGTCAATCGTAGCTGGTTTATTTCTGAAGACTTTAAATATCCCCAGAAAAAATTGTCCAAAGGTGTGATATCGCACGATCTAACGTGAAATTAAGTGCTCACCAAAATGATTTCTCAACAAGTCCATTGTTTCACGCGCTGTGTGGCTCGTAGCGTCGTCTTGTTGAAAGCAGAGCTCACCGAGATCATGTGCTTGAATTTCAGGAAGCACATAGACCGTTAACATGGCGCGGCAACGGTTACCATTGACGGTAACATTCTGATTTGCCTCATTTTTGAAGAAATATGGGCCGATGATTCCATCAGCAAATAAACCACATCATATCGTTGTTTTTAATGAATGTAATGGTAGCTCTTGGTACCCTTCGGGTTGCTCATCAGCCCAAATACGTATCCATTGAGCCAGAAATGGAAAAACACCGGATTTTCATTAAGTTTTTTCAGATCCCATTCACTGAAAATATCACGCAAATTCAAGTCGCCTGGCTTCAATTCTTGCACAAGTACACTACAGCTGCTATAGTCTCTTCACTACGTGCTAGATGTGGTCTAACCAGTCAAGTATCATCCACTAATGTAACCTGGAACAATAGTGGTTTCAGTAGTTCCTCGAATCGCATGAAAATCATTTTTCACAGAACGCTGATTTTCGTAATACAGCTGAACAATTTGAAGACGCTGTTGTGGTGTGAGTCTTTCCATGATGACTTGCCAAACGATACTGAACAAAAAGACAAAGCAGTTTGATAGGAGTCACGAAACTGAAAGAATTTCGTGAAAGACTGCAGTGTCGGGGGTTGACTTGATTGGACTTCTTTCCTTGCAATAGTGATGAAGATGATTATGATGATCATAATAATTGTAAACACAGCTGCTGAAGATGTTGTCAATACGTGTGAGACTTCGGTTTTAACGCTTAGGCTGGTTAACTTTTATGTTGTGTTTGAAAGTTGAATTGCTTCAGTTTTTCTAGGATTAGGATTTCCTTTCCTGAGTTTGCTTCTACGATGCTGCTTGATGGTGGTGGGACGTGTACATCATCCCAGAAGGTATCGGGATTGTCTTGGTACAATACTCCATTTACCTCGATGTTGCAGTTCTTGAAGTGGAGGATTGCTGTGCCCTCGTTTATTGAGCTTTTGGTACTACAAGTAGATTTAATTAATATCTTAGGAACATTTATAAATAAAATAAAATTTGGTTCGGGTTCTACTCTTCCTGCATCACTAACGGGACAATTGGCTGCTTCGTTATTCATAAGTTTTCCAATACATTTAGAGAATTTGACGTCTTCTTCATGGTAGGGATTTATGCAGTAGTAGATTCCTTCAATCTTGGGGCAAGGCATATTAAAGTATTGTATGTTGTTGTCATTTATATTTATATATGGCTTTGTTATAATAAGTTTTGTGTTGTTTAGTAGGAATGGAATGATATGGTAATGGAAATATTTTTGAGCTGATAGGTTAGGTATGCGGACATTAAATATTATATTTGAAATATTATAATATGCTTGTAATCCCAATATTTCATAAATTTGTTCTATTGATTTTATTTTAATATTTTGCATATTTAGTTTGGATTAAGGAAAAATGTTGGTATAATGTTCAATTTACTTAGAATAACTGCCTCTGCTATGTTGGAAATATGTTTGGTTAGTAAATCAATACTAAAATTTATCTGATTAAGGTACCGTGTTTCTATTAGTTTGACATTGTTATTTTTTTTTTTTCTAAAAATTCTTCTATTTTGGTCTGTTCTTTATTAATATGTGATATTTTTAAATCTTTCTATTGTTTGAAAATTTATAGAGTGTTGGGTTAGTATTGTGTTAGTGTATTTGTTTGGTTTCGAAATCATGTTCTCGATTTGGATGTTAATGGATGTCATGTGCGTCTTGCGCATCCATATTTCCGGCGATGAATTTTATGGCTGACCCAGGTCCATTAAAAAGTCCTTTGGGACAGAGTCGGCAACCGTTGCTAGTTTTTCAAAGAGATCGAGAGTGTTACTTATGCTTTGGATGTTGTTATTTTAATCCTCTAGGTTAATAATATGGATCAAATTGTTATAGCTATTAATTTTTCTAGAAGGTCCTAATCGTAGAGGGAGGATGCCATGTTCCATTGGAAGGTTAAATATTTCTAATTCTTGTGTAGATGTAAGTGGGAGGCTGGAAAGGAATTGGAGATATAGGACGATGGATGCAGTATTCTTTTTAATTTAAATAAGTTTAAAGTTACAAAACGTAAGAAAATAGCATTACATTAATTTCTTATTAACTATAATGTAAATATGTATGTAATTTTATTATTCCTGTTAACTATGATATAATTATAATTTTGTTTAATTCTCTTTTTGATGGTTTCATAATCATATGCCTTGATTATACCATCTGGTATACATTCATTTGCAATGGATGCGTACCAAATCATTAACATAATTTTTATTAAAAAAAAAAAAAACAAAGATAATGGATAGCCTCTAATCATATGCCGTGATTTACTATCTTGTTACATTCATATGTATTTATTTTTAAATTTATTCTGGTTTATAATTATTAATTTAATTATTTCCCATTTTCCTTTTCTTTTCTTCTTAATTTGGTCTTGTGAATTTTCTGTTTTTCTTTTGTCATTAAAGTGTATTTGTTATTTTTATTTGCTACAAATTTAAAAAACCTAGGTGTCAATTTGTTTCTTCTAGCCTCCTTCCTGTAGACGCCTTCGTTCTCTTTGATTTCTTCCGGTTCTTCTCTAGATGAACTCAGATTTTAAATTCTGGTGGTGGTAATGTCATCAACTTTTTGCTGGATCTGAGGGTAAAGCTTATTAAGGAATTCATTCTCATTGGAGAAGCTAAGTGATTTGGTAAATTGATAAGGTCTTCCGAAGAAAAGCTCATATGGAGTGTGTTTTGTAATTGAATGGATGACATTATTGTAAGTAATAAAAGTTTCGAATAAGAGTTCTTCATGATCTGTAGTGAGCTTTTGTTCCTTTCTTTTGGACAACACAAGCCTGTAAATTTCTGTTAAGGTAGAGCGTAGTTTTTCCAATGGGGAATTACTACTGGTCTGCTGAAAGGATCTGAAATGAAGTCTTATATTGTGTTGCCTACAAGAATCTTGAAAGATATTTGCAGTGAATTTGATGCCTTGTGTGCGACACAATTGTTTTTGGTATACCGTACAGGCTAATGTAGTTTTTTAAGCATTTTAAAACTTTAACACTCCTTTTGCATAATAATGTGTAACCGCAAGCAAAGCGAGAAAATTGGTCTATTATTGTCAGTATCTGTTGATGATTTATACTATAAAGATCGATATAGAGAATCAAAAGGCTTTAATGGGATTTCCGATTTAGAATACTGCGGTTTGGGAGGATTGCTATCGTATTTAAGTAGTTTACATTTTTCGCAATTATTGAGAGTTTTCGTAATTATGTCCTTCATTTTTGGAAAGAAAAATTTGCGCTTTAAATGGAGATGGGTTTCATTTATTCCTACTGTGGTTTGAATTTTCGTGATAGTCGCCAATTAATTTTTCCTGTTCGTCTTCTTGTCTAATATCAGTAAGTATTTCTGAGCATCGCACGATACGAAATGTCTTATTCTGGGAAAAATATTTTGAAAAAGTGGACTGAACAAGAGGGAAAATCTCATCACTTACATATACGGCGGTAAGTTTATTGGGAAGAATTTTTTGAGGATGTCGATCATTGTGCTTTCATCGAAAGCTGGTCTGCGTATTACCCTTCTTTGTTTATTTTTAAAAATGTTTTCGGCAGTCATTGGGCACCCTCTATTGCTGACTTCCAGTATGATTTGAATACTAAAGTCATTCAGAGGTTTTTCGGAAATTGGTATCCCGTCGTTAAGGTTCTCTTGAGCGCTATGTATAGTGACCTCATTCTCGTTGTTGTTAAAAAGTTCTTCTTCTTTTTCGTCAGGGTTAGTGAACTTAATACGACTTCATAACAGAATTCCTCCAACTTTAGCCGCTATCTTACAAGTTTTGAGTTTGCCTCTTTTAAACTCATAAGCCAAGTCAGGGGTCTATGATCTGTGACTATTTGAAATTTTATCCCAAATAGATATGGTTGAAAGTAACGTGTGGCCCAGATAATGGCCAAGAGTTATTTTTCAATACTGGAATAATTGCACTCACTACTTGAAAGGGTACGACTATTCCGCCTTGAAATAGGACAGCTCCCAACACAATGTTGCTTGCATCAATTGTAAGTACAAAAGGTTTGCTGAAATCTGGATATTGTAGGTGCGAGACTTGGGGACAGGGAAGATTTTTATAACATGAATTTTTGCAGAATTTGGCTTGATTCCGTCAGGGGTAATAATATGTCCCAGAAAAGCTATTTCCTTTTGCAAAAACTCGCACTTGTCCATTTGGATCTTGAAGTTAGACTGCCTTAATTTGTCGAAAACTTGTTTTATACTTTCGATACGCTCCTGAAGCGAAGTGGAATGATTATGTTGTCTAAATAGACAAGACAAATTTTTCCCGTGAGTTCTTTGAGAACGTTATCCATCACGCGTTGGAACGTTGATGGTGCGTTTTTCAGTCCGAAAGGCATTCTGAGGAACTCATAGTGCCCTTCTTCGACGGTAAACGCGGTTTTTTATATATGTTTGGAATTCATCTCGATCTGATGAAATCCACTTGCTAGGTCGAGGATGGTAAAGTATAAGCATTTTTCCAATTTGTCTAAGATTTCGTTTATGTTAGGTAAGGGGTAGCAATCCTGACCTTCCTGTAATCGATAACCAGTCTCCTCTTTTGCTTCACACTGGCGTCCTGTTTCTTTGGGACAATTCATACAGGGCTCAATGGGAAATAGCTATGTCTTATTATACCTTGTTCCAACATTTTGGAAATCTGGTCTTTTACTTCCTGTCTGTGCATAAAAGGGTAGGATTTCGTGTACAAGGGGACATCGTCGGTTGTGTTGATTTGGTATTTAATTCGATTTGTAAATGTCAATGGCTCAACTTCTATGTATATGATATCCCTGTAGTCTCTGCACATTTTGAGAATTTTCTTTCGTTCTTCGAAATTAATTCTTCGAATTAAGTTTGTTATGTCCTTTGCGGATATTTGTTGTTCTGGTCTTGTGTCGAAATTAAACATTTCAAAGAAGTTTGCGGATTCGTATTGCTCCGCATACAATGGTTCTTCTAACATAATGGCTTGAGCGGATGGGGAGTATTTGATGAGCTTCACAGTACTTTAACCGTTTTCGGCGCTGTATAGTCCCTGTGTTGAGAAAAGGTCAGATTTTAATTCCGTAGAATCTATAAATATACTGACGTTACACTGTGTGACGGACAGTTTCGCGAGAATCTTGCAATTTGCGGGATTTTTAACTTGCCAGATGAATAATTTGGTTTGAGATTTATCTTAACAACGAAATTTTTGTGATTAAGACTTTTTTTCTAGGTCAATTTTCGCGTTAAGCGATAAAAGTGCGTGCAAACCTAGAAGACCATCGAAAAAATTGTGAAACCTTAAGATAAGGAATTTAGAGAAACCTGCTTGATTGAATTCGACCAAGGATGGAAGGCTGACTTGCTTATCTAATTGGTATTTTTTGAAAACTGTAGTGATGTTCACGGGTTCTCAACTGACTTGTTTATTTGGAGGAATATATTCGGGGTTAATAAAGGATGTTTATGTCCCTGTATCAATAAGAAATCGTAAGGGTCTGTCAAAGGGTGAGGAAATATAAATGTAGGGTAACGTTATTGGGTATTTGTTTGGGTCCAAGTATCCTGTGGGGTCTTCGAGGCTACACTAGAAAAACTTTGGGTCTCAATGATGTTGGTTGGATCACTGTTTAAAAAATTATCCAACTGCTGAAAAGAATTTGAGCTTGAGTTGCTAACTTCTTGAAGGTTAAAGTTAGGGTTTCGTGTTTGATAACTCGGACTAGTCTTGAATTTATGCTGTTCATTGGTGTTGGCACTTGAGTAATATCGTATCTCGGATTTTGAGTCCTTTTCTGATAGGAAATATTTTGCTCCTTAATACAGCACGTGAGAGCAGCGGCTAGTGAGCTAGGCTGCATAGGCCTCACTCTAAATCCGAAGGGTTCATTAAGGGCACACAGAAAAAAAATGAGACACATCTCGGCATACAGATCCTCCTTCGCTTTGATTAGATTTTTATCAGGTTCATGTATTAGGATGTTATTGCATAGAGCTGATTGAAGCTCGATGATTTCTTCATAAAGGGATTCTATTGTCTTGTCACGTTGTATTACATTATGGAGGTCTCTGATAAGCGAGGTTTCAGTCCGCTTATCGGAGTAATGCAATATAAGATTTTCCTTTGAAGAAAGTGGCACAATTTTATTTGTTGGAAAGATGGATAAAATTTCACATTGTAATTTCTTATGTATTTACGAATATATACACCCTGACTTACTTGAACTGCAACAACTCCAGACTGCTATAATTTCCAAACCGCTCATTACTGTGAACTCAAATTTTGACACATGACAGATAATTTTATTGTTTACAAGCCTTTTAAACGATTTGCGTCTCGGTTGTGTTGAAAATTTTTTATCCGCGATGGAAATCAAACGCAATAGTGTGATTGCTTTATATTTGGCTGGAAAACCACAAGTAGCTATCGTTAGAACCCTCCAGCACCTCAACGTGAACAAATCATTTGTGTCTCGAACCAATGTCACGTTACCGTGACACTAGCAGCGTTGCAAAACGCCAAGGAGGTGGTAATAAAAAACAACAACATCGGCAGAAATTGCTCGAAAAGTGAAGGCTCAAATTGAGCGAAATCCGTGTCGAAGTGGAAGAAAAATGGCTCGTGAGCTCAACATATCGTTGGAACGGATGCAATACATACTGCAAAATGAGCTTGGCCTCAAGCCATTGAAGTTCCAAAAAGCACACGATCTTACACCGCAACAGAAAGAGTCGAATATAAGGAGTTGGTACGCTTGCACGAAAGTGATGAGTTGCCGAATTTGGTTTTTTCCGATGAACCGCCATTTGTTATCGAGCAATATATCAACAAACAAAATGACCGAATTTACTTGCCAGAGAGGTCCTTCGAAAATTTACAGCTTCGGACGGCCACCAGAAAGCAGGCAGCACCGACGGTGATGGTTTAGGCCGCCATAACAGCCGATGGTAGATCTGCGCTCGTATTTTGGACCGTGGCGTCAAAATTAATGCGATCGTTTACCATGAAACTGTCTTAGAGACAGTATTAAGGCCTTGGACAAACAATCATTTCGGTCGGAGACCGTGGACATTTCAACAAGACTCGGCACCGTCTCACAAAGCTCGCGTCAACCAAGATTGGTTAAAAAACAATGTTCCACACTTCATTTCTCCGCACAATGGATTGCAAATTCTCCGGATGCAAATCAGTTGGATTTCTCCAAAGTTGGATACCAAAGTTTGGACCACCTCAAACAAGCACGTGGTGTCATTTGCATTTGATATTACAAATTTGTGGATTTCACAATGTAACATACAACGCATGCAACATATGATCGGCGTGTGACCGGATGTCGCCGTTGTTGATGTTATGTTTGCGGTGGGTGGTTGGGTGTTTTGTTAACTCGTTGGGGTGTTGATAAGGGGATCAGGTGGCTGACGTAAAACACATGATCGGCGTGTGATCGGATGTCATTGATCTTGAAGCTATGTATGCGGTGGATGATTGGGTGGTTTGTTGACTCGTTTGGGGGGTGATGAGGGGATCAGGTGGCGGACGTGATCTGTCGCGTGATCTGTCAAAAAAAGTCTATTAAAAATCAAACCTCACAATGAATCTCCTTATATAAAAAAAAAACAAAAAAACAAAAAAAAGCTGAAACCATGTGAATAATAACAGTAAGATGGAAACTTATATAAACTACAATGTCGTGCAGCTGCGTGAATGGCTCCATCGTCTTGGGTTGCCGACAAACGATACCAAAGATGTACTTGTTATGCGTATTAACGATGTACCGGTTAAAAACCGTGGTGAAGCATCAAAGAGAATCGACGACGCTGATGCTATACGTGTTGAACAGGTGGAAAGGGAATAGACCGAGGAAAGTGGTGAAAAACAGCAAGAACAACCACGATTCGCAAATAAATAGAATATTAAAAAATTGAGGCAGATTTGCTGAGACGCGAAAAAGATTTACTGACTAGGGAAAATGAAATGTTGCGAAAGATGGAACAAATGACAAAAGAAACACACAAATGAGAAGATGCTAATGATCGACAATAAGAATGTTCGGGCGAAGACAAACGATGGTACTGTGCCAGATGGTGTAGCTAGTGTTGCAGAATCGTCCCAATATTTCAACGTGTTAAAGGAGTTGTTGCCAGAGTTCGATAGTGGCATGAATCTAGATGTTTGGTTGGCCCAACTGCGAAGTGTGAGAAATGTATACAACGTAGATGACAACATGTTGCACACTTTGCTGTTCTGCAAGTTAAAAGGCAAAGCTCAGAAATGGTTACATTCTAAGCCAAACTTTTTGACTGAAAGTGTAGAAGAACTGGTTGAAATCCCTTCAAGGAGGAGCTGCTTAGTTTAAAGGACAACAAAATTGTAGTAAGGCAAAGGTTTAAGAGTTTTTCTGACTACTTCAAGAACAAGGTGATTCTGTCGAATGGGATACAAATGGAAGAGGACGAGTTGGTGGAGTACATAGTAGAGGGCATTACGGACGAAATGCTACGCTACGACTACAGGCCCATATACAGTACTACACCACCAGGGCAGAACTTCTATAAGCGTTTTCTAAAGTAAAACAGAGAAAGCAGCAAAGACAGCGAAGGTTGACAACTACTGCGTCTGGTTTCCAGGAATCAAAATTACGGTGCTTCACTTACAACGGAAACTTCGCCGCTGAGTGCAGAAAATTCAAGCTCGCTTTTAGCGCATGCTACAGATACGGATTGTTGGACCATAGAGTAGCTGAGTTCCCAGAACGGAATAAAGCAGTACAATATGCAGAAGAAAGCGAGGATTATGGTATGTAAGAATTTTTTATTTTTATATAGAGGGTGATGTACAATAAGTTATAATTTTTCCATAGGTTGCCTCATAGACACTGGTAGTCCGATAAGCTTTGTCCGGAGATCATGTATTCCTGCTCAAATATGTTTAAAATCGAATTGTACCATTTATTTTTTAATAAATTAAAGCCCACATAAAATTTATGGAAAGGTTTTGTATTATGTACAATAATTTTTTGTAACCATAGAGTTTGATTTGAATGAGGTCGATGACACGTCTATGGGCTATGAGGCAATCCTGGGGAGGAATTTTTTGGATGCCAGTAAGTTTAAGTTAGTCTTAGATATAGAACAATTGGATACCGATGAAAATATAACAAATGATAGTAGTAATTTTAAGCTAGTCTCCGAATTCGAACAGTCTGTAGAAAAATTTGTAAATAGGAAAAATTATAGTAATCAGATGATGGTAAAAATATGTTAAATATTGGGGAAAAAAAATTTGTTTGATAATTGTTACTTGAAACCCGAACGTCCTGTTGAACCAATGACAAAAACAAAAATGACACTAACTTTAGGTAATGTAAAATCTTTTCATTGTCCGAAACGGTGGTTGTCTTATGCCAAGAAGGCAGAATTAAGTACGTTGCTAGATGAGGCCAACGGGTACATTAGGACAAGTGAGTCAAAGTTTGAGTCTCCTATTGTGCTTGTTTAGAAGAAAAGGGGGAGTTAAAAATGTGCGTAGACTACCGTACTTTAAATAAGTTTACGGGAAAAGATAGTTACCCGATTCTACTTATATGTAGATGATTTGTTAGATAGATTGTCAAATAAGAAAGTTTTTACAAAATCAAATCTAAAGAACGGATTTTTTCATGTGTATTGTACATACATGAAGATTCGGAGAAATATACATCATTCGTAATTCCGTTAGGCCAGTACGAATTTTTAAGAATGCCGTTTGGACTTAAAAATTCACCGTCTACGTTTCAAAGGTATGTGAGCAAGATATTCTCCGATATGGTTAGGAAAGATGAGTGGATGATATACTTGGATGATACAATGATAGCTTCAGAGGGTAACAGTGAACATTTTCGAATTCTGAGGGATGTTTTTAAGAAGAAAATGTCTCTAATCTTAGAAAACTCAGAGCATCCGTTTTAAGAAATGCGAAATAGTATATTGTAAAGAAAGAAAAAGGACGGCACAGTTACCTTTGGTGTACCAGATTATATGGAAGATCACGTTTTGTATAAGCATCATGACGAGATTGGACATATAGGCACAGATAAAATGATCGAATTAATATCGACATGCTATTGGTTTCCAAAAATAAGAAAAAAAGTAGGGAAACATATCAAGAATTGTGTACAGTGTACAGTGGGAGTGTTTCCTCCACAAACTACCTAAAGGTAATACACCGTTTAAAATGGTTCACATAGACTACTATGGACCCGTATATCACTCTAGAGCAGCAAAGAAGCATAAATTGGTAGTAATAGATGCCTGTACAAAGTTCGTTAGGCATTATCCGACTAAGAATACAAACACAAAAGAGATGATTCGAGCGCTAACAGATTATTTTAGGACATATAGCCGACCGAGGTGATAGAAGGAGCTCTTTTATGTCAAGCGATTTCGAAAAACTTTTGCATAAAATCGTTCGTATTTTTGCTCTTTCAGAATTTTTTCCTGTTGTTCAGTAGGTTTTAAAATATCGGTTACTTGGTGTGGCAACCTGCCGACCCCTGATGTTCCATTTTCGACCGTGTGACACCTGCACTATCCACTTGATATATTGGCGAGAAGTTTGAGAGCAGTTGTTAATCAGCTACGCAAGTGTGAGCAACACCGCGGTGTACTTATATGAAATATTATTGTTTATTTATTTGGAAGAAATACATACGAGTACATAACATATATCTATACAAAGTCGTGGTCGTGATTATTAAGAGATTCCACCGGTCATTACATTGGCGACGAGATAAAAATAAATTCTAAATATATATATATATATGTATTACTAATCGAAGACTCCATTTAATTGAAGGAGAAGTAAGGAATCCATTTTATTAGAAAAGAAGGAATTACATTTAATTGGAATTGGATAAGCATGTGAAGTAATTAATAACTGATTGGTAATATGAAAGTTCATTTGCATTAAATTGCTGCAGGTAAAAAAGCTTGTATTAAATTGCAAAGAAATTACTAGACTTGAAACATTTAATAGTTAGCGAGAGTGCGATTGAATTGGAAAAATCAGGGAACAATTTGAAGATTGAACGGACAGCATTAAATTGTGTTAGTTGTGATAGAAATCCTCTCTATATAAATAGAGTAGGGGGAGAAATATTGATTGTAGAATGAGTGGGAATGGTATAACACCATATTTATATGCGACGTCATAGATAAGTCTTTAATATGATCGGAATGGGAGAAATGGCATCGAGCCTTTACCATTTATCTTCAAGCCGAAGAAATCGAAGATACCTTGAAGAAGAGAAACAAGCTTTTACACATGAGGGGGGGGGGGGGGGGCAACTGCAGGAGATCATCTATAACACTCAGGATGCTTAAGTTAAGCCACGAGAACAAGAAGGAGATACTGATATTTTTTAGATCCTAATTGACAAGTTGACCGAGTATTTCTCTCCTAAGAGGAACTCAACATTTGAAAGGCATCTTTTTCGCTCATTAAGACCGGATGAAGGGGAAAACCTCAATACCTTTCTGTTGAGATTGCAGAACTGTCAGTTTGGTTAAACTAGGGATGAAATAATTAATACCAATCTTAAAGATAAGCTAATAGATGTGTGGGCCCCTAGAGAGCATAAATAACGACTATTTGAAAAAGAATATGACTTGAAAGACGTAATTGATATATATAGAGACTTGACAACTTGGAATTTAATTTGTGAACGCACTCTTTCACTAATCATCAAGCTGTCACTGTCAATTTATTCAGTATACTCAACATTTTCGTCATGGTAAAGTACACTAACGAGCAACGTATGCAAATTATAAAAATTTTCTACAGATATTCGAAGTCGGTGACTGCAACCTTAAAAGCGTTAACTCCAATTTTAGGTCGTAGCTCTCGCCCTAGTAGACAGGTAATAACAAGTTTAGTGCACAAATTTGAGTCTACATATTCGTTGTGTATGTTGCAATTTCAGTGAGACAACGGGTTGGTCGAAGTGTCAAAAATAGCAAACGATCCAAATCAGTCAATTCCACGGCGTTCTCAAGAGTTGGGCATCGCTCAGACCACATTATGGCGTATTTTGCGTAAGGATCTTGGTTTACACCCATACAAGATCAAGCTGACTCAAGAATTGAAGCCGATGGACCATTTAAAGGAACGTACGTTCTCCGATTGTGTTCTGGAGAAGATGAGAAGATGCTTCAAGATGATGAATTTCATCGCAAAATCATCTTCAGTGACGAAGCTCATTTTTGGCTCAATTGGTTCGTCAATAAGCAAAATATGCGTTGTTGATCGGGTGAAAACCCAAATGTGCTTCAAGAATCACCACTTCATTCACAAAAAACAACTGTTTGGTGCGGTTTGCATGCCGGCGGCGTTATTGGGCCATATTTTTTCAGCGACGATAACGATCGTCACGTTACTGTGAATGGTCTGCGTTATCGCGCCATTATCACCGACTAATTTTGGCCCGAATTGGAAGATATGGACTTGGACGACATGTGGTTTTAACAGGATGGTGCCACAAGCCACACAGCACACGCTACAATCGATTTATTGAAGAGTAAGTATGGTGAGCGTGTTATCTCAAGACATGGGCCAGTCGATTGGCTGCCTCGTTCGTGCGGTTTAACGCCACTTGACTATTTTCTGTGGGGCTACGTTAAGTCATTGGTTTATGCCAACACGCCGACGATGTTGGAAGAGCTCAGAGCCAACATTGAACGCGAAATAGCGGCCGTTTCTTCCAAAATGTGTGGTCGAGTCGTTGAAAATTGGGTCCAACGAATCGAACGCTGCAAACGTGCCCGCGCTGGCCATATGAACGAAGTCGAGTTCCATTCATAAATGTTTTGATTGTACTTCATGCCAATAATAAAGTTTTTGAAATATTTCAAATGGTTTGCCTTTTATTTAAAAAAAAAGTTGTCAAGTCGTTATTAGAAAACCCTATATATATGTATATATATATATCAATAAAGTCAAGTCTAATAGTGAAAATAAGTTCATAAACACAGAATGCAGTAGATGTGGCAAGCGCGGACGTCCATACTGCTCCGCCAAAGATTAAAATGCAACAAATGTGGGTATATTGTCCATTTCGCTTGGAAATGCAAAACTTAATCAAGGGATTATAGAGCTACGAAGACAACGGTTCAAATTCCGGAGAAGGAATGGATAAATTAGAATACATCATGACTCTTTTAAAATAACTGACGGAAGTTCCTCGATAAACAATATGAGTAAACACATAGACTGCTTGATCGGAGGTTCAAAATTGACAATGATTATTGATTCGGGGTCCAAGTTTAATCTTCTTAACGCAAAGAAACGCTATTGTATGGAACGTGAGATCAAAATCAGAGAACCGATTTCGGGTTTATGCTGGAACAGATTTGCTTAAAATCAAAGTAGTTTTCGAGGCCGTAATAAGCGTCGATAGTATTTCTGACTTAGTTGCTACATTTTATGTTATGTTATAGAAAATTCTAGACAATCATTATTGGGCAAGGATAATGCCATTGAACTCAATGTTCTGAAGTTAGGGCTTCAGATAAATCAAGTCCAAGACTTCGAAGCCCTTTCAAAAATCAAAGGTACCAAAATCTCTCTGAATCTGAATCTCTGACGAATCCGTAAAACAAAATTGCGTCAGATACCATCTGCTCTTGAGGACAAAGCTCAATCTAAACTTAATGAAGCAATAGGGCAAGACATCATAGAGCCTGTGGTTGGATTAAGTCGGTGGATATCTCCAGTTGTGGTAGTGTTCAAGGGAAATTAAAGAAGCGACTAGCAAAAATCCCAACGCTGTTATATTACAATCCAAAAAATCGAATCCGCATAATTGCTGATGAAAGTCCTGTAGCTTTGGGTGCGGTACTTTTGCAGTTTGTAAAGGAAACCCCACAAGTGCTTTGCAACCTTCTTGAAATTTGATTTCTATGGAGCGTGTGAACCTCCTGTAGTGACTGTAGGACGTTTGTCGAATTTTACTTCTTGCTTCAATGTGGTTGGCAATTCTGGAGTTGTGAGTTGGATGCTTTGCGTTTTTTGGCTTTAATAGTTTGAAATTCTACTTCAAACCATGAGTGTTTTCGGATAGCTCCTCCTCTTTGTTTTCTTCCAATTCGCTTTCTGAGTCTGATTCTTCATTCTCATTTACCTCATCCATATCTATTTCCAATGTTTGGTCAACGGATGGTCCTTTGTTGTCAGCTTCTTCATACAGATCATTAATATTTCCTAGTAATCCATGGATTGACACTAGAAAATTATTTCCGTGGGTCCTCATATCTGTCTAAATTCGAGATTTTATCTCCTGGTAAGACAGGTAGACGGCGTCTTTTCTCCTTTCTTTTGTACCCATTTGGGGTATGAACCGATGATTGTCCTATATATGTTTTAATATAGAATGACAAATCACTTCACTGAACCACAATTTAATGTGGATGACGATCTTTAAAACACTTGGTTCTGTACTTCAACACTTTACATCCAAAAGAAGTTTGGATGTCATGTCATAAGTCACTTCACTGAACAACAGTTCACAATTTAAAGGACAAAAAATGTATTACTCAGTTGAAAACTGCACTGTTTGGAGATTAAACGAGAACTGTGTGTCTGTGTGTCCAATGTTTAATAATTTAATTAAATAAACAAAAAAAGGGAAACCAAAATAAATATTTTAAATAGGTTCGTTTGGTATTGCCACACTGTAGTTGACTAGAAATTTAAAATAACAGCAACAGTAAGCTTAAATTCATAAAATTATGCTAGATTGCTACGCCGTATTGGTTGTCCTACTGGTGTACATGAAGGCAAATAGGTATATACGAGCACGTACTTATTCTCCATGACACCTTAAATACTATTTAAGGATAAACAAATCAAGCTCTAAGTACTTCATTCATTCAGTTCTTCATACATTTCTATTAAAATGGAATTCTTAATGTATTTAAGAAAAAAGAAAACTAAATAGGAACTCCGTTTCCAATTAAGTTAGGATTAAAAGTACGAAATCCGCTTTGCTTGATATAGTAGTTTATCTATCGTACTACACCAACAATAAACATGTTATTTGAGAAGCGCAATAGTGGCACCCAAGGACACGCGATATATAGTAGAAGGTGAACAAGAAAATTGAAAATTGTTCCCTCTCAGGACGCGCTTTTCCAATTGGTTTGAGCACACAGGACACGAAAGTTAACTTATTTTTCCAAAGACTTTTGAACATTTCTATTACGAGTACATACATAAATGTACATACTTTGAGGCCATAGGCATACTTGCATTTAAAGAGGGTGGCAAGGTTGATTAGCATCCTACCACCTCGTATTAGTTTTATTAGCACCTCCATTATTCCACCTAGTGAGACAGTAGAATGTAGAATTTGCTGGCTTATACATATGTTACAAAAACTAATGGTAAGTTCATTTCACTTTTTTCTCTCAGTCTTGTATGGTTAGTGTGGTATGCATGACTCACACTCTGAATTAAACAGTGGATTTAATGGTGTTCTTAAAATAACCCAAACGTTATGAAATTTTAATAAAGCAAAAGAAGCAAGTGGCTAAGCACACAAAGTATAACATGTTGCAATAATCATGTTCTACCATATACATTGGAATTCCCAAATGCTGATATTCGTAAGCATACTTGATGAATTAACAGGAACACTATACAACAACTAGTTAATTATTTGCACATATGGTAAAACTGAAATATTGCGAACTTAAAAACAAATAAATAAACAAAAAAACAAAAAAAACCAGTTATATTAATCTATGTAAGTAAGTAGCGTTCTTACTCGTACATGCTCGTTTGTTTGCGAGTCCATACGTATTCATTAAAGTATTGTATGTATCTCACTTGTATCTTAACATTTTGGTCACGAGAACGATAACTTTGGCGCCAAAAATTAATAACAGTTTTTTTTGTAGAGGGGTCAAAAACAAGCATTTTTTACAATGGGAGAAGGGGTCTCCGTTTAGGAGGTATGGACAATTTTAGAAAAAAATCACTTAAAATGAAAAAAAATATATTAAAAAACAATGCCAATAATTTTTGAAAAATTCGCATGCAAGTTCAAAATTTTGATAAAAAAAAAAATGAAAAAAAAAGTTTAGACCAATTTTTTCAAAATTGTGAAATGAAGTGCTAAATTGGCTATTTGTGGTAAATGCTTATATAAATTCTGAATCGAACACAAAACCTAATGGTTTTATGTGTTCTAGTTTTTGAGAAAATTGAAAATTATCAAAACCACCTTTTTATTCGATCTTTATTTTTTTGCTACAATATTTATGTAAGCTTGATTTAATTTTTTAGATCAGAAGCCATATTTTTGTCTAAAATAACTAGACTAATATTATAATTTTGAAAATTCGTGATCCAAATACAAGGGATTATTATTATATGAAGAATAGAATGTATTAATTACTGTTAAACAAATTAAATTCGAAATCTTGTGGCTTAAGCATATGGCATAAAATTTTACTTTCGAAATAACCCGGTATGTGGGGAAATAAACCGAAGGTTAAATACAAGCTGTTAAGTCAAATCGTAGTAGCAACTGTAGTAGTCTGTAGTTTTTTTCATCAAATCTCTAACGTCTTGTGTCGCTTGTGGAACTCAGAGTGGGCCTGAGATGGGGAAACTCATTCATATTTACACAGTGCTCAAATGCATATTCTCTGTTCAAGACTCCTAGAGTTAGAGAAATCATTTTCGTCTATATGAGCAACCCAACAGAAGAAAACTGAAAAATGTTTAAACGAGCCAAATTGTGGCCACATTCTGCTTATGTGTTCCACCCAAGGCATGGATCAGGTTAAGTAGGGATCAGAGATACTTTAGGCTGCCTAGCTCACTAGCCTAGCTAGGCTCACCTAGCCTTCTTAGGTGACTGAATGTACAGCCAGTTGAGTTCGTTTTTACACATATCTCTTTCTTCAAAACTTGTCAACGCAAATTAGATCAAAACTCACTCACTCGAAAAATATTCCACATTTAATTAAGAGAAATAGTTGCTCGTTTTAATAACTGAAAAGTGTTAAGTTCAGAACTAGTAGCTGAGCTGAAGTAGAGAAAATCTTAAGGACCTACCCTAAAGTTGTTTATCTCTTTTATGTCATTCAATTCGTCGATATTGTGTTGACCTTCTTGTTGATATAATATACGAGTACTAGGTTTTGCCTTCATTCAAATTTTTGGTTCAAATTTTGTAAACGCTTGCAGTGGAATCTCTGTCCATTTCACCAACGATATTCCAATGTATTCACAATTGGCTCAAACACGGTGATACGTAATTACATGACAACGCATCATTTAGTCTTAGTCCCTTTTTGGACTTCAAATGTCTAAGTAAGATTAATTTCAATCTTTGTGGAGCAGCGAATGTTTTTCATATTTATCAGATCTTTGACAAATGGACTTCGTACGTACTATAACACTAAGAAAAATGGTAGAGTCTCCTTAACTCAAATGGCACCGAAGGCTTATTTTCTCTTAATCAAATCTTGGAAAGAAATTGGTCTACATTGTCTACCAAGTTCTATTCAAACTTTAAAAAACGAGCTCGTACTTGCCGTTTCAGCACCGAATGTAACTTTATTACTACATTTCATTACTTACCTCTATAGGTATCCGTTCAGGTTTTGTTGCATTGACGCGTTTAATTTTAAGTGCATAAAACTCCCCAATATTGTTACTGAATTCGGGATTCTTTATTTCCTTTACCGCCCGCTTCTCATGCTCATTCTCTGGCGACCTCTTTTGATTGTAGTTGAACAACATTAAACTTACTTATAGTATTTCCTTGGCATTAAGGTTTTCGATATATCTACATATTTACCTTGGCTACAACAAGAGACAATGTTCGCCCCTCGGAATGTTCGGACATCCATTATATGTTACCTTGCGACAATCGTAATATAGGGTTTTCTAATAACGACTTGACAACTTTTTTTTAAATAAAAGGCAAACCATTTGAGATATTTCAAAAACTTTATTATTGGCATGAAGTACAATCAAAACATTTATGAATGGAACTCGACTTTGTTCATATGGCCACCGCGGGCACGTTTGCAGCGTTCGATACGTTGGATCCAATTTTTAACGACTCGGCGACACATTTCGGAAGAAACGGCCGCTATTTCGCGTTCAATGTTTGCTCTGAGCTCTTCCAACGTCGCCGGCGTGTTGGCATAAACCAATGACTTAACGTAGCCCCACAGAAAATAGTCAAGCGGCGTTAAATCGCACGAACGAGGCGGCCAATCGACTGGCCCATGTCTTGAGATAACACGCTCAACATACTTACTCTTCAATAAAGTTGTGGCACCATCCTGTCGAAACCACATGTTGTCCAAGTCCATATCTTCCAATTCGGGCCAAAAATAATCGGTGATCATGGCGCGATAACGCTGACCATTCACAGTAACGTGACGATCGTTATCGTCGACGAAAAAATATGGCCCAATAACGCCGCCGGCATGCAAACCGCACCACATGTTTGTTTTCACTTGACCAATAACGCATAATTTGCTTATTGACGAACCCATTGAGAGAAAAATTAGCTTCGTCACTGAAGATGATTTTGCGATGAAATTTATCATCTCATCAGAACACAATCGGAGAACGTACGTCGCTTCAAATGGTCCATCGGCTTCAATTCTTGAGTCAGCTTGATCTTGTATGGGTGTAAACCAAGATCCTTACGCAAAATACGCCATAATGTGGTCTGAGCGATGGCCAATTCTTGAGAACGCCGTGGAATTGACTGATTTGGATCGTTTGCTACGGACGTCTGAACGGCAGCGATATTTTTGACACTTCGACCAACCCGTTGTCTCACTGACATTGCAACATACACAACGAATATGTAGACTTAAATTTGTGCACTAAACTTGTTATTGCCTGTCTACTAGGGCGAGAATTACGACCGAAAATTTGAGTTAACGCTCTTAAAGTTGCAGTCACCGACTTTGAATATCTGTAGAAAATTTTAATAATTTGCAGACGTTGCTCGTTAGTGTACTTTACCAAGATGAAAATGTTGAGTATACTGAATAAATTGACAGTGACAGCTTGATGATTAGTGAAAGAGTGCGTTCACAAATTAAATTCAAAGTTGTCAAGTCCCTATTGGAAAACCCTATATATTAAGTGGTATACGGTTCCATACCCGCTTGTAAATGTTGATATACAGAAAATGCGTATGTTTGATTTCAATGCTGTATATTAGCCTGAATTCAAAGATGATGTCGTGTAAGATATGGTATTTGTCCTAATTGCACCACCAAAGATGCTCTCCATTGTTTTAAAATCGGGTTTGGTTTCAATAACAATAAGCACTTGTTTTTCTTTTGGTATCAACCACCATAAAATACCATATGTTTCCAAATATTTGATTTCAAAGGGTTCAACGCTAAGATTTCGTAAGATCTCGTACATATGCAAATTTCTAGCAAGCATATATTAAATTAGATCTAGTTGTAAAACCTTAACGAAATGTATCGCAATACAACATTTAGCACATGGTGCAATACTTTCAGCCCGATATCTCTAATATGCCCACACGAATCTATTACACGCCCTATTCAAACATTCTAACTGTTCATTAACTTGTTTGATCATTGCATTCGTAAGCTAATCCAAAAAGTTCTGAAAGACTGAAGGTAATTCAGTTTTATAAGTATAATACGACGAAAACGCGTCTACGCGAGAACGTGTCAAAACACCTAAATGCTTCGCATAGCATTCGATTAATTAAATGAACTTGTGGTAAACGTTTTAACTCAAATTGCAAAAAAAATAGGTAAGAAGAAAAGTAGGTAAGAAGAAAATTTTAGTATTGTTGTGGTAGCTTCGTGTTAATAAAGACGCTGGATATTTTTTGCTTAGCAGTAAGACTGCTTTCTACAAATATATATAAGCTGTAATTGGTTTATTTGATTATTAATGGAAATTTCGCAAACATCTTTGTGGCCTTCTTGGCGACTAGTATACACAATATGTGCCTTCTTCGCAATGATAGTCCAACTTTGTATGAGGAACGCCACCAATTTTGCTATCTTGTGCATGATCAAGCCTGATCAAGTAAAGTTTTTAAAAAAATATAAACTATATACATACTTGAAAATCACAGAAAACAAACTATTTTAGAATCAAACTGACGGACAATCAGCACTTCAATTCAATTCAAGTTGCTCGGTTTATTTTGACCAAAAGGATGATTGGGATGAGGACATACTAGCAAGTTTGGGATTAGTTTTTGAGAAAGAAACATTGTTATCTTACTAAAGTTAACTTTTAGAAAGGAGAATTCACATGGTCGAAAAATCAAGAGTGGATTTTTCTTAGCAGTTACTATTATGGATATATAATCGTTCAGCCCATAGCTGGTCGCATGGCGGATAAATTTGGTGGAAAAGTCTTTATTTTGACTGGACTAATTGGCGAGGCGACTTTGTTTATGATGATACCAGTTATGGCTCGTATTTCTTATAAGTTCGCTGTAACTGTTAGATTATTGGAAGGATTTCTGGCGGTGAGTTTATAAATAATTATTAAAGTCTCGTTAAATAGAATAGTATGCTAAAATTTATCAAGTAATAAAAGCTCACTCTTGTATCTCGAAAGAGAATAAATTAGTAGTTTGATAAAGTTGCATCTATTCTTTAAATCTAGTCTGGTATTTTTACTATTTAATAGCTTTTACTTTATGAAATTTTGGTATTTAATAATTCGATTCCAGTGATAAGCCTCTTGAAACGTAGATTAAAACTGAAATCCAGGTCTTTCTCAATTTGTGATACACAGTACTTTTTATTTTCTTGGTAGTCAAAAGGAATCAACCCATTCCTTTATTTTATAATTTAAAAGAATACTGTTTCGTACATTTGACCAACAGCCGACGTCTAGGAAATTAAAGGCATCTGATGCTCATAGCACCTCTTTCAATTGTATATCTGAGAAGGAATATATTAAGAAATATCGCTTTTATTGACTTAGAAAAATGGCTGTAGTAGTGTAATAAAAGGAGGATGTTAACTCAAAAGTGGTAAGCGACAGCAACGTACTCTAGCTACATGGAATATGATTCTGCCATTTTAATCACAGAAACAACAATGGAGAATAGTCTAAACATATGATCCTTATACTCAGTTAATAAAATGGAAAAGTTAATATATTAAATATATTACTTCCTGAAAGCTCCTTAGGGTTGTTGAATAAGATTTAATATTAGAAAGTCCTTATTTTATTAGTTCTTCATCTAATCACATAATTCAAATATACAAAATAGCGTTGCCGCACCCAGGTTTCAAAATTAATAATAAAAATAAATTACATTTAACAAAAATAACAAAAAGAAATAATAACAGACGCTGTTAACAAGACAAATATTTCCTACAAGTTTTTGTTTACTATCCTATTTCTAAATGCAAGTACTATTTTGAAGTACTTGAATAATTTTCCGATGTTTAGCCCATTTAGAAGGGCATAATTTTACAAATTTCACATAAAAATGGAAGTTCCTATCGATTGAGCTTATAGTTCAAGTTCCAAGTTTCCCCTCGAAGTCCTATCATCATATCATATAACATACTTACTTACTTACTTAGATGGCGCTGCAGTTCGGGGTGAATCTGGGCCTCGACTAAGAAGCCTCTCCAGTTAATCCGGTATTTAGCTAACTGCATCCAGTTAAGCACTCTAAGTCGGTTGAGGTCGTCTTCTAGTTGTGCGTGCCACCTAAGTTGTCTTTATCCCTCTGAGTTGGATTCGAAGACACTGCGGCCGAAGCATTCGTGTCCATTCGCTCTGCATAGCTAAGCCGATTCGCAGTTTTCTGACTAGGTCGATGTCGCTGTATGGCTCGTATAATTCATCGTTGAATCTTCTTCGACAAAGCCGGTACCGAATATTTTTCGAAGATTTTTCCGTCCGCTTTCGATGAGGTCCATTATTCTGCGCAAAAAGTATGACTGGGATTAGTAAGGTCTTATATAGATTCTCCTCAGTTTTTCGAGACAGGGCTTAACCGATTATTGCTATTGGCAAGAGTGATTCTTACTTTTATTTCTGCTGTGGTGTTGTTGTGTCGTGATTGTGACGTTTTGTCCAATTCATCGATGTATGATGTACTTGATTTTGCCCTCATTTACCGTTAAACTCATTTTGGCAGCTTCCGTTTGAATACTAGCGAGCGCACCGGTGATAGGCAGGTGAGTTCTCTCAATTATTTCGATATCGTTGGCATATTACTAGTAGTTAGACAGACTTTTGAAAGATTATTTAAATATTTGTCACCACATTTGTTGCCTAGATTTGCAATGAAATGACAAAACATAGCTTTCCGTCTGTTGATTTTGTGAAGTTGAGTACATTCTATGTTTTAGTGCTAGCTCTAACTATTAACTGTACCAACTGTTCTCATCGCCTGCCCTTTTTGCTCATTTCATCATATATGTATGATAGCTATGAGCACCATATATGAGCTGGGAGACTGTTGGAATGAGCAGCTTCCCACAGTTTTATATTCACTCAGTTATCATTCTGATTCAAATTTTAAAAGCTCGTTGGTAATTTCGTAACTACTATTAAAAGCACCAACCCCGTCTTAAATTTACGTTCTTTGCAAGGCTTGTATTCCATACCAACTTGATAAAAAACAGAATAACCGTATGGCGCTCAAATTGTTCCGATTTGAGTTCTATTTTTTGTTAAGTTGGCACATCTGTTGTTGACATTCCCTCTAAATCTTAGCGTCATAACTTGACATTTGCAAAAATTACATAGAGTACATCTATCTTTATGGTGTTGTCGATTTTTTAGAATCGATTTAAATTTGCAACAACGAACTTGTATTAAACTTTGCGTAAAAAACAGGTTTAATGGTGCGCGAAGGTTAAAAATGTTGGAAAAGTATTTCGGCAACGATCCTCTAAAGAAAACGGTCGTTTACCAGTGGCACGAGCAGTTCAAAAATGGTCGTGAGTCTATCGAAGATGATGAACGCAGTGGCAATATTGATGAAGTAAAAGAAATGTTGGTCAGTTATATATATTATTTACATATGACTATCAACAAATTCAAGGATGAGATAAATTCTAAAAAATTAAATTAAATCTATAATTTATTAAAAAGATTCATGAATTCGAATGCATCTGTAACAGAGTGTACCAATGAGCGACAGTGAATTCCAAGGATCGCTTCTATTGATGCTTGTATTAAAATTTCAATTAAAAATGTTATACCGATAAATGATAAACGGTTTTGTCCAATCTGTGCTGAAAGTTATGTAGTCTGCTTATAATTTATGTCAGGTGTATTATTATTAAATCTGTGCAAACTCCGCTAAACTGAGTTTTCAGCTTTGAGTTCGGATTAGTCTGAAAGCAGTGGTTGTTGATTTTCATTAATGTTTCATGTAAAAAAACTTTTATTTGCCCTGCATAATCAATCCTGATCATTCTTTCAATCTTACTAGTAGATTTTGCAACCACTTTTCTGTGTCTAGTTAGATATTTTAATTATATTTTCTCCAACGTGTTGCTCGCTGCGTCCCAACCTTGAGTTTTCTTTGACTTGTTTTATAAATTTTCCAGTCACATGTGGGAGCTAATGGGTTGTGAACTTATACTTAACACTTGCTTTCAGATTGCCATGATCGCATGTATGGCTTATATGATATGATCTATGCAGAAGAATTCAATTTGTTCTAAGATCCACCCCAAAGTTAATTTAACTACATCAGATAACGTTTTTGAATTGGATCTTCCACAGTTTATTTATAAGTTCTGCTCAATTTAGTGGTGTTGCTTATTGCCCTTGTATGAAATGCAGGATAAATGTCATTTATACCAATCCTTTTGGTATAAGGCAGGAAAAGCACACCGAGAAACATTCATCTACAAGGTGTTACCAAATAAGGGAACAAAGTAGCTTACGTAGATCACATAACACTGCACATATCGAGTAAACTATCGCACCACTCGCTTACATTCTCCAATGGTTTAAAAAAGCTTAAGTCGCTTAAGGTTATTACACCATTTCTCTCGTCCGGTGGGCCGTCTGGAAAAGAGGTTTGTCATAAACTTCCTAGAAATAACGCAATAGGCTACATAGATTACACCTGCACGTTAATAATTTTTCAGGTGACGAAACTCTATATTTTGATTCATTTACTAGCCACAGAAATTGAGAGCACTAACTCAACACTTAGTTTGAAAGGTATTCACAAATGTACGAGTAAAGAGTTGAATGTCGGTGTAATGCTATAATCATCACAGTCTTTTATTTACTTTCTCATACACAGGGTGTTCCGGATAATGTATCCAACTTTAGGGGCATTTTCCTTGATATATTCTGAGAAGAAAATCCTACGAGTTTGGGGTCTCGGAAATACATCCCCTCCAAGACACAGAGGTTTTAATCAAAGCCTAACCCTGCCTTGTTTCAACTCCTATTGGAAATAACATCTTTCAAATTTATGCGAGTATTTTTAACAAACAGTGTATCATTAAACTCGAAATTATGAGTACTTTGATTGTTTCAAAGTAAATGTTGCCCCATCAAAAGTAATTTTTTTTTTTTTTGAATTGAAAATTTTAACTTTGTCATAATTTTTTTTCGGCAAAATATCTTATTAACCCCCACAAAAAGAGTGCCAGGTTATTTCGTCCCCAACATATTCAAACTGTAAAACTAAAAATGAGTCATTCTTTTGCAACAGCCCTATGAATTTAATTAGTTAACATTTACTTTGGAATTTTTTTCCGTAAAATAAGTTTATTTTTGCGCAATGAACTTTTTAAAAAAAAAAAAAAAAAAAAAAAAACTGTTTATTTTATGATCCCTAAAAGGGTTCCCCGGGAAAAAAAAAATTTAACCAGATCTCTTATAAGTTAATATTAGTTAATAAGAATGGCAGACGGCAAAGCCATGATGCAAGCACGATTTTTATAAAAAGAATTTTATATGTCAAAAAAAAATAAATCAATCAATCAATCTATCTAAAAGGAATGTAAATTTTGTTGCGTTTGTAAGCTCTAACTGAGATATATCATAATATCAATGATGGACTTTTCAACACAAAAATACACAGGCATGGTTTATGTCTATGGAAGAAGACAACTTTATTGGTTGGATTCTATGGAAGGATGAGTATTGCGACTCACTAGGGATGGAATCACTAAGTACACAAAAAATAACATACAATCGTGATCAGAAAGCAAACTCAACTCGTATTCAGTTGGAGGTTTTGCAGTATTTTATAGAAATAACTTAAATGACTGTGAAAGTAAATTATGGAAAATGAAAAGTGCTGATGTACTGAGTTTATTTTGTGAAATCTCGGGTGTACGTTACTGCTTCTGTTGTGTTTATAGACTTCATAAATATTTAGAAGGTGTCTTAGATGAATTCTCGAGTTTCTTAGACAAACAAACTTGTAAGAATATTCTGTTTGGTTCAAAAGACGTTGATAATAATTTATCACTTATGGGGTCACATGGTTTTGATTCTCTATTGAATCAACCTACACGTTTTGATTCTTGTCTAGACCATATATTTCTAAGGCTTCACAAATGGAATTTTATTAGTTATCAACCTGATATGACCTGAGCATAACAGATCATTATTTAACTTATATTTAGTTTGATCATAAAGAATGTAAGTCTAGAAACTCCTTTTATCAAACTTTTGAGAGAATTGACTTCCAACTTTGTTCTTAAGCAGATGTAGCACGTTCTGTGCTACATTTTTAACCTAAGTGTTAAAAATAGTATTTTTCCAGAAACACTGAAAACAGCTATAGTAATACCCCTTCACAAAAAAGGTGATACTCAGACCATAGATAATTATCGGCCTATATCTCTTTTATCTGTATTTTCAAAAATTCTGGAAAAAGGTATGCAATCAAGAATTATTTCGTTTTTAAGTAAGACGAATTTTTTCAACAATTGTTAATTTAGGTCTTAGAAGTGGTATTTCGAGAGAAACGGTCTTGCAGAAACTCATCGGTGAAATTTACAATAGTATAAATTCGTCCAAAAGGTGTGCAGCTCTATTTGTAGATATAACTAAGGCATTTGAAACAATGGACCACTCTTTATTACTAAATAAACTGTATAATACGGGCCTTAGAGGCCTTTTAAACTGGTTTGCTTCTTCTCTAGCAAATCGAAAGCAGAAGGTTAAAATCAAAGAGTATTTTAGCTCGTTGAAATTTATAAATACAGGTGTTCCACAAGTAACGGTTTTGGGTCCTATTTTGTTTTTAATTTATGTTAATTCTGTTTAGTCAACCTTTCAAAGAAATGATTTCTGACGACACTGCTATTTTCTACTCTCATAGCAATTGTTTAAGTGAATTACTGAGATTATGGTTCATTCATCATAAACTTGTAATTAGCATGAAAAATAAGTTTATGTTTTTTAATATTAGAAGCATGGACTATCAAGATTTTTCGTTATCTTACCATAGCCCGAATTCTACACGTTTTCCTTTAATCTGTTATTCGCAGAATGCGATTAGTTTTGATCGCAACACTAATTGTTGTAATTCCTGCTTTGATATTGAGTGATATTGGGTATTACTTTAAATCATAAACTTAATTGGAAGGATCATACTAATTATTTGAAACTGTATATGAATACAGTAGTAAAACAGTTGTACCACTTAAGTCAGTATTGTAATACAACTATCCTAAAGCTAGCTTACAACGGTTTTATTCTGTTGTTGCACCTCGTCTTTTTAACTTGCTTCCTGATAACATTAGATGCAAAAGAGTAAAAACAGGATTTTTAGTTAAAAATTGGCTTTTTTTAGTTAAATTACATGGATATTGAACAAACTTCTGAACCGTTAACTTAACCTATTTGTAACATTTGTTTAGATTTTCTGCTTTATTTCTTTTCTTCTTGAAACATATTCACAAGGTTCTTTTTCCCAATCAACATTTTGAATTTAATTTTGTATTATTTTATAAGTATATATTCGTCACTTGTCCATTAGACAACAGAACGTAATACATTATTTCATACCTAAATTGTTTTGTAATTATATAACATTGTTATTTATAGTATAACTTTGCAATAAAATAAACAAAAATAATAATATGTGTGCCATATGAATAACAATATATATTTTTCCTAAAGGGATTTGGAGTGCCATCAATATACCAGCTTTACACGGTTTGGGCACATCCCAGTGAAAGAGCGGCTTTGATGTCCTTCGCATATGGTGGATACACTGTTGGTTCCGTGTTGGTTTTTCCCATCAGTAGCTTTCTATGCCGATTTGGATGGACATATGTATTTTACGTAATTGGTCAGTAAATTTACCTCCGCATCTATCAAATAAAACATTTCCAATGTTAATAATTTTAAGGTGGAATATCAGTCTTACTCGGAGTTGCTTATTACTGGTTAATCTATAGCACACTAGATGCTCATCCATGGATAACAGAGAAAGAATTCAAATATTTAAAAGGAAGTAATTCTAATAAAATGGTCACTATTTCTAATATATCTAAGCCGACTCCAACAAAAATTCACCCTGTTTTTGTTTATATAGACACCAACGGTTCCATGGAGACAAATGTTTACTTCATGCTCGATACTTACCTTTATGGTAACACACATTTTGCACAGCTATGGACTTATTGTCTTAAATTTAGTTTTGCCAAGATTTTTTAGAGACACAATGTATTTCAATTTAAAGCAGGTAAGAAGAATGAATTTACCAATGAGGTCAGTTTCAAACTTATTTCTCTTTCTAGAATGGTTTTTACTCTTCGGCTATTTATATCGGGTCAATAATTTCAAAATTAATAGTAATATTTGCATTTGCATGGCTTCAAAAGCTATCAAAACTCAGTTTAACTAATTTTCGAAGAATTGTTTACTGTTTTGGTAGTACTTTTACTCTAAGGTTTAAGGCAAATGAAACTATTGAGGTTTTCACTTTTTCTAGGAAGCATTTGTGCCGCACTGTCATTTCTTACAATCACTGCATTAACATGCGAACAGAGAATGATTATAGTGCTTTTCATATTTTTCATTGGGGCTGCAATAGATGTATCTTTTACCGGAGCATATTGGGTGAGTGGTATCGATATGGCACCAGCATTTGCAGGTCTACTAACTGGAATATCAAATGCGGCATCTACATTAAGTGGAATTGTAGCCCCTCTTGTTATATCTTATGTTGTCACGGAGGTTTGTATTTTAGTATATTACAATTTCGTCACCAATAAAAAAAAAAAACATTCGAATTATTTGCATTTTAGGGGACTAAGGATGAGTGGAATTATCTGTTTTACTCAATAGCAGCATCATATGTTATAGGTACTATTGTATATGGAACATTTGGTAGCTCAGAAAAACAACAGTGGGGTGATTTTATTGCAAAAACTGATAAAATTGAAGGCGAACCAGTTGCAATTAAATGAATACAACACGATAACAATCAAAAACTAATGTGCCTTTGTTTTGCTTTTCAAAAGTTTAAGATTGCATAAAACACATATTATTTCACGTGTACATATGGTACATAATTCAACTAAGTTATTATTGAAAATCTGAAAAACGAATATCAGAATGCACCTCCAGCATAAAAAACCTTCCAATAAATTTATTTAACCTATAAATAAAACTAATTGTACTTGAGACACAGTGGCTAGTGAAGATTTCTTTAAGTGGGCGCGAATCAATATTGAGTACTACATTGTGCATAATTACTTTCACAGCAGTTCCACAACATGCCGAATATTACAAAACTTTATTAAGACCGGGAGAACGCTTTCATGATCCTGGTGTCAATCAATTGAAATGCTTTTTCATGATACCCTTGGGACCCAGCCGTGTGGCTAATAGCCTATCTATACCGACAGAATTATCACGAGATCAGTTATCAAAGTTGAAAGGAAGAACCAGCTAAACAAAGTCTACTACTTGTATGCCTTGCAAGCAACGAATAATATGACTTTGGCCTTAGCTTATCAATGCAGAGGTGATCGCCAGGAGATTTGGGCTCCTTAACAAACTTCCAAATTTATTAAACCATCAATCCGAAAATAGATGGTTAGTCAATCATTAAAAGAAAGACCAGTCTATAAAACTATGCCAATTTTATTGTACTTTTTTTTCTATCGGAACAGAGCACTCAAGCAAAAAACTAGTCCATTGTACTTGTTAGACAATATATACAATATAACCTTATAGGTACTAATACCTGTTATTGAATTATCGCTTATCATGTATGTGTTGCTGGATTTCAATTATATAGTAAACGTAAACTATCATAAGATACATACCTATATATATAAAGTCAAAATTAGCTGAAATAAATTTATTCCTTTGTATCAAGTCGAGAGAGCTGTTTTATTTTTTTCTAACAAAGGTTATGGAGCCAGGTCCGCGACTTGGAATAATTGTAGAAATAAAGTGAAAAAGAGTTGATATATATATATTATTTATATCTAATATACAATAATATAATATATATACATAAATAATATAATATATATTATATTATTATATATCCTAAATACCGAAAAGCTTCACAATGACCTTTGGCCGTACGTCAGTGGAAGTAGAACCTTAGAGGCTCAAACAGTGGAGAACCAATCAACCTGAAACCAAAAGAATGAAAAGGCACTCGCAACAATCTTCTTGCTTATCAAGACTTCCCAGCTGAACCACATTCGGAAATGTCGCACTTCAAAGGACGCATGATTCAAGCTAGAAGCATTACTACAGTCTTGACCACAGGGATGCATTCTTAAATGTGGTTGAAAAATTAAAAGAGATAGACGATAATCTTAAAGAGCAACTTATGTTCCTGTTTAAAATTAACGTCTAACGTGTAACAATACAGACGAGGGATGAACTGCCGAAGCTGTCCATATTAAAATCAAAATTAACTGAATCAGAAGCGGAAATGGCTCTTTTGACAAAGGCTAAAGAGAGGCAAATAAACTCTTATCGACAAACATACCAGAAGCAAAAGTCACACGATAACATCATGTCTAAAGAGAGATGCCTTAAATGTAACAAGAAGGGCCATTTCGCATCTTTTTGCAATGAAAAAGACAAAATATGGTCGAAGCCAACAACTTCTTTTGCACTGTTGAATTTGGTCAACTCTGGTAGTTAAACAGAGACACGTTGCTCGATAGTGGAGCAACATCGCATTTGAAAACATCAGTGTGCATACAAAGTCTATTGAACTTGCTGCGAATAAATTTCTACATAGATCGGGAAAGGATGACTTTTTGATTGAAACTGCTTTGAAAATAAAGACAAGGCGATTTATACAGGGTGTCCCAAAAATCAACGTAAAGACGGAAACGAGTGATAGGTCAGGTGGTTAAAATTATCACTTATACTTTTAAAATTATTGGCACTCAAAAAAAAAAATCGAGAAATCTGACACCCTGTGACGATTTTTCAAGTACTGTGACCGCAAATCTTTACTTTTTTTCGATTTTTTTTTTTTTTTTGTCACGTAACCATGAGTAACTTTTCTGTAAATTACGGTCCAAAATTGAAATATAACTATATCGGTTTTAACTATAATATTGCTTTTTTGTCCATTCATGTATCTGAAAATCATTATTCACCCAACTTGAACTGACTGTACTGACAAAAAAATGTACTATGCCATTTCGGCAAGTAACTTTAAAAGATGACGTATTTAGTCTGAATTCTAAAATGATATGACACTTGCTAGACTAATGCTTAATTGAGGACAAAAAAAAATGTTTTGTTAAAGAAAACCGATTCATAGTTAATTCTTTTTTATAAGTTAAAATAAGTACCAAGTGTGAGCGAGACAAACATCGCTTACAACGCATTATTCTGTATTCGTCTTGATTTCATGCTTACAACTTTGGCTTTCTTTATTGGACTTCATTGCATTGCGACTTTGGTTTGCTATCTGACCGCTTTTGTCGAACATTGATTTCTTCTTTACTAGTGTTGATCATTGATACTGTAGTGTGAATGCCATTATGCCGTCTCGATACACTGCTTAGGAATATGCTAACATGGATAATGCGGAGGTGTAATGCTAGTGCTGCAGCCAGACTTTATCATGAGTGCTTGTGTACGTGTACTCTCCACGTTTAGAAGAAATCAAGAACATGGTATGCTTAAAATGAATGCTAGTGCTGCAGCCAGACTTTATCATGAGTGCTTGTGTACGTGTACTCTCCACGTTTAGAAGAAATCAAGAACATGGTATGCTTAAAATGAATTTGTCGTTGCAGACAAGGGCATAGTATTTCCTGGTGCTGGAGATTGAACAAAACCAAGGGAGAAACTACTCCATATCTCACAGAAGCAAGCAATTGCATTTCTACTCGAGAATTATGACCTGAGTGACGGCAAAGGACACCGTTAGAACCTGCTTAAAAGTTTACGAAGTGTCAAAGTTGTACTGATTGTCAATTTGCAGATGTAAATCAATATCAATCAATCAATTATCAGCGAATAATTGACTCACTTCTGTTCATTGGCCTGGCAACTAGACCCGACATTCTACATTTTGTCAGCAAGTTGTCAACGTTTAATGCGAACTACAATATGGAGCATAAGTTCGCACCAAAACATACACTCAGGTACTTAAAAAATACCATTAATCTTTCTCTGATTTAAAGCAAACCTGAGGATCCTTTGCATGGATACTCCGATGCTGATTAGGCAGAGAATCATGACCGTCGATCCTTCACTGGCTATGTGTTTCAACTGCCTGGTGGAACTACAACATGGGCAATAAAGAAGCTACCAACTATCGCATTTATCCAGCATAGAAGCGGAATATATGGCGCTAACGGCTGCACCCAAAGAAGCAATCTATTTGCGAAACCTTGTTTTAAGCACATCGATATACGTTTTCAAAAAGAGATGTCTATGAAAAATCTTTAATTGTCCTGGAGTTGGTACATACCAACTGAAGACATAAAAGCTGACATTTTAACGAAAAATTTAATTAAAGTAAAACATGCGAAATTTGTAAATTTGTTGGGCATTAATTTTTCATCTTAAAATTTATTTGTAATCTTTCTACTTACATACCATATATTTCAAGTTGAATTTAATTATTTATTTTTAAAGTTTATGTTTAATGCGGGTTAGTTTGTTAGACAATAAATATAACTTTTACTTATACTAATACCTATTTTTGAATTATCGCTTGTCATGTATGTATTGCTGAATATCATAGTAAACTAAACCTAACATAAGATACATATCTGTACATATCAAAGTTAGCTGAAATAAATTTATTATTTTGTATCAACTTTCATCGTCAGGTTTGATTTACAATGTAAAATAAAATACATAAATTTGAAAGTGAACTTAAAATTTTTATTATCGGTTAAAACAACAATTCATGGCATTTGCTTCTCAAAAATGATATCATGTAAATATTTACCATGATTGCGTCTGAGTTGGTCCATGCGAAGGTCCAATTTTAGGCGACTCGTTCGAGCATAGCGACGGGTATCTCACGGATAACACGAGAAATGTTGACTTTCAAAGCGTCAGTCGTAGCTTTCTTATTCCTAAAGACCTGAGACTTTACATATCTCCAGGAAAAATAGTCCAAAGGTGAAATATCCCACGATCTAGGCAGCCAATTTACCGTCGCAAAACATAAAATTAAGTGCTCACCAAAATGATTTCTCAATAAGTCGATTGTTTCACGCCCTGTATGGCTCGTAGCGCCGTCAGGGTCTCGTAGCTCACCGAGACCATGTGCTTGAAATTCAGGAAGCACATAGTCCGTTAACATGACGCGATAATGGTTACCATTGACGGTAACATTCTGATTTGCCTCATTTTTGAAGAATGAAGAAAAAATGATTCCACCAGCCCATAAACCGCACCATACTGTTGTTTTTAATGGATGTAATGGTAGCTCCTGGTACTCTTAGGGATGCTCATCAGCCCAAATACGGCAATTATTAACGTTTCCATTGAGCCAGAAATTGGCTTCATCACTGAACAAAATTTTACAATAAAACACCGGATTTTCATTGAGTTTTTCCAGAGCCCATTCACTGAAAATATGACGCAAATTCAAGTCACCTGGCTTCAATTCTTGCACAAGTTGAATTTTATATGCTTTTAACATAGGGTGAGATCCTCACATAAAATACGCCAAGTTGGCAAATACTCCAAGCCAAGCTGCTGAGAACGACGACGAATCGATTCGTCATGCGGTCTAACCGGTTGAGTATCATCCACTTATGTAATCTGGGACTCAAATTTGCAAATGGTATTGGTAATAGTTGTTTCAGTAGGTCGATTATGTGCACCGTAAGTTCCTCGAATCGCACGAAAAACATTTCTCACAGAACGCTGATACAGCTGAACTATTTGGAGACGCTGTTTGGGTGGAAGTCTTTCTATGATGACTTGCCAAGCGATACAGAACAAAAATAATAAAACAGTTTGGTAGGAGTCATGCGTAATTTGTCGAAAAAAGCCTATTGAAAATCAAACCTCACGATGAATCACCCTATACAAGATTAATCGAGCTTCAGTTTTGTTTTTGCTTAGTGCAATCTTTTGTCAAATAAATGACCCATCAGTTAAAATTAAGAGAATATTCTTATAAACTTTTGAGGGGGAAAAGTAAGTAATGGAATAACATAAAATAGTAAAAGGCTGAATTCAGATAAATGCGTTAATAATTACAACATTGTATAAGGTTTTCTAATAACGACTTGACAACCGTTGGAACCATCCGTTGGTTTTATGCGGACTCCTACTCTTCAACAAGGTCGAGACCTCGCATCCGATTCTGAATACGATGTATCTATGAAACCATCATCTATCTACTTACGAAACCACCCATGGTTCCTGTATGAATATTATTTGTAGTTTTGTATTCAACACGGAAAGCTTCCTATATAGGGATGCAGTAGCAGATTTTGAATGTTGAAGTACACAGAATAGATGGGTACTGGAATGGTCGTCTCCTATCCGCATTCATTTGAAAACAAAGTGAAAATTTACCCTTCCAAGGTTGTCTGTACGTTTATTTGCGTAATGCAGAAACAATGCCCTTTTAAATTCTCCCCAATCGTCATCAAAGAAGTTATAAGAAATCAGGGTGAAATCGGCTCTGCCTCTGATTTTCTACCGGATGTGTATAAGGGCTTGTTTCTAAGTATGCTTAATTCATTCAAAATACTCTCAACGTTATGTATCCATTACACATGTTGTATTGAATTACCGTCGAAAGTTTGCAACTCCTTAACGCAATCGGAGAGTCGACTTATCTCTTTCAGGTTGGCTTTTGTCCTTGGTTCACACAAGCGTACATTCGCACGATTGCTTTCAAGTTCTATATGAGTTCCTAGTTCAAGCAACATCAAGGGCTTATCTATTTCCTTGAGCTGATTCAATATCACATTGACTGCTCCGGTTAACTCCGTTACTAATTTGGCCACGGCATCCATTTTTCGCTCAACATTTTTTGACTTAAGAATTAACTAAATTTAATCAATATTTCTTTTAATATTGAATAATTATTTGATTTAATCGATTGGGATGCCTAAGAGTTGGCTTAGCACAGATTAAACATAATTAACTTTAAATTAAATTTAGACAATTCTCACTTACAATTTGATTTTATATTGTAGCATGGTATACACTTATCAAGTATTGTAAAATGACGTTAGCAAGTAATATATTTCAAAAACAAAAAAAAATGCACCTTAAATTTTCCTTCTGATAGTTGCTCGCATTTTCTCCTTATGTTTTTCTTTTTTTTTCTTTTTGAATTAAGAAATAGATGCTCATTTTATTGCACACAATTTGGAAATTTTTTTCTCTCAATCTTGAAATTCGGTGGCCGACTTTAGGATTTCCCCTAAGGAACAGATATTGTCTCACCAGCTCACATCATCTCCAACCGAGATCTGCTTCCCAACGACACTCCTGGAAAATTCTAGATGACATAATAGCCCCTTTTTGCTAGTTATTATTTCCACAAAAATATTATTTTTATTATTATTATTTTTTGGCTCTACAAACTTAATCATGAGTATAAGCACATGCAAATATGCTTACTTTTAATTTTTTTTCCAAGCTTAACAGAAAAACGCTTAAAAATTTGCTTACATAACTTATAAAACTATCTTATTCTAACTTACTGGCCTTATTAAAACTAAAAAAAAACATTTTTTTTAAATTTAAGAACTTAGTAAATTAACATTTTTATTATAATATAAAACTTAAGACTGAAAACCATAAACTAACTAAAATAAATCTTAATCTACTTAGCCTACTTAAACTATCTTATTGCATTTGCACAGGTATTGTTCCGTTTTTTTTTTTAAAGAATGTTACCCACTCAGTTTTTTTTTTTTATTATTTTTTTGTTTTGTATTTTTTATGTTTTTATTTATTTATTGTTTTTCTGTTTTATAATTTTTTGTTCTTAAAAGCTACTTTAAACCTACCTAACGCTATGAAAGCCGGCCATGGCTAAAAAATTAGGCTGAACAACTCTGCTCTCTAATGGAGCTATCCTGCAATAGAGGAATTCGACGTAGATTCCCCTCCTTCAACAAGCCACCAAAATTGTTGGTGCTGCCGAGTAACATCCCTTAGGTCGCGACTCCCTACCGCCCTACTGAATCGTAGACACTCCGCACTGCCGTGTGCGACACCTCTGTCGTATTTGAGTCAGCTGTCCGCAGCTGTTCAAGTGACGTGAAAGATTAACGGCACCGCTAGTGTATCCTGGATCAGACCTTTTTTTGTCTAAGTAGAGGAACGCTTCTGGAGGAATGAAGCCGTCAAAGCGTACTCCTTCGTGATATATATAATTGGGGTAGTAAGCTCCGGTGATCAGGTTATTCGACGAGGTCATTGCTATTGCAATGTGCCTTCGAGTCAATTTAATAACAAAATTGTCCACTCTTATTAGGTTCGCCCTATTGTACAAGACCTCGTTAGGATAGAATTTTATGTACTCAAACTCTGATGTTCTGTATAGGCGAAGACAAGCCCTAAGGCCCTCTCAAACACCCGAATCTTTTCCAAAAGACTTGCTCTCACGTTAAACCGAACAGGACAACCAAATACAAGCATATGCCGAATAAGGGTCAAGTAGCAGATAACCTATACCTTCGCATCGAGTTGCCTGCTATAAAACAGTCTCTTTATAAGGGCAAAAGCACCTTTGGCTTTGGCCAGAGCAACATCTATATGTTTGTTAAAATACAAAACTAAACGAATGGTTTCCGACTTCTGAAAGTTGATCTTCAACTTCCAGTCGTCGCAATATAGTTTAATTTAATCGACGTCACGCTGCAAAAGAATGTTTATAACCTCAATCTTGTACCTGATCTGTACGCGATTAAGTCGTCTACGTATGCTATAGCATGGTGAAGTGAACCTATCAGATCACTTGTTTAAATACTGAAAAGGATCGGCGAATTGACCGCACCTTGTTGCAGACCGTTTTTAATGGGAAATGTACCAGTAGAAGTCACATCGCCTTCTCAACGATGAACTGTGTATCTGTGAGCATATTGAAAAGAATATACAGCAGTGGTTTTCTAATGCCCAGTCTATTCAGCTTGTAGAAGAGTCCCTCTAACCATACGGTATCGAAACCTTCTCCAAGTCAATCAGACAGGCACCCTGGCACTGTTTCTTGGTTTTGTTCCATTCCTGCATCTGTACCTGCTTCCGAATAGCTCCTGCTTTCTTTACCTTAAAATCCAGTTCCTCCCTTAACCCGACTATTTCTTCCAAATTTTCTCTTAGACGATCGATTATCCTACCCTTCTGTCTAACAACGAATAGTA
Organism: Volucella inanis; assembly: GCA_907269105.1. Classification (NCBI taxonomy): domain Eukaryota; kingdom Metazoa; phylum Arthropoda; class Insecta; order Diptera; family Syrphidae; genus Volucella; species Volucella inanis. The sequence continues at coordinate 216,210,716 of OU026153.1, forward strand.
GAGTAATTCATTTGGGGCCAGCCCTACGCTTCTATTCACCATATTATTCATGGTAAACTATATATCCAACATGTTCTCTAAACTCCTGTTTCCATCGTGATTCACCGCTTTCGCAATGATGGGTCCCAGGCTCCTATTTATTCGCTCTACCTGTCTATTGGCTTGCGACGACCCTGAAGCTATCTTTATATGTCTTATATAATTCTCCTCCATAAAATCTTTAAGCTCATACCCCATAAAAGCACTTCCCCTATCCGATACTATGTTCTTGAGACGACTGTATGCAACGAAATACTTCCTCAAGAGCCATATAAAAGAATGCTGTCCTTCACTTTCCGATACACCAACCCATTATGCATCTCGTAAAACGCATCTTCTCTCTCTTTTAACATTTTCCTCAACCCCCTTATCCGTTCTTCCTGCCCCTGACTAATTGATAGACTCTGCTCGAAGGTGTTACCTTCCAGCACTAAAATATTCGTACTTCTACTGAGTGCATCTACGTGCCGCATTCTCTCGCCGCAGCGATGCTCAACAGAGTAATCGTAGTTTTGCAAATCCATGACCCACCGAGCAATATGCGCGTTAATGTTTTTTTTTTTTGTTTAACGTAAGGGTCAGCGAGTTGCAGTCCGTCACTATCTTTAAAGGGATACCTTGCAAATATATACGAAAACGCTCCAAGGCATAGATAATTCCCAGTGTTTCTAACTCGAAACTGTGGTATCTAGCCTCGCATTCTGTAGTTCTTCTTGAAAAGAAAAACACTGGGTGTAGCTTTCCATCCGATTTCTTCTGCATTAGTACAGAGCCAAACCCAATTGAACTAGCATCACAGTGTAGTTCTGTCTTTCGGGTCATAGATTGACAAAACCGGAGCTTCCAGTAGCTTGTTTTTGAGCAATTCAAACACTCTAGTATATACGACTTCTTTCATTAATTTTAATTAGGCCTTACTAATAAAATCTATGCCTAAGATCACTGGGACCGACATCGTTCCATCCGGTACTACGTACATGTCCAATTTAATTTCCTCGTTTTCAAAATTTACTAAACAACTAATTAATACAATTACTTTCAATTTACATTTGTTTATTCCATAAAAATTATTTACGCGGCCACAGTATTGTTTCTTTGTATCAATTCTGCAGAGTACTTGGTACTGTTGGTTCCGCACGAAACTGATGGGGCTCCCTGTGTCAATTAGGCATTCTAAATAATTAAATTTCTTACAAATCTTTCCTCATCGTCCGACTCCAGGTGATGAATTACTGGCCGTCTCGGCTCAAATGTGGCAGGCTCCCCTTTCGCTCTTCGGCTTCCTGCATTCGGCAGTTAGGTGGCCCCTTGCGTTACAGTTGTAACATCTCGGCTGCTCCCTCTCATCAGCGCTTCTCCTCGTCGGCAATCTTATGGTCGAAAATGCCTCCAGCAGGTGGAGCTTGTCGGTAAATCTCTAAATACTTGCCTACGACCGGAGGTGAGTGTCCGGGAACCCTTCAATTATGCATTCGATCATCTCTTCAGGGGCTAGGTTGACTTCATTGGCCAAAATCACTTTGTCGTGGAAATAGTTGCGAAACATTTCCCCTCGAGACCACTTCCTGGCTTAAAACTGTCTGCGAAGCTCCAAACAACTTGTCGGACCATTAAACAGCGATCTCATGTGAGCTAAAATGTAATCAGCCGACGCCATTGGATGGTCCGCCTTGGCATGGTACCAACGGAGTGCCTTGCCTTTCAACTTGATGGTCATTAAAATTTTTAAGATATGGTCCTCCATGGATAAGTTTGGTGTAACGAAGTTGGGCTTTCAATTGCTGGTAGTCTCCCCCGTCTCCGGAGAATTCATCCATCAGTTCTTTAGCCAACGCGTAGTATTGTCCGAACTCTGGCTTAGCGCTGTCACAAGCCCCCAGATTCTCTTTCAACCGCAAACTCTCGTTTTCACTCTTTAGATCTCAACTCTCTCGTCATGATCCTCAGGTTAACTCCCGCATCTTCCTAGTCCTCTTCCTTCTCGACACTCTCTCTTTTATCGGCACTCTTTCGACACTCCTTTGAATTACGCTCATTAACAGCATTCATCGGGTAATTTGTCTACTCAATCGATTTCACGACCTCTCCTTCGCTTTCCTGTGCCGGTTCCGCTACGGTAGTGTGTGTTTGGCTGTCCTTGAACACATCGTCCATTTTAGGTTTATCAGTCGTCATAGTTAACCGTGCACTCATCCCGTTATCGACAGATCAGTCGTCTCGTAAATATATATGTAAATATATCGCTATAAATTACGCACACACTCGTGTATTCGATCGCGCGCACGCACTTTTTGCTTTACTTTTTGATTTTCTTATTGTTTGTTATTTTATTTAGTTATTTATATATTTTTGTATTGGGTTATCCTACTTCTGAAATTTGTAGTATGATTGTTCACTTTATTCGCCTTAAGATCCATTTCACTCTAAAGCTAAATTACAACTTCCCCCTTCCTACTGACAGGTTATCATGTAGTTTTACCAATTTATGTATGTATACACATGCATTTTTTCTTTTAACTTACTACATTACCCATATCGCTTAAATATGACAATTTGAATATAGTACTTTACACAATACAATGCAGCATGCTACTTTACTACGTTTATACACGAGCATCTCAAATTTAGATTTAATTTTTAATATAAAGAAATTACAACGTTAATAAAAAAACAAGCTGTTTTTCGTAACGGGAGGAAATTTACGCAATGAAAGAAGATATACACGATATTTTTGGCCGTGATAGCCCCGTTTTACCTCTCGTTTAATGTTAGTCATCCGATTTTTCATTTCTCAGATTTATAGTAGTGCAGCTATTCAACATTTAAGTTTATATAATTTAATATTTCATTTCAATTATTATAAATCACAAATTTAATACTTTTATCACTTAAATTCCATTCACAGCTCAGTGAATTGCGAATGAGGTAAGTGCGAACAAATTATTTTTAGTACATTTGAAAAATGGCAAGTGACAATTTTACTATTCCAAAAGTTAAAGCTTAATCTTTTCTTTATATCTGTTAATTAATAAAAATTAGCTCATATTCAATTAGTTTCGCGTATTTATCCACGCATTCGCTTATCTTTGCGAACTGTCAAAGTTTATTTGCATTTCGAAATATGTGGAACCCAATCTATATTCGCACGACCAAAACATTAGCGTATGAATGAAATGCCAAAATTTGCGAATATTCGCTCGTTAATATTCGCTGTTCGTTGAGTCATTCTCAGCTCCGTTTTCCCTCTACTTGATTTTTTAAGTGTTTGATTCTCGATTATCAAAAAAAAAAAAAAAACACAGGAAAATTGTAAAAGTGTTATACAATTTTTACTTTTTGAAGATTATTTCATGTTCTGCACGACTTCATTTTAAGTGGTCCAATTTTGAATCACTTGTTCGAGCATATTGGCTGGTATCTTGCTAATAACACTTGTAATTTTGTCTCATTGCTCCTAAGACCACACCGCCTAAACCACTAGAACCATCATTTGATACGCTAATTATCTTGCTCTATATCCATGGCCAAATAACTCGGCTATAATGTAAGATACAAGAATAGCCTAAGCGGTTGGGTCTGGTCTGGGAGCTGCTGCCTATCCCCCAAGAATTTCCAGTAGTAATTCATATGAAAGTGGTGGAGCGAATCCAAAGGTTCATTATAAATTCAGTAATATGTATGTGTCGAATGAAGAGCGCCACTTTTTAGGATGCTCAAAGTCTGAGACATACTTTTGTTTAGCGAAACAAAGAACATCAGGTGAGGTATGAAATGTATAAAATATTGATGTGACAACTCTGGTGCAGAAGTGTTAAAAGTCAAAAAGTTTGAGCACTATAAAAAAATCTATAACTTATACAAAAACGCAGAACCAATAAGGTCATAACATCCAAACAACATTCATACATGGAAGAGATGTTACAGTTTATATGAAAAAGGGATTTTTTTTAAACTTAGCCTGTATTTTGTTCATATAAGCACCTCTCCAACACGCATTTCCATTTTGAAGCTTTGAGTGGAAAATACCAAAATAATAATTTTAAGTAGCTTAACTATTCAAACAAACATTTTTCAGGTAATAAGAATATCTGCGATTGAATAGAAAATATTTCTTTAAGTCTTGCGTATGTTTTGAAAAGCTCATCCTGAAGTCAATAATAAGTCCGAAATATTTACTGACAGTTGGAGAATTTATAACTGGAAGAGAAGTGCAGCACATCAATTGAAATCGTTGACAATCAACTCAACATAAGGGCCAGTTGCAACCAATAAACTGAAAAATGATTTTAGATTTAGAACAAATACACTTTCGGCAAACTTTCCAGATATTGGAAAACCAGAACCGGTTATCTACTAATCGCCTCTAAACGTGTGACCTTGTCTGTGAGTACGTGAGAATTGTCACCATTAGCAATTTTCCTCCCATTTTATACAAAACCTGGTCACTTTATTCAAAAAAACGTCATCCATATTACACACACGCGTGCATATTGCCCTCATTCTAACATTTTTACTTGCAAATTGCTCTCATTCTAGCAAATTCTGGCAGCAGTGTGTCTAAGCGAAAGTTAAGGGTTTGCAAAAGTATTAGTAGAGTTTGCCATCTAGGTTATTAAATCTATGCATCAATGTTAATTCATCTATGATGCTGGTTCATCTATGGCTCTGGGTAACGGCATCAGAAAGCTCGTTTTGAGAAGGAAACGACTGGTTCCTTTAACTTTTCATACAAATCTTAGACTGGTGGGCTCATGACTGGACTGTATGGTGCCGTGTATAGACGTTTTTTTCTTCTCTTAAGTTTTCAAACAGTGAGAAACTGAACAGGCAAACAATTTTCTTTTCTGCAAATCGTTTCTTATAATGTGAAAAACAGATATATTGAAACGCTGATAGCACACGATATATCATTACATATTGCTCGACGACCTTCCTTACGAAAATCCGGTTCAAGCTGATTATGATCCTCTCATCATTGGTGTTTTCGGTCTCCCTCTGCGTCCTGCACAGAATAACGTCCTACTGCTTACTTACCACAAATCTCACTCAAAGTCCGATGAATTTCGGTAAGGATTACACCTAGCTAAGTTTCAATTTTAATGAAAGATTTTTTATTTTCGTATAATGGGCAATGTGGTAATTTATATTAAGATTTCATTAAACAGTATTGCCAACGTATGCATTATTTGTGCAATGACCTTTGTATAAACGGCCTATGAAATTGAGGAACTAGACACGTTTGTTCAAAGGTATTCCTATACCTGGATGGATATACTTCTCCAGAGCATTGACTTAAGAAATTTCCTTGCACTTATTTTACCCACAGCGCAACTGGCTTTTACCAAATGAGGAGATTGAAAGGTAGGTAGGTTTAACAGTACGATACGACACGATAAAAACCTGATTCGCAACTCAATCAGGTTGCACTGAGTTCAACGGCAAAAATATGACGCCTCGTTCATTTCGAAGAAAGAATTCCATGCATTTTTCTAATCTCTAAAAAAAAAAAAGACTAATGTCATACTTCGGTGTATAAATTGTGCTTTGAAATGTCCTATTAGAAGCCGAGGACATTTACACTACACAAACAGCTGTGATGCATCAAAAAAAAGGAAGATGCAATAATAAACATGCAATCCAAGAAGTCTTAGGTCGATAAATCTCCTTCTGAATATTGGCAATGTATTTGAAAAGATAATCAATAAAATCCTCATTGAACTGAGGACAGAAATACAGTTCCGGATTCAGATCGGAGCATGATATCTGTATATCTAATGGAACAATAGCAAGAAGTAATGCACCAGCACGGCAGCTCGATTGATTATCTCGGAGAATGCTTTTGATATCGTATTATTCAAGGCAATCTTCTTAGAGCTGAACAGACTGTGAATAACTAAACTGCAGTGGTTCCTATCCATGGAGCAGGCGGAAAAAATTCTATCAAATCAAAACGGTTGGACCGATCCTATTAAAATATCATAAAATATCATTATGATGCAAAAATTGTGGCTCTAGTTCAATAATTAAGCGTTTTGAAAAAAAAAAAACTTTATTTTTACACATTGTTCACCCGATTTTCTTCTTGTACTTATTTGAAATGCTATATTAATAATTTTGCAAAAAAATGTGTAGGATTCAATGATACGATATAAGCACCAGCGAAATAACATCCTCATTAGTTTCCAAATTAGAATACTTTTGCTGTTGTGAAGTAGGACCAGTAATGTATCTATAAATACTCCTACAGGGAGTGCTGGCAATTACATTATTTCAGCTCCGTGCATTAAATAAGAAAATTGCTGCAGATAGTTGACAAAACTACACTGAATTTTTTTTATTTATCTTAAATCTATTTTGGTAACATCTCCCTTTACATTAGAGTTCCGAAAAAATCTTCGTAATCTTCGCATGTGGCAACACTTATTGAACAGAGAGAGACTGCCGGTTAAGTAGAGAGAAATGGATGGAAAAAAAAACAAAGGAATTCGGTGTAAATCTGTGTAGCAGTGAAGAGATGTTTTACTTCAAAGCATTGGTTGACTAAAATTGCAGAAGTGGGATTAAATACCTCACCTCGAGTAAGCGTCAATGCAAATAATATTTGCCTCGACCACGCCAACTTAAAAGAGTGAACAATATAAAAAAAGTATTATTAAAATTAAACAAAACGATTGTCCCCTGTGAAAAATATGGTCCCGTTATATTTCCTGTCCCTCTCTTTATTCTCTTTATATCAAGCACCAACTACGAAAATTTGTCAGTCGCACAATTGAAAACCTGGCTGCAAAGTATGGGAAAGAAATCCAATGATGGTTGATGGCAGTTCCAGAAGATGAACACGGCAGTTTCCGCTCAAACGAGAGCAACAGAAAACAATACAACAAGGAAAATGAAAACGACAATGAGATCAACAACAACGCACAAGCAAACGAAGCAAAAGCAGTTGACGACGTCGAAAACAACAATGAAGAGCTGAACAAACGAGAGGTGAAAATACTAAGAGAAAGAACTTATAGAACGAGAGAACAAAATGCTGCGACAGATGAGTCAAATGAATTTTCTATCCGATGACAGACAACAAATGAGTGAATATCAAATGAGTGGATATCATGACAGGAGGCAAATGACAGGGTCTGAAACTGATGACCAAGACGACAAAATACCTTTAATACTATCAAGGGCTTACTACCTGAATACGATGGTGGTCCGAGATTGGATATTTGGATGAATCAGCTTACAAATTCGGACAGAGTATACAAATTGGATGACAATACACTTAATATATTAATGTTGTCAAAATAAAGCGTAAAGTACAAAAGTGATTGTGTACAAAACCCAATTTTATAGAAGAGGATCTGACCGAACTAAAGCGACAAAAGATCGAATTCTTCGGCAGAAGAGAGGACAAAATGACAACACGAAGACGGTTCGAAGCAACAACATGGAAAATAGATGAGATTTTCACCGATTATTACAACGACAAAATAATTCTATCCCATGGACTTGATTTTGAAAAAGAGGAATTAGTAGAATATATATAAGAGGGCATCTCAGATGAAAATCTCAGACTGCAGGCGCTAATCGGCTGCTACAGTAACCGTACTCAAATGTTGCGCGAGTTACAGGTTGCTGACCTTCGCATATACATACAATATATCAACACCCAATACATTTTTATAAACCTAATTTAACATGCACTTTTGTTACACACTTTTGCTAACCAAAAATTCTCAGAAATAATATCTGCAACCGTGCACTAGACACCTGTTTTTTCAATTCTAAGAAATAAATAAATAACGAAGAAGATGAATAAATAGAAAATGTAAACTTAAAATATTGTCATTCATTTGATTAGTGTGGAAATAAAAATTATTTTTTTAAATCATTTTCGCGCATTCGTGAAAGTCAAACAAAAGAAGAGCACTCCGATACAGAGCACATCTGGGCAAAAACGATTAACTGATAGCACACCAGATAAAAGATAAAAGGCGCTACAATTAAAACTCAATGGGACACATGCTAATGTTTGCCGAAAACCAAAGAGAGAAGTAGGTGCGTTTCATATTTGTGGCAAACAGGGTCATCTAGTAGCTGTTCGCCCAGACAGAAGGGTATTGCAGGTGAAGGGAATTAACGAAATCGAAGCCAACGAGGAAAAAGACGATTACGTAAGACAATATAAACTTATATTTAAAAATGAGAGTTATATTTATATTATTTATTTAGGAGGTCTAATTGATACCGGCAGTCCGATAGCAATGATAAGAGAAATGTATTTGCCACCCATTTTGAAAAAATAAAATAAATTTAAGTAAAGGTGATGGCATGTAAGGTCAGCCCCCGCCAGTAGTTGGCCACTTCGTTATAAAGTCCAGCAAAATAGTAAATGCCTAAGTTAACTTTCCTGGGGTTCTTTTTTTCTAAAAGCATAACTGTTTTTTGTCTGGCTGCAAAATTCGGTGCTGATGCAGCTGCTGGTTACCTTGTTAAAAATAACAATTTGGTTCAAGTTTTCGTAAGTGTCAGTTGTGTGACTTTTTAGTAAAAAAATTAGTGGAAGTGTTTTGGAAAAAGAGCTATAATAACAAAATTATTAAAGGTAAGTGCATTATATGATTATTTATAGGTCATTTACAGTTCATTTTTGACTTTTTTTGCAAAAAAAAAAAATTTAATTTTTTACAATTTTTTACCTTATGATAATTAAAAAAAAAAAATTTGTGTTCTAAGGTCCGCCCCTCCCCCTCCCGGCTGACTGCTGAAAAGTATTTTTTTTTTTAATTTTTTTTACCTGAGTATGCAAAACAAAGGGATTTCCCTTTGTTAGCAGGCAACATACGAAAAACTAAAAAACAATTTTACAAGTACTTGGAAGATGCATTATTAGAAGCTTTAAAAAAAATACGTGAAGAAAAATGGACCATAAGAAAGGAAAGCCGGGAATTCGGGATTCCCAGAGGCACGTTGCAGGACCGAATTCGTGGTAGAGTCATCGAGAAACCTTGAAGAATGGGACCTGAAACAATTCTTAAGGCCGCGGAGGAACATGCTCTTATAATTCGTGACAACAAACCCAAGAATCCCTTTAAAGATGATAAAGAGCTACACGGGAAGTCGTGGTACTAGGGTTTTTTAAAACGTAACCCTGAATTGTCCCTCAGAACACCAGAGAGATTATCAAAAGGATGGCTCATTGTAACAGAGGAGTCGGTCAGGAAGTGGTTCCGGGATCTGAGGGGATATTTGGAGGAAATCGATGCGGCAGACGTGTTGGACAATGCTTAGAGGATTTTTAATGACGACGAGGCTTCCTTCTGTCTAGCTCCAAAAACAGGGATTGTTTTGGCGCCTAAAGGTTGGAATAACCTATACAAGGTTTCATCTGGGAATGACAAGGAGGCAGTTACGGTCCAATTCTTTTTCAGCGCTGATGGACAAATGTTGCCACCGTTACCTGTGTCAACCTGTGCCAAACGAAACCCTTACTAGTACTTACCTAATTGACAAAACAGGTGAACTTCAAAAGCTTAGTTCAAAAGTAACTGATATCACACTACCATCCCCACCAACAATGAATCATGAAGACAATACGAATGAACAAGAACTAACTATAAAAGAGATATTGATGCAGGCAGATGAAGTTTTAAACACAACCATTGGTAAGACAATTGATAATTTGACTTTGTTGGTAGGTATTAACTAATTATCCTTTTTTTAGTTAATAATACATCTCTGCGTTCTTCATTATTAATATTAGTGAACTGCTGGCAAACGTTGCCGAGGAAAAACAAAGCTGGTATGTTATTCTTATCAATGTGATTCAATATTTAAAAAAATAACATTTAAACTTTAAAATTGTTTCAGCTCGGCAAAGTCGGTCAAACATATCCGTGAAATCAGTGTTTCCTCTCTTGCTTGGGAAAAATTTTTCACTAAGAAGGAAGAGAAAAAAGCAAGGAAAGTGAAAGATATAGAGGTACGAAAACATTCCCGTTTACAAAAACGTATGGAAGCTGAATAGAATCTTGGATTTGGTAGATTCCCAAAATAATAAAAATATTATAGCGTCCAAATGCCTTTTCAAAGCAAAGTTGTCTCCGCAAAATAAGAACTTGCGTTACAAAGCTCGACTTATTATAAAAGGCTAGTGGAAGGTGCGGATTTCAATTAAATATTCATCCCTGTAGCCAAATTTACATCTGTATTTACAATCCTGGCTATAGCTGCATCAAGAAACTTAATTTAACTCAGTGCGACGTGAAGACTGCCTTTTTGAATGGAAAATTAGATGAAGACATTTTTATGTTGCAACCAGTTGGATACGATGACACAACAGGACGAGTCTGTAGGCTTTATACGGATTAAAACAAGCTTCGTGGAATTGGAACTTAACGATCTCCAAACTTCTAAAGGATTTTAAATTTGAAACTTATGCAGTAGATCCATGTTTATGTGTACGAATCGTGTTTGTAGTACAAATCAAAATGACACGCTAGATGTGATTAATTACTTGCGGCAACATCTTGAGGTTACAACCAGTTCTGCATATTTCTACCTTGGAGTAGAAATAAAACGAAGTTTAGATCGGACAATAAAGGTTCATCAATCTGCTTATATTCAACGTCTCTTGGATCAGTTCAATATGGCAGATTCAAATAGAGGTCCTACGCCGTGTGAAGTGTTGAGCCAACAAACGCTACTTAGTCTAGCATCAACTTCGGTGGATTTATCCAAATATCCTTATTGTGAAGGTGTTGGCTCTCTCATGTACCTGGCTGTAGTAACAAGGCCAGATATTTCATACATTGTTGGAGTTTTGAGCAAATTTTTGGATAACCCGGCTCCACATCACATAAAAAAAGATCAAGAGGGTATTCCGATATCCGAAGGCTACTCAAAACACAGGTATACATTTTGTGAATTGTAATAATTTAACCCTAACATGTTCATGTCACGCTGGTGACAATTAGGCAAGGCGCTCAACTAGTGGTTATTTGTTCCTTTTGGGTCAGTCTGTCATATCTTGGGCTTCCCGATGACAGCGATGTACAGCCCTGTCATCGACCGAAGCTGAATACGTTGCGGCATCTGAAACAATTAAAGAGATGTTGTGGCTAAACGTTTTGATGCAAAATCTTCTTCCTGAAATAGCTGAACGACCTTTTCTACATCTGGATAACCAACGTGCTCTGAAGCTTATCAAGAATCCCGAGTTCCATTGTAGAACTAAACATATTGATGTTCGAGTGCATTTTATTAAAGAAAAATATCGACAATCTTTTTGAATTAAATTTTGTACCAAGTAATGATCAACCAGCAGATATGTTTCCAAAGCTATTAACTGAAGACAAATTTGATAGATTTAAAGTTATGATTAATGTTAAAGTTGGAATTTCAATTTAATAATGAGCGGGAGTATTGAGTTAGCATTATTAAATAACTATTGAATTGTATTTCCCACTTTAGTATATCATTATTCCATTACTATTGTGTCTCTTTTTATTACTGAATGCACTCTGCTCATTGAACTGTAATTTGCTTTTGTAACTGAACTTACATTTTCTCAATCTACTCCCTCTTCTATTTTCTGCACTCTCACTTTGAGTCTTTTTATTAATACCTCTTCATCTTACGTTCTACACTCACCAAGTACTTCAGTGCCATAGGCAAACTGCATAACATGATGAAAGCGTCAGCTTTCCACAGCAAACTCACCCCGAATCTTCAATTAATCCTCATCGGCGTTCAGTCAAGGATACATCTAGCACGAGCGTCGTTTTTAGATTAGATTTAGATTTAGATTTAGATTACTTTAAAGCTATCTGTTAGGAAATAGTGGTCTACTAGATTATGCAGTAAAACATCAGCGAAATTTGTGTAGGTCAGGAGCCACGAAGGTGTGCTTTTGGGCGTCGTTGTCTGCGTTACCATATCTCCATAGTTCCGTCGTCATGCCCAAGTGACAGTGATCGACACCGATCAGAAGTAGAACTGCGTCGGAATACAAAAGCATCGGAAACCGATTTAGGTGACTTAACATTTTTGAGACCTCTGGTTGTTTTCCAAGTTCGTGTAGTTAAAGGCAACATTTACTTGCACGAACGTATAGTATTGTAAAACGACGGCCAGTCATGCGAATTCCCCAAAAACATAGATCTTGGACGTTACATGTATACATTGGTCAATGACAACTGACTCGGAACATTGCCGTAACATGTACACGAATATGGTGACGGCGCGTACGTATGTGACTGCTGCATATGCAAATATGACAGCGATACATATGTGCTCGTAATGTTTTTCTTAAAACATCTGTATCTCAGGGGAATTCATTTTCCGAATAATCCTCCTACCCATACATTATACCAAACACACTGTATATTTCAGTAGTTTTCTTTGGGTAATTTAAAGATTGTAGTATAATTGAGTATTAGTAGCAGTATAGTAATGGAATAATTAAGAACAATTGATGAGACTACCGTATGATGCACTTGCAATATTTTCGGCAACTCTCACAATGTACTACGGGAAATTTATTGTAAAACATACTTCGTAATTACCTGAATGTAACCTGGCCATAATGTCCTCCAAAGTCAAGTCAACTTCCAATTGGAATTGGCTTGTATCTTTTCTCCTTTTTCGTTCCGAGAAAAATAAAGACCACAAGATATAACGTCATTCGCTATCCCAGTCATGCACCCGTCCAATTTAAACATATTGGAAACTCTTTTATAAATAAATAACTTTCCATTTTCGAATACTAGACTCAAATACATTTCGTATTCTCATCTTGTGTGGTGTTCGTTGTTCTTTGTTTTTATTTTATTTAGTGTGACCAAAAACTTGAAAGAAATAAAATTAACGAAAAAAGTCTTTCGTTGGCGGGTTTTTCATTTTAATTATTTTCTTCCGACGAAAAAACGCACTCTTAAAGTTGGTAATTTGTACACAAAACAAGACAAGCGAAAGACGTAGCTGATTAATTTTATTTTCTGAGCAGTCCAAGTAATTCAGAAAGGTGAGACATTGCTCAATCAAATTAACACCATTTTGTTCAGGTTTTTTTTCTGTTGGCCCTCTTAATAATTTGCGATGCGCAAATTAATTATATATATTTGTTGTCATCAATTCCGAGGTGTTTTCCTGCGTGTGGTAGGTAATTGTTTCTAATCAGAAAATTTTCAAGTGACCTAGAGCGTTTTTCTTCCTGAATAAAAAAAAAATCGCATAAATAATTGTTTCCGTTGAAACTGTTAATTTGGAAAACCCAGCACAAAATAGGATTTCAGTAGAGAGTCGAAAATGATTCTAAATAAGTATTTATTTCTCCAATTAATAGCAAAAAAACGCATCGGGTCTTTAATGAAGAGCTTATACATATATTTGTTTGCGAGCTATTGTTGCATTGTTTTAAAAATAGATCTAGAAACCTTGATAGTTCAAAGCGGGCATATATATATGCACATGTATATGTAGGTACACATTACCACACACCAAATACATAGAGGATTCAGTTAAACAGCTCTGATGATGCGATGGAACAGTTAACAGACTTTTATATGAAAAGTCTACGTACTATACAAATGTGAATGTACAGCAACGTAAAGCCTACCCTTCAGGGTATCGTTTTCAATTTTTGACCTCTACATCTAGATAAATAAAGTCTCAAGGTATTTGAATTTGTTTAATCACAAATAGAGAAAAAAAGCAGAGTCAATGCACGTCGGAAATATATACTTATTATAATACCTATAGACGTTCATGGTCAAGAGAGTTTATTTCTGTTTGAAATTTACTTAACGTTTATCCCGTTACAAAGGAAGTTATACGTATAAGTGTTAAATTAACTGTAATCCATTTATTTCTCTTGTGGTAAGTACCTACATACATATATTATATTTTATGAATTATATGAGTATGGATACTAAGCCTGGGATGTTGGCACAATAAATGCTAAAGTTAATGAACCTATTATTGCTCCACCGTTGGCCTTGCCCATTTCATTTGGTTTTACACAATGACAAGGAAATTCTATGGACGGAAATTCAATATTTTTATCGAGAAGATATAAAACTAGATACTCGTTTGAACTCTGCGAACCAAACATAAAACGAAGTTAGCTTATTGAATTGTTTTGTATTTGTTTGTCTTGAATCTAAGGATTAATAAGTTGCGATGTTGGTAAATATGGGCTTATGCAACTGGTTAGTTCAACATGCGAATAGCTTTTCTATATTCTATTCATAACTCTGTCGATGAGTTAGTTTGTTAGTGAGAAATTATTTACCATTTCTTAGATTATGACAAAAGCAAACGGAGTAAGCTTCATGGTTAAAAGGGATATTTATTTATTTTTTTGGGAATCAGCTCGTTATTACGTGTAAATTAAGATACATACATACATGTATAAAACAACTGAGCAGGCTAAGAGTGAACGATAGAGGATGTGTGACATATTTTAAAACAAAAACAAAAATCTGTCTTGGCACACAATACTACTTGACGTTTATATTTATATGGATTAGTACATTTCGACATTTCGATTTCGAGCGAAATTTTGATTCTGAAAAAGTGAGAAGAAACAGTTTTATGTCACTTTTTGCTCCGGCCGCACTTTTTTGTGTTTATTTTCTCATGTTTAAAATAAGTAAATTTTTGAATTACTTGATATAAACAATGATTAAATACCATAAAGTGTTACAAATGATCATATCATCTCTAGTCGATAGTTCTCAACATACGATCCAACTAGTTCAAATTATCAAACTAAAAAAATGAGGTATTCTTTTACTATATGCGTATAAAATTAACTAGTTAACAGTTGCTGTGGATTTTTTTTACCGTAAAATAAGTTCATTATTGCGTAATGTAAATTAAATAAAATCAATAATAACAATATACATTTTTAAGAAAAGGTCATTTTATAACCCCTAAAAGTTGAACAAGGGAGCACCTCGGGTAGGTAACGCCTAATTTAAACTTCTTAAATTATTAAAAAAAAAAAACATTCACAAAGTAGATACAAGAGAAAAAAAAAAATCGGCCGAGAATTATCTGAGTTATTTAAGGAATAGTAACAATTTTAGAACCGTCAATGCACTGCTAACTTCGATTTCGTTAATACAGAGAGTTCTAGATTTGACCAGTCAAGCTTTTAATTATTATTGAAATATCGCAAACCAAAATAATACAAGTTCTCTTTATCCGGAAGTTCTTGGCGTGACCTATCGGTCGCATCCATTTCGACTTGTTAATTTAATGTTTTAATATTTTTAATGTTTTTTTTTTTTTTTTTTTTTTTTTTTTTTTTTTTTTGTTCGTTTTTAGAAGTTGAGTATTATCTTTAAAATTACTGACTTGAGATGAAATGACCTTACTTTTTTTGTTACAAAATACTTAGTACACAAATTATATTAAGGGCAACATTTAGTTCGAAAATAGTCTGTTAACATACACTCATAAATTTGAAAGATGTTATTTTCAATAGGAGTCATAACAAGGCAGCGTAAAACTTGTGTATGTCGTGGGGGTGCATTCCTAACCCTTCTTTTTTTTTCTCCAAAATATGTCAGGGAATATGCTAGTGAATGGATGTATCCCCAAAAAGTGTTCATTAAAAATTTTTTCGCTTTATTCTTTACAAGTTACAGTGGTGTTCACAGAAATACCACACTCCATCCATTTCATATTAAAGTCGTCCGTTCTTACTCAAACCAGATTTAATATTTATTTTTTCATGTTTCACATGTATTTGTCTTTATCAACTTATCAGAACATAAAGTTATATTTATAAGTACAATAAAAAATAAAAAATAATCGAATAATTGATAATAATGTATAAATTAACTGATCACAACTTGCTTTAATACGTAGACACTAATTTAAAAGTACAATTTAACCATTCTAAAAGCTAGTATTTGATTGGATAATCTATTTCTCTTCAAAACTCATTTGCATCTGAATGACATACACTCAACAAGTTTATAATATCGTTCAGTGGGAGAGCTGAACCAGGCCCGTCGCGTGCTTTCCCTTAAAAGACCAAGGCTTGATGGTTTTTCGTCCTGAATCTTTTTCGCTATATCGTTCCATAGGTTTTCTATAGTGTTAAAAACAGGATTTTTTGGCGGCCATTCTAAAATTTAATTTCTTGGTCTGCCAGCCACTGACTTACAGACCGTGCGGTGACATTCATCCCCAAATGATTTTGATCGTGTACAGTGGGTTGAACTCTTATCTTAGGGGATGTATATACGTTTTTCCGTCAGATCCGAACTTATTAAACTTTGATTCATCCCTCCACAAAACCTTTTTTCGGAAAGAAACATGAGCTCTTTTAAATCTTAATGTTTTCAACTTATTTTTCTCCGATACAGCTAGTTTCTTCCTTGCGATGCGTCCATGTAGGATAGACTAAAAAGGATAGCGTCGTACGGTTACTGATGATACTTC
This sequence comes from Volucella inanis, assembly GCA_907269105.1. Lineage (NCBI taxonomy): Eukaryota > Metazoa > Arthropoda > Insecta > Diptera > Syrphidae > Volucella > Volucella inanis. The sequence continues at coordinate 216,227,207 of OU026153.1, forward strand.
AATAACGATCCTTTCGCTTCTGAATTTTATTGGATTCTGCTTCTTCCACTGTCATATGCTTTATAGCGTTTTTAACCAGCTTCCTGGAGCAGTGGAGCAGACTAGTGATGTTAGATATTCTCTTACCTTTACGTTTCATGCCTAACATGACTTCTCGCTTTTCTGAGTGTTTTACACGACCTATTATTTTTTTGTTTAAATTTAATATCAAGGTCTTTCAAATATCTTAAAAATTATATTACTTCGAATTTTACTCCAGCAAAATACTCTAAAAATCACTTTAAATAAACTTGTGCTTTTCTCTGAACGACTTTTCCGCACGTTTGACGACTAAAAATCGACGCGTATTATGACTAATATATATATATATATATATATATATATATATATATATATATATATATATGATAGAATCTGTAGTAAATATAGTACATTTTACATAAGATCTTCGACTGTTACACAAAATGTTTAACTAATTAAAATTCTTCTTGGAATTTAATATGGGTTGTTCCTTTTCCCCACGTTTAGTAATTTAATGCAGTTAAGTTTGCATTAAAAAATGTTCTATGAGACATGAATTCCATTTAAGAATCGAATGTTTGATTTGAATAGGTTTTATTCTGAATGTATTTGGAACGATGACCTTTCCACGTTCAGATTTTCTATGATAATATCAGTATGTTATGTTGATACGAGCATATTCTAAATAGTTTTTCCCATCTGTTATTATTCAATTAGTCAATTAAGCGTTTCGATGTTATTGGTTTAATATCAATTGTCTTTTTTCAGAATCCTTAAAGATGATGATGAAAAGTCCTAGTTACGACTGGTCTGAGCAATTTGATGCCGTTGGAGAGGACTACGACTCTTTGTCAGATTTAGAAGAGGAGACTGATTTCTCTGAATACATGTGGATGGAAAACGAAGAAGAATTCGACAAAGATGTAAGATCATACAAAAAAATGCTTTTTTAATTTTTTTGTAAAGTTTAAAAAAAAAAAAAAAAATGTATTATTTTAGGAATTACAACGGCTTGAGGAAGAAGAAATCATGCAAGAATGCTTAGAAGCAATGTTCGTTGATGAACTCGAGGCAGAAATAAATGAATGGCAGAAAGAAAAGTGAGTATTCAAAAACTGTTTTAATTTTATTATTTTATACGATGTATGTAAACATATTCTGTTTAAATATATTCCAATGATTTTTTTAATAGAGCTGAGCAGTTAGAAGCAGCACTGTCTTCTCTTGCCGTCTCCGACCGCAATGTAGAAAACTCATCACTTAACCCTTTGGCCGATGAATTTATTCCAAGCCAAAACTATATCATAGATTTGGTTATATCATAAAGCCACGGAATAATCGAAACATTGGTCTCTAAAGCAGCCTGCCCTACACAACATTTAGTTGATTCCCGAATCGAATTAATAATAAAAAAAATAAATAAATAAATAAATAAAAAAAAAAAGAATTATTTATACAAAAGAAAAAAAAGTTCAAAACTGAACTGTTCAATCTATATAAAGCAAACTTTTCACTGCAGTCAGAATGAAGGTTACAAAGAGAGAAGATAGAGAGACGAGGTATAAATGTGGATGCAATATTTTTTGAGTACAATTGACTACTGTACTTTAATATATATAAAAGAAAAAAAAAAGCGTTGTTTTTTAAAGTCACGAGAGAAGTAAAATAAGTGTAACACTTATTAACTTCCGTTACGTTTTCGTGACACAAATATTAAACGCGTGCATTAATGTACAATTCCATTGGTTTTGATATATCTAACCCACTCGATCAATATTTAGTTTACATTTAACAATACTCGGTTTCTATGTATGTGTTAAAATATCACTCATAAACAATCATTTGTTTACTAAATCAAAATTCCTTGTTCTAGAAGTTAACCAACTATATTTGCATAACAATTTTTCTTTTTTTATGAATGAAAAGAAAAAAAATTAAAAAAAAAAAATAAAAAATAAAACAAAGCTTTTTTCTTAATCAAAGGAAAAGGTATAATAAAAAATTTTAAACAAAACCAAAACGAACAAAAAAACTTAAACGAAAAACGACAAAAATGCTGTTTAACATGATAAAAATTAGTATAATAAAATTAATATTTTGACATGAAAAAAATAAAAAGAAGTTAGTTGAAGCATTTAAGCATAGTCAGAGCCGCGATCCATTTCTTTTTTTTATTATTTTTTTTCGTTTTTTGTTTCAATATAAGCTTCATAAAGATTTTTTTGTAGACTTTTTAATTTATTTGTAAACTTGCATGTGATATTTTTAAAACTGTAATTTATACTTTACAATGTTGAAAGAAGGAGTACAGGATTTCCAATAAGTAGCGTATTTTAATTTGAAAAACGAATGAAAGAGGTTTTAAATATTCGTTGAACATTTGAAGATTGATTGCGAACAACAATTGTGATTAAATTAAATTGAACTTTATTTTATTTTTATAATCTGAATCAGTACTCAAATTTAAAAACGAAAAAAAAAACTAAACAATTTTGTTAATTTCTATTCCTGTGAACAGCAACAAAAAAATATGTGTGATAAAAATATATTTAAAAAAATACAAAAAAAGTATTATAGGTTTAAAAAACAATATAACTGTGTCTTATTTTAGATTATTGAACCTAAAAATAGAATAGTTTTAATATTAATCTCTATGATTAATAATATAAAACAGACATAATAGGAAAAATCGTCGTTTGCCATATTTGTATCTCCATTTTACAATAATTAATGCCTTTAATTATACCATATAGCTGCATTATCTTTCCTACACAAAAAGGTACGTTTTGGGTCTTATTGCGGGAGTCTATTCACAATAGAATTAAAGTCTGTTATCGGTGTTTCGAGTCCCTGCTGGCGTTGCTATTTTTATATTTAATAGAAATAAAAAAAAAAAAAACAGATAATAACGAAAATAAGTAAATATATTTTGGATTACATTCAAACCAAAATGTTTTATATGGAAATTGTTTATTTCGAGAAAAATAATTGAACATTTTATGAATAAGCGGCAAATCGAAAAATTGGTCTGCTTGATGGAAAAAAAATCAGAATATGGCAAATAGCAGGAGGCAGATGAGCGATGTAATAAATACATTATAGAACTTAATTGAATGGTCTAAGACTTGGCTAAATATTATCTTCCTTTTGCCTTGATAAAACTTTTTTTAACGCAAAACAAATGACGATCGTACTAAGATATACATGCGGAGTGAATGCGTTTGTACTAAGTTAAAAATGCTGTAATATGCTGCACAGCGACAAGAAAGTGGCTGCTCGTGTTATCCAACAATCGGAAACCAGTTCTTTCTGATATCCACAGAGGTCCCAGACCTCTGATTTTTGACTTCTGCAAGTTAATATTCAACTTTCAGTCATCGCAAAATCAATATTCACAGATATCCAAAATCTTTTATAGGATCCAAAAACTTTTTTAGGATGCGACGAATTCCCTGCACACTGAAGCCATAATGACGACTGACTTCACGACGAAGTTCACGTTGCGTATTTACATTATAAGCCAGGTTCCACATTTCATTTTTACTCGATATAAAATTAAAATCGATCGAAAATGAAATTTGGTGATCTATATTTCACTATCATCGATTTCGATTTCAATTTTTTCGAAATTGAACCAAAGTGAAATTATTGTGTTCCGGAACTCGATTTTGTCGATTTGAAAGTGATTTCAAATCGAGTTTGTCATTCGTTGTAAAATAGTGGAAGATAGCAAACGTTTTTGAGCATGTAAGTAAGAAATTGCATTTTTAACAAGCTTATTTGGCTAAAAATATATTTTGAACAGGGGTAAACATAAAAATAATGCGCATCAGGCAATATTTGTCAAATTTATGGAGCAGCACAATGATTTGGCAAGAGGATTTGTCAAAGGGGACCGAGTTGTCACCGAAGTTTTGTGGGAAGACTTAAAAACTGATCTCAACAGTCATGGGCCACCGCAAAAGTGGATGGAAAAAGGTAAATAACTAGCAAAATTAAAAAGAAAAATTAAGAAGAAGACTTGTGTGTTATTTTGTACTAAGGTTTGGACGGACTGGAAGTCTTCTATAAGAAAGAAACTATCGCACAACAAGGCCGAAGATGTATCAACTGGAGGGGGCCATTTAACAAGATTATGATATCATCCACGGAAGATGCAATTGCAAAAATTAGCGGAATTTACACAGTGGTTTAAGGAATTCCTAATACGATGGATTTCGGCTTGATGGATGAAATGCAATCGGATACCGAATATGACAACCATAATTTCCAAGAAAAACAAAAAGCCGTACCTGAACCTACAATAACAGCTGGCAGAAAAAGAAAAAGACAAGCCGTAAGCAATAATCTAAATGATCATATTGCAAAGCAAACCAAAACAATGGGTAAAATTGGGTTTGTTTGGGTACAAAAAATAGAACTTATTACTTTCAATACAATCTCTTTGTTTGGGTACAAATAATAGAACTTATTACTTTCAATACAATCTCTTTGTTTGGGTACAAATAATAGAACTTATTACTTTCAATACAATCTCTTTGTTCAATCCAATTAGAATTCAAAATTTAATTGTTTATCTTCAGCCTTTTTTCTTTTATTATCTTTTAATTAAACCACTTAAGACTGTCTTAATTCACACTTTAAATTCAACTGATGATCTTATTTGCATACTCCGATATTTATACGTTAACGACATATTTCGAGAAGAATCTGCCCCATCCAGCATTACATACATTTTCCAATTTGCTAGAAAGTTCGATTCTACGCTCCACTCAATAATGGTTTATGCTTTTGTAATAGAAATCTTCTTCTATGGAAACATAGATGATGCTACTTACATTCAAACGGATATCACAAAAATGTAATATTTTCTGGATTTCAAATATAGATGACGCTGTTATATTCAAACGGATATCACAATAATGTGATTTCTGTATTGAAATAGCGGAATACTCAACCCTTGGTGAATGGAGAATGAAATCGAATTTTGTAGGAAAATGGAAATTTGTATTGAACTCTTGAGGGATGTCAAGAGTGTTTAAATATCAGCACCCCCCAAGTCAGTTCTAAAGTTGAATTGGAAAGGTGAGTTACGGTTTAAGTAAAAGATAAGGAAGGGAAAAAGCATTGGGTAGTGATTGTATTGAGAAGAATAAGGGCTAATAGTAGAGTTCTCGGGCTTCCATCACGCACCCGTAACGCTTTTTTTTTTTTTTGTTTGTAAGCCAAATGGTCTGTTATATTGTGCGAGCTTCAGGGGAGTTTGAATCGGTACATATAAAAGATGTTATTAAGTTAGGTGTTAAGGGATAACCTGCGACACCCAGCACCAAGTTTAAAATTATTTCCATATTTTCCCCCATCATTTCCTTCAACGGCAGCATGTTCTATACCATGGAATCATGGGATAATCACGGGTATTTTGGATCAATGTACTTTTTTGAGGTTACTTATCTAAAAACTAAGTTGAAATCAACTAATGTAGTTCATGAATTACATGTAATACAAACAATCATGGCAGTATCAAAGGAATCCTTTTCTATTATAATAAAGGAGTTGAAGGTGTCTACCAGGTCGCCATATATGAGTTCCAATCGATAACGCAGAAAGTCTAGTCTTCTCGTTAAAGAAAAATTTGGTGCCCTTATTGCATATAGTTACTTGATCCTCTTATGACAAATATATTCTGCAACCACATCGATGAGCTTGCAAAAGACAATAGATACTGTTGACTGCGCAAGAGAAAGTTTGTAGTCTTTCCCAACACAATTTTGGTAACTTTTCGGAACACAGAATCTCAATAGACAATTCTACGAATCGAAGAAGTCGCTTGTAACATACCTTCTTTATGTACACATTTTTAACTTAGTTTAACAGATACTTGTTTTTTTAATCTAAAATTCTTTTGAAACCTAACAAAATAAACGATTATTCTCTTTACTTTATTATATTATCATACATCCTCTAATTCCTCCTTAAATACATCAAAACTATTCCAGGATCCCAAAATTGTACGAATTTGTAAGAAAACCTTTTCTTGCGAGAAAAATATTTTAAAATAGAACGCTTTTGAGAGACTAATTATTGCCCCACTTTGCCTATTGTTACCATTTATTGTTACCAGTTTTTTCTTTGGGCAGAATTTGTAAAAACCATCAAACTTCAAAAGAACTGTCAAACTCGTCTTAAATTTGTGTGAATTGAAAAAATTTTATGGATTTTAATTCAAAAGAGAACTTGAACATGGACAAGGCTGAGAAATAGAGCTTCAGATTGAGGTGAATTGTAAATCAATTCAGTAGTGATATGGTATACCAATAAAATAAAATAAAATTTCCTCCTACTTTGAAATATGTACTATACATAGGTCTGTTTCCGTACAGTTCTACGTATTACGAAAAACGGTCCAAAATACATTCGAATACTCATATTTTTTTTAGTTTTTCAAAAAAAAAAAAAAAAAGCAATTTATTTCCCTTTTTTGTCGATTTTTGTTCGGGCAAATTTGTGAAAACTATCAAATTGTTTTTTTTGCATAAACTGATTTGAATAGAATATTATTTAATAATTAAAGTTTTAAATTTAAAATTGGTTTTAAAAAGCGGCAAATAATATTGAAAATAAATGAAAGTGTTTCCCAAACGCCTTTAGCCATCTACAAATTCGATATACAAAGGTGGAGATGCAGAAATTATCGGAAGAACTCTATCAAACGTGTCCAGGCTTAAACATCTTCGTCCTAAGGTTTAAGATTTAAAAAAAAAATGATAGATTCATTAAAACTAGTTTTTTTTTTGGAAAAAAAGGAAAAAATATCAAAATAAAGATAGTTGACTTGACACCTGTTTGTACAAAACTGTCTCAAATTTGTTCGCTTACTTCTTAACAAATTTTCTCTCTGAGAGATAATCTGATCCTCACTCTTAACATATTAGTCCAAAAAATTCAGGGAGAATTCATCCGTACTCCCCAAACTTAAGCAAATAATTTTCTTTTACAATTTTTAAATACCAACAAAAACAAAGTATATTTGACAATTTAGTTGAAAACTCGATCAGAGAGCTTCTTTTCAATTTCAGAAACTCGATTATGCGAGAATTTCAAGAAATCTACTGCATTACCTACTCGATAAAATTATTAAACTTTAAAGAATCAAAAAAAAAATTAATCGACCCCCTTTAATTGTTCAAAATACGAAGTTTCCAAAAAAAGTTTATTTTTTCTTGAGATAAGTTGGAGATGTGTTGGATTCTGCTGGAACCATGTTCTTTGGTTAAAACCAGGAAAGTTTTGCTCTGAGATGACTGTAATCGTGCGTCCCTTTTTATCTTCAAAAAATTACGAGTCGGCTATTCCTTGCGCTGCTATTGCAGCCCAAACAATAACCTTAGTTTAATGTAGGACTATCTGATGCTTGCGTTTGAGATTTGTTGTACCTTAATAACGGCAATTCTGGTTATTAACCAGTTCGTTAAGGTTAAAATGTGTCTCATGCGAAACAAAATGTTGTTAAATGTTGATACGTAGACGTTCAGTTTATTGGTTTTTTTTTCCTTTTTTATTACTTTGAACAGCTCTTTATGTACAAGTATAATGCTATTCAAAATAGTTGGCCAACGGTCGCATGCGCAGAGAAGTACCTACACGTAAGAGAATTAAAGTGCGAGGTGTGCACTTCTTCAATTTTTTATTTTTATTTTATTTTATTATTATTATTATTTTTTTTTTTTTCTTGTTCCAGCTATCATTTTCGTATATAAGTTGTTCTAAAGTTCCCCGTCAACTGGCCAGGTAGGCCAACTGTTTTTAATACCCACAATTATGATAAAAGGCTCGACACTGAGAAGAATTCTCAACGTTGCCCATTTGTTTTATAAGAATATGTTGAAATGAGAATATGTTGAGATCCTAAGTTAAAGACTCAATAACCAAAAAATGAAGAACCAGCACTTGGTTAAGTACTTATCTCCCCTGTGTTCGAAATCCAAGTGGTAGATAAAACGGTCTTGAACACCATTGTGGACTGGCTTAGACAATTCTGAACAATTTCTTAACATATATGAGTATTAATTCTGAACAAATTATTTATGGTCTGATTATAATAATAACAATTAGATAAGACATTTCTTCTCTCTTTTTTTTAACAAAGAAATATTTCTAAACATTCCGCCTCCTCTGAAACATTGTTACAATTTATAGGAAGCGGCGCTAATTTATGAATTGGTCGAACAAGGCTCTCATTAGCTGTAAGTAAGGTAACGACTCTGTCCGCATTTTCGGGGATGGATGTTAATAACTCGTCCCATATTTCCAAATGGCATATTTGTTTTCTTGATTACCACCAAACCGTTTACTTAAAGATTGCCTTGTGGCTGCAATCATCGATGACGTTGTTGTATCAAAGTTAAGTATTCCATACTCCAACGACTCCAGTATCCTTGTACAAAGAAGACAGCCGATTTTAGATGATTTCAAGCGGTGGTTTCAGCGCAGCTGAGAAGGATTCACCTATAATGAAATGTGTTAAGATTAGTGTGTCTAAATCATTATCAGAAGTTTGACACAGAGGACGGCAATTTAAAAGGGCTTCGATTTGGGTAAGGAGAGTGTAAAGTTGTTCAGATCTTAAAACGTCAGAACCAATGACACGTTTGAAGTATTGCTTAACTGACTTCACCCCCGCCTCCCATAAGCCACCGAAATGTCGTGCTGAAGTAGGAATGAAGTGCCAGGTAATGACATCGGGTGCAAGGGATTCCGCAGCATTATCCAAAACTCCTGATGGATCAAAACGAATAACGCTTAAATGCCAGAATAAAGCATGCGTTGATGATAGTCGACAGCAATGAGCTTCGTTATGGGATGTCCCTATGGTAAAATGATTAGATGATTAACGTTAAACAAGACATTGGCTTTCTGAACTCTTCCACCAACGCGAATATTCGTTCATCATCTGTCTAAAAAGGGATATAGATAAGCGATTTGAGAGTTCTTACCAATAAGACTATGTGTTTGATAAAATAAAATATCTTCTCCAAAGCAAATATGTTGCAGCTATTTGACCACCTTATTATAGGGCTATAAATTTCTTGAGGTCGAAGTTGATGGGAAGTTTCAATTGATAATTTCCGACTCTTTGCGATGAAACGATAGATGAAAGCAATGTTTCGCACTAGGCGAATCTATAAAGATATATACATATAGTACAATATTAAGTGGATGATCCACGTTAACGTTTAAACACCATTATACCTGATGTAGAACCATCTGTTTCGGGGAATGGTATTCAGAATTTCAGAAGTTCGATTTCCAACGAATGTATACCACCGACGAGAGAGAGAGACGAGAGGCAAGAGAGAATAACTTAAGAGTCACACCAAGCGTAGTCATTTGAAAATTTTGTACTCCAAGACCTTTGTACAGAAACGAGTAATCTAGTGATCAATTCTAGGCTTGGAATGCTCAGCTGTTTAACGCTAATTTTAGCTGCGATGATATTGGCTTAGATTGATTCTTTGGTTAAAGTATGACACGAATATATGACGGCGGCGTAAGCAGAAGTCGAGGCCTCTGAGATTGGAATGAAACATCAGCTTTACTTATGCATCAAGGTATGGTGATTTTTGTAACCTCAGGAAGTTAATGACGATAATTTAACCATCGTGTTACGATAAAATCTAAAAGAGGTTTGTCCCAGTTGACTTTCTGAAACCACGATTCTTAAAGCATAATCTTTAGCTGCACGACAGAGGAAACAAGAAAACCCGGGAGATCAAAAACTCGAGGAACTTTTCGAAGAATTTGGCGTTTAATTACAGGTCCGTTGATTGCTAGATTCAAGAGAAGTGAGAAGCAATCGATTGTAGAATTCCAGTTCAAACCGAGTATCTTCACCCAAGAATCTGCCTCGTTATCTAGCGAAATGATTTTGTTTTGATTGAGTTCTCCTTGACTTTGTAGAAGTTCGGTCCAATTACTCTGCCACTTGCTGAGTTTTAAGCCACATATAAGCCACCTGACACAACGTCGTCAACATAAAAATCATTTAAAGGTGTCGCTACAGCCATAGGATATTCTTGTGATAATCACGTGTCAACTGTTTAAAGACGCGTACCGAAAATTATGTGGCGCACGAGCGTCGCCAGACGATCCTTTGGTAATCAGTATCTTCATATGGAACCCATATGACGAAACATTTTAATTATTATTATTATTACTATCAAGGGAACGATACAAATTAATTTGTAGGGTCCGGGATTTAACGCCGGGGTACTATGCCCATGTGGCGCGCGGAATACTGAGTTCCCATTTGGTCACCCACCTACGTATTTACGGCACCCAACACTGCTTGATTTCGGTAATCTAGTGGGAACCAATGCTTTCAGTGTGGCGAAGCCGTTGACACATTTTAATTATGTCTGCTGTAAGCACATATCTTGTTGGTATCTAACGCATGTGGCCTAATAGAGAATATTCTTCCAAAAACTTTGAATAAGACTGAGCGAGAGCACTATTTCTAAAGGTTTTCCTTTGCATTGCCGAAAAACGAGAAATTGCAACTACGACAGTGTTAGCGAAAAAAGATTGATTTTTAAAGGGAAGGTTAACAATATATTTTTCATCCTTACCCCTTCTATTAGTTTTAATGAAGTGTTCTTAGATGACCCTTTCTTCCGTTGATAGAATTGATTCTGGATCGACTTCCTCAATTGTCCAAAAGGCCTGTAAAGTTGAATGGATATCGAGAATTGAGTGATGGAACTGAATATCTTGCTCCATCCATGAGCACAATTGTCCAGCTAATATCACTTCGGAGAATTTCCCATACTTTATCTGCTCCAAGCAAAATACCTACAGCACTTGATCGATTGAATGATATTTGAGATGTAATCCCAATCAATAGAATGAAACAGATGGCATCACTGAGGATATGTTTGATAGTATAAGGGTATCTACACAGATACTGACAGAATCAAGCCGAGAATAGATGACCATTGAATCTAAACCTCTAGATGTCCCAGCACAAGTTGCTCCAATGCCACCTATTGGGATGCGGGCGTTGGTTCCTCTAAGGCCAAGTCCGTGAATACAAGATTCAGTAACAAAGGAAACCTGAGATCCTGAATGTAATAAAAAGCGAACAAGCTGATGCTTTACCTGACTATCAATAACTGTACCAATGGCTGTATGTAGTAAAGTTTGTGGCAGACACTGTGGTTTGTGATGACATGAGCAGGATGTGAAGTCGATGGCGATGAGGGCGAATGTGGATTAGATTCCGTCGATTGATTTGATTTCTCCAAGTTAATTGCGCAGGGATCCACAAGAGAATGATGCCGACATTTACAAATTCTATAGCAAAATTTCGACTGACAACGAGCTGAACTGTGACCAATTGTAAATAATTAAAACAAAGCTGCTTGAACTTAACCAACTCTATCCTTGTTCCAATATTCATTGCGGCAAATTGTGTACATTGTGAAAAAATGTGTAGCGAGTTACAAATTGGGAATGGTTTGACGACGAGATATGCACACTTTTGAAAACGGACGACCTTTTAATAGACTCTCGTGTATTTGCTCTACACGATTCTAGAGCCTCAAAGCGTCGTTCGAGAAAGGTTACAAACTGCAGTATAGTGGAATATTCAAAATCTACACTATGTGCTGACCAAGCCTGCTGAGTATCTGGATCCAATTCGCTAAATTATACGTACGTAAATTATCCATGGATCTATTTCGAAAAAAATTCAAAGAGTTGAGATCTTGTGCAATCTCATCAGCGTTGTCAGATATTTTGCATAGAATACCAACGTTAGAACTCTGAAACGAAGGAAGTTTCTTGATGATTTCCACAAGACTGTTTATAATGAATCGTGGCCTGTTGTACCTTTTTTCTTTCCCATGCATCAGACAATTGGATATGGCTTAGTAAGTTCAAGGCATCTCCCCGAAGGGACGAGAGAAAAAAATACAATTTTTATGTTGCAGACAAGTTTGGTTTGCTATGAACTGAACTCCCAAACTTGTTCCTAAAGGATGGCCACTCACGACAATTTCCCGAGAAAGGTTCAATATGGAATTTTAGAAAGTTTTCGATGAGGTGTGTTTTGTTCGATTGTTGCTGTAGAGGATTTTGTGCGTTTTGGAATTTGTTGACTGCTTCTTAATTAGATGTATTCGACTGAGTCTGTACAGGGATTTGTGTGTAATGCGATTGGTTGACTTGGACTTGATTCGTTTCTGTTTTTTTTCCATTCCCAAAAAAAAAACTTTGAAATCGGGTTCAGGGTCAGAGTAACCTTCATTCTCTGCTAGGGCATACATTTGTCCTTGAGAAGTATTAAATTTATCCTAGAAGTCTTCAAGTTTTTCTAGCCTAATTTCTAAAGCCTCTAAGGTTACAATGTCGGTGATTTTCTACGTAAATCTTGTCAACTTCGTTAGCGAGCCCCTTAAACTACAACGAATGGAACGTAAAACCGAAAAACCGAGGTTTCTGCTTATTTTAAATGTATCTACAAGATGTCTATCAACCACGATGTAAGCGCGCCAAAAACGCAGGTATTATCTTATGTGTGAACGTATGAATGTTTGTACACAAATTTTGTAAACCGACGTGCACATTCTTTTCTAAATACTACAACTGAGCATATGAAATAATTTTCTCGAATAAAATTCAATAATTTATTACGATGCATGCAAATCAAATAATTCATGAAACCATCTAATAAGGTAACACGTAATCACAAAGGAATTTATGCACGAAACCGAAACGAGAAGGGTACACCAGATTCTAAAGTTTATTTGAATTAATCACTGAGTTGAACTTGTTTATATAAATCCAATGAGAGTAATATGATTTTGATTAACTACGTTTTCTGGCAAACACCAAAACTTTTTGTTTATTTTTAGCCTGAAATCCTAGGTATTGAATAAGATTGTCGATGTAATAATAGATTATGACTAGGGGTCGTTAACAAGACGCCTTCAGACATGGTGGCGAAGAAAGAATCCTAGTAATATAAAAACAATAAATGCTACAATGATTCCGGAAGTTAATAAAATATTGTAGATGCATTTAACATCGGAATTTAAAAAGGATTAAATGGGGAAGTTCCTATGAGGAGTAAAATAGCACCTAATTCAATAGTTGGAGAGAAGTGCCTCACAATCATTGGGAAATAGTCAAATTTTATATATTTAATTCAACACGCGCACCAAGGGGATATGAATACCCTTTTACTGGCTTTTCATCTGGGCGCGGGCGGGTGGTGTAGTAGTTTTGAAGCTCATGTGTTAGGTTTCGATATTTTTCCAAGAGCGGTTGTCAAACTGGAACCAGTCCATCCTCAACCAGTGGGTCTTAGTACGTGCTAATTGTTAGTTTGTTACATTAAGCCCAGCCAGCAACCACACAAACATCAGTGTTTTGCCTTCATGTCAGAGTTGACGCCGACGGGATTTATATTACATATAACTACATACAAATTCCATGAAAAGACTTCTTCAGAGAATTGCTAGAATTGGTAATAGTGGTTTCAGTAGGCTGATTTTCGTAATACAGCTGAACAATTTGGAGACGCTGTTGTGGTGTGAGTTTTTCCACTATGATTTGCCAAACGATATTAAATAAAAATGATTAAGCAGTCTGATAGGAATCACGCGTGGTCTGTCGAAAAAAACCTATTGAAAATCAAACCTTACGATTGATCACCATATACATTTTTCTTACATCTTAACTCGCACAACGTGGCACTTCGTTTCAATGATCTCGGTCACAGGTCCCGTTATCACAGTCAGATGTGCATTATGGACCACGAAGGGATAATCGAATGATATCGACTCCTTCTCTGTGTGCATTCTTTCTTTGCGCCGTTTGAAACGGTTTTTCCTTGTTCCAGTCGCTACGAAAGATATTTTCCTGCAACAGGCCATAGGGTTGCTCTATGTGGCTTGTGCCAACCTGGATTGTTTGCTGATATGCGCGAGTTACTGTTAATATACCTTATTTAAATAAAATAAATGTATATATACATGTATATATAGGAATTAGGAAACTTTTAGATTTGCGAAGGTGATCCTAGAAGCGGATGAAGAAAGGACTCTAATTATTTAGTTTGCTCGAAACTGATATTCGAAACTTAAGCGGGGCACACACTCTCAGTTTATCACGTATGACTTCATGTCTAAACGATAAACTGTGTAGTTTCTGCACCCTCTTTTGCTTCGGTAAACTGTACAGGTCACACAGTTTATCGTTCAATTCTCTCAGTTCCTTCTCATTCTTCGCCATGGCATCGTCGTCAAAAACAAAAAACTTGTTGCTCCTTGATTTTATTAAAACCTACCGTTCTCTTCCTAAGCTTTGGGAAACACAATGCTCATCATATTCAATAGAGTGAAAAAATCAGCTGCATACGACGAATTAATTGAAAATTAAAACCAATCGATGAAATTGCTACGCGAGACAATGTTGTAAAAAAAATTAATAACCTCAGATCTACATTTCGGAAGGAGTTAAATAAAATCAAGGACTTAAAACAATCGGGGGCTTCAGATGATGAAATTTATATTACAGCCTTTCAATGTGGTATTTTCGTGAACTGATATTTTCAGTGGACCAAGAAAAATTCCCGAACCAGGTGAATGTACGCTGACGAAGAAAGGAGATGAAAATTCTGTAAGTAGGTACACATTTATAATTTTTTATATTATGTAATTAAAGTTTATAATTTAAACATTTCATTTTAAACAATATTCAAACATAAATAGTTAAATCTTTCACACTCTCCAAGAATCGTTGATTGTCACTCATTGTTCAAGTAGCTGCAGTATGGGTCTCAAACTTGTTTTGTTGATGTTTTTGCACCCGCAACACTTCGAGATAGAGGAGTTTAATCTCTATTTGAAGTACCAGAGTCGAGCAAAGATTTAGTACCCGACTGTTGTGGGTGATAAGCACTGGAATGTCTTCTTGAAAAGTTGAGCAAGTAACAACATGCTAGAACTACGGTCTTGACCTTCACAGGTGGCAGATTGATTGATGTTTGAAAAATCATGAATCTTGAATTTAAAAATCCAAATAAATTTTCTCCTTAATTGGCGCCCGATCAGGGACCGGTAACGCGTGTGTTTTGTATTAGTGTTCGACCGATAAAATTCTATATTGACCGCTAAAAGTCCTCAAGAAGTTCAAGTGCGTGACGAACTTATAGATCGCAAAGAGACCCAAATTAGTTCACGTGCGTGTACGGAAGAACACATAAAGCGCCAAACGTCTCAAGAAGTTCAAATGCGTTCAGAACATTTATTTACCGGTCCAAAGGAAAGTTTCGTTAAGATGGTCCTAAGAACACCCTTAATGAGATACAACCTTTAGTGCGTGAGTTTGAACCTGAGTCACCGGGGGATTTAAGCAAACCAACGGATAAAAAGAACACTTCAACAACGCCAATGTGGAAAAACTTTCGATCTTATTGTAAGTTAGATTAAGTTAAATTAAGTTAATACAGTTAAGAAAAGTAAAAATTTAATATAATTATAGTTTTAAGAAAAGTGAAACACTAACTATTTTCTACCATTATTTCTCGTCATTAAATTTTAACCTCGTTTTCTCTAAAAATATAAACAAGAATGTCTAACCTAAAACAAGCCCAACCTAATGCTTCCAGAACTAAACAGAACCTAACCCCTGATTTAATTATTCTCGTGACGGAAACAGTAAATAGAGTGTTTCAGAATGAGGGTAGGCAAGTCATTAACTCTATCCTTAATCCAAATGCTGACATTACAACAGGACGGGATCAGGAAATCCGACCAGAACTGCCAGGGAACTTGTCTGACCTGGAAAAGATTCCCGACATAGTAAAATGCCTTAGGGAATTCTCAGGGAACTCGATAGAGTTTTCTTCTTGGAAGAAAAGCATAGATCTTTATGAACATCTGAGAGGAACCCCTAAATATTACGGTATCCTTTCGGTTATACGAAATAAAATAACTGGCAGGGCTGACAATGCACTCGATTCATATAACACATCGCTAGAATGGAAAGCCATATCGCGTTGCCTGACCTTACATTACGCGGTTGTTTATTTTGTAAACGAAAGCATCAAATAGATGGTAAAAATTTTACTTCAAAAGAAGTCCCAGGATACAAACCCTTACCAGCTATATTACAGCCCGTTACTTCCCAGAAAGCGTTCGAAGAAGTACTCACATTAGAAACAATGAAAAACCTTCATGCTAATAATAAGCAGGAAATACAACTCTTGAATAAATACAACAACATTCATAATAAAGATGTCGCCATCTGCGCGCTTAAAAACAGATGCTTCAAGCCAAGATCACCCGCATTACCCATTTCAGTTCACATACCAACAAGTTCCAGAGCAGAGGAAATACCAAAAAGGATAAAATATCCCTAATTACCTAAAATCATAAATTTTAACCAAATTCCGTATTTTTAAAAAAAGTCCAACGAGGACGCTGGAGCTTAAGAGGGGAGGAGTTAACACAACATACGTTTACAACACAACAACATTCAATTCGTCAGCATAAACAACAAGTCAACACAACATATCATAAGTTCACAACACAGCAACATTCGATTCCTCAGCATAAGCAACAAGTCAACACAGAATAAATTCACAAAATTTCATCATTCGTTTTGTCACCAACATTAGAAGTCAACGACAGAATTTCTCCCATGTCCAACACTGTTAAATACAAAATACGACACCGTTTCAACACAACCTGCAAAAATCAAATCCGTTCCAACGTCAGCATAATTTAGGTATTTAAGCTTCTATAGTAGTTTAAGAAACTTGTATTCAGTTTTTATCAAATTTTGATAAAATAAAGTTTTGTTTAAGAACATTTCGTTTAAAAGTTTTATCTTATAGTTTTTTATACAGCTTAACAGCGTAGTTAAAACTGAGAGTGTGTGGGTCGCTTTAGGCTAATATTTCTTTTCATGTGCAGTGTGTGGTGAGATTTGTAAGTTTGGCATTTTGTTGTGTATCGTGTTTGTTTAATTACGCGCTCCTGCATTTTTCTGGGCCGGCCAATTTACTATGGCAAATGAAATTAAGTGCTCACCAAAATGATTTCGCAACAAGTCCATTGTTTCACGTGCTGTATAGCTCGTAGCGCCGTCTTGTTGAAACCAGAGCTCACTAAGACCATGTGCACATAGTCCGGTAACATTCTGAATTGTCCTTTTTTTTGAAGAAATATGGACCAATGATTCCACCAGCCCATAAACCACACTATACCGATGTTTTTAATAGATGTAATGGTAGCTCTTGGTACTCTTCGGGTTGGTCATCAGCCCAAATACGACAATTTTGTTTATTAACGTATCCATTGAACCAGAAATGGGCTTCATCACTGAACAAAATTTCACGATAAAACACCGGATTTTCATTGAGTTTTTCCAGAGCCCATTCACTGAAAATATGACCCGAATTCAAGTCGCCTGGCTTCAATTCTTGCACAAGTTGAATTTTGTACGCCAAGTTGTCGAATACGCCAAGCCAAGCTGCTGAGAACGACGACGAATCGATTCGTCACGATGTTCCGGTACATTCTCAGCTACAGCTGCCACAGTCTCTTCAATATGTGTTGGATGTGTTCTAACCGGTCGACTATCATCCATTTATATAAATTAGGACTCAAACTTGCGAATGGTATTGGCAATAGTGGTTTCAGTAGGTCGATTATGGTGCGCATAATAAGTTCCTCGAATCGCACGAAAAGCATTTCCCACAGAACACTGATTTTCGTAATACAGCTGAACAAATTGGAGACGCTGTTGTGTTGTGTGTCTTTCTACGATGATTTGCCAAACGATACTGAACAAAAATGACAAAGCAGTTTGATAATCCTATGATGAATCACCCTATATATACCTACCTACTGTTTTTCAATTACCTAGTTTCATTCAATAAAACGCTCATATCCAAGCGGTGCTCAAAAAAAAATTAAAAAAATTGAAAGTCCCACGTCTGCAAAAAATATAAAATCAGTAACCAAATACTTCGAGACTCTATCAACTCTCCTTGAAGCAGATTTAGCAGAAAACTTCGATAGTGAAATGTGTGGCATTAAGGAAAAATTGTACGATAAAGGCGAAGCTTCTAATTAATAAAAACAAGAATGAAAGTAGTATAGTAAGTCTGAGTGAAAAATAATTTATTTCAATTAGCGTTAAAACTTAATAAAATTCGTTAAGGACTGATTGATTTGCAGAAGAAGAAAAATCCCACTGACAAAGGACATTTTAAGGGAATTTTATCCACAGAGGAGAAGAGAATCATAATGTCAGTTGGCCCGTTCAGCCCTTTTTCCCGGAATCCAACAACTAATACTTGTTTTTCGGAGTATTACTCCGTCACCACTAACAAATCTGGACTCAAAATTCCTCGCACTTGGCTTTGCTATTCCGAAATACAAAATTGCGATTCTATGAAGCTTATTGGATGTTCGCGCAAAGTACAGGTTCTAGTTTCAAGTCGGCTTGGTTTGACGGAGTACGTAGTTGGGGAAAGTTGAGCGAAAAAATTAATATTCATGAAAAAGGTATGGTACATGGTAATGCTTGTATAACGCTTGAATTATGGCGTAAAAATGAGACTCTATGTAAGGATATTTAGAAACAGATTTTGAAAGAAAAATCGTTTTGGTGTCAAGTTTTTGAGAGAATTATGAACATTCTCCTAACTTTGGCTGTGTGTAATCTTCCTTTAGGAGGCCATCGTGAAGTTCTTGGACAGTCAGGTTGCAATGGCAATTTTTTGTCAATCACTGATTTACTCGCTATGTATGATCCGATTTTGAAAAATCTTATCTCAAATCGTGAACATACTGTTCATTATTTAAGCCCTGAAATACAAAATTAACTCATCAACATTTTATCAAAAACAGTCGAAGATAAGATAGTTGCCAATATAAAAAAAGCCCCTTTCTTCGTTCATATCATTGTTACTACTCAAGATTTAAGTAAAATAGATCAGACGAGTCAAGTTTTTCGATACGTTCAGATTAAAAAAGATGAAAATGGCAACGCAGTTTATTTAAAAATAACTGAGTCTTTTTTGGGGTTCGAAAAAGTTGAAGATCATTCAGCGATTTTTTTAGAACTTTAAATCATTTAAGGTATCGAGAAGAACGGCATTGATATCGCAAAATGTCGAGGAAAAGCTTAAGAAGGGGCCGTGGTAATGAGTGGAATTCACAACGAAGACCAAAAACTTTTCATCTAAAAACAGAAAAACGCTATTTATTTTATGTTCACTATGCGGCCCATCAACTAAACCTTGCCCTCAATGATGCTGTGGAATCTGTTTTTATTTAATCCTCTATGCTTTTTTTGCAAACAGCATAAAACGGTGGGAGTTTTTATCTAAAATTTGTTACGGACACGATACAAAAAAATATCATTTAAACGCCTTAAATATAAAGATATTCTTCGCGCTATCTCGAAAATCATACTGATAAGAAAATGTATTTCTGAGCGAAATGAGACTTTCAAATGGTTTTACACTCAAAATTTTTAACATCAACTAATCCTGTGACTGTTTCTTCAGCTGAACGTTCATTGTCAATATTTAAAATAATTAAAAACTTTCTACGAAGTACTATGGGCCCAGAACGATTGGGGAGTTTAAGTATTTTATCTATAGAAAATATCTATAGCTGTTTCAAGTCATGGGTACGTGATGACCGACCTGGCCTGCAAGTTAGGTCCAGGTTTATACCAGGAGTGGAAGAAGAAGCAAAATTTTATTCCTCGTGCTTCTCTACAAGACTTTGCAGATTTTCTTACTGGCAAAGTAACCAATTTATCTCCGGTGTTGGTCAGATCTTTGAAATAGGTCGTGGGTAAAAAACCTCGTGACCCACCTGAAGCATCACATCGAGCGCTGACATTATAACCATCCTCGTCTGCAGCAAAAAGGGCCAGTTGTGGCAAGTGGGGCCTAAAAGAGCATTCGTTGGCGCATTGCGAGGAATTCAAGAATTTTACAGCTGAACAACGGCTGGAATACGTAAGACAAAAATCGATCTGCTTCACTTGCTTGGATCAAACACAACACAACTGGCGGGCCTGCGCTAAGAAAAAGACATGTGGTCCGAATGGCTGTAATGGGCGACATCATCAAATGCTACACTCTGCACTTCCGAAGAAGAACACGGAGCTGAATATTTCCGCTGAGCCATTCGAACCTCAACCAAATTTTAATTCTTCGCATGTCGACGCAAATATACCGGATTTGTTTAAGGTGGTGCCCATCCATGGCAACAACGACAAATTTGTCAATACGTTCGCTTTCCTCGAAAGGGCTTTTTGACGAATTGGATTTGGAAGTTACACCTGAGGAGTTAACTCTTCAATGGACAAAGGGTGTTTCCGGGGTGGAGAATACGCTTCGGACTAATTTGGCTGTTTCCGGAGTAGAAAACCGTAAGCGCCATCTGCTGAAAGTGGTGTACACAGTCAAGATTTTGTATTTGCTAAGTCAGCGTGGGCTTCCGCTTCTTGCTAGCACATGGGCAATGACACGGTAAGGAAGATGAACCGTGTGCGTTGAAAAATCTACGGGGTTCAATTGTATATGGTCAATCAACTTCCACATTTAGAGCGTTTTGCTTCCATTAGGTTGCTAAATCCGTTATGCATTTGTGTTTTCATCACGCGATTAAAAATGAAGACGTGAAACGGCATTTCACGACCGAGAAATTTGATGTGATGCCTCCGAAGGGAGAACTCGTAAGCAAAGAAGTTCGTTATAGAGCAGACTTTAAAAATTAAGAATGGCCGCTACGAGATCGGGCTGTTATGGGCTTCGGACGGTATTAAACTTCCAGATAGTTACCCCATGGCATTCAATCGACTTATCGGCCTGAGGAAAGTTTGAATAAGAACCCGGATCTGTTGAAGTGTATGAACAACTACACAGTGGGGTTGGTGTCGAAAGGATACGCAAGAGTCGCTTCTGTACAAGGTCTAGAGAAAGAATGGACACGGATTTGGCATTGTTTGTGAAAAATCATCACGCTAATCATTTTCTAAATAAATATCCCGAAGCAGTAGACGGTTTGACTAAAAGAACCTACTTTGATGACTACTTCAACAGTTACTACATTATGCAGCAGGAAGAAGCAGTAATGCGTGAAGCGATACGGATCTGGAGTTCAATGGGCTTTAGTCTAGTGGGTGTCCAATCAAACAGCCGTTAATTGCCATTGGGGATGCCTGAGAGCCATGTCAACCCTAAACTCGTGAGCAAACGAGTTAGAAAGCTTTGTCACCAAGGTCCTGAGTAAGTTTTGGAATCCATCTCTCGATCACTTCACCTTGCTATCAGATAACGGACTTTTTAACCAAATATTTCTCTCAGATTTTCGGGTTACTAAGAGAGAAATACTAAGGACCATCATGAACATTTTTAATCCATTTGAACTAATCTCATACTACATCATTCGCGGACGCATAATTCTTCAAGAGTTGGTTTAAGGGCCCTGATTTCCTGAAGAGTCCCTTTGTAGATTGACCAATCACTCCTGGTAGAGCGAACGAAATTTTGAAAGCTGATGGAGATCAGAACGCAAGAGTCTTCTTTCAAGAACTTGGCAGAGGACTAAGCTTCGCCATTTATGACGATTTCAGAGGAAGGTGGTCTTCGTCTGCACGTTGGAGTAGACTGTTTTGGCACAATGCTTGTGAAGCTTGACAGGGGAACCGCTTAGAGGTGCGGGATGATTTTTACGTGTGTCACCTTTCGAGCGGTTCAGATTGAGCTGCTCAACGATCTAAGTTTGGACCAGTGCACTATGAGACTTCGCCGATTTCTTGTCAATCGAGTCGTAACTCGTTATCTATATAGCGACAAGGGTCTGAACTCCATTGGGTCCATGAGAAGGACGTTAAGGAGATGAAAGCCGCTTTAAGTGAGCATTCGGCGAAATATGAGGGGATCCTCTGGCGATTCCTCCCGGCTTATTCTCCATGGATGGGTAGCGCATGGGAACGTCTAATCCATTCAATCAAAATTAGTGTCGAATTCATTCTTAAAGGAGTCGTCCAAAGAGAAGATGTTTTGTGTAACGCCCTTATTGAAGCCCAAGGCCAAATTAATCGCTGAGCACTCACACACATTTCTGTCGATCCGGAGGACCCGAAGCCGCTTACCCCAAATTCGATACTCTTTGGCGAGGCTGGCAGAAACATTACGGCCCCCGGAATGTTCACCGAGAAGAATGTATTCAGTAAGCTTTACAATTTGCGGTCACAACACCTGATGAAGCAACTTATAAGTCGCTGGTATGTGGAGTATCTTCCTGAGTTAACAAGGCGGTCAAAGTGGCACGAGATCACGAACCCAAAAGAAGTCGATTACGTGGTTATCCTCATCGAACCGGCGGCATAGCAGTTGTGGCGCATCATCATTCAGACGGCCCCCAGAGTGTAATCGAGCCACAAGACTTAAATATTGCTTTTTTTTATTTATCAATTTGATTGCAAATATATCTTAGTTTAACATAATTGAATTATAGCACCATAGGTTCGGGAGGGTGTACCCACTGGTAACATAAATGTTTCTTTCACATACTGGCATCACTGTAAAAAAAAGTTTGCAAGTGCAGTTTGGACTGATAGTTTTTTTTTTGTTTAACTGTCATACCAATTTTCTCGCACAGATTTCCCGATGCACTGGAAATAAACCGGGTAGTTCTGTTGGGGTCAGAGTGAATTTTACTTTGTTGCACACTTGGTTTTTGGTACTGTCATATGAGAGTTCACTTAAAAGTTAAATTTAAAATTTAAACAAAAGGAGTTGCTGGTAAGTTTATGGTATAAAGTAAATTTTAATTGTACGATTTGTTAAACCTTGTAACTTTACTCGCTGAAAATAAAATCACTTAGGTCAAGATAGACGATATTTATTTGGAGCAGGGACAAGTGGAAATTTCTACGGCGTGCAGCAACAAATGAACTTTCTAAAAACCGATTTCCACAGATCGCCCCTATCCCTGCCAGCGAACACTTCTAAATTGTTAACAATATCAAAGTCATCCATATTACACATGAATAGTGAACGTTACTAACTAGATCTTGCAATTGTGGTAAATTTAAACCCAATCGACCAATCACGTGCGGTGCATAGGCAGTGCACAGGCTCAGAATAGTGTAAGTGTTGCTTTACAATGGACTTGTGAGCAGTGCCGCGAGTTGCAAAAGTTTTGTAGAGTTTGCTACTAGATAAACTAACATTAGTTTGCAAAAATAGTGTTGGCTTTCTGGAGAGCATACAGTGCGATGTACAAAAAAAAAATATCTGTTAGCAATCGATTATCAGATCCGAATCATGCATACCTATGTATAGATGTGTGTATGCATGTCAAAGATTTCACACCCCGTTCTATCTAAGAGAAAAAGTCATAATTAACACTACGTTTGTTCCCGCGAGATTTTTGAAACAATTTTTAAAAGAGAATTGTTTGCTTAAGTTTTGGGAGTAGAAATGAATTATCTCTTACAGCCAAAATCTTGCGGGAACGATTTTTTGTGAAATGTATGTAAAATGTTAAAAGTGATAATTCAAAAAAAAGCAAAAAATAAATTGCAAAGCAGACAGGGGGAGATTTTTATTTGATTGGCAATTATTACTACTTAATAATAACGTAATACGTGTATGCGTTAAATGAGTTTTATTGTAGGTATTAGGCGAACAACCACTTCAATCTGAACATCCTTTTTCTCCACTATGTCATAAAATTGTTGCAATTCACATGTTTTAAAACTTTTACGAGTTTGACCGTTCTTTCAAAATTTTATTGACTTGACTTTTTTTACAATACCAGCATATAGAAAAACCTCGAATTACTCTTTCAAAAGCGTTCTATGATATTTTACAATATTGTAGTACATACATTATGTACAATTTTAGAGTGTAGGAACAAACGTATTAATAACAACATAGAGTGCAAAGATGAACTAACCTAGATGTCAAACTCTACTAATTTATTGCAATTTGCAGACCCTTAAACTTTGCACATTGTAAGGAAATTATCAACACTTATCATTTCCATTACTTGCGAAAATTTGCTAGAATGAGAGCAATTAACAAGTAAAGTTGCTAGATTGAGAGCTATTTACAAGTTAAGTTGCTAGAATAAGAGCGATTTGCAAACGTATGTGTAATATGGATGGCCTTTTTTGAGTAAAAGGGCGGGTTTTGTATAAAATATATTTGTATAAAATATCTGGAAAGGTTGCCATCTATGTTTGTTCATCTATGACTATGATAGGATGTAGCAGAAGACATCACTGTAAAACCTTGCAAGCAGTAATAGATAATGGCGCGTTTAGTGAAAAGTCCTGCCCCAAGTCAAATCGGAAAATTTGCTTATGGCGTTTTCGACTGGTTTCTCTCCGGAAGTTGGGTAATTTGGACTTCAATCGAATACTTAAATGTTCTTTTGACTTTTATGTAAAACACAGTCGACTGCTCAAAAATAAAAATCTGGTCTGAACACAATATTCTTTGGCGTACATATATATTTATATGTATTAGTACATTCCAGAAAAGACTGCTTCTGAAATGAATTTTTTTTTTTTTGTCTGAATTCTCTTTTGGTTCTAATTGGTGCATTTGCACTATTCAGTTTTCACTCCTTCATTCGCCATTCATCCTAGTAGGTAGCTTTTGTCTGTAGCTGGGTTTTTCCCTTGTTTGTGATAATATGACTGAGCAGAAATATAAATATGATGAGCAAAAGTAACAAAAGTAAACGAATTACCATACAAACACTAATTTTAACAGTGACACAAGAATATGGAAAAGGCAGAAAATAACGAAATAATCACAAAAACGAATGCTGGAAATGGACAGAAAATGATGGACCATTCTTGTTTAGCACCCCATCTACTTCCCACCTTTCTTGCCTACAATGTTAGAAAATGTCCAATAAAAAATGAGTAGTATAAATCAGGACGTACTTAGATGACGCTGTAGTGCGACATGGGCATTAAAAGTTAAAACTTTTCAGAACGCGCGACCTTTGGCAACTGGCTCCAGTCGCCCACTACAAGATAGTTAAAGTCCCCTTTAAGTTATGCACGTCCCCTAAATCGTTTATATTGTAACTCGTTTGATTTTTGACCAAGCATCCTTCAAAAACTTTTAACTAACCCAACCCATCTACCAATGTTCGCAAACTCGATTCATCGATGTTGTGCCTCTCCTCTTGTTCTCGATCATAACAAAACTTATCACAGATAGTTTTCTGAGAAACATGCACATTCAATAATCTCCCAATAATGTTAATATCATCAGTTTGTGCAAGTATTATTTAAGTGAAAGTTCTGTTGTTTCTTTTTAAAGAAAATGCTATTTTCTTAAATTCTTATTTAAAAATTAATCCAGAATGTAATTTCCTTTATTGGTTTTGGCAGCTTACCCAATCCGTTGAAAAAGAAGTTTTGGTGGCGAAAACTGCTCCACCGCCATTTAGACATCATCAAAATTTATATAAATATTTTCATTAAGTGAGTTTCTTAGAGTCCAGAATAGGTGGTAATCCGAAGGTGCAATATCAGGATAATATGGTGGCCTTGTTAAAATTTTCCAACTCAGTTATATAACGACCAAACGACACAAAACCGGCTGCCGAGTAAGATTTAGGGTACAAATAAAATGTCGGTACATTTTTATTACTACTATTATTATTATTTTATATATATATTTTTTTTTTTATTTTTTGCTTTTTGATGGGATCTAATGCAGTTGTCTCCAGGCTTGAAGGCCACATCTTCAGAAGTATCTGTAAGTATCATCATTACTATCTGACCGGTCTTTCTGATCGGAGTTAATTTTTCGAAAAAAATTATACGGATGGAATTTTTAAAACCAACTTTGACTTGTTCTCTTCAAAGATTTCACACAAGCTCTTTTCATTTTCAGCTTGTACCGCGTTGTTGCCTTTTTGGACCTCATAGAATATACAATGTCTTCACTTATGACAGTTAGAGAGCTAAACAGTTATTGACAAACAAATGCAAAACTTACATTCCCAAAACAGTTATCATCAGAGGGACATCGCATAAAAAAACGGTATTTCACTTAATTTAGGGTTTTTCAATAGGGACTTGACAACTTTGAATTTAATTTGTAAAGGCACTCTTTTACTAATCATCAAACTGTCACTGTCAATTTATTCAGTAAACTCAACATTTTCGTCATGGTAAAGTACACTAACGAGTTATGTTCTCCGATTGGGTTCTGGAGAAGATGCGCCAAGATGATGAATTTCATCGCAAAATCATTTTCATTGACGAAGCTCATTTTTCTCTCAATGGGTTCGTCAATAAGCAAAATATGCGTTATTGGTCGGGTGAAAACCCACATGTGCTTCATGAATTACCACTTCATCCACAAAAAATAACTGTTTGGTGCGGTTTGGATGCCGGCGGCGTTATTGGGCCATATTTTTTCGTCGACGATAGCGATCGTCACGTTACTGTGAATGGTCAGCGTTATCGCGCCATGATCACCGATTATTTTTGGCCCGAATTGGAAGATATGGATTTGGACGACATGTGGTTTCAACAGGATGGTGCCACAGGCCACACAGCACACGCTACAATTGATTTATTGAAGAGGGAGTATGGTGAGCGTGTTATCTCAAGACATGGGCCAGTCGATTGGCAGCCTCGTTCGTGCGATTTAACGCCGCTTGACTATTTTCTGTGGGGCTACGTTAAGTCATTGGCTTATGCCAACACGCTGACGACGTTGGAAGAACTCAGAGCCAACATTGAACGCGAAATAGCGGCCGTTTCGGCCGAAATGTGTGGCCTAGTCGTTGAAAATTGGGTCCAACGAATCGACCGCTGCAAACGTGCCCACGGTGGCCATATGAACGAAGTCGAGTTCCATTCATAAATGTTTTGATTGTACTTCAAGCCAATAATAAAGTCTTTAAAATATCTTAAGTGGTTTGCCTTATATTTAGAAAAGGCAAAGTTGTTATTAGAAAACCCTATACTTGCACAAACATTTAAAAAAATGTGCTTCCGTGGCTTGGGGGCTTCAAAAAACTTCTTCAAGTATTAAAGAATAATGCGACGGCATATCATCTATATTATCATTTTTGACATCAAACGTATCGATTTCTTCCAATATTTAGGAAGCAGCGAGCTACATTGTTCTGTATAATCTATTGAGTTTGGTAGATATGTCAAAACTAGACATGGCTTTGTATAACTCTTCTTTATGACTGCTGTCGCATGGGACCTTAAAACCGATTAAAAAATTGTGAGTATCGATTTGGACTTAATGGAATTCTGGACAGGTATTCATATTATCAACCACGCGGTGCCTCTATATGTAGTTGGCTCAGCAAAGACGGTTTCCTTGTTTGTGGATCGGACAAACGGTACTAAAGGTTGTTAATAAAGACCATGAGTTGTCGATATGTCGCCGTTTGCAATAATTCGGATTAGGTCACTTGACTACGTGGATCTTGCTCTAAAACCTTACAAAATACAGCTCGTGCAAGATCTGGAGCCGAACGGCTGGCCACACCGTCGAAATTTCGATGAATGGGTCTTAGGAAAGCTGAAGGAAGATCCACTTTTTTATCAAAAAATTGTCTTCAGCGACGAAGCTCATTTCTGGTTAAATAGGTATGTTAATAACAAAACTTCCGTATTTGGTCCGATGAGCAACCTTAGGCAATAAAACAGGTGGCAATGCACCCGTTTAGTGCGATTTACGGCCCGCGAAATCATTATTTTTTCAAACTGTGAGAACAACGTTACCTTCAATGACGCCCGCTATCGTTCAACGATTTAAAACTTTTTTTGATCAAAATGCACGAGCTGTAGCTGGTTGACATGTGTTTCCAATAAGACGCGAATCGATGGACAAATCGAGTTCATCGACTCATCGAGGGTTCGGTGAGCTATTGCCCGGATAGATCGTGCGATTTGACTCCTTTAGACTATTTTTTATGGAGATAAGTCAAATTACTCGTTTATGTCGGTAAACCAGCATCAATTGCAGCTGTACATTACATTACATGTGTTATAAGCGAGATACCAGCCAATATGCTCGAAAAGTGATTCAAAATTGGACTATCGGTATGGACCACTAAAAACGTAGTCATAGTCAAAATTTTCATGAAATAATATCTAAAAAGTAAATAGCAAGGATAAGTAAATAAAACTTTTATACACTTTTGCAATTTTCTCTTGTTTTTTGATAATTAAAAACCAAACGCTTAAAAAATTATCCATTATAAGAAATCTACTTTCTGACTATTTACGCCAATTTTGATGGAGTCCAGCGAGTTCATCCACCAGAAGTTGACACTTGGTAAAATGCTTTCAGTGCCCCTTGGTGACATTTTTTTTTACCCACATTCCTCGATTGATTTTTTTGACAGCTCGTTGTCGGGAGTAAATTCATATGTAAAGTTTAATTTCGGTGCGGAACAAAACAAATAAATTTGTTAAAGAATTTTTTGTTGTCTAAAAACTATAAAGTTAAAATGTCGAGAAAAAATACGTGATTTTCGAAATAAGTGCTTGTGAAGTATTTAGATGACTTAGTTTATGTAGAATCGTGCTTTAGAAAATGTAAACAAAACAATTCTACTAATGCATTTGCAAACCCGGAACTTTCGCATAGACGCACTGTAAGTGGATTACCAATTCATTCGCTATTTCTAGAACCTGTCAGTTTCAATATGGTGAAAAATGAAGATAATAGAATATATGGAAAGAAACCTCTTTTTTGTTTCAAGTGCACAAAAAGGGGAAAGAATCATGATAAAATTAAGAAAAGGATCTAAGAATTATATTTTGAACGTTTTATTTGAAGATATAAATGGATTGCAACTACTAAAATTTTGAAGTTAATCATTTGTATTAGCATTTCTCACGTTTAGGCACAAACTTTGGACTCTGGACATCAATGAAAAAGATTGTTAATTAAGGACATTTTTTAAACTCAATTTCCTTGTTGTTCATTTAGTTTGACATGTGTTAAGTAAAAAAATTAATTATACTAGGTGGGATGAAAAGTAACCTCCTTGGGAATGAAAAACAATTTTTTTTTTTTATTTTATTCAATATAGTCCCCTTTTAGTTTGATACACTTATTCCAGCGATTTTCCAACTTCTTGATCCCGTCTGAAAAGTAATTTTGCAGAAGGTCTGCAAAATACTACTTCGTGGCGTCGATGATTTCCTCGCGTGAGCTGAATTTTTTTATTGATGAGCCATCTTTTGAGGTTTGGGAGGAGATAATAGTCCGAGAGAGCCAAATCTGGCGAATATATGGATGGAACAGCAATTGGAGCCGTAAGTCATTAATTTTAGCTATGGTTGCGATGCTCTTGTGCGCCGGTGCATTGTCTTGCAAAAACAAATCCAGAAAACCGGCGCTACAACCTTTCCGACCCATCGAGCCTCCCTCTGCCGCTTCGGAGCACTCGTGCCGGCTTCAGTCCATTGACGGGCACTCATTCTGTTCTCTGGTGTTTAACAGTTACCAATCGACGTCAAAAGTGCGCCCGATTCCGCATCAGCAAGTCCAAACACTCTTTCGAAGTGCTCTCGCGTTCGTGTTTTTGGTCAGGAGTGCGTATGCGCGGCACCCAGCGTCAGGATAACTTTTTCATATTGCCCAAAATATGGCGTGTGCGCTGAGTACTAATCTTTCTGGTATCTGCTAGCTCGCGCACCTTCACTTTCCGGTCAGCCAATATCATTTCATGTATTTTTTTGACATTGTCCTCTGTAACCGCATCGGAGGGCCTGCGGACTTGATCAGTAGTGGAATTGCGGCCACCACGAAACTCTCGAAACCAATATTTGACGGTGTAATCTGAAGGAGCACTAGCCCCATAATATTTATCCAAATTTTCTTTTGTTTCCTTCCCCGTTTTGCCTCTCAAAATATAATGTTTTATGAGAGAACGAATATCGTTTTTGTCCATACTCAACATGATGTTAAGCACGTCAATAACAATTAGCTGTCAAAACAAAACTAAAAACAGTATCGCACTGAAATTTGGCATGTTTGCCTAAATATGAACGGACTTCAAGGCACCATAACCTTTGCAGTAGCAGCGCATTCTGGCGGTCAAGGAGGTTACTTTTCACTCCACCTAGTGTAATACTAATAACTAATAAATTAACTTCTTTGATCATTTTTAGTTTTTTAGGAAAATATTTGTATTTTTCATTGAATTTAAAGGTTTTCCAAAAAATTGCAGAATGTTTTGTTTTCACACATTATAAAGTACAAAAGAAGTGGTATTTGAATGGCTTTTTTGTTTAAAAAAAAATCCCAGAATAGCCAACATATAATGTGCAGCAAGACTTTTGATATCTAAACTTAATTTTGTTTTGTCGAAGAGAATAAAGTTTATAATTGTTTTCAACATATCTGTTTCTTTACAAGTAATCAATGTTTATTTGTACCTCCTTAGAGGCAAAAACAAAAACAGTAATATTTCTTTCAGAAAAAAATATAATAGAAATAAAAACGTTTTGATGTATGCAAAATGAGCACAGTTAAATTGTTGATACCCTTAATGAAAAGCGTTAGTTTATACCTCAATTTTGCAGAAAAGAACTAACCTAATATTTTTGAGTACCTTTTAAGCCTTTTAACTTCTTTAAGCCGGTCTGGGATGGAATGCGTCATTTTTTACATATATTCACTTGCTATTTCTTACCATTCCATTGAAAATAAGGCTTTTAATTAAAACATGCAATGTAATGACATATTTTCGTAAGATCTTTTCTAAATGATTCCAAACACGTTCTATTGGATTAAGATCGGGGATTTGTGATGGTATTAGTAGGAAGTGCGGGACTTTATGTATCAACCCCATCTTCATCATTTGTGCGACATGCTTTGAATCATTGTCCTGTTTTAAGTAATTGTCTTTCGCGATAACCATTTTTTGTGTACTTTTGAGCAAATCTTCCTGCAATTTTTTTTTTTTAAATATATTTCCTTTGTCATGATCTCAATCTAAATTAATGATCTCGAAAGTGGACATTTCGCCACACATCATAAAACCATCATATCCACGCTTTAATTTTTACCTTGTGTTTGGTTGTCCTCAAACTTTCGAAGGCCTATTTGATCCATTAATGTCAAGTCAATGCATATTTAAATCTTCTGAAAACAATTCTAGAAGTAAAATCTTTTTTTTTTTTGTATGTATCAGTAAAGTCTTGTCTTTTTTTATTTGCTTCGCTGGCGAAAGGTTTCCTTCTACCAATATAGCATTTATATTCAGATTAAATTTAATTTTGCAAAAGGTTTGTGTAAGGTTATATTTTCACAAATAAAAACAATCAAAATAATCATTAATTATTAATCCTTCTTATGAAAAATTAATAAAACAATTTAATTATAATACATATATGTTATGTACTTTCCATCTAATCTAACATTCCAATTTATACATGAATTGTGATTTACATTTTTTCGGAACATGCATTGATGGTTAAAAGAAAAATTTATCCACATCGTGGTGAAATGAACAAATATCAATATTTTATTGAAGAAGGAGCAAATATGTAAGTAAAAAATTCTATTGTTTTAATTTAATAAAACTAATTTGTTTTTGGTTTACAGAAGGATAAAAATGGAGAAAACAAAAATGTATATTTAGATGTAAAACGTACATATATTTGTACCGCCCAGGATGCGATGAAGACAGGTAAGTTTGTATTATGCATGGAACAAGTTTCTTTCAGTGAGCTATCTTTAAAAAACAAAAACTGCTGTCTATTTTTGTGAAACTATTTTTTATTCTTCATTTTTTAGAATGCAGAATGGGTGCAAATCGGTTAACGAGTCACATACCTCAAGGGTGGTGCGGAATTGCATAATCGAAGAAAAAAAAACAATTTTATTAAATTTATTTTATTTATTGAATAAATAAATCGAAACAAAAATCGAAAAGGCATACTTATATTAAACATATAGCTAATATGCAGTTAGAAGAATGCATTCTGTCGTTGCAATTTGTTGGTGGCAGATGTATTTTTTAGGAAATTACCTCTTCTTGCTTCAGATGTCTTGATTTGTCTTCTTTTGTTGCCATAGAAAAGAAAATTATTGTACAACATTAAAAATATTTTCAAACTTACACGAAATTAGAGTTGTAAACATGAGAAATGTCAAAATAGGAATTCACTTTGTCATTTTTATATGGGAGACGCCACTTCTCAAATTTTGACATTGTTGACAATTCACACGTATTCACGGACATGTTCACTGGAAGAAGGGCAATCAGGAGAGAACCAGTTTTGATTTTCCAATATCTGGAAAGTTTGCCAACTATTTTTCGTTTATTTAAGGTTAGGAGCGGTCAGGAGAAAACCGGTTTTGATTTTCCAATATCTGGAAAGTTTGCCATCTATGCTTAGTTTATTTATGGACAGTGAAATGCGAGTGATAATTCGCATAGGTGGAATCTTGCACACATATATATATATATATATATATACATATGTATGTATCAGTGGCGAAGCGTCCATATTCCCACCGAATTACCTTGTAAAATTCTACTTTTCAGCAATGTACATAATATTTGTGTGCTTCCTCCACCTGCTCACGCAAGCGACAAATTCTACCAAACCACAAGCCTACCACAAGCTGACAACCTGATAGTCATCCGCTTTCATATCGTTCTACTGCTCTACACACACACACATGATTGCATGCCTATTCTATAACATCACATACTCCATAGCCCGTAAGAAAGCCAACCGCAAAACAAAGCATAGTAACCCGAAAAATGTCGGGTTATGAAATATCTGTCTGGTTAGAACAAATTGGTTTTCTTTCCTTGTTTTCCCTTTATCGTTCACTGTGTTTGACTCCTCTCTATTTAATACACACTATTTAACCCGCTTTTCTTCGACTTATTTGGTGAATTATGTATGTATCTCTAAGATTATTTCTGTTTGAAAAATTCAGTTAGTGGCAGATTTCGATGCGTAACTTAAAGTAATTTTGAGTGCAATTCTTGTTGTGCAATAAAAAATAGATTAAAGAAATTAAAAACAGTGAAAAGTTTAAATTGTAATATTTTCAGTTAGATTCAGCTAATTTCAAATAATTATAAGGAGAAAATGGCATTATTAAACATATATTGTTGTTTGCTAGATTTGCTTTTGGTGGAAGAAAATGATTCTTGTTAGTTGAATTTTATTTAAAAAAAATAAAATTATAGAGTTAGGACCCTCCACTCCTTCTATGAAAACAGATTATAAACTCAAGGATGGTTTTGTTTCGCATTTCAATGCATCCATATATAAAAAATTTATACTTGGCTGATTGGTTGTAAATTTAACAAAATGTTTTGTTTTCCTTTTCGTCTTTTTTTCAAATTCCCCTAGTGTTTGGAGCCGTACGGGCTATGCTGACATAAACAATTTAGTTAATTTGGCAAAATAAATGTCAAAATAGAAAAACATATTCGTAGCTGCTTATCTTTGCATGAATTCGGCACTAATCGTATTTAAGCCTCCTTAGTAATTCCTTTGTAGCTCACAACAAAAAAGTTGATAGAAACCGTAAATTAATGGAACTTTTTATAGATACAGTAGTTCTTTGTGGCAAAAAGGAACCAGCATTTCGGAGTCACATTGAAAAGCCAGATTTTAATGATCGAGGCAATTATGTTGAAACAATGTTATACTTATCTAAGTATGACACATTAATAGACTCCCATTTAGAACAGTGTTCAAGTGCACATAATCCAATTTTTTTTTTAATTCCTTTAGAAAAATTATTAATCTTATTCCGTACCAAATTTAAACTTGCCATACGAATTTGCTCCAGAATTTGCCAGAAATTAATATTTGAAATTGAGTACAAAAAATATCCGCAAGAATTTTCATTCCGAGTTTCAATTGAAGGACATAATAGTGTTGATATTTCCCCCTGCTTAACAGCTTGAGATGATAATCTGGTTGTATGAGGATGAGAATGTAAAAGAAGCATATTTTATGTGGAATTACGTCTTAAGCCATAAATCAACTAACAACTAACGCAAACTACATTAATTATTAATTAATAGCCTCAAATGATATGGACATGTTCATGGTAAGTTATTTTAATTCGGGCATCGTTCATGTACTGTTGAGACGGGTTATTATTGTCACTTGATTGTCGCAAAATAATTATAATGTAATAGTCACCTTAGTTTGTGGATGTTAATTTAAGCAAACAGAAACATAAATTGGAACTTGGAATGTAGGATAGAAAACCATTGGAAATGCAAATATGGCGCTGTGCAATTAATTTGTTATTTTTCAGTGCTTAGTGATATCGTTTATTTCTCTAACAAATTTGTGCAATAAAATAGATAAATCTTATTAAAACAAATCTACAAGTTAAGTTTTACATTTTCCAATCCAACAGCATTCTTTATCAATTAATAAAGTCGTCAAAATAAGATCAGAATTTGCCCAATGTGCTTCCCAAAAAACGTATGCAATTGTTCTTCCGCTTCTGTACCTGTCAAAAGTGACATTTCCCAGTAGAAGTGATAAAGTTACCTTTTCCTCTACACCACTATCCACACTGTGGAAGACGAAAAAAAAATGTTTTGCTTTGTTACCGCGTTAACTGCAAAATAACTTTGCTTCATATCCAAATGGTAAAGAAAAAAAAAAAATCCTTAGCCAACCAACTTGAAAATGAGCTCTTCCCGCGGTGCATTATTTCGGGAGATCCACAAAAATAGTTGGCTAAAGCGCTTAACAACCGATGGCAAAAAAATAACAATCGGACCCAAGGTAAAACAATCATCGCCCCCGCTAACAAATAAAAGCGGTCACAAGAAATAAATCAAAATCAGAAAAAAAGAAAACTAACTTTTTAGCAATTTGTTTTAGAAGTTAAACTTGAGCAATCACTGAATTCCTTATTTTTACAGAAATCAGACCGAAGCTGGGTTGTATTTTGCGTACATGACGACACCGAGGCTTTATTGGAGGGTTATGCAGAACCAAGACTTGCACCATTACACAGTCCGGAGTGGGTGGTTTCAATGCAAGACACACAACACATATCACACGCGCTTATACCGAATTCACATGAATTTGAATTTGTTGTCACGCTTAGTAACGAAGTTGTGCGTTTTCACGCAATGTCATGGTAAGTTGGTAATGGCTTAACCATAGCGGATATATTTGATAGATAAAACAAAGGTAAAATGGTTTAAAAATAATAGAGACATGCATTTACATATGTAAATGCAACGGGTGTATGTATAGGTGGACTCAGCTTAAGTTCCCTTTGTAAACCAAGAAATGTACAATCATGAGAGGTGCTAATTGAAATATTTTAGAAAAATATAACTTATTAAGGTGCATATTATGGTTGCTGTGGGATCATTCAATTTTTGCTGATGAAATAGTCCGGTCAAGGCTAGTGTTGGCATATTGACAAACGTACTTGTATCTAGCTTTTCCATAACAATTTGAGTGGAATACATTAAGTGCAAATTAAATATGAAAAGTTTTTGATGAAGAGCTCTTGACGTCAGGAAGAATACGTTGAAATTAAAACATACATTTATTAATGTGTGTATTTGATTTTTGTTGTTGTTGTTTTTGACAGTTTAAAAATAAACTGCGGTCCTCCGATTTGATAATATTGACATAAATATATATGTACAGCAATATGTAAAAAGTCTTGGTCCGAGACCGTAACAAATTGTGAGTAATTTTAAACTTGCCAAGTTAAGAAGTTACGCAATTATTTTTTTTTATATGTTTTACCATGTTTTTTTCTTTGTATTTTTTTTTTCAAACTTTTATTTAATTTAATTTCGCGACCTACATATACCTACTGCTTTAATAACTAAATTATTTCCTTGGAATTCTGTAGGGAAGTGATGCAAGAATGGGTCGAAACATTACGTTCAAAATTGCGTGAAATGAAGATCATTTCACCAAGAGAAAATCTTTACACGAAACTGCCTGAAGTTCGTGCACCATTGTTACCAACTAGAGATCCTACATCACCATTACCAGCTACACCACCAGTTCCAGCAGCTATTGTTCCAGGTGTTGAACGTGTTGTGCCATTAGTAACATCCTCAATTTCCTATGCTTCTTCCTCATCTACGTCTGCTGTAGTAATTAGTACCAGTACATCAGTTGTGAATGCTACAACAGTCACCAGTTTGCAGGATATTGCACGAATTTCAAATGCAACACCTACACCTTCAACATCGAGTATTGCAACCAACAATTCGAGCTCACCTGTACCCATATCCGTACCCGCAATCGTATCAGTACCATCTACTTCAGCCTGCTTGACATCAATGTCGAATACACTAACACAGAACTTGTTAAATATGCTATCGGATCCCATAATTAACTACAGCGAACAACTGAATACTGGTAATCACATTGGAGGTGTTAGCGTTGATGAAGATGAAGATGACTTCTCAGACATAAGTGAAGAATTTGTGATGTGTTTAGCACGGCCAAAACTAATTTCACATAGTAAAGCAGGAGAACCACACGCTCCAGTTGAGACAAAGAATGTTCTGAATGAACCGTCAAATTGTACAAATTCTGGAAGTTTTGATGCACTTAGTGTCCGACTGGATATAAGTTCCTCAATAGAAAAAGAGCAAGGTAAGTCAGTGTAGACAAATATATGTATATATACTTCATTGATATTTAATTCTATTTACAGATCGCCAATCCCTGTCTCCAATTCCACTGTTAAATGGACGCTCACTCTTAAGGTAACGTATCTAGCTAGTAAGTTTAAAGAAAATATTTCGATACTTTGCCTCTAACTGATTAAATAAGTCCAACATTTGAATTTGAACGTTTTCACGATTCTTTACAAATATTCGACTCATAATTGAGCAAAATTGAAGTTTTACTAACTTTAGTCGCATTTTTTGTTGCCATTTCTGCATGTGTAATTCTTGTGTAAATCTCTTAAGAAGTTTCTCTCGTTTTTTAATACCTTTGGTAAGTTGGTTTCTTATGATTAAAGATTGAGTTTTTATTTTTTCCTGCAATATAGCTTGAAAAGCTTTGTCAAAGTTTATGAGTGTTTGATTCAGTTCCCCATTATTTTCCTCTTCAAAAAGTGTACTAAAAATCCATACGTTCTCAATACTGTTTTTGGTTCTTAATCCCTCCAAAAGAATTGAGATTTTCCTAACAACGTCATGCTCCATTTTGCATTGGTTGCACTTTTCAATAATTCCAGTAAGTTCACTGATTTGTTCATTCTTTTCATCCCTTTGCTGTTCCAGAGCTTGTAATTGACGCTTAAGTTGAATTACCTCATGGTTTTGTTCGTGAAAGTTTTCAAGACTCTTATCCGAAGTAAATTCCCTCGAAAATTGAAATGAATAGCTATCATTTGAAAAGCTTTGATTTATATTTGCTAAAACCTGAGCTAAATGGTGATTGCAATTTGATATATCTGTGAACGGCCTAGATAGGTGGCCTTTATTTTTTACTTGATGGCACATGAGAGTACATAGGCAATTTCTGGCGATTTTTTCTGGTTCGGAGATGTTATTGAATATTTGCAACCATTGACGACAAAGATTTATGTCTTGAGCATCGTCTAGTTTTAAAGTGAATTCCCGTAGGTCTTGCAATTGATGATTGTAAAGACTATCAAGATCTTCTGGATCAAAATTATAATTACTACCAGTGCTCTGGTTCTGTGTCATGTTATGTTAAAGCCTTGCGTTAGTCAAAAATATATCTTGTTATTTAATAAAGTTGTTGACAACTTGTTTGACAGAAAATATTCGTTTTTCATAGTCAGCTTTGTGAGTTGCTAGCTTTCTTCAGATTCTTACAGTAAGATGTTTCAATAAACATCGAAGTGTTCGAAGACGAAGTTCTTCTTTTAACTAAGTTAATGTTGCTATGTGCCATGTAGATAGATAAGGTAAATATTTGGACTTTCCATCAAGAGCGTAAACCATTTATGTGAAATCGCCAACGAATCCTGGCTTATACAACGTAATGAGTTTAGGGGTTCCTCATTTGCACTACACAAGTAGATTCCATGTGGCAGAATGTACAGAAAAATATTTTCAAAGTTCTTAATACAGCTGCTTAATATTATGGCATATACAATTTTTTTAGAATTAGTCATTGTGCTAAAATGAAAATAGTGCACTATGAAAACTTGAGCATGTAAAAATCAACTCAAGAATCAAAGAAAATCCTCGGATAAGAGATCTAATGTTTACAACTCACGCAATTAAATTTTGCTACTATTATTATTATTCACTAATTAAAAATTAAACAATTAAAAATAAAAAGAGCTAGCTGCAAAGACTATCGACTATGATGTAGCGCTGGTTTTTAAAAGATGTTTAAATAACCTGCTGAGTTGTGCAGGTATGCCCTAGACACGATCGGACAAACGTCGTAATTGATGATCTTGTGACAGCAGGGTAGTTAGAAAAAGACCTATTCAATTTAATTGAATCGTATTGGTGTCTATATTGGGACCAATCTGCAAGCAGCTGTACCTTTATCTTTAAAAGTCCTTCTTGTTGAGATGGTGGAAAGGGAAGACTGGGCTATTGTGGCCATATTTGACGGCTACCTCGGCGTGTTTATTTCCCAAAATCACAACATGTCTTGGTATCCACATAATTTTTATTCTGTTGTAGAGTCTTATTAGATAGATGTTAATTTTGTCAATCACTTAGGTCCTGTATATAGTTGGTTTTACTTATTGCACTTAGGACCGAAAGACTATTGGAACGTATTACAAATTTCCCTTCCTTGTTCGAAAAATAGGCAAATGTTTCAAGAATGCAAGCAGATTCGTCGGTGAGTATGCAAACAAATGGATTTGAACAATTTTTGAAATGTGGTGTCTGGAGTTTTTGCTTTGCCAATGGTAACCAACGATATATTCACTTATTGTTAGTTTTAACATTTTTCTGTTATTTAAGAAAGTTTTGACAAAGATGAATATTTTAGGACGAACATTCCAAGATATTAATTTTTTGAGGATTAAATGTGACCCAATTTTATCAAAAGCTTTTTGGAAGTCTGCCCGGTTGAGGCAGAAAGATAAACCACCGGATACATATATACATATAGAGGCGATTATCGACAATTTTTTGGAGGATTTTAGAGATACAAAGTATGAGAAATATTGGGCGGAAGATATTTGAGGAATTTAAATTTTTATTTAAGGAATAGTGCCGCTGTCAATATTATTAAAACGTTTTTTGGGTCTCGATTTACAAGGAATACAAAGACTTTTTGGCATAGGGTATTATACTCTATATTTAGAAGAAGGTTTTTCTTTAAGCTTGAATAAACAAGATTCAAGTTCTAGTGTGATAAGAACTTCGATAAGTTTAGCTTTTGGAGATACATTTTTGGGGTTAACTGATAATTTCAACGAACCTGTTTTTTTTTTTTTCTGTTAAAATGTATCGAAAGATTTTCATCATTTGATTGGCTAGACCAGGTAAAAACAATTATATGTCTACTGAAGAAATAACTGTACCGTGAGGAGCTTCCAGAGAAGTAATGGATTTAGGGGCGAAGCCACCTGTAGGGCAGCGCAGTCTCACCTACTTAGGTGGCACTATAGGTAGGAAGAACCTAGCTCTTAATTAACACGCATCGCAAGCACTCCTCGTGCTCTTTTTTCTTCTTCTGGAGAAGCCGTTGTTCTTTTCTGCTTGCAGAGCTCACGAGCGGCTCTTGGCTTTTGTTGCAGCGCCGCTTTATACGCTTCTAGTTATCTGCATATGCTAGCCGGCTTTCTTCATTAAACTATGGATTTTGTGGTGGTAGTCAGGTGAAACTCAGCACATCAGTTGTGACATCTGATGGTACGTGATAGTGTA
The DNA here is from genome assembly GCA_907269105.1 of Volucella inanis. Lineage (NCBI taxonomy): Eukaryota > Metazoa > Arthropoda > Insecta > Diptera > Syrphidae > Volucella > Volucella inanis. The sequence goes on from OU026153.1 coordinate 216,267,154, forward strand.
ACACTGGTCTTTGGTACTTGATGCGGCATAGGAATCGCTGAGAGATTTCAGGATATGCGTTCGGCGAAGATTCTCGTGATCTAATGCTATTACAGCTTTTCTACGTTATATCTTCTCGCAGTATTTCTTCTTTGTTGTGGCGCTTGGAAATTCTGCATTCCCATCTTGGCTTCAACAAGGTGGTGACCAGAGCTAATGTTGGCGTTCAGACATCCAGAATACTGGAGGGATACCTTGCGCTTATGGTAATGTAATTAATTTGATTTAGCGTTTCATTGTGTATACTGTGTATATTGAGATGAGGAAACCGTCTGCTCGCTATAGTCATATTTCGTCGTGTCGCAAAGTCAATAAGCCTAAGTCCGTTGCCAAACGTGGTGTTGTGTAGACTTCTTGCCACATCCGAATAAGCGCTGAATCTTTTCCCTTTAGCAATCACCATATGATTTCATCCTCTTTTTGTTCAGTCCATTCCATCACACTTCCTGGATGTCGGTGCTATCTGCATGATATTAGTTAAGGGCCTAATTGTACGGCTATTCGTGCGCTGTTAAGAGTCCGCACCTTTCACGTGCAGATCCGAAGGTCGTTGTCCGTCAAAGTTTGCAAGGATCGGCAACAAAAAATCCATTTTTATCCAAGACCATTAGATGGTTCGTCACATCTTTTTAATCTCTCCTGTATAAGAATGTGAGCCTATGACGGTGTATCTCAGTATAACGCTACTGGGCAAGTGTACCCTTTCCATTTTTGGGCTGCAAGGGCTTACTCATGCAGTTACCGGAGACCACCGCTGGCAAACACTTTGCTATGAACTTGATTGTGGTGCTGCTGGCCCAATCCAAGTTATAGGACAGTCAGCAGTTTCCCGCTCAATCGCGGAGCAGGTCCTCTGCAACATATTTTATACCAGATGTATTTTTGTGTGAAGCTATGAGAAAGGGTTGAAGTAAGGTGTTGATAGAATTGAGGTTTACTATTTTTAACCTCTATGAAATTTGGCATTGACTTTTCTATATTTGATATTATGAGTTACTTTATTGGCAAAAACTTGAAAGATTTTATTTTCAATAGGAGCCAAAACAGGACAGCGTAATGGTTTGCATAAAACCTTTGTATCTCGGAGTGTATGGATTTTAAGCAACCGTAAGTACCGAGTTTTTCGTGTATTGTACAAAGAAAAAGAAAAAAAAAAATCCACCGCGCGTGTTATTAAAAATACATACATACAAAATAGTGCAATGCGGTGAAAAAAATAAATAAATAAATAAAAAATATCACACAGTGCAAGTATCCCATCCTTTCGCTTCTGGTCGAAGAACTGTTGCTTGCACCCGGTCACTGCCGTCACTGTATTTATTATACGGTACGGGCAGTGATTGAGTGTAACAACCGATGGATAGCCAGTAGTGAGTGAGAATTTTGTTGGTGCTCTGTTTCACATTGTTTTAAGGGCATAGTACCTATAGCAATTTGATTTGGTAAATCACCGTTAAAAATTCTCATTTCGCAGCCTTGCTAAGAATCGTCGGTATTTTTGTTTTTTGTGTTTGTTTGGGATTATGGCTAGGGAATTCAAAGTTGACGTAGCTAATATACGCGGGCTAAAAAATAATCACTTTTTTGCTTACGTCTGTAGTACGTCTGTAAGTACAGACCAGCTATTTAGGCACTTAGCGAAACACAGGGAGTTCCATGCCCACATCACTCTGATCTGAAGCTACCTGGCTACGAACTAGTGTCAATATTAATTTCTCATCGCAGTCTAGGGATTTACGTGCGTAGTGATGTAGCTTACCAAACTCCACCACTCCACCCTGTTTCAATCCGGAATTCAATTACCTGTTGTTAAAATTCCATCTCCGTAATCAAATTAACCACCACTGCTTTGTTTACAGAAGCCCCAAACTGGCCACCAAACTTAAACAAGTTTGATGAGCTGTCTGACTCTATTCAAAGAATTGTATTCCTGTATCCTCATACTGAAATCGTTATTACGGGCAGTTTCAATATACACAACTCTGGGTGGCTTCGAGATTCTGGACAGACAACACCTGAAGGACGGTGTGTGAAGATTTTCGTTGCGGAAAACAACTTGACGCAGCTAATAAATGAGCCTATGCGAATACCAGACGTTGACAGTCATACCGCCACCATAACCTCTCACCCTGATAAATACACTGTTGATGTTTGCTCCCCTCTATCCTCGTCGGACCATTGTGTCATATCAGTCAATTTCTCGTACATTCATCCCACAATTAGTGAAAAGATTCCTAAAATAAGCATACGGCAATACGCGAAAACCGGGGCGGAATTAACAGCTTCTTTAAGAACTTTAACTGCTCGCTATGTTTCCTCAATAACGACGTGGATGCCGCTGTTATGATCACAGATATTATTTTATTTGAAATTAGTTCCTTTATACCTCAACGGATGAAGAGTATCAAACCAAAAGCGTGGTACGACTAGAGCTGTAAAGAGGCTGTCAGGATTAGAGAAATGTTTTTTTCGATCCTACAAGACTAACCCGACAGAGGAAAACTGAAAAAAGTTCGAATGAGCCAGAAATAACCTTAACGCCTTTAAAAAATAAAATAGAATAAAAAATACTTACTACTCCCAAAGGTAGTAAATATTTATCGTCGTTCGTCAAAAACATTAGAAATTCTGCTTCATCCTCCATCTCAACGCTCATTTACAAAGACATTCCAGCTGTCAGCTTTTTGGACAAGGCCAATCAGCTTGCGCACCCTTTGCAGCCAGCTCAACACTTTCAGATTGTGCTTTTCTCCGCCTATACTTGAGTGCGTCGTCTCTTCAATGGGACGAATCCACTTTAGCAGTCGTGTACTAGCAAGAGTACTTAAAGATCTCAATATACACAAATGGTATATCCCCCCTTCTTTTGAAGAGGTGTAAAATTCGTAAAATTGTTCATTACCCATTTCTTTCCAAATTCATGGGAACGCTGATAAATCGTCAGCTTATGAAATATCTCGAAACACGAAAACTTCTCAATGACCGGCAGTACGGTTTTCGTAGCTACAGATTCACTGGTGGTTTGATGGCATGTCTCACCGAAAAGTGAAATTAAAAAGTATGAGGTATGTTCAAAAAATAAGTGACTTTATATTTTTATGGAAAAATATTTATTTATTCATTAATATTAATGTTGTCCCCTTCAAAGTAATCCTTTTCGGATATAATACACTTGTGCCAACGCTTTTTCCAATCCTAGCACTTCTCATAAGCACTTTTTAGTTAGCCTTGAGCTCATCCAGCGATGCAGTTCATATTTTCTCAATCGTTGCAAATCTCCGTCGTTTCATAGATCTCTTCAGTTTTGGGAACAGGAAAAAGTCGCATGGGGCCAAATCCAGTGAATATGTACCATATGGTAGCAGAGGCATGATTGTCGTGTTATTTATGGCCAAAAAATCTCTCACTAGTAACAATGAATGAGCAGGTAGCATTATCGTGATGCAAAAGACATGAATTGTTTTTCCACAATTCCGCATAGCCGACCGATATGCCAACATCCTCAGCAACTTCTCTTATGGTAATTCAACGTTTTCCAAAACAATTCTCTTCACAGCTTCGATGTTATCAACTTTTTTTGATGTGCTGGGAAGTCAAGAGCGAAGTTCGTCATTGGCATTTTCTCGGCCAACTTGGAAGAGCTTTTACCACTTGTAAACATTTTTTTTACTTAGAGTAGACTCACCGTATGACACTGTCAACATTTCAATTGTTTTAGAGCACTTGATTGCATTTTTTACACAAAATTTCTTTGCTCAATTTTTTTATAATAATTGAAAATCGCCGAGCACACCAAAACACGTCTAACATTTTTATCTGTCAAAAAACAAAGTATGCTATATACTTGAAACTGTTATATGTTCGGGACATGTGTACCAACACAGCAAAAGAAAAAATCGATAAACGAATATAAATACGTTGCGTGTGAAATTTCACCGTACTTTTTGCACATACTGCGTACATCAATCTGGAGAAAACAAGATAGTTGCACTTGTTATTTCTAAGGCATTTGACAGATTTGGCATCAGGCTCTTTTGTCAAAAACGCGTGCTTTTGGGATCGATGACTCTCTTTAATGAATTAGAAGTTACCTTTCGGAACGTTCAATTCAAGTTGTCTTAGATGTTTTCAAATCTAATATTCACAAAATAAATGCCCCAGCGCTCCGTTCTGGCTCCGACACTCTTTAATTTTCATTAATGATCTTTTTGCTGCTACTTGTAATCCAATATATTCCTGTTGTGATGGCAGTACTCTATGCTTTTCATATTCGTTCCCGGACTCACGTACCTGCTCTTCGGCTGTAGAACGGGAACGGCAGCTTATGTTAATCTCATTAGATTCCGAGATGAACAGCATAACCAATTGAGGAACTATCAACAATTTAATGCTTTCAAAACACTGTTTGCTGTCATTAAAATAAAATTTAAATACCCAACCATTATCCATGAAAGGCACTTATATCGTCTAAACCATTCTTGGTATATGTTTCAGTGACAACTTACGTTGGAACGACTGCATATTCAATGTCGTCAAAAAGCTGCGAAATGTCGAGGTTTCGTTGAGCGATGTTAGAAAATTTTCACCCCCTCTGATCTAGCCTTAATATATGGTAAAAAGCATTCATCCATCCAAAATTGTAGTAAAATGCCCAAATCTGGTCTGGTGCTTCTAAAACATCTATGCACCTGCAAGATAGTATTCAAAACCGTGCGATAAAACTCATCGGTAATACTAATATTAGTCAGTCAATTGACATCCTTAAACACCGACAAAATGTCTCCTGTCTCACTTTATTTTATCGCTATTTTCACCACCAGTGCTCCATTGAAATTGCAGCATTCCTTCCCTTTAAACCTTCAACCGTAACACCCGTCTCGCTATGAATGCTCATCAATATACCCTCAAGCTCGCTTTCGGACGTACTCTAAAATATCGTGATTCGTTCCTTAGCCGTACAACTCGCTTATGGAATGACCTGCCGAACTCTCTATTTCCTGATCGCTATAATTTGCAAACATTTAAAAACAATATACATCGGTACCTCTCTTTTCTTTCTCCCTAAATTTTCTTCGCCCGCGATGTGTATAAACATTTTAAGGGTACACAAATCTCTTGAGCGTATGCTCATTATAAGGGGTGATTTATCGTGAAATTTCATTTTCAATAGGTTTTTTTTGACAGATCACGCATGACTCCTATCAAACTGCTTTGTCATTTTTGTTCAGTATCGTTTGGCAAGTCATCATGGAAAGACTCACATCACAACAGCGTCTCCAAATTCTTCAGCTGTATTACAAAAATCAGCGTTCTGTGAGAAATGTTTTTCGAGCGATTCGAGGAACTTACGGTGCGCATAATCGACCTACTGACCTACGACCGTGACGAATCAATTCGTCGTCGTTCTCAGCAGCTTGGCTTGGCGTATTCGACAACTTAGCGTATTTTACGTGAGGATCTTGGCCTAAAAACGTACAAAATTCAACTTGTGCAAGAATTGAAGCCAGGCGGCTTGAATTTGCGGCAGATTTTCAGTGAATGGGCTCTGGAAAAACCCAATGAAAATCCGGCGTTTTATCGTGAAATTTTGTTCAGTGATGAAGCCCATTTCTGTCTTAATGGGTACGTTAATAAACAAAATTGCCGTATTTGGACTGATGATCCATCAAAAACAATGGTATGATGTGTTTTATCGGCTGGTGGAAACATTGGTCCATATTTCTTAAAAAATGAGGTAAATCAGAATGTTACCGTTAATGCTAACCGTTATCGCGCCATGTTAACGGACTATGTGCTTCCTAAAATTCAAGCACATGGTCTCGGTGAGCTCTGATCTCAAGAAGACGGCGCTACGAGCCATACACCGCGTGAAACAATGGACTTGTTGGGAAATCATTTTGGTGAGCACTTAATTTCACGTTTTGCTACGGTAAATTGGTCGCCTAGATCGTTCGATATCACACGGTTTGGACTATTTTCTCTGAGGATTTGTATATTAAAGTCTCAAGTCTTCAGGAATAAGCCAGCTACGAATGAGGCTTTGGAAGCCAACAGTACTTGTAATATCCGCGAGATACGAGTCGCCCAAAATTGGAACTTCCGAATGGACAACCTCAGACGTAGTCGTGGCCAACATTTACATGATATCATGTATATGCCATGAATTGCTCTTTTAACCGATTATTATGAATTAAACCTCAAGATGAATCACCCTTTTTTTAAAAAAAAAAAAAAAAGCTATATTAGTTGAAAAAAATAATGTCTTTCGGGCACGGCTAGTATTGAACCCCGAACGGTCCGATTGGGAAGCCAATACACTACCATTTGAGCTGGTAAGTGTGTTTATAAAACCTTTCATGTTCCATTGCAGAATTTGGAAGAGTCCGAATTTTGGAAATTTGTTAATTTGATGTTAAGACGGGGGCCGCTGATCGGGTCGAAGGCAGTGTCGTCCCGTATTGGACGATAATATGCAGGTATCGGCCACCAGTTGGCGTGTGCTGTTGGAATATTTAAAAAGAGAGTTAGCTTCCATGATAAAGTTAGTTAGTAAGTGTTGGTTTTTAGTAATATAATTTGTTGATGATTGTTAAAATACTCGTAGGTACTCAGAAGAATCATTTTAAGAAGCAATAAAAGAAAGTGACGGTGGAATGAAGAGAAACGGAGTCCATATTAATAACTTAAGATACGTGGATGATGCTCTCTTAATAGCAAGCTGCAAATTTTAATTCTTGTTCTAGGTTAGCTTTGAAGCATTGAATTAAAATAATAGAAACGATGGTTCTTTTGTGTGTGCTAACTGAACGCCTAGTGACGTTTGCGAAAGTGCTTATTACATGGTACATTCTCTTTGCCTCTCCCATGGTGCATTTCTATTTGATATTAATAGCAAGCGTTTCTTTTGCTTGGACTAAGATTTGTCGGATGATGGGTGAACGCCGAAGTAATTTGCGCTCATGGGAGGAGTACATTTGGAAGGGAGAAAATAACTGCTCGCAGAATTAGTGGTACATCTCTTAGTAATGTGATACAGGAGCTGGCAATTACGCCAGCGCATGGGATTGGGTATGTATTATATTCTTTTATTTTTGTTGTATTGTATAACAACCGATTTCGACTGTACCAGGAGGGAGGTTAAAGAAACTCGCAAGTAAGGAGAATTAAACCCGTTGGGCGATCAATACCAACTTTTTTTTGTAAATTTTTACAGGCTAATCTCTTTTTGCTCCTTCATTTCAGAAATGATTTAAGACTCGTTCGCATTGCTAAACGTGAGGCTAAATTATTCCTTTATAAAAATTAAGGTGCAGACATAATGTCTAAAGGAATATTTGGTGGACAATTGCTTCTCGTCCCTCAGGTGGGATATTAGGTCGTACTCAGTGCTTAGGTTTTTTTTAAGCAGAAAGACGTTAATTGTTTTCAGTGGACTTTCAGGAGATTTAAAGGAGATAAGTGAAAAGAAATCAATAGACAGAGTAGGATCCCCATCAGGAAAAAAGATGGCTGGTCGGCTGAAAAGTTCGTAGACTAACATAGTAAAACATATATTTTTGTTAACTTTCCAATTTTATTATTCAACATAGTTGCCTTCGAGTGCAATACAATGATTATAGCGGTGATGTATTGTAATTTTTCGATACCATTTTTATAATACGATTTCTCTTTTGCCGAAAAATAAGTCTCAGTTTCAGCAATTACTTCTTCATTAGTGCTGAATTTCTTTTCCAGTGAATATTCTTTTGAGGTCTGTAAACAATGAAAGTCAATGGGGGCCAGATCTGGAGAATACGGTGGATGGGGAAACACTTCATAACCTAATTCATGCAACTTTTTCATCGTTTTCATTGATTTGTGACTGGTTGCATTATTTTGATAAAACAGCACTTTTTTTCTTTTTTAAATGGGGGCGTTCTTGTTCAACACGCTCTTTTGATATCTTCAGAGTCTTAGCTATCTCGATCAACTTCACTTTACGGTTATTCAAAATTATTTTGTGAATTTTTTTCACCTTTTCGCCTGTAACAAGCTCTTTCGGGCGTCCACTGCCTGTATCGTCTTCCGTGCTCATTTCGTCCTGTTTAAATTTGACAAACTACTTCTCAACGGTTAATTTTCCTGATGCAAAGTCCGAAAATTTTTATAAAGCTTTGCTTTCAACAGTATTTTTTCTCCCCCATAATAAAGCAATACTCTATTAACACACGAAACATTTTTTTCAATTTTTTTTTTTTTTTTACAATAACAAAAGTTGCATAACTCGCAATGCTAACTATAACTCACGAACCTATAGTATTGTCCGACAGCTGTCAAACTTATACACGTGGCATTTGAAGGTTAGTACTACTATACTAGTAACCATAGTAACACCATCTATGTTTTTGCCTACGAACTTTTCATCTGACCTATTATTTTTTGCATTGATGTTGGAGCGGTCTAACTTTCGTAGATCGGAGAACCAATTGCCTGTTTTTTTTTTTTTTTTTTGCCCCAGTGTCATGTGCTAAAACGCAGCAAAGACAACTCGTAAAAATGTTAAAACACTCGATAGTACAATATGTAAGTTCTGTAAACAAAGATAAAAAGGACCGATTTGCGAACTTTATTAATTCTTTATAAACTATGCAACAGTACAAAACTCAGACCGACAAAGAAAACAATGTTCCCTGTTTGGTGGATAGCCGGAGACTGTTGACGGCTAAAATAAAACAACACCTCCGATAATGGATCCAGGAAACGGACATTGCGGCGGAGCATAATTTATTCGTAGTCAGTACACGGTTACCGTCAACCATATTGATAGTTGTAGAATCGTAATTTGTGGGATTGCAGACTAAAAAAAACGCTGATGACTTATGCTGCATGCACCAACTTATTTGAATGATATGTTCGGAAAAAACTGGCTTCTTCAATGCCAAAAACAATAGAATCCGCCCAAAAATTCCTTTCTTTATTTGGATTTTTTATTTTTTTTTTTTTTAATTTTAATTATCCTTGCACAAATATTTAACTATAAAATAATGATGAATTATAAAAATAAGTACATACATACATAGTCCAGAATTGTAAAAGAATGCAATCATTTGAGAATTTAGGTCATTTTTTTTATCTACTACAAAATCATTTAATTCATGAATTCACTTAGAGACTTCAAATTCAGGATATGAAATCACCATTCATTTTGAAGTCATTGATTGGGAATTCGTTTTAGTCAAATGAATGCATTCCTTTATGATTTCGGTGCAGTCATTGAAGTCTTCTTGAAGTCATTGAAGTCATTTTGAAGGCATTGGAATCATTGAAGTCATTTTAAATTCATTATCAATTATATGAATTGAATTTAGTTTATATTAATTCTATATGTAGATCCTATTCTTGCGGTATGAGCTTAGTTTGTTTGCATTCAAATACCAAACGCATTCAAATTCAATACACAACTAGCAAGCTGTAAAGCAATTATGTTAGTCACATTAAATTGTAAATTTAATTATGTTTTGTAAAGAAGTACAGACTATTCATTATTTCATTATTCATTTTGAATCCGGAAGGCTGTTTTTCATTAACACTATTATATTATATAATTTCTTAACCAGATTCTACAGTTTGAGAAACACACTTTGCTATCAACTGTTTATGTTGAATTATTTTGCAAAATCTTATCACCATACACCCAGCCTGACTCGAACTGCAACTTCTTAAAATTCTATAATTTTTTTATTTTTTGATAAATTTTATTGTGCCAAAGCAAATCATATTGGAAAATACATCAATTTTCAAATTGTATCAGTAGTTTTCAATATGTCCACCTTTGACGCGAATAATGGTCTTGAGACGGCCGAACAAATCATCGCAAGCTGCACGCAAGTGGCTCTGCAGTATTTTGGCCCATTCCCGGCGAAGTGCTTTTTTGAGGTGGTTCAAACTTTTCTATTTTTTAGTGCCAACCTTCGCCTTCAAAATACCCCAGACAGAGAAATCCAACGGATTTGCATCCGAGGAATTTGCAATCCATTGTGTCGAAGAAATAAAGTGTGGAACATTGTTTTTTAACCAATCTTGATTGACGCGCGCTCTGTGAAACGGTGCCGAGTCTTGGTGAGATGTCCACGGCCTCCGAAATGATTGTTTACCCAAGGCTTCAATACTGCCTCAAAGACAGTAACTCCTTCGTTTTTTTGACTCTAACTTTTGTCTGTTGCGGTGTAAGATCGTGTGCTTTTTGAAACTTCAATGGCTTGAGCCCAAGCTCATTTTCCAGTATGTGTTGCATCCGTTCCAACGATATGTTGAGCTCACGAGCCATTTTTCATCCACTTCGACGCGGATTTTGCTCAATTCGAGAATACATTTTACAAACCATTTCTGCCGATGTTGCTGTTTTTTTATGACCACCTCTATGGTGTTTTGCAACACTGCCAGTATCACGATAACGAGCTATGGTTCGAGACACAAATGATTTATTCACGTTGAGGTGCTGGAGGGCTCTAACAATAGCTACTTGTGGTTTTCCAGCCAAATATAAAGCTATCACACAATCACGTTTGAATTCCATCGCGGATAAACATTTTTCAACACAACTGAGACGCAAATCCTTTAAAAGGCTTGTAAATAATAAAAATATCTGTCATGTGTCAAAATTTGAGCTTACTGTCATGAACGGTTTGGAAATTATAGCAGTCTCAAGTTGGTTGCGGTTCGAGTCAGGCAGGGTGTATATGTAACTGTTTCGGAAATCATGTGTATTACTTCATCATTCATTTGTAAAGTGTTATTGTGCAAAGTGTTAAGTAAAGTGTTAAATAATGAATATCGATAGTGATTTTTCTTCTGACCATCTATAGGGTGATTCATCGTGAGGTTTGATTTATAATGTAAAATAAAATACATAAATTTGAAAGTAAACTTAAAATTTTAACTGTCGGTTAAAATAACAATTCATGGCATTTACTTTTCGAAAATGATATCATGTAAATGTTGGCCACGACTGCGTCTGAGGTGATCCATTCAGAAGGTCCAATTTTGGGGGACTCGTTCGAGCATAGCGACTGGCATCTCGCGGATAACACAAGTAATGTTGGCTTCTTAAGCGTCAATCGTAGCTGGCTTATTCCTGAAGACCTGAGACTTTACATATCCCCAGAGAAAATAGTCCAAAGGCGTGATATCGCACTATCTAGGCGTTCAATTTACCGTAGCAAAACGTGAAATTAAGTGCTCACCAAAATGATTTCTCAACAAGTCCATTGAAACCAGAGCTCGCCGAGACCTGGTTGGTGCTTGAATTTCAGGAAGCACATAGTCCGTTAACATGGCGCAATAGCGGTTACCATTGACGGTAACATTCTGATTTGCCTCATTTTTGAAGAAATATGGACCAATGGTTCCACCAGCCGATAAACCGCACCGTACCGTTGTTTTTAATGGATGTAATGGTAGCTCTTGGTACTCTTTGGGTTGCTCATCAGGCCAAATACGGCAATTTTGTTTATTAACGTATCCATTGAGCCAGAATTTCACCATAAAACACCGGATTTTCATTGAGTTTTTCCAGAGAACATTCATTGAAAATATGACGCAAATTTAAGTCGCCTAGCTTCAATTCTTGCACAAGTTGAATTTTGTACGCTTTTAGGCCGAAGTAAAATACGCCAAGCCAAGCTGCTGAGAACAACGACGAATCGATTCGTCACGGTCTTCCCGTACACTCTCAGCTACAGCTGCTATAGTCTCTTCACTACGTGCTAGATGTGGTCTAACCGGTCGAGTATCATCCACTAATGTAAACTGGTACTCAAATGGTATTGGCAATAGTGGTTTCAGTAGGTCGATTATGCGCACCGTAAGTTCCTCGAATCGCACGAAAAACACATCTCACAGAACGCTGATATTCGTAATACAGCTGAAGAATTTGGAGACGCTGTTGTGGTGTGAGTCTTTAAACGATTAGTTGCCAAACGATACTGAACAAAAATGACAAAGCAGTTTGATAGGAATCACGCGTGATCTGTCAAAAAAAAAAACCTATTGAAAATCAAACCTCACGATGAATCACCCTATATATGCTGATCCAAACTACTCACCAGATGTGTCGAAAAGGATCTTTACTTAATTGTGATAACCCGGTCTCATCATATCTACCTGATGCAGTTTCGGATTCGAAGGAATGAATTAGAAACACCGTCATCTTGTACATCTGCACCGGTACCTACACCAACACCGAACATTTTTCAAAATAATTAAACAGGTGAGTTTTTTTAACTTTATTTTGATGTTTTGCAAATTGTTCCAACATTGCCAGAATGTGGCTGCCTGTGGTGTGGTGGTAGTGTATTGTGCTCTTAACTGGCAGGTCGCTGATTAAAAACCGACCGTTTTTTTTTTTTTCTTTTCACAGAAAAATGAAATACTCATTTGAGTATACTAATACTATGTAGAAGTGGCGTTTTGGTTCAATGTTGTTTTTCCCCTCTAAATTACAAGTCTCTATGCAAGTTACATCTAACTTCATCCGACACTTAAAAAAGAGACATCGTTCAGAATTTCAAAAATAAATCTAGTGAAGTTTGCAAAACATCGGCTGACCAAATCGAAACAGGAACGATTCATTCCAAATAATATGTTGGCAGTATCGATTATAGAGGACGAATCTCTTAAAAACCTTATACGATTTGCCAACCCTACCCTACAAGTTATGTGAGTAGGCCAACAGCTATAAAAGTATTGGATGATACTATTCTGACAATGACAGAGCATCTGAAAACTATTATTTTAGAGAACAAATACTTTTGTACTAATGCCGACGTGTGGTCAATAAAGCATAAGAGCTTTTTTGGGTTCAAGTAAAAAAATTATTTGTATTTTTTATTTAAAAAAAACTTTTTTTTATGCCATCAATCTTAAGACTAACTTATGACAATTCTTTCACTTAAAACCTAACCCACGATTCCAACTTGCATCCGATGTAATTTCCCAGGTATTCGATTGCAAGTGAAATATTATTCTTCTGCTTGGTTGTTTACCCCAGACGCTGAGTTGACAGAATGAAAGCGTGTGAACGAAGCGTGTGCAAAGTTTAATGGGAACGATACTTTAAGGAATTTTTCAACTTATCTGTTGTTAACTCCTCCCTCCTTAAATGAGAGGACATTCTCATTTCTCAAAAATATGGAATTTTAATGTATTTTGTTTCTATTGTAAATATTTTTAAAGCTGATTCTTCCGGCTGTTTATGGTTTTAATTGTAGTTTCAGCTGTTTTTAATGTTGGAATTTTTACAGGTTCTCTTCTTCCAAGTTCAAATAATTTTGAAATTATAAATAATGCTATCAGGATGATTACTATTGATCCTAGGCCAATATTTGTGAAATAGCTTTGTCGGGATTCATCTTCAATTAACTTTATATGTTTAGTATTGTTGACATGCAATTCTCTCATTGATTGTAATGTTAAGAATTCTTTGTAGGTTTTGAAGGTTGAGTCTGGTTGCACTACTGGAGGGATCGGTTTTGTTCTGGAAAGTTCGTTAGAGTAGAAGACTAGGTCATCGACATTTATTGTATTATGGTATTAAAGGATAAAGGTGCCCTTAAGTTCCATCTCGTCGCTATTAATAATTATTATGCCGTTAAACTGGTTTAAAAGCAGTGTTCCAGGAAATACTTCTTCGATTGAAAGGATATGTTGATCGTTGGTCTCTGTACAGTTGTGGGGACGAATGTTAAGCAAGTTTGGAATGCAATAGGTTTGACTTAAATCGACTAACTTATTTTTATTACAAATTGTAAGCTTAGAATTAGTTTTACATTTTGTTATTATTCCATATATTGTTTTTTCACATTTTAAGATATTTTCATAAAGTTACTTAGTTGCTAAATTTTCTCTCTTTATTGTTTTTAGTAAAATTGTCTTACAAATCTAATTTACAGTGTTTGGGATACTTATTATATATAAAATTTCCGAATTACTTGATGCTATTTTAATTGCCGCAAATTCGATTGCTTCATCTATATTAAGATAGGTTACGTTATTTTTATCAAAAAGTTCTTTAACTACGTTTATTTCATTATTAGATAGGATAAAGGAATTAATTATTCCAGCTTTTACCCAATGCATGGCATTGTCATGTCAAGCTTATATTTAATATTTATAACTAATACATTTTTTATTTCTTTATTTGTTTTATACATTTTTAAAATATTGTTTGTGGTATTAGTAATTTAGTTTATTTTCTCAATAATTGATCTATTTATAATTACCTGTTTATTGTTGTTTTCTAGGATGCCATTAATTTTTGATTTTAAGATAATAAAGTCGTCATGGTCTTGACTACCGGATATCCATTTCCATGCGCTGCCAATGAGATTAAGGGCTCTTTTCGTTCTCTTGGCTTCTAATCTGTTAATAAGGGATTCTATTATGGTGATTTCGTGGGAGAGGAATTGTGTCAACATTTTGGTGGATCATTTGTTTGATTTCATAAAGGGTTTCTTCATATAATATAATATATAACTTTTGAGTTTGAGTAATCCAAAATCTGCACCTTGGCAAGAGGTCAGAAAAAACCTGAAAGTGAGATGTTAATTCTTAATGTTGCTCTTATGCACGGTTTTGCCTGTTTTAGTAAGTATGGTTTTTGAATGGTTCTCTTTTACAATTTCTTTTTTAAATCTGGGAGAAAGTTTGGACCCTTTTCTTTTGTTAAGTTTAACTTATACAATATCGGGTATCGGGTGTACTCTTTTATGGGTTGTCTTTTCTAGTTGAACTTGGCTAAATCCTTTTCTTGCTTTTCTTTAAATCTAGTTATGTTGTCCTGCCTAGCTTTTTCGTATTCTTTAGGGATAATACTTACGTTTCTGCCAAAAAATACTTCAAGTGGCCTTTTGCCAGTTGTAGAGTGAACTGAAAAGTTATATTCGTAAACTGCCCTATCTAATAATTCGGGAAATGTTCTTTGTATTGTATATTATCGATTTTCAGACAACGCATTATTTCCGATAGCGTTGAGTGGAATCTTTCCACTTGACCGTTTACTGAGCTGACGTAAGGAGTTATCTTGAAAATTTGAATTTTAAGTTGGTCTTCGACCATGAAATGAATAAATGAGGAATTTAAAGATTTTTCATTGTCTATAACAATGATTTTGGAGATGCCGAATGAAAAAAGTATTTCACGAAGAGGTTCTTTGATATCTTCTGTTGCTTTCGAACTGAGGATTTTTGTTTGCGCGTATTTTGAAAACTTATCTACAGCCGTTAAGACAAGTCTCTTCTCAGTTGAGTAGATATCTATATGGACGATTTCGCCTGGGAATTGTAGGATTGGTGTTTCCTTTAGATCTGGTTTATTGGGGTGTCTGTCATATTTTTGTTCTCAACAAGTTACGCATTGTTGACTATGTTAGTTATTTTTGTGTTCATTTTCGGGAAGTAAAACTTTTCGAGAATTTGAATTTTATTTTCGATTCCCTATTTTGTGTTCTTCAATGATCGTTTCTTCCTGTTTTTGGGGGCATGTAAGGTCTTCAACTTTGGTTTGTGTATAACGAGTTTTATAGTTTTTAAAATGAAGCGGGTCGAAATTTTGCTTTCAGACGTATATATTCCATTTATATATGTATCCATTTAGAAATTTCTTTAAGATTTCATCGGTATAATCTGGTTGTATAAAGGTATGTCTTTGGAAGGTTGGAATATGTATTTTATATTCATAATTTGTTTGGTCGCCGGTTAAAAGCATTATCTGGTTCTTAAAAACGTTAATTGGAGATTCAGTTGCGGGTATTAAATCATGTGGCGAGCTTTCGTCACAATGTCTTGTCATTGTCATGGAATTCAATTGGGATTCTTTGGGAAGTCGGGATAAGGCGTCACCTACCACGTTTGTTTTACCTGGTTTATACTTTAGAGTGTAGTTATACTCTTTTAGTATAGCTTTCCACCTTTTCATTTTATTATTATTATTTTTATTGGAAAGAGCGTAAGTCAAAGGCTGGTGATCAGTAAATATTTGCACTTTCGCTGAGCCATATAGGTAATTTCGGAGGGATTTAAGCGACCAAATAATGGCGAGCATTTTTTTCTCGTTGGTTGCGAAATGTTCTTCAGATTTACTGAGCGTTCTTGAAATGAACAGAATCGGTTAATTGTCTTGTGATAAGACTGCACCTATGGCATGATCGGAGGCGTCTGTGGTCAATTGGAAGTCCTTTGTGAAATCTGGGTACTTGAGAAGGGTATCGTCTGAAATTAGGGCGTTTTTGAGTTTGCGAAAGGATTCTATTGCTTCATCATTTAGTTCGATTAATTTTTTACTTGACAGTTTTTTAGGTATACCTCCTCCTTCTCCTCTTAGTAAAGAGGTGAGAGGTTTGGCTAACCGGGCGTAATTTTTTATGAATCTGCGGTAATAGTCAGAAAGTCCCAAAAAAGAACGAAGGTCTTTAAGAGTTTTTGGTAATGAACAGTTTATTATCGCTTGGACTTTGGAGGGGTTAGTCTTGATGCCGTCGGCAGAAATAATGAAACCGAGAAATTCAACTTGTTTTTGTAAGAAATCATATTTGTCTAATTGTATTTTCAAATTCGCTTTTGCAAGAGTCTCAAACACGCCTTTTAATGTCTTTTAGATGAGTGTCGATGTCTTTGCTGAAAATTATTATATCGTCAATGTACACAACATATTTTCCCAACATGTACGTGTAACATGTTATCTAAAGCCCGTTGAAATATAGCTGGTACGTTCTTTAATCCGAATGGGAGGCGCAAGAATTCATGTTTGCCGTTATTGACGGAGAACGCTGTCTTTTCCACATCGGATTCCTTGAGTGGAATTTGGTGGAACCCACTTTTAAGGTCTATGACCGAGAAGATTTCACTTTGTCCCAATTTTGATAACACTTCATTAATTTCTGGTATTGGATACCTGTCCGCGATTGTCTCTGAATTAAGCTTGCAGTAATCAATTACCATTCTGAATTTCTTTTCACCGGATGCGTCGAGTTTTTTCGGGACTATCCATATAGGCGAATTATACGGCGACCGTGAAGGTCTTATTATTCCGTCGTTGTTTGTCAAATTCATCCTTGAGTGACATAGGATAGGGATAGCTTTTGGAGTACACAGGATTTTCTGTGCTAGTCCGAATTTCACCTTTTACTCGTGTTGTAAAAGTCGATTTTTCTTTGGGTTCTGAAAATAAGTCAGGGAATGTCCGTGTAAGTTCATTGATTTTTTATCCATAGTCCGATTGAATGTGATCCAGTCTGACGTGGATCTTATTGACTGCCTGGGAATCATGTTGTTTAATTCTGATTTTAATTTTATCGTTTATGACCATGATATTGTCTCTGGTATGAATAACGGCTAAAAAATTTTTAAGGGTGTCGTTACCTAAAATAGCGTCAAATATCCTGGGAGAGGGTAGGAGAAAAAATGTAACCTAGGAATTTGGTATATCGAAAAGATTTAACAGCTTATGATGTGTTATTTCTATTTTACCACTTTGAACCTGTGTCAATTAGAATTTTCAATGCTTTTCCGCTCTTCGTCTTACTCTCGAAATAGGGCAAGGAAGAGCAGTTCAATCTAAAAAATGTACTTCCGCGACATTTATAATGTTTTCAGATTGTGGAGAATTTGTACATTCTTCCGGTGGAGAATTGTGTTCGGTAGGAGTTTCTTGATAAGCCATATTTTGGGTTTCGTAGGTCCCGTTGCAAATGGCTTGCTCATTTGCCAAATGTTGAAGGTATTGTTGATATTCATTGTGCTGAGCCTGATAGATGTCGTTTTGGTCCGTGACTTACGGTAGATTTGGTAAGTCCGTATTGATATGGTAGTTCCTTTGATATTTTTGATGATGGGTTGTTCCTAGCTGTTCTTGTGGGGGTCTTTTTCCAGCAAATTGATTTTGTTTAGGTGGTCCATTTTTATAGTCGATGGCCCGCGTTTGGATACTAATATCCATTGGCTCAGGCTTGGGTTGCGGTTTACGCTGATACCACGCAGTGGAGGATTATTATAATGTTGGAAATTATTATAGTGTTGATTTATTATTATGGTGTTGATTTGGATTGAAATGTTGATATTGATGGTTTGGATAATATGAAGGATTCGGGTAACGGGAATTATTTTGAAATTGTTGAGGAAATTGAGCTAGTTGTGGGAAGAATGAAATCTGATTTTGAGGAAGACTAACATTAATTCTTGGAAGAACAGGTGGGCGATTATTAGCTTTGGGTGGATGATGATGTTAGGAGTTAGCATATTGCGTCCTGAAGTTCTGGTTTTCCAGTTTAAGACATAACTGGAGTGCTTGCGGCAAGCCCGAAGGCTCGCGAATGCCTAGCAGCCTTGGCAAGTCTCATTTTAGTCCTCTCACGAACGTATTGAGAGCTTTATCTCGATATGTTTGCGTAAGGATGGTGAGAGTATCATTTGATACTTCCATACAACCTATCTTATTGAGAATAAACCGCGTGATAAAATTCTTAAATTGTTTGATTTCCCTGCATGAGAGAAGTCATTTGATATTCAAGCGTGGAGAGGTCACGTTTATTGGCATAGTGCATTGCTAAGCAGCGCGAAATGCACTTACAATCCAATGAAGTATTGTAAGATTCCAATACTACATCGGCTTGGCCTACCACTTTATTTCGTATTACAATTAGTATACCGAAATAATGATCATAAAATTGTAGGATTCTGTTGACGTTTTTTTTCCACGAATTGAAATCTCCTGGTTGCCCAGTAAAATCTTTCAAAGAACGCATAACGTCTGGGATTTTATCTAGCTCATTAATATTTTTCCTAAGATCTAGGTTAATTACTTGGTCAGTACCAAGAAATAGGTTTGAATTTGGATTGACAATAGATTGAATAACCTGTCGGCCTTCATTTTGAACAACACGATTTACTATTCCTGTAATAAGTCGTTCAAGGGGCTCGTCTGCGGTTACACCATTAATAGTCATGACAGAAGTTTGGGGAGGATTTACAGCAAAAGGTCTGATTTAATTTTGGTTAGACATATAAAGCGAAAATTACACAAAATTCCACAAAATTTAAATATATAAATTTCCGATGTGTATGTAACATAAAAAAAATATTAATTAGTTATTGTGTAAGGATAAAATTTGCAGATAAATCTTAATTATTCACTTCACAAAGAGGGAAAAGAAATTTTTATAGACAAGTACGGCGTGTTTCCTTAGAACTTAATTTAATTTGAGTAAAAAAAGGTAATTGTTTCACTTCTTAAAATTAACTTAGCTCTAAACTAACAAAGTTTTTAGAGTTCTGATGAGCATTACGCGTAAAGTGGCTGCTAAACTAATTAACTCCTCTTTATCCTGTCGGGTTACTGGAGGGCCTTGTTTCCTTCACAGCGTTGGGTTGAGTTGGAACCAAGCGGTGCACGGTGCTTCTTGAGGACCTTAGTGTTTTATACGGAAAGGTAGTACTCCTTTAGTACTTGAATAATTTCACTTTTTACGCTTGCACTAAATCACTTGTTTTCTGCTCGGGCGCCAGTTAAAAAATTATTTTATTTTTTATTTATTTATTAAAAAAAAAAAAAAAAACAACTTTATTTTATGCCATCAATCTTAAGACTAACTTATGATAATTCTTTCACTTAAAACCTAACCCATGATTCCAACTTACATCCGATGTTATTTTCCAGGTATTCGACTGCAGGTGTACTATTACTCTTCTGTTTGCAATTTTTCAGATATTCGACTGCAAGTGAAATATTATTCTTCTGTTTGGTTGTTTACCCCAGACGCTGAGTTGACAGAATGGAAGCGTGTGCAAAGTTTCGTGGGAACGATACTTTAAGGAATTTTTCAACTTATCTGTTGTTAACTTACACTTTTCATTGGCTGAATTAATCCTACAAATCAATTATCAATCAATGGTTTTGTCATGCAAGCGTTTTTCGGGATCGCATACTTACGATCGCATTAGTAATTTAATACTTAAACTTCATGCGAAATTCGGTTAAAATTGTAATAACGTTGTAGCAACAATAACGGATAAGAAATTACTATTTCATGAACCTATATCAGAAGCGTTCGATTTCCTTCAACGAAAAAAAGCCTTAATATATGGTTATCTTCTTCCAACCTTGGCAACAATCAGGACAAAGTATAGAAAAATTATCCTAAATAGTCCTTTAAAAGTTTTCCCATTGGAAACAGTCACCATGTTAGAAAGTTCACTTGTCGAAAAGTTCCCACATACTATACACCTCTACCCTCATCAGCGGCAGTGGAGCGTCTATTTCCATTCGCTGGATTAATAAAAATCCCCCGACGTGGAGCATTGTCCGACGCGAATTTTAAAAAATTGCTGCTTTTAAAGGCTAATAATTTTGATTTCCACATACATATATCATTTTGTAATATTAAAATAAAAATAAAATGTGTTTTGTTTTCACACTAAATAATTTATGTTGTTTAATTGTCATATCAATTCATATAATTGATAATAAATTCAAAATGACTTCACTGACTTCAAAATGACTTCAATGATTCCAATGACTTAAATGACTGCACTGAAATCATAAAGGAATGCATTCATTTGACTACATTCATTGACTGAATTTCCAATCAATGACTTCAAAATAAATGGTGATTTCACATTTTAAAGTTGAAGTATTACATTGAAGTCAATTGATTGAAGTCAATATGAAGAAGTATTTTATGTGACTTCAGTGAATGCAGTCCAAAATGATAACATTCTTTTACAACTCTGATACATACATACATAAATAGACATATAGTCTGTTTAATTCTATTTTTTTACTTGTCTTTTAACGTATAGGTCACAAACATCACGTTTCTTATCAACCGCAGAAACAACATCTGAAATAACTTCAATGAACAACAATATCACAGGGTTCGACGTTGAAAAAGATCTAGAAAATCATTCCCCCGAAGTATCCACTTCTGATTTATCTTCAACAAACATAACAATTATTCAAGTATCAAATCCGTTGCCATCTTCCAATAAAGGACCTGAAATATTTAAATTTCCCGATCCATTAAATAATCATTCTGAGGAATACAAAAGTAATGTGCAAATAATTCCGTCCAATCTTAGTACAATTCCAGTTCACCCAGCTGCAGTAGCCAATCAATATTCTTCTCCGGCAAAAGCAAAGAAATCTTCAGCAGCGGATTCACAATTTGAAAATAATAAAATCACAACCGTACATGTAACAGGTGGTACCACTGCTACAAACGCATATGGTTCGGTTTATCCAAGCTCTTCTTCGCTCACCCCAAAGCTATCGAAGAAAGTTATCCTAACAACAAACACTTCCGGTGTGACTAATATCGCAGTCAACAACGATATTCAACAGAAAGCAGGTCACTATGAGAAGGTATTTCTAACCTCAAGTATTCCCATCGCAACGCGGGAAACACAACTTTTAAACGAACAAGTTGCAAGTGAAGCCACAGCTGCTACCTCCCCGCAATTAGGAAGAGTAAAAAATGCAGCTAGTCAATTAGTTAATACTCAGTCTTCATCGTTAGTGGTCTCTTCAACATTATCACTCACGAATTCGGCAGCACTGAAAAAGAAGCCGACCACTGTTGATAATAATCGAATGAGTATCGCTACCCAAACATCTTTGTCGACGACAACTGGAAGTAGTGCTCCATTACCTTCAACATCGACTTCGTCTCCAGCTCATGTTAGTCGTAATATTAAATCAAGTCCAGCGATGCACAGAAAAAGAGTGATTCATGATGGGCGAGAAAATTGTCCGCCATCATCGTTAGTTCATCGACCGTTATTAACGCGTGGACTTACTGAAGCAGTGATAAATACACGACCTAGTCGTAAGGATTTGAGCAAACCATCTTACCCTAAAAACAATCAAAGTTATAATAACAACGGTGAATCACATAGCGCCGTTGAGCGTACTCGTTCTGATTCATTGGAACATCGTAGGCGTAGTTCCTCGACTTCAGATGCTCCAGCATCTCGGCCACGAATCAATAACAATGACACAAGAATTTCCACTCGTATGCAACAGCCACCGCAACCATTTCGATTAGCACACGAGAATACTTTAAATGCTCAACCTTCAAAGCGAATGACGTTACGTGAGCAGCAGGTGTTACAATTGCGAAGAGAAATTATGCATCCTGGAGGGGTTAGATTACAATTAAGGCGGAAAGATTGCATTGGATCTATTGCGTGGGTAGACGCATTCGGAGCGATTTGGTAAGAAAACGTTGTTTTATAATTTATAGACTTCAGTTTAGTATTTCTGATATCAAACCGTTTTATAATCCGTAGACTTAGTTTATGTTGAATATCTTCAATTTGGACTACTTACTTTACTTTACATATCGTGTATGGGTTCTGACAATTGTCTTGACTCATATGTATTGGTCTCTGTATATCTGTTCCATTTTGTTAAATGATCCATTGTAACTGTACAAAACCAGGGGTTTCACATAAATGAAAATGTCAACGAAACTTTATAAATTAATTTAATTCATTGCCAAGTTTTCCGTTTGTCAGACTGTAACCTCTAAACCATTGTCATGTTAAAGAACAACTAATAAAAAAAAAAAAAGTGTGGGTGAAACCGTGAAGCGGTTGAATCGATGAACGAATTCCGCTGGAATGACAAACATCCTGCCAAGCTGGATGGGAACGTTCAGGTGTATCCAAAATCCTGCATAGCTTTTGAATGGGGCGAGTGCATTCGCCTTGCGAATGTTTGCTTGTGATTACTTTGATAAGGCCATCCTTGTCTGAATGAAGATGCGTAACCCGACCGAGTCTCCATTGTGTCGCTGGTAGATTATCATTTCTGAAGATAACGATATTGCCTATCATGATGTCGTCTGTAGATTCATGCCACTTAGAAGGTCGTTGTAAGGTGGATAAGAATTCATCCTGCCGTCGCTTCCAAAAATGCTGCTGGTATTTGTACTTTCAATACTGGCACAGCAATAATAGACTGGCCTATAAGTTTGCTGGTATGAGAGTCATTCGAGAGTTTAAGCAGGATTCTATGTGCACGATTAAAGTGTTAAATTGGTCATAATAAGTCGATTGAGTTCTAATGACGCGCAGTAAATGCTTTTTAGCAGACTTGAATGTTTCCTTCCAAAGGCCGCCTTGATGGGTTGCGCCAGGAGGAATAAAATGCCACTCGGTGCCCTTGTTAGCCACATGTTGCAGCGCGTAAGCACTGTTCTATTCCTTGAGATTTTGTGGAACACAATTAGCGCCAACGAATTACGTATCGCTGTACATGTGTTAGAATGGGTTAATCCACCCCCGATATTAAAAATGGTGGAGAGGCCAATACCCTAGAGCGGGGTAGAGATGCCGCAAGAATACGCCAATTTTGTTTGTTTGAGATTGTTGTTGAGACTTATATTTTTGATTTTCTCCAACGTAGGACGTAAGCAGTTGTGCGGAGCAACTTTCCAATATTAGCAAATCGTTGAAGCAAATTGATTGTGACCAGTTCTGTTCCACGCCTATATTGCATCTGGATGAGAAGCCCTTCCGTAGTATGTGCCACGTTTGTCATGACTTTTTTGAACTCTGTTTCCATCGCAGACATTTCTAATTTCATAGAAAACAACTCACATCTCTGCCACCAAAGCGGACGTGAGATAAGAGCATCAACGCTTATGTCTCTACTTGCGCAATCTTTCCAATATTAGCAAATCGTTGAAGCAAATTGATTGTGACCATTTCTGTTCCACGCCTATATTGCATCTGAATGAGAAGCCCTTCGGTAGTATGTGCCACGTTTGAATATAGCTAACGCGATTTGCAACATACGGTTTGAGCTGGGGTGGTGATTTGCGAAACCAACTGAGCACAATACTTGAATCACTCCACATAGTGTATGGGACATCGTTGAGCTCCAGTGCCTGCCTAATTGTTGTCATCGTAGAGGTGAGAAGATGCGCCGCGCACAACTCCAATCTCCGAATAATGATAGCCTTAGTCAGTGATACCTTCGTCCTAGATGTGATCAGTTTTAAACTACCTTGTCCATTGCTGAGGTTAATGACAGCAGCATATGCCTTCATTTCAAAAGCCATGTAAGTGTGGAATTGTATCAATGGTTATGCCAAGCCATCGTTGAATGCGTATTTTCTCCAAGCGATGTAAGTCCTTACGGAATTAAAGTCACTCAACAAGTAATGGTTTTGGTAGTGGATCACCCCATGCCAAGCCTGCTTTCCAAAGCCGTTGAATGAATAGCTTGGCCACAGTAATGACAGGTGCCAACATGCAAGTGGGATCATACATTGTTGCAGTGTCGCTGAGGACTTGACGTTTTATTGTGGATGGTGTACCAGCTGCCAATTTGATCATGTAGAAAAGTTCGTCCGTATGGGATCTCAGTGTAATCCAAGAAAAGTCGTTTCTGCCTCTTGCAATCCAATCTCATCGGTAATCTATAATTTTGTGAACTGGGCCAAAGTCTCCTTGTCATTAGATCGCTATTTTCGTAGATAAAAGTGTCGATATCTTTGGCTAACTCGAACGCCTGTGGAGCTGATGGAGAGCTGCCCGGGTTTCACTTGGTAGGTTGATGCAATTATCCAGAGCACACTGTTGCATTGCGCAAATGGCCAAAAATGATCCGCTTGCGGTGCAAAAGGTGATGGTTGCCAGTTAATACGTGCGCAATGGCTCGGTACGTGATTCTCACCATAAAATTTGCTGCCATCGCCTGTGCCTTTCGTCAACAAGCACTTGGCGAAACATTTTTTCCACATCTGCGGATAAATCAACTTTAAAGCGACGAAATAGGAAAATTATATTTACCAGCAATTTCTGTAAAAGGGGCCAATCCATTGCCTGTTGACGTCTGCGCTGGGGCATTGATAGCGCACGAAATTTAGAAACCACGGCATGATGTAGGATATAATATGATTTCGATGAATCGCTTAATTGATCCAGAGTTGAGTGCATATAGCCAAGTTGAATGTATTCCCTCCTGAAAGGTACGTATTTTTTCCGAAGGTCAGGATTTAAAGCCAATTTGCGTTCAAGCTGATTAAGCTGTCGTAATGCCAAATTATGTGAATTACCACCAAGCTGTGATGCGTGTTTGAACGGAGTCTGCACGATGTAGCGGTCATTTGCATCTCCGATATGAGTCTCCAAGAATATTTTTTCACATAGATCAGCCTCAAACGTAGAAGTAGATTTTTGTTCCATGTCTTCTGATTCAAATAGAGTGTGTAGTAAATCATTGAGTCGTTGTTGCTCTATATTTGAGCAAACAGACAATGATCTCACGGTTTGTGTAGTTTGAGAGTGAATTTTTGCTGGTTCAAATACTACCCAGCCAAGTTTCGTCAATTGGGCAAATAGCTCTACGTAATTGCTATGCACAATGCCTTCTGTAACGATTTGATCCCATACATCAGCTTTGAGTAATCCATCTATCCGTTCAGTTGTACCGAATGTAGGGTCTGCCAATTGCAAATCTCGTAGATGGTGCAAGCAATCGTCCGCAATCTTAACCACAGGTATAGGGGAAGTGATTGTTTCGATGATATGCACGTCCATCTTTATGCCAAACAATGAATCAGAGTTCGAAGACAGCTGAACAACTGCTCGGCCCCGAGTATATGTCGAAATACACTCTGCGGGGAGACAACGCGTAAAGTCATAAAACAGACCCTGGGAGCCTGGTTCGAAAAGTAGTCGACACTGATGTAATTCGCCAATGCCATCGGTTATCTGCCCAAAGAATTAAGTGGTTGCTGATAACTACAAACGTCTTGATAGGGCCATCTAGTCAATGATAGTTTCGAGAAGCTTGATTAGCTTAGCTTCGCCCTATATACCTATATTGGAGGGTACATTGCGACAAAGTAAAGTATGATATCTTCCATTGCATTGACGACAGTTTGTGGATCCACAGGCTTTAGTTACATTGCCTGGTCTTAAGCAATTAAAGCAAAGATTAGATCCATTTGCAAACATTCAGCCACTGGTAGACCCAATAATGAAGGACATCGACTTATGCGATGAGAATTATGGTTGCAGAATTTGCAATTACCGGGTGCAGCAGCAGCCAAATTTATCTTTACTAATCGAAGAGTGCGATTTGCAGTGGACTCTTCTTCAAGCCTTGTTGGTTGTGGTTATCGATGGCATTCCATCGCAGTACATCTGACGCCAAACAATGAGCACGTCTTTCCACAAAGGTCAATAATTCTTCGAGCTTAGGTATGTTGAAAGCTTGGATGTCAGAATAGGAACGGCTAATGCATCCCATTTGTTAAAAGGTAATTTCATTCCTGTCAGCGAACGAAATGAATCCCTTACAGTATCAACACAGTATCTTACCACAAATTTGGGATCTAACCTCAAATCCATTGTAGTCAACATCATCTCAAAGCGTTGAATGCGATTCAAATTCAAATCATGAGCAACTACAAAACGATCAAAATGCTTTTGCAATGTGCCTAGTTGGCCTTGTTGAGGGCCAAATTCCTCGCCAAAGAAATCGTCTTAAGTAATTTTCGCAGCGATACGTTTGATTGCAGTAATTGCAGTCGTACGCTTATCAAGATCCGCCATCTTTATCGGGGGCTCAGGTGTACCGTATGTCGCTTCTGAAATACACTCTGACTCACTAGCAAATTACCAAAAAATGCAGAACCAGCAGTAAAACTCAGCATGACAACGTCAATATGTATTGAAATGTTCCAGAAAGTTCACAGATATTGCCCAAAGCAAAACCCACGCGGTCGAATATTTTCGATCACAATGCCAAAAAAAAAAAAAACTAAACCAACTACCCCTGTATTGTGTTTAAAAAAAAATGCATCGAGAAGAAAAATTGTAGAAAAGAAAGACAACAATATTTCAGCTCACAAGTCTGAAACCATGAAGCGCTTGAACCGAAGAGCGCAAATAAATGATTTAGACAGTGTTGCCGCTGGAATCACAAACAGTCACTACCGTCCTTAAATTGTGATACCCATTGCGATTAGGCCAAAAAATCAACGAAACATAAATAATATTTAAGCTTTTTTTGTGATGGTTGGCGACATTTTCTAGGAGCTGCATAGGGATCAAAATCATATTGGCTGGTATCTCGCTAACAACACGTGTTACCATATATTGTCTTCCAAGGCTGCAATAGACGGGTGATTTGACGTGTCCCAATAAAAATTAGTCTAAAGGCATAAGATCGCATGATCTAGCCGGCCAATTCTGGGTTGAATTGCTTGCTCAGTACGCCGATTATGACAACCGTAAAATGGTCGAAGTACAAAATACATTTTTCACAGATCACGAATTTCGATAATAAAATTCAATAATTTGTAAGCGTTATTCGGGTGTAAGTCTTTCCATGATGAAATAGCAATGCTAACTTAGCATGTTTGATTTTGAAATTTGTCACGAATCACGCGAGAGCTGTCAAAAACAAAAGACTGAAAAACCAAACAGCAAAAAAATCTTCTTCTTTTTTCGTCTTCTTCTTCTTCTTCCTCCTTTTCTTCTTCTTCTTCTTCTTCCTCCTTTTCTTCTTCTTCTTCTTCATATTCTTCTTCTTCTTCTTCTTCTTTTTCTTCTACTTCTTCTGTTAGTAGAAGTCCGTTTTGGGCTTTGGCTTTATTCATGACAGTTTGGATTCCCATTTTACTACGATTTTCGATGTTGTTGGTTTTGAACTGACTCCTTTTCTTTTTCCTTCAGATGCGCTTGTCATTATTCTTTTTGTATTTTTTTTTTTTTTCTGATAGACGTTGAACGTGACCTACCCATCTTAGTCTTTGTTATTCCGTACTGTGTTTTCGCCTTCTGTTAGAGTCTCGATTTTATTTGTTCTTATGGTATACGAACCATCTGCATTCTCTTTGCTAAATATATTTGTCTTATTATCCTTCTTTCGAAAATTTTAATTTTGCTCCTGTCATTGTCCATGTTTCTGCGCTTTACGTTATCACGGGTCTAATTAAATTATTAATTAGATAAATAATCTTGGTTTCAGAGCTCTGCTTATTAGTCTTGATTTTAGTAGCTTTTTGTGCGCGTTTTAACATTTGGAGGCAGCCTTATACCTTATCCTCTATTGTTACTTTGTTTCCATTTTTGTTGTTTATTAGTGCTCCTAGATATTTGAAGTTATCTACTCCCACGAAATTGTAGTGGTTTATGGTTATGTTTTGGCATCGTCGTCTGTTTTCGTTTTTAGGTAGTTTCAGGTATTTAGTTTTATTTGTGTTTATTTGAAGTTCTACCTCCTTAGCACTTTTTTCTAATTTTTCCAAAACCTCCTTCATTGTGTTGTAGTTTCTACTAACTATTTAAATGTTGTCTGCATAAACATTTGTTTGGTAGGAGGTCTCCTTGTTTGACCTCAGGGTTGATAATAAACGTTTCTGATATTTTGTTTTGTATAGCGACAAGCTGTGGTTTCTTTATGTGTCATTAACACCAAGTTTCTGAGTTTCCTAGGGGTTCCTATACTTACAAGCCCTTCGTCTATTATAATACTGTCAAATGCTTGTCTAAAATCAATAAATAATATATGAAGATCTATGTTGTACCCGTAGCATTTTACTACTGTTTGTCTTTTTTTATAAATATCTGATCTGTTGTTGAGCGTCCGGTTCTGAAGCCGCTTTGGTATTCTCCTATTTTATTTACTGATATTTTGTTAAGTTTTTCGAACAACAAATTTGTCATTATTTTGTATCCTGTGTGAAGTAGTGTGATGCCTCTGCAGTTTCTGTAGTCAAGTTTGTTGCCTTTTTTGTAAATTGGACGAATTACGCCGGTTTTCCATTTTTTTGACATTTCTTCTGCCTCCCATATAATGTATAACATATAAGTCTATGTAATACTTGGATTATCGTTTTTTACAATTTTTGTAAAGTTCAGCTCTGATCCTGTTTTTTCCTGGTGACTTATTGTTTTTAAGTTTAGTTTTGAGTTTTCTTATAATTTCTTGTGTTGGCGGGTCGACTACTTGTGTTTCTTCATTAATATTACTTGTTGTATTATGTTCTTCTCTCTCTGGGATTTCTATGTTCATAGTCTTTTTGAAATAGGTTTTTCATTTTTTAACAACTTAATTTTCCTCAACGAATACATTTTCGCTTTCATCTTTGCATATATTATGCTTTGGTTGAAATTGTTCAGACATTTGTCTTACCTTATAATAGAATATTCTTATATTTCCTTTTAATTTTTCGTTTTCAATTTCCTTAACGTTTCTTTTCATTATTTGTTTCTTTTTACTTCTGCATATTTTGTTCGTTAGTATTCCCTTTATTTTGTACAGGTCTCCGTTCGTTCTTGTATCTCTCTATATCAGTATTTTTTGTCTTGCGATATTCTTTTCTTCAATTGCAGGTTTAAACTCTTCATCAAATCATTCTATATTTCATGTTCTTTGCTTCTCGCTTACAAGTGTATTTGTTGCAGTTAACAACGTTGTTTCTACGTTGTTCTATTGTTGTTGTATATAATTTTTGTATATATTGTTTAATTGTTGTATTTCTCGTCTATTCATATTCTGGTATTTTCCTCTTATTTCAACGTTACGGAATTTTCGCTACATTTGATATTCTTTGGAATGCTGTTGCTTTGACCAGGTAGTGGTCAGAGTCGCAGTTCGCTTCTCTGCATGTTTTTTTTTTTCCTAATTGTTGTAGCATGTCTTGCATCTATGATAACACGGTCTATCTGATTAAAATCTCTTGTTCCTGGTACTCTTTTTCTTTTGAAATGACGTGCTCTTGATCCTCATATTGTTTTCTTCTGAAAATTGGCATAATCTGATTCCGTTATAACTTTTGTTATTGTGTAGAGAGTGTTTTTCCGCTCCTAGTATAATTATTGTACCGTATTTATTGATTTTATCGCATATTATCTCAAGATTGTCGTAGAATTCGTCTTTTTCCTGTTCGTCATTGCCTTCAGTAGGTGCATATGCAAATATTAATGTAATGTTCTTAAACTTTCCTTTAATCCTTAATGTACTTAAAATTGTATTTATTGGTTCGAATCATATAATGATTTTCTTTGCCTTTTTGTCTATTATGAAGCATGTTCCGTGTTCTCTTCTGTTCGCTTTTGTCTATGTTTCTGCTGTAAAATAGCGGCGATGTTAATTTTATATCTGGGGGGTTCATTTGCTATTTCTAACATTTTGCCCGGTTGAAGCATCGTCCGTATCTTAATCCTTATTGGTTGAGTCTGCAAATGTTTGATCCGTCCGTTAACCAAGGCGATTGTGAAGCTCTCGAAACTGTGATGTTTTTTTCTGGCTGGCCATACGAAAAACCCCCAACCTGGAGGGTCAGGCCCAAATTTATTTCCCCTGAGACTGGGTAGCTCATTAGGTTAAATATATCAAATCACGCTTTAAAAGGCCTGAAGCTGATAGTTGGTTAAAGAATAAAGCCTTTCCTATATCTCCTACAAA
This sequence comes from Volucella inanis, assembly GCA_907269105.1. Classification (NCBI taxonomy): domain Eukaryota; kingdom Metazoa; phylum Arthropoda; class Insecta; order Diptera; family Syrphidae; genus Volucella; species Volucella inanis. The sequence continues at coordinate 216,297,652 of OU026153.1, forward strand.
GAAAGTATCTAAAAGTGTCGTAGTTTCTTTTGAAAAGTGCGTTCCTGCTAAGAGATTGACAGGTTTAAGACAGACCAATGCTCCGGCCCGCAGAGACTTCGAATCAAGTCCGAAGGGACAACGCAGTAGAAAAAGACCTCACCTCACCAGCACCACCTTCTTATGTTTTCTTAATATGTATATCTAATTTTATGATATTGTTTACGAAATTTTAAATTTAACATGATACATGTGTATCTAAAATATCAAAAGAATGTATTCCATTTTGATATTAGCTTGTATTTAACAGCATAATTTAATGAATTATTTCAGGGTTGCGGGTTGGAAACAAAAAGAGCATCCGGTGCTATACAACGCTCTTCATATTGGTGATCAACTTATATCCATTGCAGGAATTACAATCACTTCAGCAGCTGAAGCAAATAAAGTGATCCGTAACACAAATACACTTTTTGTAAGAAAATCACTTCTATACATATAAAAATAATATTTTCTTATTTCAACTACTTGTTTTTGTATAGCTTGAGGTTTTAATAAGAAGAGTGCCATTTGGCCGAGGCTATGCAATTCGAAGAGAACGCGAAGGTCAATGTCTTGGTTTAATACGCGATGGTAATACTTCTACAATCGTTGATGTTGTACCAAACAGTCTTTCAGCCCGTCATGGTCTGCCTCCAAAAGTAAGTCAAGTCATGAAATTTTTTCATAAGGGAGATGGTTAATTTAAATTTTTATTTAGGCGCAATCATGCGATGGTACAACGCTGACATTTTGGATATTAACAGAAATTAATGGAAGACCACTTAACCTATTCTTTAAGGAGAATGAAATCCGTGATCGTCTAAATTGTGTTGGTCGGGACATCTCGATTCTCGTACAGCCATCTGATCTTATCACGAAACTAAAGAAACAACTAAAATCTCTTCGGAGCCATAAAGATTACATAGTACAGTAATTGGATAAATACATCCTAAATACGCCCTGCTAGGCACAATCTACGCAATCGTTGATGTACATAAAAAGATAGTTACATTCCACAACAGAAGGATTTAATTTTTTTTACATAAATCCATATGAATACAGACATATATATATTTTTATAATCATCAATTCTGCTGGCAGCAACAACTATAAATTGTATAATTAGAAAATTGTATTATTTTTGTATAACATTAGGAAATACATAAATATAATCGAATTAAATTTATATTTTGCTACACGGAATTGTAAGTATAAGTGAAAACAACTTTTGATACTTAAAGAATAAAGGAAAAACAAAAAAGAGATGAGAGTTAGGCACTTTTTACTAAATTTTTGCCGCATTATTATTTTTAGTTTTTTACTCATTTCGCTGTTACGTTCACCTTAAAATAAAATATTTTATTTTAATCAGCATTTTTTAAAGTTAACTATTGAATCTCATTTACAATTTCTTTATTTTCGATAAAAGTTGAAAAAAACAGTACTTAATAAAAATTGGCTTAGAAAATTTGTATTAAAAATAAAATTTTAATATATGTGTATACGTATATATTCGTATATATACACATATATATATGTATATATATATATATATTTTTTTTTTTAAAGCGATTAAGTGATGACGAAATTAGGTTTTGTAGTTTTGGCCTGTACAACAGAGAATATAAATGCATTTTTAAATTCATATATACATACATAAAAATACATATATATCTATATACAAGAAATTTTTTTATATTACACATTAAGGAAAAAATATATAAAAATATTTTTTCTAAAAACAAAACAAACATCACTTACTATAGTAATACAAAACACATAACCTTTCGGAATTTTTTTCCATGTAATGTTGTAGGATCACATTATTACTTTTTTCTATTTTTGTTTTTTTTTTTTCAGTTATTCTTTTGAGGTAAAATAAAATCCTATATATTAAGATGTATGCAATTTCAGTCACGTATATGTATAAATGTGACTTTGCAATAATAAAAAAAAGACATGTCGAAAATAAAATAAAAAACTGTTAAGATATTACATTGTTTTCTTTCTTTTGATGATACTAAAGCCCAATGTTCAACACGACATCAGATAACACCTCGTTCCAAATCTAAGAGGCAGCCGCTTTCAGTTGTATGTGCTACCTGCACTGCTTATTTATTTGTGGTGGGTTTAAAAATTGAGAGTACAATTCTGGAATATTAACTACGACGACGTTGTCGAGTGAGGGTATGAATTTGTCATATGAGGCAGGTTGCTGCCTTTTTACGATACATATGCGACTATGAGTTTTCCACTCTTGTGGACTCACATGTTATGCAAAAACTATTGCATTAACATACTGTTGAAGTAGTTTTTCTCTTGTTTAATTATTTGATTGATTACAAGGAGGAGAACAGGTTTCCTTGGAGAGAAAAAAGGTCTTACGATCGATAAGATAAGATGAGATCACAAAGGTAAAAAATAACGTACCAAACCAGCAAGTACGGAACAGAAATTCGTAATATAGTAGTATAGTCGGAACCAGTTTTTAGGATGTACGAAAATCACTTCTGCAACTGGTCAACGGCTCGACCAATCGGACAGCATACTATCAGACAGAATGATCTATTCAACTTGTGCGAATAAAGCCAGGATCTACGTTAAAGCTGCCGGACCATATGACATACTTATAAGTTATTTAGAACAACGGCAGTCGGTAGCCGGAAAATACCCAACAAAGAATATGTCTACGAGCTCCTCGAAAAATATTTGAGCAACGCCCGAGGTATGAAGTTAAAGTCGTACTAGGCGATTTTAACGTCAGGATAGGAAAGGAGGACATCTTTGGCAGAACAGTTGGTAAGCATAACCTACACGGCAACGGACTTAGGCTTATTGTATTGCGGCGATACGAAATATGACTGGCAAGCACACGATTTCGTCATCTCAATGTTCACAAGGGGACATGGCGGTCATGAAACGCTAAATCAAATTTAAGATTCTGGACCACGAAAAGTTCCGGGCAGCCAACATTGACTCGAATCACAACTCTGCAACCAAGGTGCGAATGCGTATTTCCCAAGCGCCTCAGTATAGAATAACTACAATAAGAAGATGTGACGTAGAAAAGATGCAGTCGCAAGAGATCGTCAGAATCTTCACCGAATGTGTATCCCTTAATCTCCCAATAACTCCTATCCAGCATCAAGTACCGAAGAGAGGAAGATTTCGCATTTGGAGGCGCTCACAAGTAGAACTAAGAACCGGTTGAAGTGCGCAACTAGAGGGAGTTAGTTAACGACCTGGCTATCTGGAGAGGCTTGTTAGCTGAAACCCAGGTTCACAATGAACTGTAGCCCCACCTTATTAAGTAAGTAAAGTTATAAATATTTGGCTTAATTTAGATTGAATTATAAATTGCTGTTATATTGTGATATTGAATAAAGCGATTATGTTGAAAGTAATAAGTTTTATCTTATGAACCCACATAAATATTTAACATTGGTGTCAGAAGTGGGATAAAACTTATTGTGTGTAAAAACAAAACAAAAAAAAAAAAAAAACAATTATAATAAAAAACCAAAAATAAATAGTGTTTTTGTGATTGTGGTAAGCTGTCATCAGAATAGACCAGTGGTTGGTCGGGGTACTGTTTCTGACGGCCTGTCGAAGGCGCGAGTGCCAAAAGTCACACTCTCCCAGCTGCGACAGAGAAGATAAACAGGTCGGCGAAAGTGACATCCACTGAAACCGATCAACTTCTCAGATCTGATGCCGCACCTCTTCTCCTGTCCCGAACAGGAGCAGGAGGAAGAAAGTTTCCCGCATTCCCATCGATGGGTATGTTATTTTGGCTTAGACTGATACAAGCTTTAAATCTTTTGAGATTATAATCCTTCTAAGAGTTTTTTGGCTTGTCTCAGACATTGGAGATCCCGAAAGGCTCTAGCCCTTTTCTCCTTTTCCGATTCAAGCGCATATTTTTGCTTGAAAGATGCTGGTACTATACTCTTGCCCATAGATACATGGTGTTTTGTTCTTAGCCCAAACACTGCACCAGTTCCTTTATCAGTTCTCGAGCCGTCTGTATACCACTTTATCGTGTGGTTGCTCAGTCCATAAAGTGTGGATTCATCAAAGCTTGAAGCAGTTAAACCCATTGAAAAAACCAAAACCAGCGGCGGTTTCACACGCACGCGACGCCGGGACGAGGTCAGTGCTACAACCAGCAAAAGTTGTAGCTCTGATCGACGAAGCGGTGAAATCCTCGCCGAGAAACAACCCTATTGGTGGCTTTCTCAGCGCACAAGGTCCGGTTGAGACCGGTGCTGCAAACAACACAAGCTCTGGTAGACGGCACTCGGACGTCGCTGGAAAAGTTATCCCCACTAAAACCCCGAAACGCCAAAGAGAATGGGACCAGCGCACATACAAGGACACTGCTATCTCCTCTCTGGTGCTTTGAATCAGGAAGGTTGGCAATGAAAATAGTTTGAACGATGCTGAGTGCCAACACTTTGTCGATCAACTGTGGGAGCTGGCCAAAGCAGAGAATGTTTGCATTCAAGCAGAGGGCTACGGTATGGGGAATGGAACTCTTATAATGAAGTGCTCTACGCAGGAAACTCTTGAATGGCAGGGCAAATCTGTGCCGAAGATCCCACCCCTGGAGACCAAGACTTTCGAGGTCTTCAGAGAACCCAAACGGGAGATATTTTGTTGAGTCTTCATACCCAGAACCCTTTACTTTCACACCAAAAAGTGGAGAATCTACTCTCACAGGGAGAGAAAAAATCGGGAAAACAAGGACGGATCTTCTCTTGTTGTGGGCTTAGACAAAGCTTCTGTCGGGACCATTAAGTCTAGGTATGAATCACGCCACTATCTGCACCTTGGAAGGGTTAATTTCCATTTTGTTTCCAAATGAGTGCGGATGGAATACGACCACTCCATTACACATCTATTCTGTGTACTCAAATCAACCGTCTACATTCCAACCTCAATGTATGAGGCTTTCCGTGTTGAATACAAAACCCCACATCATATCCAGGAGCCATGGGTGTAGAATAAACGCATCTGTGGTTTCGGATGTTTAAGGGGTCTTACGCTACTTTATGAGGAGCGATCGGTAAAACCGAAAGTTTGTCTTTATGTGCCCAATTCACTCTCATCAACCAAACTTGTGTAATTTTGTAATCAATATTTGATTGCTGCAGACATAAGCTACGAAGCAAACGGAGAATGGCATAATTTCGTCGTTGTGTCTGCTTATTTTCCCTTTGATTCGCTACTGATGCCACCACCGCAGGCGATAGTGGAACTCATTGAATATTGTGATTCCAGAAAGATGGGACTCATCAGATTTTGTGATGCTAATGCTCAGAACACCTTCTGGGGCAGTAGCAAATGCAACGTGAGATGTAATTATCTCCTGGATTTTATATTATCGTCTGACCTGGCTGTCAACAACGTTGGCTCACAGCCAACCTTTGTCACGAGAGTAAGGCAGCAAGTAATCGACTTAACTTTATCCAACATATATGCTTAGGAGATTACTGGCTGGAAAGTACTATCGGAGATCTCCATGTCATAGATCATAGATACATCGAATTCAGAATCGGATGCGAAGCCTCGACCTTGCTGAAGAGGAGGAATTCGCATAAAAACCAACTGGACAGGGTTTAAGAAAGAGCTCGAAAAATACAATAGTGCTGGTAATGAGCTTAACAACACAACACGCCATAGCTGATATATCTTATCGGTGGTAGTGACTGATGAGACCATCAAACATGCTATTGCTTCCTTTGACGGCTTCAAGTCACCTGGCACCGATGGCATTTACCCAGTTATGCTACAAAAAGTATAGACCAGCTGCTGGCAGCTCTGAAGAGAATTTTCACTGCTAGCACTGGCATGTATGCACTGGCATACATACCGAATCCCTGGCGAACGGTAAGAGTGGCCTTTTCACCGAAAATCGGAAAGGATCGCTCATTCGCTCATGCTGAAAAGCATCGAAAGAATGGTTGAGATCCATGTGCGCAAAGCTGCCTTGCGAATGCATCCTCTGTCAAAGATGCAACACGCCTACCAACGTGGAAGATCCTGCGAGAGTGCGCTTCAGAATCTGGTAGGCAGAATTGAAGGTGCTTGAGGGTGCTTTTGACAAACGCAACTTTTGATGGCATGTGAAACTCGGCGTAGACGAGTCACTGGTCTTGGGGATTAAAGCAATGCTGGTGAATAGGACATTAATTGCGAATGCTGGCCGCGGCCAATATGTGGTAGCTTGCGTAAACAGGAGCTCCCGCTCTGTCTTTACTGCTCCAAAGCGCAGGCAACGACTGGTGCACCAGTAATGGGCTTTCAGTCAATCCTCTCAAAACTGAGGTTGTTCTCTTCACGAGAAGGAGGAAGCTGTCGGTCTGACCCATCTAATGCTTAAAGGCAACACCATCCAATTCTCCAAAGAAACTTAGTATTTGGGTGCTATCCTGGATAACAAACTCCTCTGGACTAAACATGTTACGACGAAAGCATCTAAGCATGTCAGCCTTCTGGCTAGACATATTGATGAATCTCCCCCCCCCCCCCCCCTAATACTAATATCATGGGCTAAACAGTCAAAACCATCTTCCGATTAAAAAGAAGTGGTCTTTGGTACAACACGCACTGGAGCTTCGATGACCTTGCGCGCCGCCTGTCTTATGGACATGCCGTCCGAAGCAATGACACCGGAGCTCCTGTTGCGAAAATACTACGAAATCGACTTTTCTTGTGCCCAGGACTGGCTCCGCCCAGAATCTGAGCCAGGAAAGGAATGCAGTCGGGACGGCTCCAGAACCAATATAGGATGAAGCGCTGATGTTTTTCTGGAGGACAACAACGTTAGATTTCACTTCACGTTGGGAAAGCTTGCATCTGTCTTACAAGCAGAAGTTTGTGCAATCCTGATGGCAGCGGACTACATTACGGGGAAACGGTGAAGGGGGGAAGCATTTGCATCTGTAGAGACAGCCAAGCTGCGCTTAGAGCCTTACGACTTCCAAGCAGGTTCGAGAGCGCCAGAGATCACTGAACGCAGTCGGAAGGCTAAATTCAGTGACCCTTGTCTGGCTCCCAGGTCATAATGGGATCACGGGAAATGAAATAGCCGCGGAACTTGCCAGACTCGGTTCAGAGAAGAGTTTTTCAGGACCCGAACGTTGGGTCGGCCTGCGTCCTCTGATAAGGTTTTCATTGACAGTGTGGCAGTTGGGACAGCTCCCTGGGATGTAGGCAGACAAAACGAATTCTTCCCGACGTCTCTAGAAAGCCAGCGGCCTCTCTGCTATCTCTCAGCAGGAAAGACTGCAGGTTGCTTACTAGCGTCGTGACGGGACACTACACTTTTGCAAAGCACTTAAATGCGCTGGGTATAAGTGATGCAACATCCTACTATGCTTGCTGCGAAAGAGATGATGATACCGCGGAGCATTATCTCAGTGAATATCCAGCTTATGCTCGCATCAGACTGCAGGTACTTGGCTCTGACGTGACATGCATGAAGTCATCTTATCACTGAAGAGCTTACTCATCTTTCTTCGTAAGACTGAAAGATTTCTTTAAAAGGGAACAAGGATTACAATGGACTCGTTCTTTGTCTGAGTGCTCTGTTCCGACATTAAAAAAAAAAAAACTGCCATGTGTCGAAAACTAAATATTTCAGTTGATTCTCGTTCAACTCAAATCTGAGTTGAAGAAGAGAAACCTCACCGCCAGGGGAGGAAAAACTGACTTGATGCTTCGACTTCAGGACGGTTTGAACAACGAGGGACATGTCCCAGATACATTATCCTTTGACATTGACGAGCAAGAATAGGCAAATACCAGCAATAACATGGCTGTGATGGACAAACAAATATTCTCGAACAAAAAATAGATATAAGAAAGAAAAATCTGGACGAACAAAAGAATAGCCTGCACGGCCTTTAAAAGAAAATGGATGAACAAAAGAATAATTTGGAAGAACAAAAGACCATTTTACAGCAAAATTCGAACAAATAGATGATAAATTTGAAAGATTAGAGGAGAATATATACGAAAAATTCTAAATTTCTATGCAAAGTTGTGCAACTGCCAAAAGAATTCGACATATTACGAAAACAGAAACTGCGAAAATGTTCCTTAAGAGGTCCAAGAAAAAAAATTGCCTCTCTCATTCTTTGGCAAGAATCTATGGTCTAAAGATGGTCTAAAAGATTCAGTATTACTATTATAAATCAAGAGAGACTCAACCTTTTTGATAAAGCTGAGAATATATCTGGTGGAGATTTTGAGAATTTACAAAGGGATTAAAATTTCTTTGAGGAAGTGTGGTCTCCTTAAGGCAATTAGAGCCATGCACTCACACAAAATGTGTGAAATACTGATGTTTGGACCAAATATACTATACCAGTATCCATCTTTGATCTATCCGTATACTTGATACCTTTAAAGTTTGAAGTGGGATATTTGTAGTTCCATGCTTCTCGGCTTGGGATTACTTTATTAAACTTTCTTCGAAGCACATAGCCTTTGGTAGGTTGTCGTTTACCGCGCAGATCATATCAAGGTCGATGATTTTGGAGAGAAGATTCATTTGATCCATGTGATTTGAGTGATTAATACTGATGAGTAAGTGATAATAGGCCATATCATCATTGTATACATATATTCAATGGGTGGCCTTTGAGGTTAATCTCAAGGTCTTACCATACATAGGACGGCAAGCCCACATGGCTTTAGTCGCTTTGGTTATTTTATTATTAATATTTGAGTTCCAATTTAGTTTTTTTTTATCGAAAAACATTCCAAGATGTTTCACTTCGTTAGAGTACACAATTTCGGTACCACTACGTGAGATCTGGTCAAGGGTTAGATTTCTTTCACAAGTGAAACAAGTATAGCCTTACTTGGGTTGATTAAGAAATTTTTTCCAACTCACCAGTCGTTTACTATGCTTAGAGTAGTCAGCATCTTATAGTGAACGTCTTTACGATATTTATCCTTCACTATTATGATCAACGGTTAGTGGGATGGTCAATTGCCTTTTTAGACATGACTTCCAATGGATTCATATCTGGTATTATCAAAGATATTTGCAATATCTAGGAAGGCACATATTGCATTCTCCTTTTGTCGGTAGGCCTCTTTAATCCAAGTTAACAAATTTTATAGCGTGTCTTCCATGAATCCTTCTGTTCTGTATGCATATTGGTGAGGGTGCAGAGGAAAATTTCTGTTTAGGAGGTCTTTGATGTGTAAATCGATAAGTCTTTCTATGGTTTTTAGAAAAAATAATGTTACACTTTTTTGTCGATAAGATAAAGGTAGTTCGCTCGGTTTATCTGTTTTGGAGATACCTCCACCTCCCTCCAGGCTTGTGGAATGTATCACCAGTTGAAGCTATACCTAAATATATTATAACTACCATTTTCCAAAAAACTTAAGAGGATTGTCAATCGATTTTTTATGTTGCTTTCAATGGTCCTTTAGGACCTCAAAAATGATATCCCAAAAGATTATGGCCGTAAAAATATTTTGAAGTAGTTGTTTTTCAAAGTATAGTACAAGGCCGCCTTGCACTATGGTATATAAACAAAATTGTTTAAAAATTGTCTTTTACAGTCAATAATATGTTGAACTTCTACCTTTGTAAACTCGATTTATTTCATATTTTCCCGAAAAAAAAAACAACAAAAAAATCTATTTTTACGGCCTTTAGAGTGACCCAACACCTTAACATATGCTGAGACATTATAAGTGTATAAGGGTTATTTGATGAGTCCCCTGGTTGGAAGATAGGTGGCGCTACCCAGCCAAAATGTATAGCGCTTCTATAAAGATCCAATCGACACGCGCACGCCCTGTCAATGGAAATACTTACTTTTTGTTGGCTAGTCGTTATTGACAGATGCACGATTTCCTAACTTTTCATTCTTTGGTTTTAAGCTAGCACTTCGAATTCAACTGGACTTCGACATTTTTTTGCCTGCGGAAAGATAGCTCTTTAAAATTATATTTTCTTAAAAGTTCAATTAAGCTTTCCAGTAATAAAAGATGTTTTTTTTTGTATATGGTAAATATTGGTAAGTGTTCTTTCATTTTTATCAATCAAATTGAGACACGTCGCCACAATTGGTGACCCCGAAAACAAACAATGAACAAAACAATGAAATGGAGTAAATCTCCATCTCCTCGGTGCGAGGAATTTCCACCGTAATTGCATTCCAAACGCATCGCAAATCCAGGCTCCCCTAGTTCAGCTGACATGTGGAGCAAAGAAAAGGAACAAACGACCCGTAGAGTGGACACCCGAAGAAGAGCGGGCACATCCAAAAGCTGATATTCCCTTAGTTCTTCGTTGCGACGCTTCAGACGTGGCCATCGGAGGCGCCTTCGACCAGAAGACTAAGTCTGGACTTTAGCCACTGAGATTCTTTTCAAGGAACCTTTCAGAACAAGAAACCAAATACAAGGTTTATTATCGGGAGCTGTTGGCAATCTTTCGCGGCATCCGATACTTCAGACATATCATAGTGGGTCGAGAACTGATTATCCTTACTGATCACAAGCCTCTGGTTTACCTGTTTTCTCAAAAAGCGAACCAATCCAGTGATGGTGTTGCACACCAGCTTGAGGAAATAAGCCAGCATTCCACCCGCATCGTACACATTTCTGGTGAGAAAACCTAGTAGCGGACAACTTGTCTTGCATTCAAGCAATCGACTTTACAGTAGCCATCAGAACGGAGGTGCTCGCCGAAGCGCAGAAAAAAGAACGATGAATTGAAACATCTGATTCAGTCACCCAAAAGCTCTTCGTTGGAATTAAAAGGACTCCGAGCCGACGCAGTAGTTTATTGTGACGTCGCAGACAACATTCGTCCATTTGCACCCGGGTCACTAAGAAGGCGTATATTTGACAACGCACATAACTGTTCTCATCCCAGTGGGCGTGTTACTAAGAAGATCATCGCCCAAAACTTCGTCTGGCCCAAAATGAACAGCAACATTACTATTTTGGCACACTCATGTTTGCCGTGTCAGCGCAACAAGTTCATCCGTCATGTCAAAAATTCTCCACAACATATCGCTATGCCTAGTGAACGATTTCGTCATGTCCATATGGACATCGTCATCATGCAGCCACGAAGGTACACGAATGGGTACCGTTATCTTCTAACGATGATCGACTATTTCTTCCGTTGGCCGGAAGCTGTGCCTTTAAGGGACATAACCTCTAATACGGTCTCCAGCGCTTTCTTCGCAGCCTAGGGGTCGCGCTTTGGCGATCGAAGCTCGCAGTTTGAAAGCGCCCTGGGGGAGATGATTGGAAGCCACAAAATTCGAACCACATCATACCATCCTGCATCGAACGGAATGATTGAACGTTGACATCGCTCTTTCAAAGCGGAAGTGAGATGTCAAGAGTCGTCTGATACTGACTTCATGTTGGTTGGCCGGTTGGCTTTTCTTTCTTTGGTTTTAAACTGTCACTTCCACATCAACTGGACTTCGCAAATTTTGTGCCTGCGGGAAGGTAGCATTACCTTTCCTCCTTTAAAATTATATTTTCCTAAAAGTTAAACTAAATTTCCTAGTAATAAGATTTTTTTTTTTTGTATAAATAGTGGCAAGTGTTCTTTCATTTTTATCAATTAAAATTAGACACATCTCAACAAATGATTGTATCATTTAGTATAACCTCTTTTAGCCCGCCTGTCAAAATTTGGTGACAATCCGACGCTTAGTTTTATTTTCCATTTCAAAACATCGTGTTAGTGTTTTTTACGACCATGGAAAAAGATTCTTGTTTTTGAGTGGCAAGACCTGCGAGGAAATCAAGCCCATTCTCGATGGGCTTCCCGTACAATCGTTTACCATTGGTTGGCAGAGTTTCATCATGATCTCGTATTGGCGGACCGCCGAGTGAAAATTCGCGATTTGGCTAAGATAAGATGCATCTCAACTGAACACGTTAGCCATATCCTGCACGAGATTTTTGGCATGAGAAAGCTGTCTGCGCAATGGGTGCCGCGTTTACTCACACCGGAGAACAAGCGCAATCGTGCGACCACTTCAATGATGTGTTTGGCCCTGTTTAATCAAAATCCGGAGGAGTTCCTGCGTCTGGTGCTGGGGAGATTTCGCCTGATGCAGGTATCTTATATAGTTTAAATGAGTTTATGGCCCATTAAACTTTGTCTATGCTAAAGATACGAGTACTTCCAGATTTTGTTGTTTTAATGAAAACTCGTGGCTTCAGAATAGACATAATGTGTTTTGTTAGAAAGGGTCGAGTCTGGGAGATGAACCTTAAATAGAACTTTTAGAGTATCATCTCGACAAGCTGTGAAAGTACTATCTTCTTTCTGTAACAAACCTATGTTATTTCGAAAGTATTTTGAGAGAACTTTTTGGAGATGAGAGATTTCTAGCAGTTTTTCAGGCTCTCGCCATTTTTTTCTTCATGAAGGTTTCTTGGACTTTCTTACTTGTTCATTGAAGTTGGTTAAATCGGCCCAATTACCAGTGTGTGTATCTGGGTTAATTCTCTCTGATATTTCAATCGTATATATTGAACGTTATGAAACTGATCAGTAAAGCAGTCCTCGGTCTAAAGTTTCCTCGCGCAGATTCTAATATTGCTCAATATCGTGAAGACAAATATCTTACCTTCAATAGTTAAAAATTTTTGAATTAGTTCTAGGGATCTATTCGCAGCAGATTGTTCTTGTATTAATCGGTTAGTTGGAGGGAACTCACGTGCTTCTATCACCTATGCCTATTGTAGTCTCTTTGGCAGACTATTGGTGTTGGTTGTGGCGGAGATAGCTGGAGTTTTATCAGAGCTATTTAACAATGAGCCTCAGCTTACCGAAACGGCACGCGACATAACCTTTTAGATCGTTTAGCCGTTTTATCATATACAGCAAAGCCCATGTGAACGGGATGTTTCTCTTCCACTTTTGGCAGGAGCAATGGCTTCATTACAGTGAACAAATACGACACAGTTAGCCTTTCAAAAGACGGCCTCACCTCTTCGCCTTGAAGCTCAATCAAAACAACAATAACTCTCTCCTACATTTGAGCCATTTACTCAACACTAAGGGGGTTTTGATTATTGTCTTCTGGAATTACACCCAGCCTGACACAGCTCAGAATATTACTGCTTTGTCAACTGTAGCATTTCCTGTTCGGACTCGTCGGATCGGGTTCGTTGGGACTCTATGCCGTTGTTTTCAGTTTTGGAAGCGACAATATCTAGATCACGTTCCTTGGAGGCATTTTGTTTTCAAATTTGAATCCCCAACTACGAAGCATAAGAAGGTAAGCGATGAGAGAAAAGATAAAAGATTAAACTAGCAAGTAATAGCATGAAAACTTAGTACGACGCAAATCAAATTCTTCCGGCTTCAACGAAGGAGATCTGGAGTTCTATAAATAACCATCTGCGTAGGAAAGGCAAATCACCAAAACTGCAACAAGATTGGAAAAGTCCGAACAAGGTGATAACATGCATCAATGTTGTTACCTACCAAATTCAAAGAGCAAATTAAGGGAAAATGAAGGTGGTCTATGCCGATATAATGTGCCAGTTCAACGAAATGACGAATAACGAAGTTGTTCAGAACGAACAACTTACCGTAAAGAACAGAAGACTATCTAATGAAAGACTAAGAGAAGCTCTTTGACAACTGATATCGAAAATTTCGAAAATATACAAAAAGTATGTATAGCTGACTAGTACAGAAAGTTCTCGAAAGATGGCAGAGGGCATAAATATCAGAGAAGTGAATTAAGAGTAGTGATAAAGTGGTTAAATAAAATTAAAAGTAAAAGAAAGTGGTTTATAAAAGTTAAAGACATTTAGTTTAAATTGGACTGAATTATAAATTGATGTTATATTGTGATTTGGAATAAATCGATTGTGTAAAAGAAATAAGTTCTATTTTTTGAAGCCATATAAACATTTTACAGCATCGTTGGTCATTTTAAATGCTATATCCTTCGAGTAATTTTTCGTTCCGCTTGCATTGACGGGCTTTGGAGAAGATGACATAACAGCGACATCTGGTCTGAAATGTGTGCATCAGTCGCCTTATCTTATCTTGTATTGGTCGATGCCATTTTCGACAACAGCCAATTCGTCACAGAAAAAAGGACGTGCATAGTTTTTCTCTAAGATTAAACATTCCTGCAGAAATAACAATGCCCCAAATGTAAACTAATTCTTCTTTCCCTACATTAAAAACATTAAGATTTCTGCCTATTCCCTGTTCCAAAACTTACAATGACATTCCAGCTATTAATTCTTTAGATACATAAATCTCCAAATGGTCGTTAGCCAAATCGCAATGGATATGAATCTATTCCCCTGTAATAGGCCATTTGTACTTGCGTTTCTCTTTTCGGATTGAAATAAAATGCTGGTTACGATCATCAAATTATAAAAATCCCATTGAGCGAATCTTTCCCAACGATATGAAGATCCTCGTGATGTGTGCAAATATTAAAAGGGGAAAGTAAATCTCTTTAGTGTACGCCAGTCATAAAACAAACCTAGCAATATGTAGATCCAAAAAACTCATGCTTCACCGAACAGTATACAAACTGACTAATAGCAAATGCCTTTACTATACAATTTATAAGTAATAAATTTTTTTACGATGCATTCGTTTGAAGTGCTGAAAATTAAGTATACCATATACTTTTTTTTTGATGTATATGTCAAGTATAAATTTAATTTTCTATAAAAGACAGCACAATTTTACTTTTGTAAAATTTACTCAGAATTGAATCAAGTTGATTAAAAGACATGACAATTCGCTAATAAATAAACGGTCATACATCCCTTTTGAAGCAATCTGTAATATACATAAGTGTATTATATAAAATACAAAATACAGGTATATGTGAATATTATTTAGCAATTAGTTACAGCTAGCTGCCTTCTCTCAGTCCAAGTCAGATACGGTCGTCTTCTAACTCCACGTGCCTCCAAAAATAAAGCGTATATAAAAAATAAACGTATATCAAAATAAAGCGTCTACCCGTCCACCCTGTATCGTGCCTTCTCATCTAAACTTTATCAGCAGATGTGACCGAAGACCACATCGAGGTTCATTCGCGATAAGGCTTTCTAACGCAATTGGTTTCTAATCTCTTAAATAAAAATTATTCTTCGTTTAATCTCCGCGCTGGTGTCAATGCTCAGATTCACTAAGGATCCTAAACAGAGGAATGTCCTTGTCATCTTAAGATTGAAGGTGTCCATTGTTATGTTCTGTGTAAGGCATCGATGCTGCTTATCCTTGTTTGATAACACTATATGTTTTGGCTAACGTTTATTTGTCACTAAAACCATTTTCACACTTTCTGTACTTCAACCAACTGATTTTTTCAATGCCATCTTCATATGCAGGACGCATATGGTAGGAAAATACCCTACTCATAATCACTTACGTGTTAAATCAATATTTTCTTGCATAAACTGTGTTTGTTAATGCAGTCCGAAGATGTAAAAATACACATTCAATTGCACTAATCACTTCCGAATTCGATGAGTTTAAAATCATTTTGTTAAAAAAAAATGCACGAATTTGTTTGGCAGTTTTTAAAGAAATTATGAAACAATTTAATTTTTCTAAGGACGGGCATATCTTTACGTTCCTCGGATATATTGTTAAGAGCACATTTATAAAAGGTGGAATCGCCATATCAACGGAATGAAAAGCAATAGTTAAACTTAAAAATTTCACTCAGGAAGTTCACTCCAGGTTCAACAATCATTGAAGCTTGATTTTTAAAAGTGCGCAATAGTCTATGTTATATCATGGCGTTCAAGCCGACAGACTGAGGTATTACGCTTTACTATAATAACATTACCATTAAAATTAACAATAATATTTTCTTAACAAGAATGAACCGATAAACCATACACACACTCGTATATAAATTTTATTTATGCAGCACAAACTGTATTTTCTGCAGCATTTCGAGCATTGAACTTCCAAACTCGAAAATTTACTTCATTTGAATTTAATTGTGAGAAAAGGAAAATCGGCATTGAGTTCGTCATAACCCAGACATTTCCTTCACTATCAATCTGGAAAAAAGAACAAAACGAATCCACTTGAAATATGCTTCCACAGGACAACGTGTCAAAGATAAAAACTACCGTCAAATCACTTGGGTAAATCATTTTTTTAGAATCGGATGCTATTTGTCCATGATTCTGCTCAGAAAATGCAGTTTTTTTTGTATTCCAACAGCCAACACCATTTTTCATTATCTCCGCATAAAATATAATTCCAGTTGTATGATCAAAATCGTGCATAGTTGATTGTTTTTGTAATCCTCTCGTTCCAAGTAGCTGAACAAAATTACAAAATTTATTTATTATTTGACTATGGAGTAACATAATCATTTACCTTAAAATCGTCCCCATGGTGAGAGCGAGCTGCATTATTTTCATTCTGCAACACACTAGTCGACACCACAAACTCGTTTAAACTGAAAACTCAAATGACATTTTTCATATAGAGTACGTTGAATATCAAAGTGAGTTAACTTTTACCTGGCTAACGGATGAAAGTAAGCCGGTTTATAACCATCAGGTTGTTTATTACCCAGTGTTATTGAAAATATGCCATCATTCAGCGTGAAGTTATATCCTCCAATACTAAGAGCAGTTTGGGCCGGATCAAAACGGAAAAAGTCATGGTGGAATGTCCATATATGATTTTGTTCAATGCTAAAAAGATATTGGACATAAATTGATTGAGACTTACTCATAACATACGTACGAGTATTTTAAAACATAATTTTGAAAAGATATACCTATACACATAGAGGTTACTGTTGGCTAAATCCGGTATATATGCAAACGCTCGATTGCAAGCGGATACATCTGCATCCACAGTTATGCTTACTAAGCCATTACCAGTTTCTACTATTGATTCTGGAATCTCAAATCGATGTAACTTTCTATTTGATTCTAAATCGAATATCCAAATTGAAGGACGTTGCACTTGTGTCCGATTGTCTTAGTAAAATAAAAGCTAATTAAGACTACAAACATGCAAATTTACAATATTCACTTGGTATTTCCAAAACCCCTGTGTCAATGAACCACAGTCGATTACAAGCGTCAATTCTTGTTCTGTAAACCGATATGATCCGATTTTCATTTGGTGTTAGGTCAGTCTTTTGAGAAAATAACCTCTTATTTAACTCGAAGTATTCAATAAAGGAATGTTACCATTAATGCATTAGTCTCTAGATTTGGAAACGGTCTTAATTTTGGATTAAGATTTGAGCCAACAGTTTTAAGGTTGATATAGTTTAAGCTAGACGGTATTCCAGGACGACGTCTAGGAACGGTAATAAAAAGTATCCCCTTGTAATGATTAACGCCAATCGGTACGTTATTGTAAGGAATAAATGTTTCCGACTGAACACCTTTATGAGGAAGAGCGTCGTTATTTCGCAAAGTTAAATCGGATGTGGATTTACTATAATAACGTCTGCGATGATATTGTTGGTGATGGAGAGAATGGTGGTGATGTTGATGGTGATGGCTTATATCTAAATAAAAAATGTAGTTGGTTGAAAAAATATCTCTTTATAATGACTGTTCTTAGACTGCAAAATTTTAAGCCAAGGAAGCTGCACCATTCATAAAAAAGTCTTAAAGAATGCATCCCAGCCTTTTTCAAAAAGCCGAATATCATGACATACATCAAACAAAAAAACTAAACTGAAACCAAAATCCACATGAAAGCATTAAAAATGTCGCTTTCAGCAAGAATAAGCTTTGAAGTGTTCAAACGCTTTTGATCTACAATATATATATATAACTGTTTTTCAGACGAATTATCCAAAGAAAACACAAAATAAAGAAAATTAACTACCCTCCAAACTTGTGCTAGTATGCGGAGCGGATATGACAATAACTAGGTCGACGCAAAACAAAGAAACTTTAAAAATCACAAATCATCATCTTTGTAGAGCTGCTGAGTGACTATTTGTGAAAGACCACTAACCCTTGCGATATACGTCCATCTTTTTTGTGGTAGTTGCACGGACAAAGGGCAGAGAAAACACTACATAATATGCAACTAATTCTTAGCTTAGCCGATGGAAAAGCGATATTTTAAAGAATAAATTTTCAAAAAAAAAAAAAAAAACCCAAATGCTAAATCGGCCTAAAAGAGCGGACATAACTGGCCCTTGGGTGTAGCTTATTAAAAGTCCTTTGCTTTTGCTAAGTTTCGTCCTATTTATCGGAACACAAACGCCTAATGGATTTGACGACTGGACGGCTTTACACAAAATTATGTCTTACCATTCATCTACGACCTGATATAAGCCATATACCACAAGAATAACTGAGGTATAATAGACTATTCGACTAAGGAAATAAAACCAATGTAAACGCATTCGCATAAGTGAAACGAAGAATACCACCCAAGCCATAGAAATTACTGCAGCACAAAAGTTTAGTTTCAAAAAAATTACAAGGAAAACTTTCCCGATTTTGGACGTTTCAAAAACCGATTTCCAATGATTGCCTCTATTCATGTAACCCTGTTAGTGAATGTATAAATTGTCAACAATATCAATTCCCCTTACATTTAATTGGACGAAATTAATTTGCTATTTTTAAGGGAGATGTACATATGCAACATACATAACATTCATACAGTAAATCATGATCGCGACATTCAGTAATATTTTTTTATAATATTTATAGATTCGTATTTTCCCTATCAATTTAAATTGTCAACACAATGATGACGCGTAAATAATTCAAGGTCAATTTTAATGGGTTCAGACTTAGACCAGTTTAAAGAAATTCAGTACCTATCTCGATTTTAATCTAACTTCTTAAACTACGGAAATTTTTTTTTTCCTGGAAAATTTTAAATTAAATTGATGAAGGTTTAATATATACTCAGATATGTATGTTTTTAATACCTCCATCTAAGCCGCCAACGTTTTCAAAATCTATTTGATTCCACCCAAATATCTTAGTTAAACTACCACATTTTACATTCACTACGAACAATTGCAAAAGAATTAAAATAACATAAAAATTCAGGAGATTATTCATTACGAAAAAAGGAATGTTAACTCTAAACCAAAAAACAAGTGTATACACAATTCAATTTTGTTCATCCGAATACGAAATCATCTGTACATTTTCAATGCCCAAGAACAATTAAGGGAGTATTCTCATGTGAACGCAAAATTTTTATCTCATTTTAGGTATTTTTTTTTTTCTACAATATAAAACAATAAAATTCAATTATTTTAATTTTTTATATGTTTTTATTTGTATCTAAAACTGTATAACAATTTTTTTTTCTTATTTTACTTTTTTATATATTTTTTTTAAATAAATTAGTCACAGAAAAAAGCAGCTCACTATTCATGGTAATAGCGGCTGTTCTTGTTGTTTGAAATGAAAAAAAAAATCTAATGGATTATTGTTCAGTAGGTCTGTCGCTATCGTCCCTACTAAAATTGCTTATTTTCGAAAACATTTTCTTGTCTTTTTTAAAACGATTTTTAACAAAAAAATTAGATTTTCGTAACTTTTTTCTACAGTCCGCATTTTTTTTTTTTTTTTTTTTTTTTTTAACGATATTGATTAATTTTGGTAGGAACGATAGTGACAGACCTACTGAACAATAATCCATTAGATTTTTTCATTTCAGACAACATGAACAGCCGCTATAACCGTGACCAGTGGACCTGTTTATTTGTTGGTGTCTAATTTGATTTAAAAAATATATATATATAAAAAATGTAAAATAAGAAAAAAAAATTTATTTATACTGTTTAAGATACAAATAAAAACATTGAAACAATTTAAATGATTGAATTTTATTGTTTTATAAGAAAAATTCCCTATAAAGTGGTAAAATTTATGTGATCACATGAGAACACCCCCTTAATAGTGGAACTAAATCAAATCTTGTTTCTGACTGGCAACCTCCAGGAAAAAAAAAAAACCATAAGAAAAGAGCAAAAACCAGCAAAAAAAGCAGTACATATACTAAATTTGGTTCAAAAAAAATTATATTATATCTTATTTTAATAATATAGGGTTTTCTAATAACGACTTGACAACTTTTTTTTTTTAAATAAAAGGCAAACCATTTGAGATATTTCAAAAACTTTATTATTGGCTTGAAGTACAATCAAAACATTTATGAATGGAACTCGACTTCGTTCATATGGCCACCGCGCACGTTTGCAGCGGTCGATTCGTTGGACCCAATTTTCAACGACTCGGCCACACATTTCGGCCGAAACGGCCGCTATTTCGCGTTCAATGTTGGCTCTGAGCTCTTCCAACGTCGTCTGCGTGTTGGCATAAGCCAATGACTTAACGTAGCCCCACAAAAAATAGTCAAGCGGCGTTAAATAGCATGAACGAGACGGCCAATCGACTGGCCCATGTCTTGAGATAACACGCTCATCATACTTACTCTTCAATAAATCGATTGTAGCGTGTGCTGTGTGGCTTGTGGTACCATCCTGTTGAAACCACATGTCGTCCAAGTCCATATCTTCCAATTCGGGCCAAAAATATCGGTGATCATGGTACGATAACGCTGACCATTCACAGTAACGTTACGATCGTTATCGTCGACGAAAAAAATATGGCCCAATAACGTCGCCGGCATGCAAACCGCACCAAACAGTTATTTTTTGTGGATGAAGTGGTGATTCATGAAGCACATGTGGGTTTTCACCCGACCAATAACGCATATTTTACTTATTGCGAACCCATTGAGCCAAAAATGAGCTTCGTCACTGACGATGATTTTACGATGAAATTCATCATCTTGGCGCATCTTTTTCAGAACCCAATCGGAGAACGTACGTCGCTTCAAATGGTAGATCAACCTCAATTCTTGAGTCGGCTTGATCTTGTATGGGTGCAAACCAAGATCTTTACGTAAAATACGCCATAATGTGGTCTGAGCGATGCCCAATTCTTGAGAACGCCGTGAAATTGACTGATTTGGATCGTTTGCTACGGACGTCTAAACGGCAGCGATATTTTCGACACTTCGACCAACCCGTTGTCTCACTGACACGGCAACATCACACAACGAATATGTAGACTCAAATTTTTGCACTAAACGCAAGAGTTAACGCTCTTAAAGTTGCAGTCACCGACTCCGAATATCTGTAGAAAATTTTTATAATTTGCAGACGTTGCTCGTTAGTGTACTTTACCATGATGAAAATGTTGAGTTTACTGAATAAATTAACAGTGACAGTTTGATTTATTTGAAAGTTGTCAAGTCCCTATTGGAAAACCCTATATAACAATCAACCAAAGCAAGCTTTAGTGGGATATTTTTTTTGCAATAAAAAATAATTGGGATACATATTTATCTATACACATATGTTAAAATCAAATTCAATAAAATAGTTTGAACTATGACATATCTATGATTTTTTTATAAATAGCCGGGTAAAAAAAAAACAAAGTAAAAAACTGAGTACTTCAAAATATTGTATATGTATTTGCACACTGCAATAAGCAACAAAAGGGTGAGATACTCGTATCATGCAGATTGGTTTTGAATGATTGTGGATTATCTCGATTATTTCGTGGTGCGTCTGAATTTAGGCTTAATGGTAAACTGATTCGTATTCATAGCAGAATGTGTATTATACTTGTAGTCGAAAATGTTATTAAAAAAGCTAAAAAAAAAAAACGATCGCGAACCACATGGGTGGGGGCTATTTCGGTAATGGCGGACTGCAACGCCAACAACGAAAACCAAAAGGTTTCCACTTTCGGCTGCTCAGCTAGGGTGGGTTTATGGTTTAAAAAAATGCGATACTAGGAAGAACCAAATGTTAAAATAAAAATGCTCAAATGTGTCCGTAGGTGACACGAAATATTTTTTTTTAAATGAATTGCGAAACCTTAAAAGGGTGAAAGAAAAAAAACCACAACAAAAGTCGAAAATCACGTTATATGATAGGAATTTTTATGGAAAAAGTAATTGAGCGGTATTAAAGAAAAAAAAAAAAAAAAACTACCGTAGTGGAAACCGCTTAAGAGTGTCTTAAGAGTGTTTTTGGTTTTTTTTCTTCTTCTTTCTTCTTTCCTCGTCTTCCTAGCTCTCCCTGTTGCTCCCTGATTCCGTCCTCTTTTCCTTTGACCTTCCACTTAATTTTTTTTTCTCTTGTTTTACTGTTTAATTTCTCCTGTTGTATATCAAATCTATTTTCTTTCTTTTGTCACTTTGACCTAGATCTCGTTTTAGTAAATTCCTTTTTTTTAGACCTCTATAACGTGTTGTCAACTAAGAAGTGTTTCAACTTATGTCTACTCAGCCCATTGGTCAGTGAACAGCGCTCCGGTACCTAGCTGGAACGTATAACCATGGCTGGGTGCACCGTACTCTTTCATTCACCCAATTTCCGAATTCTGGGATTTTCTTTTAGCTTGAATGAACATTTCTCCTGAATTGTCTTTGGTTCAAATTACCCCTTCCTTCTCCGAATTTGATCTCTGAAGTAAGTGAAAAAAGAAATTTCATTTCATATTTATGAGATCTAGGGATCTCAGGTTAAAACTTTCGAAAAGTGTGTTTAGAAAGGGAATATCGGATAGCGGTCCACTCTTTACACTGATTATGTTTTATTTTTCATTTGTTGTTTGTTTGTTTGTTTTCTTTTTTTTTTGTCTTGTGTTTCGTTTGCTCCTCTGCTTTTATGAATGTGTTGTGTGGTGTGTGTTGCAGAGGTTTCCAGACCGTCCATCTGGCTCTAGGTTTGTAGTCAAATAATATGACCGTCCTTCGTATGTTCAGAGTGTTCCAGGCTGTCCGCCTGGCTCTGTCTTTCCCGGGCGGACCTACTGGTTGTCACTTCCGAGGAGCGTAAAGGCAGAAGTCCGGGATTAGAAGAATCCACAGGTGCATTTCGCAAATGCGACAATGGACACAACAGACAAGGCGGGTCAAAAGTGAAGGGGTTAGGAGCTGGAAAGATGGAGCTGGTGAATTACCTTTACTTACGGCTGGAGACTACCCATTAGGGGAGACATTACAACATTTGGGACAAGGGTCAATTATTTCGTTTTGGACCCTTGCAAAACAAACAAAACCTATAGCGATTTCCTTGCGCTCTTGAAGCAGGCCGCCCGCTTACTCTGCAGGATTCTTCATAGAGTGCAACAGTCACACATGAGGAATGAAAGGCGACGATATGTAAAATTAGAACACCTATATCTAGTAATCACAATGCGTCCAAAGTTAGTTAAGAATGAGAAAGTTGAAGTCCTATTAAACGAATCAACTTAACAAAAAATTGAGAATTCTCACTTTCAAAATTTATTTTTGGCACCCGCAAAAAAAATTTAATTGCATTAAATCAATTATGATATTCTATCGGATTTTGTTAACATTATGAACAATGTGGTTCTATATTTATGATACATAATCCTTTTAGAAACAAGAACTACTAAAACTTTTAACTGTGATAAAGATTACTTTTACAAAATTCGATCCCCTTAGTGCATGTATTTAGAAAAAAGTAGTATGTACATATATGTATTTTTTTATTAAATTTATATTGCGCAAACTGTATTTTCAGCTGCTCTACGGACAGTCTGTTTCCATACTCTGAAATTTACTACATTTTGATCTAATTCTGAATAAATAAAAATTGGCATTGAGTTAGTCATCACCCAAATAGTTCCTTCGTTATCAATCTGCAAGAAGAACAAACCCAAAATCATGTGAATGAAATGAAGTTTTAATTATGTTATCCATATGTCTTACCGTCAAGTCACTGGGATAAATCATTTTTTGAGGGTTCATTACTACTTGCCCATGATTCTGTGGAGAGAATTGTGTTTTCTTCGAGTTCCAGCAACCAACTCCATTTCTCATTATCTCAGCGTAGAATATAATACCACTCTCTGAATCAAAGTCATGCATTGTAGACTGTTTTTTCTGTCCCCGTGTTCCAAGTAACTATTAAAATATGTTTACAAGAAGCAGAAGAAAATCTTTGTTATTTTTTTTTATTTTTTACTTTAAAATCATCTCCATGATAAGATCGAGCTGCATTAGATTCATTCTGTAAAACACCACTTGACACCTCAAATTCATTTGAACTAAAATTTATTAAAACCCTATGATAAAATCTCTCTGGTTGTGGAAAGTTTTACTTACCTAGCCATTGGATGAAAGTAAGCTGTCCTAAATCCATCGGGTTGTATATTACCCAAAGTGATTGAGAAAATACCATCGTCCCAAGCGAAATTCTGTCCTCCAATGCTTAGGTCACCTTGCGTTGGATCAAAGTGGAAGTAGTTGTGACGGAATGACCATATACGATTTTGTCTCAAACTGATCATTTTTAAATTATTTTATTTTATTTATTGTATTTAAAGGTTTAGAAACGGAAGACCAACATACCTGTAAACGTAAAGAGCGTTATTAGATAAATCTGGAATATATGCAAATGCTTCGTCACATTTTGATTTGTCGACATCCACTGTAATGCTTGCTAGACCAGGACCAGTTTGCACAATTGATTCAGGAATTTCAAATCGATGAAGCCGCCTATTCGATTCCAAATCAAATATCCATATAGAGGGACGTTGCACCTGTTGACGGTTATCTAAAACAAATTTGCTATTTATATATAAATGTCTGTTACAATATGTGAACAAGTGTATAAAAAAACCTATACATACATACGTATGGTATCTTAGTCTTACCTGGTAACTCTAGCAACCCCGTATCAATAAACCAAAGCCGATTACATGCGTCAGTCCTTGTCCTGTAAACCGATATAAGACGGTTTGAGTTTGGAGTAAGGTTTTGCTAAAGCAGAACACAATTTTTAAAGTAAAGTGCTACAATTTTTTAATTGAGAATATTATAGGTCACCATAAGTGTATTTGTTTCTAGATCCGGAAATGCTCTAAGCTTTGGACTGGTATTTGAGCCAACAGTTTTAAGATCAATGTAATTTAGGGTTGATGGAATCCCAAGGCGACGTCTTGGCACAGTAATAAAAAGTTTGCCTTTATATTGATTTACACCCATTGGAACATTGTTGTAAGGAATGTAGGTTTCTGATCGATTTTTGGGTAGTCGTGGAATGGTAAGTCTTTGTATGCTCAAATTTGATGTCATTTCATCACTAGGAAAAATAAAATCTCCTAAGTTTGACGATTCTGTAAGAAAATAGAAAAAACAAAGTAAGAGAGAGAGAAGAAAAAGCTACTGCCGGTTTAGTATTAGTAAAATTGTTATAGATTGAGGACGTGTAAAATAAAGTAAAAGGAAAACGAAATAAGGAAAAATCGACCATTACAACTTACAAATTCAGAAGTGGGATACACTATGCAATCGGAAATAAATGAATTAAAAAAGTTAACAACTGAACAATTGCGATCATAGTTGAAGGCAATATGAATATCCGAATATGATTTAAACTCCAGCTCAAAAACCCACAGTGTGGCAATTAGCTCATCTAGCGGAATTTAATTTAAAAAAAAAATACTTACACTAACTTATGTAAAAACTATAGACTAAGAGCCCGCAGTATAGAATTGGCAGTGAAGGATCAGAAAAAAATATGTACATTCATAGGTAGTATTCTTAGTGTGACGTTAAATAAGGCAGTCTGGCAGTCCTCACTGGCGGACGTGGAAAATAATAGTATTTTTAAAATGCGAAATTATGCCACGAAGCAATGTGCCATGGAGAAGTGTTTCCAACATTTGTCAAGAAGCTATTGGTTTTTCAAAATGAATAAGAAGATAAGGACTCACATAATCATCATCACATCACTCCGGTAAAGTGGAAGCGAGTCTACATTCTGTACCAAAAAGAAAGTCCCACATCGACCATCTCGGTCCTTTTCCAGACTCTTAGGCAAGAAGAAAACATGTTTTCCTTGTCATCGACGCCTACACTAAATTCATTAAGCTCTATCCTGTCAAGTCAACTCAAAGCAAGGAAGCAATTAAGTGGTTAAAGTCTTTTTTTGAAAATTATTCAAAACCGGATCGAATTGTATCAGATTCATACAAGAAAACAGTATTAAACACATGGTCAGGTGGAGCGGATAAATCGTGTTCTCGTTCCAATGCTATCTAAGGCATGTGATTCCAACACCACTATTAATTGGGATAAACATTTATGGCGGAATTTGCGCTTAACAACACTGTAAACAGAAGCACAGGTTTCACGCCAAGTGTTCTATTGTTTGAGGTAAAGCTTTCTGATCGTGTAAAAGAGTATCTTGATATTAAAGTAGGAAGAGAACAAGCTGAACTGAAAGATATTAGGGCTGAAGCGCATGAGAACGTTGAAAGAAACCAAGCGCGTAAAAAAATCTATTTTGATAGCCGATACAAAAGTCCCAAAGTGTACAAGCCGGGTGAGTATGTTATGATAAAGAATATATTGACAGCTTAAGGAGTTATTAAAAAGCTGCTTGCTAAATATCGGGGTCCTTATGTGGTGAAAACGAGATAGTCTGAGCAAATGGATTCGAATAATGGCGAGGAGGTGATTGGAGGCCATTTGGAGGATCTTCCTTCTGGTTCTGAAACATGATCTTTTTTTTCGCCTCTTCATATCTTGCTGCTCGAAACTATTTTCCTATGAATGCCATTTTAACTTAGTAATGAATTTGCTTTATTATTTTCTTTGATATTTGATATTTAATATATTAATTTTTTCTAATTGGATTGAATTGTCATTACTTTAAATTTTCTTTAATCTTACTAATTGAATTTGATAACTAATGCTATATTGTACCCATATTTTGATTTATATGCAACATATACACTCGGATAATGTTGTAAGAGGTTAAATATACTGTAAAGGGGGAGTATGTAATCGGTACGATTACTAGGTCAGGATAGCCGAACTGTAGATGAAGAAAAAAAACTAATTAAAACTCAACTTTTTGGAACACCCTGCTTCAGAGTACATTTCACACTTGCAATTCGCTAACGGCGACTTTGTACAAAAAATCATGTTTGTACCATCTGATCAGGTGAGCGACGAAAGCATAATAAAAAACAATATGCTTCGAAATCAATTTTTTATGAAAATATTAAGAAATATTAAGAAATGCACAAAATCACAACAATTATCAAACTGCAAATATTGCGACTATTTCAATACAACAGGATAAGTTCCTTGGCAACAAAATTGTATGTAAAACTATTGACAAAATAAAATACGATTTTTGAAATAAAAGAATTAATGTTTATTTTCTTAAAAATTATAAAAATTATTGTTCACTTAAACTATAATTGTGACCTTCATAATAGTTTTTCAAGTCTACTAATACTGCTGGAAATGATGAATTTTGTGAGTTGTATGAGCTTGGTATATCCGAAAGCGCTGGTGACGGAGTAGATGAACGTTGGACTGACGTTGATGGACAAGATGCACTTGATGAATATGGGCTCATACAAACCAAGGGAGATGGGTTATGAATGGAAACACGTGATTTTTATGGAGTTGGTGTGCAGGGCATTGGAGAAGAATCCGACTTTTTTGCGAGCATTGCTCCATGTCTTATTGATTCTTCTTCTGGCACTACTTCTGCCATTTGTGCTTCAAAGAAA
Source organism: Volucella inanis (assembly GCA_907269105.1). NCBI lineage: Eukaryota > Metazoa > Arthropoda > Insecta > Diptera > Syrphidae > Volucella > Volucella inanis. The sequence goes on from OU026153.1 coordinate 216,325,285, forward strand.
ATATCATTTATATTCTTTTTCACAATCTGTTCACGTTTACGGCCCATGACCTTGCAGTGTTGAGAAGCTGATCTTCTCCCTTATCTTTTTTCTCCATTTTGTCCTTAGCTAAATACTCGCATGCCATAGATAAAAATTCTTTCATTTGTTTTTTTTTTTTTTTTGGAATAGTGCACTGTTTCATTACACTAATAAAATATGAATTGAATAATAATTAGTATTTGATTATTTAAGAACATATAATTGTTTTACTTACTCTTTACTCGAAAATTATAGCACTGGTTTCTCTAGATGGCTTAAAAAATTCATAGATTCAAACCAACATAACGAAGGAACATACACGTCGTCTAATGCAGCACCAGAGAATTCGGATTGCCTGATTTTTTTTAACTCTTTTCGAAAAGTACACTGAACTGTATTAATTGTTCTTTTCACTTCGGCTAAACATGTATCTTCCCTATATTTTCGAAAAACTTTTAGCAACACCTCACACGCAACACTTTTTAAAGGCTTATTTTGGTAATAATCTTTGTTTGATGTGTCCCAAAGAACGCTGTGACTTCTGTAGCAATTAATAAATTCCTCCAGAAGTTCTTTTGGTTCGGTAGGAGCCATTATTTTAAAAATTTTCTTCCGAACCGATGCGAACACGACTTGTGAAAAATGACGAATGATCTAATTTGCCAACAAATTCTCGTTTCTAATGCATCATTCTCCGTCATTCCAACAAAATCCACGAACATTTTCAACCCTCATTATTCTCGCCGTCATTCCAGCCGTAATTTTTCATTCCAAGCTACATACTATCATTTTTATGTTACATCATTCCAGCAAAAATGTCTTTACAAAAATAATAGTGTGAAGCCTACTAGTTTAATGTTTTCCCTGAATCTATTAATGCTGTGGATTATTTGTTATCTTTCCGTTAAAACAAATAGCATGGTCCGACGGAGGGTAACGTGTTAACTTACATTTTGCACTTTTCAAGTGTATACGATTTTGATACATTGTACTTTTTTATAATTTTCAGAATGTCTATCAAAATTCCTCCGAATCATTTTTCAATAGTTATGAGCTCTTTTGATCAAATTATATTTTCTGAAGATTTAAAAAAATCACTTAAGGCAACTGTAAGGCTAATTTGTTTTAAGTTAAGTGTGATGTGGGCCAAAAGTGGTAAGCACCATGACCGTTTCAAAAGCACTCATTCTTCCTGGATAAATGAAAGCTTAACTCTACCACACAAATATTTAGATGAAATTCCATCTTCGTCAAATATTAAAAATGTACAATACGTAGACCAAAAAAAAAATTTGAGGAGTGCTGCGAAAAAATAAAAAGGCTTTTGGATTCATTAAGATTTAAAGAAGCTTTAACTGCTTATGAAAAAACTTAACGAAAATTAGAAAGAGAGATACTGCCGCTGTAGTCAGAAAATTGTCACTTAGTTCCCCAAAGAGAGGTTTGTTTTCAATACTTTATTATTCAAACTTTTATTTACCTTCGATGAAACTTAAGGTACGAATTTAAAGAAATCCCTTAAAACAGTGACATCTGAACGAATATCTGTATATACTGATAAAGCATTCGCTTTGATTGTAGATTCACAATTATCCACTCAAAAATTATACGTCAAAAAATAAACAATATCGTTCGAAATTTACTGCCCTCATATGATAAAATTAAAGATTCTAAAAAAAATTCTATCCTGATCAGAAAACTGTGTCAGAATCATCTGCCATATTTGATCTTCAGAGCTTAGTTGCTTAGTTGATCATAGTATGTTTGGCTCAGAAAAATGTATTAAGCTCCGAAGAATTTAAGATAGGCTTTAAAGAATTATCTTTTTTTAAATGGGGATGTGACGCACTTCAACAAAAATCGTTTAAACAAAAATAAACATCTGAAGAATGTTTTAACAATAACCTTTTCAACATTTCAATGGGTCCAATTTAAATGTACTTTTATCAAGAAGGACTTAAGGCCATACTTTGGCAAAATTCAGCCCCTTCAGCAAGATACTGTCGCCCTATTTAGCTAGTTCTTGCAAAGAAAACAAAAATTATCTGCTGTTGAATTTCACGAGAAAGAATTTCATATAGCAGTTAAACTAGTCTTTCTACTAACAATGGTAGATGGTAAAGTGTGCACTGCCTTATCACCTGTGACACTGCCTTATCACCAGCCATCCGAAATGAATAATACTAGTATAATTTCAAGAGAGTCTGGGAATCTCATTTCAATGTCCTTTGGGTTAAGTCCATTCCATTCTTAGATTAGACTCATGGCATACAATCTTGATGTGAAGGTTTGGCTAGTCAAAGACCAAAAATGTAAGGAAAGATTTAAAGCCAGGAAAAAACTTATCCAAGACAGATTTAAGAAGGAAACTGGCTTACTCGTTGACATCCCAACCCAACAAGCTGTCAATACAAATGATGGATATACGGAAAGGCGGTTCTTCCGGAACCGAAAGAAGTAACAAGGAAATTTTAGAAGAAAAACAATTGGATACAATTGCAGATCTTCTTCATAGACTGTTGATATCTTCAGACCATTTCTTAGCAAGTCTCAGTTGCATATAGAAAAGAAAAAAAAGTGCTATCGAACATGGTGTCCTGGAGCTTTTAAAAGTTTCAACCGAAGACAAAACAGTTCCCCTAGATTCTGTTTTGCTTAAAATTGTAAAGGATTGTTATTTTAAATTATGTATTTTATGCTTATTCTTAATAAATGTTGGCAAATATGAACAAAAAGCTGTTTTTGTGAGAATAATTAATTGTTTTTTTTAAGATGGGTCTACCTACATAAGTACAAAAAATGTGAACTTTCAGAGCTCTGTTCATAAAAAATTTTGCGAAGTACATAAATAACTGTAGATTAATTTTATTTTGTAAATATTCTATGATAAGTCATGCAAAAAAAAATTCAAATCGTACAAACAACAAAAAGTTCAAAGCGCTAATAATTTAATTCCACTAAATGAGCGAATTCCCACACTGTGCAACGTGAATAGCTTTCAACAAAAACCACTAAAACCTGGCATCCAGACGACGCCGAGGATGAGATAATAAGCCTTGATGAAACAGATGAAGGCTTACAGACAGACAACGAACATGAAGAAAGCGTAAATGTTCATACAGAAGGACAAGAGAATACGTTGGTTGAAAATAAAAAGACGAATGGCAAAGAGAATTTGCAGAAGAACGAAAATGAGAGCAAGAAAAAGAAAACAATTAATGAAATAAGATTACATACAGAAATAATTTTGTGGTGCCAATGAACGACTTCCTGGAGGACTTAAAAGCATTAATCGAGGATCGAGTGATTCGTCGAAAATTCGAAACTCCCTGAGAGTCATTACAAGAGTTTTTTCATGAAAAAGTCGTACTGGTCAACAGGATTTTGGTATATGAAACCAAATTATTGAAGAACATCATTGAAGGGATATATGATGTCTCCATGCGATCCCAGGCAAGAATGTAGCGGTTTGAAAACAGACAACAAATACTAGATGTATTTACCAACGTGACTACGCAGAAACTCACGCCGATAAATAAACCTCAGATTAGTCCAGCAGATGGGTGGTGAGTGTTGTCTGTGCTGAGATGGGCCATTACTATACGCCGACCAATGCCCGAAGAGAAAGACATCTCATCAGCGTATCATATCAACCAGTCCGAGGGGAACGATGAATACGTAAGTAATTTATACTATACATATTTTTAGTAACAGAAATTATAAATGTAAAATTTAACTAGACACATTGTGAATTGAATAAATGTAATAATGAGTGTTTAAGTTAAATCAATATTAATTTCGATGAACAAAAGGCGTTTATGAAAAACGATAATATACGAGCACACCGCAAAAGAATGATTTTACGAAAATTGTAATGTTAGCGTCCTGATGTTCCTGAAATAGTATGCAAAATGAAATTAGTGTTAGATAATGGAAAGCCATTCCATTGTTCGCCGCCGAGAATGAAAAGGAATAAGTGCAAGTTATTTTACATAATTTACTGCAAAAAAAAAAAAAAATTATACATAAATTACTGGAGAAAAAAATTATTCGAAGGAGTAGATCACAGTATTTCTCTCCTGTAGTCTTAGTAAAAAAAAAAAGGATTGGACGGATTAATCGGTAAGAAAATATTTACACTACAGCGAAGAATCTGTTAGGTATGCAGCGTTTTGCCAATCATGTTTTTGAATACCTTATAAGAGCAGGGAAAGTAAATATATATGTACATTGATGACATAATGATAGCGACTGTAACTGTTGAAGAACATTTGAATATATTGAGAGGAGTTTTTGATAGACTTGTTAAAAACAAATTGGAGTTGAGATTGGAAAAGTGTAAGTTCTTGGAGTTACAAATAAGACATTTAGGTTATCGTATTCAACCCGCTGAAAAGGGTATTGAGTCTAAACGTAATTTTCTCATATCAAAGAATGTGAAAGGTCTGCAGGTTATGTATCCCATAAAATCTGACATATCATCCATTTTTTCCCTTTCCACATAACTTCAAATAAAGTATTTTCCCATGTTGCAAAGAAAGTGTCCAATGTCTCAAAAGTTCACACGCGCTGCATTAAAGATAGCAATATGAGAATTTATATAAGAGAGTGACGAATGGTCACCAGTTAGTTAGTATGTTAAGTTTCAGCCAAAATAAAAGTTCTCTTCTGATTTTAAAATTTGTATCTTGTGTTTTTTTTTGTTCTCTTCGCGAATAATTATTTTAGTGAGGCAGTCGGTAGGATTCTTCTATACGGAAAGAATCCATAAGAGAACGGGCAGTACACGCGTTCTGAAAGTGTTAAATGCGGTTAACTTGACAAACCCAAAACGAAACGTAAATCAGTGCTAAAAATCAGCAGAAGAAAAACGAATTATGACTTATAAATGTTAAAAAGTGCTAAGAATCTGTAAACTGTCGGAACACAATCTCAAAGTAAAATTTGATAATTGTTCTTTTATGAAAAAAAAAATACCGAATTCCTAGGTCATGTCTCGACATCCGAGGGCATGAACCCTAACCCAACAAAAGTCAAATGTATCCAAGATTATCCCCTATTCAAAACGGAAAAACAACTAAAATTCTTTTTGGGAGCCACGGGATATTATAGGAAATTCGTAAAAGATTACGCCAAAGTTGCTAATCCTATGATAATATATATAAATACGAGTGATCCAGAGTACATTCAGGCCCTCGAAGCACTGAAATTAAATATAATTAAACATATCGTCTTAAAATTTCCCGATTTTACTAAAAACTTTACACTATTCACGGATGCAAGCAATTATGCAATTGGAGTGGTTTTAACACAAGATGGTCAACCCGTGTGTTACGCTTCTAGATCACTCAACGATCATGAAAAAAACTACTCTGTTACCGACAAAGAGTTTTTAGCAATCGTGAGGGCAGTGACGTATTTCAGGCCTTATTTATGGGGAAAAAGATTTCAAATTATTACAGATCACTTACAGATAAAATATTTACAATAAATAAAAAGTTTTCAGGAAAAGAATTTAGTCAACGGACGCAAAGATGGTTACCCAAGCTACAATAATATCAATTTGATATAGAATATCTTAAAGGCAAGGAAAACAAAGTAGCAGATGTTCTTAGAAGAATCCCTGAGAATCACAAGAAGGAAGCAGTTAGCGATAAACAATCAAGAAATAATTTATCCAATAATGCAACCACAAATTCACAAGAAGAACAACAGCTAGACCATATCCCAATTAAAAGAAGCAATAGTCAACATTTATAAAACTCAACTAATACTTACAAACGGCACTAACAAAGAAATAGAAGTGGTACATAATAGAAGGACAATTTATATAGACATGACGAGAAAACGAGAATAGTGGGTCGACTTATAACGTAGATATATTAAGCCAGGTATCATAGGAATTTGCACTGAAACAAAATACAACAACTTCTAATTGAACTTTTCAGCCAGGGAAATAAGTTCTTTAGAAGAAGCTCGTAAACAAATTACACTTTATCACACGATAAAGTTTACATAGTGGCATTTTTGAAATATACCATAGTTTAAAGAAAGTCAAATAAACTGAAATACGAAGTTAGCGAAACACCTTCTAGACCAAACGAAATTCTGTACATGGACGTTTACTATTTCATGAAGCAAGCATTTCTAACCTTGATAGATAAATTAACCAAGAAAGCTTACGTTTATTATTGGGTCTATAACTTAATTCGTGCGGTTTGCTAAGAGATGGCGTACCTTGTATTATTTCATTGTTATTATTCCATTAGAACATGCGTTGGAAAGCTACTGTCATTGTATCATTTGAGTATATGTCATTCATTTGAAGAGTCATCGGCACCCAATAGAAACTGGATAAAAAAATTTAAACCTTAGAAGAACACTTCTCAAAGTTTGGAAAACCTTCAAAATTAGTTACAGACAACGAATTTAAATCCGAAAATAATAAAACGTATTTAATAGAACAAGTATCTTACATTTAACCAAAGCAAACACACACACAGGGAATAGCGACATTGAAAGTTTTCAATCCACCCTTCAGGAAAAATTGGTAACAATAAGAGAAGAGGAGTTAACACTAATTCAAAAAATGCATATGGCAGTAAAAAATTATAACAATAGATACCATTCAACGATAGAGATGACCCCGGAAGAAGCAATATTTGCAGATTTCGCAACACTTGCTAATAGAATAAAACTTCAAAAAGAAAAATATATTAGTAAACTAAATAAGGATAAATAGGCAAGAGTATAAAGAAAATAGGAAAATAGTACCAGTTTAAAATTATAAGAGAAATTACTACAAAAATGAACCTAGATATAACATAGATTAAAGACAATGGATAAAAAACACCCAGTTAACATTAACATTAAACCACCTCGTAAGTTCGCAGATGGAGACCTTAGTGTTTCCCATACTAACAATAATGACAGGAACAGCAACAGCAACGTTAACGATTGATAGAATAACAACAGATAACAGATACGTAGAAATTAGTATGGGACATACTGAAATAGTGCAAGATACAAAGACCATTTTATACATCATCAGTACAACAGAAATAAGACAGACGATTAAGCTGATCGAGCAAAACAGACAAAAACTACAAATTTTTAGCAACCCAATAACAAGGACTGAATTAAAAACCCTTTACGCCAAGTTAACAACAATTGAATCAAATAAACAGGTGAGGAAAAAGCGGGGACTTATCAATGTTATAGGTACAGCAGAGAAATGGCTATTCGGGACAATGGACGACAACGACAACGACAAACAAGAAATGTCGGACCATATCAAGCAAATAGAAAACAATAATCAAAATACAATAGGTAATTTAGATAAACAGGTAGAAATCAATTCGCATTTTAATGAAATACTTAAAAAGTATAATAGAACTAGATAGGAAAGAATTAACTAAAACATTTGCAGAATTAACAGCAAATGAAAAATATTACAGAAACTTAAATTAGACCAATTATTTAGACTTAGAATTTCAGAAGAAAAGATAGACCAGATAATAGATAACATAGCATAGGTAAAACACAGAATAGTACACCCTAGCATGTTGACCATAACAGAAATCAACGGGACAGAACTTGACTTTTGTAAACTTCAAAATGTTAAAGTAAGAGAATTATGAAATGTGACAAAGACAGAATAATATTGCATTAAAGGTACCGTTTTCATATAAACTTTTAATGATAACTTTATCACACCCATTCCAAGTAGAGATACATATGATGGAAGTTATGATAGATGATCAATATGTAAAAGATTCAATAAAACAAAGTATAAATACAATAGCGATAAAATTCAATATGTAAATGACCTAGAACATATAAATAATTGTAGTACAGAAAATAGTTGTAAGCTAAGAAAGAATAAACTTTAAGAAATAAAGAAATTAGATGACAGCACTTTAATATGTAAGAATTTAAAAAATACTTCAGTTATAAATCATTGTGATAACAGAAAAATAAAGTTATCTAGAAATTACTTAATTATAATTAACAATTGTTCAATCGAAATATTAAATAAGAATTTTAGTAACAACAATTTTGAATTTATAGATAGATTTTATTACAATGAAGATGTAATATACAATTTTACAAAACCATTAAACTTTGAAGACATTGTCATTAAAAATTTTGAAAATCTAAAAAATATAAAATTACTGGAATTTCATAAAAATGTAACTTATAATGCTTTCTCAGCTATTATATTCGTATTCGTAGTTCTAATTTGTTTTTTCTACAAGAAAAACAACGGTTTAAAAGTTTCCATTCAAAACATAATCCCAAAAATTCAGGAGAATTTAAAATCTAACGGGGGAGAAGTTATGTACCCCATAATATCTGACATATCATCCATTTTTTCCCTTTCCACATAACTTCAAATAAAGTATTTTCCCACACGTTCAGCGATCATGGCAATCTAATATCAGAAACAATGTTGCAAAGAAAGTGTTCAATGTCGCAAATAATTATTTTAGTTGCATAGCTTCTTAGATTTGTGCTTCTATTTTAGAAGATTTATTGAAGGGTTTTTAAATCCTTGATTGAGAAAAATGTTTAATTCAAAATGGGCGAGTATGAGATAAGATGTTTCGTAACATTGAAAGAGAAGCTGGTTGTAGCAATATATGACTCTAACGAGCTTCTTTGTGAGGATAGCTCTCTAAGTTTTGGAAAGTGCCACCCAATATTTTATTTTTCAAAAAAAAAAACGACATTACAATTATATTCTTGAATATAGCGTTGGTTCCAAAATGCAAGATGTAGATGCCCTTAGTCGCATATCGAACTTCTTAATTTTGAAAGAAAATACATTCGAGCAAAACCTGTCAATTTGCCAATATAAAGATGAGGCTATAAATAAAATTAGAAAGGAATTGGAGAAAAAAGAGAGCATTTTTTATGAATTTCCCAATAGGTTGATATATAGAAAAATGGAACAAAAGATCCTGTTCTACGTACCAAAGAATATGGAGACGAACGTGATACGAATGTATTATGACGAAATGGGACAGGTGAGTTGCAATAAGCTAACAAACTCGATACTAAAGTCATACAGATCTAATAAAATGAGGGTAAAAGTAAAGGATTACCCGAAGTGTATTGCTTTCCAATCAAAGTTTGGAAATCATGAAGGTATTATATATAATACCTTCCTATATATAATACCTATATATAATAAGGGTATTGCCTCTTCTTTCGATATGGTGCACGTAGACCACTTCTGTCTTGCTGAGGAATGGAAGAAAGAAATATGTATTTCTAGTAATTGAAGCGTTCACGAAGTACGTCAGATTATAACATATGCAGTCCAATCAACCTGCGATAGGGAAGTGATAAAATGTTTACGACTTTATTTCAATTCTTATAGTCAACCCAGAATGTTAGTGTCCGATGGGGGTGGCGCTTTCACGTCAATAGATTTGGAAACATTCCTTAAAGATAATAATGTGCGGCACATAAAGATTGCGACTGGTTCGCTGCAAGCTAATTGGAAGTGAAGAGGGTTAATAAGAGTTTGGTTCTTATGATAGCCAAATTGACAAGTGCAAGATTAACAAGTAAGATTACCTTCTCTCTAGATAGGATTTTGACAGAAATAGAGTTCAATTTGAATAATTCCGTGGATAGCATTGGAACACCGTGAATTGCTCTTTGGAGTCGGGCAAAGTGGGCGTGGTTATAGATTTCCTAAAGAAAAGTTTGGCAGAGAGGAATGTAGAAGGAGTATGTAAAGATTTAGGGACAATGGGGACTAAAGCTTCGGAAAAAATTACTATGGGTCAAGACAATAATAAGCAGCGAAAAGATTGTTGTAGGATTCACAATGAATATAAAGAGGAGGACTACGTCATGGTAAAGAATTTCACTAGCAACTCAAACGCCTATAAGAAGATTGCTTCAAAATTTAAGGGACCATGTTGGGTAGCAAAGGCTTTGCCCAATTATAGGTATTTACTGAAATACATCCGAGGGATTTCAGTTCAGCCAAATTCCGTAACTGGGGATATGGGAAGTGGCGAACATTAAATCGTGGGTTAGAAATGGAAACTGTGTAAGGAAATAGAGAAAACAAAGAAAAACAAAAAAAGGAGACTGCCGGTTCAGTATTAAGAAAATTGTTATTGAGTAAGGACGTATAAAATAAAATAAAATGAAAAAGAAATAAAAAAAAATGAACCCTTATAATTTACATAAGCAAAAGAATTGAAAAATGATATTTTTTATTTGTCGACGTTGCAGTCCGGTGGAGACAAATGTATTGACTCTTTACTCACAGTGTTGTCCGTCTTATCATTTTGAACTAAAAGAAATAATTACAACTTTATATCAATATTAAGCGGGGAGAAAATAAAAGACTTTTTCATAGGCAAAACCTTACTTTCGGATAATTGCTTTGGCCTGCCGAAAAAGAAATGCTATCAAAAATTCAGTGTTGAGCTATGCTTCCAAGACAAACCCTTTGACGTAGTAGCCACCATTACATGACCGAAGTATGAATATGTACAAATTGAAAAAAAAAAAAACTCGGTCAAAGCTAATTTAAAATTAGGTCAAGTCAAGGCAGCGAGAGAATAAAAAACATTTTTACAGGAAAAGTTGTAACTTTCAGAGTCCCACTATAGTCTATTGAAAGGTCAGCACGGTAGAAAAAGCGAACGCTGCTTCTCAGACCCCAGAGCCTACAGCACCAAAAGCTTAGTCTGACGTGCTGGCTATCCTGCTCTCTATCCAAGGGCAGATGGTTTGCTGCAGTGTCAAGTAAAAAAAATAGGCAGCGCGTGGACCAAATATAACCGCTGCTAGCATAGCATACGCATTAATATGCTCTTGCAACGTCCCTTCAATGAGATTAAGCGATATTGCGATAACTGGAAGTTAAAGATAAACTTTTAGAAGCCATTCTTTTTAGAACGTCTTTGTCTGGGACCTCTTCGGGCACCAGAAAGTATTAGTAAAAGATAGTGGGACAACACAGGCAGTCGCTTGTTTGTAGAAATTTTTTCAGATATTCTGACATCTATGATAGATCAATATCTATCATATCAATATTTTAACAAAGATATTAATCATAGCCAAAGGTGCCTTAGCCCTTACAAAGATACTGTTTTTCCGATGCGAGTGTGAAGGTAGTCTTATCCAGCTAGAGCAAATTAAATAAAATAGATTTCGTTGTTTGTGCAAAACACCAAGGTTGCAGTATTTAAAATTATATCCTATTGAGGTCTTGTACAATAGGCTGAATTTTATAAAAATGGTTAATTCCATCATTGTTAATTTAAGTTCAAGGTAGCCTCACGAGAGTTCGGTTTGTTTGGTACTCAAACCATGGCTTCAATTGGAGAAGTTTGAATAAAAAGGGCTAGATGACCTTAAAATAATATTATATTATATTCAACTCCCGATCTTGGACAGCTATGTATAATATCATTTAATTCATTGGATTCTTATCCACGTTAATGCAACAAGTAAAGAAAACCGTACTCGTATGTTCGTAACACCATATTAATGCATTCAACGTCACTTGCGTCATCAGTGGGTCAAAGAATATATCCATGATCTCTAGGAGTGTAATAATCATAGCGCTATACCACAAGGATAGCAGTAGATAAATAGTGTAAGAAATCTAATATGGGAAATCCGGAGCCATCGATAAATCATGAGCTTTCAACAACAGCTACTTGTATTTAAGGATCAAAGACCTAATATAAAGCTATGTACATAGCTTTTGTGTTTTCTTGACATACATATTGCGCAACTTATGATAACAGATAAGGAGTTTTTGTTAAAATAACAAATAAGTTTTTATTTAATTTATTAAATTAATACTACTTTAGTATTATACAAATTTCTACAAAATATATTTTAGTGTTTTATATTTTCTGTTTTACTCGCATACTCGTATTTCAACAAATATCTTCATTGTTATTTCGCTTCTGGTGGTGTGTCGGACTTTAGTGCAATTTTACACATCGCTGTAACAGACAGCTCCGCTTTCAGAAGATGATGCAGACTTCTTCGGATGTGCTTACTATTTATAAATAGATTTTTATTACCATTCGTTGACATTCGTATGACCTTCGTCACCACAATTTTTTCATTAAATTTCCTGTTCATGTTTTCTTCCAGCGCCTTTATCTAACTGTAAGAAGTTACTTGAAGAGTTGTCACGTCTTTGCCTATGATGCCTTGTTTTACAAAGAAAACAGAGGAGTTTTCTCGATTTGTCAATTTGTCTCTTCCTTTGACTTTGACTTCACTTTGTTGTTAAGATCTTAATGCCTTTCATATTAGACCTTTAGTTCGAACGAGACCATATCAAAGGGCGAAGAAACAATATTTTTTTTCAAGAGTAATAACTACCCCTATCAAGGGGTTGTTAATTTCTTCGAGAAGTGCGATATTTTGCCGATGATGCGGTTGATATCTCTAAATGTATTAGGACATCTCTAGGCATCTCTTAATGTTCCAAACCTCTTTCGATCATCCAGAGCTCTCTCTCTTGTGTCTTCGAATGATATTATAGCTGCTTCAATTTCATCGTTCGAGGTGTAGGGATCACCAAATCTATGTATCTGTCGGTTGGTTTTCTGGCGGTGAAAATAGGTTGAGAATGTAATGAATCCGTGTGGGTTGGTTTATCAGATTGTTTACTTAACAAATTCTCTTTTTTTGCGCACTGATTACAGTGCATTGGTTTTATATGCTGACAATTAGAAGTGTTTCTTCGGAGTTGATTGCTGTAACAGCGCAGGTAGCTTCTAAAGCTAATAGTCTTATTATGTTAACGTTAATTATAACCAGGTAGTCTCAATAGAAGATAGCAGTCCCTCTTTCTTCTTCTGAACTATTTATTCTGTGTGCTTGGTATCCTTTGACTTACACTTCGTTTTGATTGTAAAGCATAGTTTCGCTGGCAAGAATAATGTCCAGTTAGCTTTACTATAAACGAGTTAACGTTATATGCAATTATATATTATGCGCTGCAAAATTGAAATATAAATGTGACTGAAGCCACTGACTTGCTTTTGTCATCCGTTTGAAAGTAATTTGTTGGCGCTGCGTTTTCTATAATGTTCGCAAGGTCTCAATGCCCGTCGAACTTCGCTGTTGAGGTTTGTTGTCCTTGAGATATTCTGTACATGTGATTGGTGATCTATCTTCTCCGAAGCAGTGATGTTTTGTCAGTCGGCTTAGTAAAGGTACAGGCCGACCTCGCCACGAATTCTTGTTTTGCTTTTCTGTTCTTGCCAGCTTTCTCCTTTTCTGCCAGCTTGGTTTCATAAATGGGCAATCTTTGTAGTCGGTCGGTTGTTCTTTGTTCTTACATTTTGCGCAATAGGCTAATGGACTTTCAGTTTCCTCCCTTTAGAATTCTCCTGGTTGATAATGTGTGCTACATTTTACGCAAACATTTCGCATTCCACTCTCTTGAACTCTTTGGTTTAATACGAATGATTTTCTGTACATATGTATATCTGATGATTTTGCTGGTTTTTATTCACTTCAACCACGAAGTTTAAGGGAATTATTTTTTGAGTTTTAGCCCAATTAAACACATAATAAAGATAATAATCAGCAAACAGCCTCAATATCTATACCACAAACTAAGTTTCTCTCAATCTAATCGTTTGTTTAGTTTAGTTGTACCGCGTACGGCATATCAAGTTGCGGATCGGCAATTTTTTGTTCATGCTATTCGTCTCTGGAATTCACCCCCTCTTAATATAAGATGGCTTTATCATACGAGTAGTTTTAGTGATACCCTTTTTCGACACCTAGCAGATAACTATTAAGAATGCATTATTTACAGTACATACTAACATTTTCCACTCCTTACTAGAATTATATTAGAATTATAATTTTTACAAACTTATTCAACATATTGTAAAATCCATATATTGTGAAATCCATCCATCAACTGTACTACATATATTACATCCCATTTACAGCTTAAAGGTTAAAAAGTCAATTATAACTGCTGTTTCTCTTACTTTATTAAATACTAAATGCTAAAATACTAAATACTAAAACTACCTTATGGACATGCCCACATCCCTGCTGTCCCATATGATTCGCCTTAAGATGTCCCGGATATGATGTCCAAAGGCAGGTCAAAGGTCGTTTTTAAGTGTTCAGATAATACTTCGCAAGGAGGCCAAGGCCTCTTGCAGATACATACTGAAAAATAAACTTTGCCTAAAATAGATAAGAAACCAACACACAACGCACTTGGGATGCGCTGAACTGTTAAATAGAGATAACTAACACAAATAGCTTTATATTTTTGAATTGAATTTTTATGTATAAAGAGCTGTCGAAGAATCAATAAAGCAGATTTGAAATAGAAACTCAAGCGCGTGCATCTTATTTCTTTTGGAATATTATACTTCCCCTCACCAGAAGTAAAGGGTAGAAGTCGTATATTAAAAAATATATGTACACATTGGTCCTTCGATCCTTATCGATTTAAGTTTCCCCCATCCAGCGGTAAGGAACTCAATTTGAAATCAGCAAGGAAAAAAAAAAGAAAAGAATCCAACCGACATCTTGGTCGGTTTAAATTCTTTTTGGTCCATTCGAGCGTCAGAAAAGAACTCAAGCAACAATCGACAAAATAATAATAAGATGAGAAAAAGATTTTCCGCATATTGACAAAATTTGATTAAAAGAAAAAGTATACCACCTTGATCATGTATACCCGGAATTTATTCAGAAAATTAAAAATATTATTTTATTCATCTAAATCTATATTGTCCCCTTCAAAGTAATCCCCATCGACTGCAACACACTTATGCCAGCTCTTGTTCCAATCCTCGTAACATTTTTTATATTCGGTTTGCCGAAAAACTTTTCCGTTTTTTATGCAAAACTTAATACAAGTTCGTTGTTGCAAATTTAAATCCATTTCTAAAATTGTAAAAAATCGCCAACACACACAGAGATAGATGTACTCTTGGCTACGTAACTTTTGCAAATGTCAAGCTATGACGCTACAATGGGAGCCCCACACGGTGGTTATTCCGTTTTTTTTTTTTTTTTTTTTATCAAGGTGGTACATAAGCCGTAATCTACGCACTATCCAAAGGGAAAAACATCTGCTGCGAATCGAGGCGCAGCAAAATCCTCGAATTCCAGTTGGATATCGCGGAGAAAGTCCTGCAAAATATATTATAATATATCAGGCAAGCCATAAAGGAGAGTGAAAACATATCTCTTCTAAAAATTTAAAAAAAGCTGGACGCCAATTACAAAAAACTTGATAGCGGATGGCTTCAAAACAAACTCTTATAAAAAAAAAAAACACTTGATGTGTTCGAATCTAAAAAACGGTCAAAAAGTTTGAAATTGCTCTTTCCGATGAGATTTCATTCCAGCCGCAGGAATAAGCAATGACATATCAATCAGAAACCCGAAAGGAGCAACAAATTATTGATAAGATAACGTCAAACGAACTAGAATGGAAATAACCATTTTAGGGAAAATTGAAAAGCTCCTAAGGAAAATAGAAGATCTGAGTTCTGAGGCAGTAGTTAACTAAGACCAAACCAGATATTTGGAAATATTGTTTAATAATATACAAAATACGTATAACAGCGATCTCTCCAAATATTTCAATGATGAAAAAAATAGAGGAAGTCTACGACGAAATAGTAACGAAATATTTCACAGAGCTTCCGCGTATAAAAGGAGATTTAAAAAATGAGGGGAAAAACATTGCCTTTCGCCCTAATTTGGAACTACTTTGAAAATTGCAACTTTCTACGGAGAAAAAAAATATGGGCTAATTTTCACAATGTATTCCAAGACATGATTCACTATAATGACATAATATCGTGATCAGAAAAAATGATCTCTCTCCGTCTTTGTTTGAAAGGCGAAGCTGCGCGCTCAATTCAACATTTGCAAATTTGACGAAAAATTACCCAACAGCGTGGTGTCTTCTGAAATAAAGGTATTAAAAATAAACTGGTAAGCAAATCTAGGGAAGCTATAGAAATAAATAATAGTGTCAGTAACTGGGAAGACGTAAAAAAGTTATTTTTTCAATACTTTGGCGACAGGAAAGCTGTAGTACACCCTTAGAAATCACTGTCAGGAGTATTCCAATAATATCAAGGTAATTCTTAGGCGACTAAATAATAAAATCAAAACAGTTAGAGCTTATAGCCCTACTAAAATGGAACAAAACTGTAAAGCAGCTTTTCAAATTTTTATAAGCAAAATTTCAGAGCCAATGAAGGAACTTTTACACTGCAGAAACCCAGAAAACTTAAAAGAGGCAATGCAGATCTTATAAGGGACAGAATATGCATATTCGGGAGGTATTTCTACCTCCAATTAGGGACGAAATTCCGACAAGTCTCATAAGTCAGACGACAGACACAACACACAACAATTTAACGAAAATATCGCAAATAGGAATAATCAGACTAGGATAAATAGAAGTACTCAGTCTGGGACAGATAAAATCAATCAGTTTAGAACAAACCAAAGTAGTCAAGCGAGAGCAAACATAAATAACCCCTCTAGAAGTAATCACAATCCAAATGATATAGTAGAACCAATGGATACATTATCAGCAGTAACCAGGCAAGTGAATAAACTAGAAAGAAAAGAAGATTTTCGGGAAAAAGCCCAATAGCCGATTACCTTATATAATTGTTGAAACAAAAAATAAGTACAGGCTAAGAATACTGATCGACACTGGATCAGAGACCAGTATTTGTAACCCAGGGATATGCCATCCCAAATGGTAAACTACAAAACCCACTTAAAATTTTAACAACAAGCACACCCATATATGTAGATATTATAGTTAAAATTCCATTGTTGAAAGGGTTAGGAAAAATAGGTAAAACCGCGGAGTTTTTAGAGTTCAAGTACCATGAAAATTTTGACGGATTGATAGGCAACAACATCCTACTGCCAATAGAAGCAATCCTTGATTTCGAAAGGAAAACTCTAATGGTAGGTGAAAGGAGATTTCAATTTTTTTTTTAACAAAGACGAGGAAGAAGTAAGCTACGAAAAGTACAAATCACAAATTCCCACCTTAGTAATCTACAGTACAGAAACGAGCGTAAAACCAATTTTGAAGCAAATTCGAGCCCAACACCTAAATAAGGAAGAAGAAGACACCATCATAAAATTGATTAAGCAATATGCAACAATTTTTTTCAAGGAGGAACCGATCTCACCTTTACAAGTAAATATAGATACCCAGAAGTTCATAGAAATGCGGTTGAATCTCAGATAAATGAGATACTAAGGCAAAAGATAATTCGCCCTAGCTATTCACCTTATTCAGCCCCGATATGGGTCGTCCCAAAAAAAAGCAGACGCATCGGGCCTGAAAAAATGGAGAAATGTAATCGACTATAGAAAGCTCAACGAGGTTTCTATCGATGACAATCCCTAATATCGATGAGATTTTTGACAAATTAGAGAAGGCCCAATACTTTACGACGCTTGACTTGGAGAAAGGTTTTCAGCAAATCGAGATAGTCAGCAATGACGTCAAAAAAACTGCCTTTTCAACTAATAACGGGCATTACGAATTCCTCAGAATGCCCTTTGTGTTAAAGAATGCCCCGGCAACGTTCCAAAGGATGATGAATTCTGTACTGTCTGAATATATTGGAAAAATCTGTCTGGTGTATATTGATAGTGTAATAATATTTTCAACTAACTTGCAGGAACACATAAATTCGATTAAGAAAGTATTGCAAAAGCTGAAAGAAGTTAATTTGAAAGTACAGCTTGACAAGAGCGAATTCTTGAAAAAAAAAGATTTTTAGGACATATTATCACGACAGAAGGCATCAAAACTAATCTCCAGAAAATTAAAGCCATATTAAATTATAAACTTCCTAAAACTCAAAAGCATATAAAAGCATTCCTCGGTATAACGGGTTATTACCGAAAATTTATAAAAGACTACTCCGAGGTAGCAAAGACTTTGACTATTTGCTTTAAAAAAGGAGCTAAAATTGATGTGAATGACCCAGATTTTGAAAAAAGCTTTGATTACATCTAAACCATTACTTAGACATCCTGACTTTACTAAGAAGTTTACGCTAACGATAGACGCTTCAAATTATGCGATCGGTGCTGTCTTATCTCAAGATAGTCATCCGACTTGATATGCCAGTCGTGCTTTAAGCAATCATGAGATCAATTACTCAACCGTTGAAAAGGAGTTACTCGCCATAGTATGGGCAGCCAAATATTTCAGGCCCTATTTACACGGAAGAAAATTCACAATCCGGACAGATCATCGTCCGTTAGTTATTCTGAGTTCACTAAAAGAACCCAACGCTAAATGACAGAGGTGGAAGATAAAGCCTGAAGAATTCAACTTCGAAATAGAATACGTAAAAGGTAAAGATAAACAGGTAGCAGACGGGCTATCTAGGATGGAAATTTATCTCAATGAAAATAGAAAACAACAGAGTAATGAAAATGCAGAAAATATGGACACCCAATCAATAGTCGCAACCATCCACAGTGCAAATGAGGATAGTAGTTATCATATTCCAATAAAAGACTCACCAGTAAATATAAATACATAAAACCCAGTTAGTCTATACAACAAATTAAATAATCACAAAATATATAATACGTTCAAAAAAAGAAGAATAGTTACAGAATTAAAAGAATTTAAGGAAGATTTTTTGTTAGACATAACAAAAAAGTTTCTGCCCCACAAAGGCATAGTTGTTATTTACTGTGACCATGATAACATATTTGCAAGGTTTCAAGATGTGTATCTAAAATACTTCAGTCAAAATAAACTCCTTAAAGTAATTAAACGCACTAAGTTGTGATTTAGATAACGAAGAAAAAGAAGAAGAAGTGATAGTTAAAACTCATAAACTACTTAATCATCGTGGTATAAATGAAACATACGAAGAAATTAAAGACATCTACTATACCACGAAGCTTAAATAATTGTGAAATATGCAACAAATCAAAATACGAACGCCAGCCTCTTAAAATCCCATATTCAATAACTGAGAAGCCAGAAAAACTAAATCAAGTTATCCACATCGACATTTGGTATTCAAACATTAATTTCATGTGTGTTAATATGATAGATAAATTTTCCAAGCATGTGACAGTTCAAGAAATAAAACATAGAACTTGGATATATCTCTTTTTTAAATACCCTAAAATATAGATTTGCTAACTTTGGCATTCGAAAAAAAATAATAACCGATGGCGAATCCGGTTTCTCATCTATTATTATTTAAGAATTTCTTAAAGAACAATGTAAATTTACATATTATATAGTACAACTCTTTACAATAAAACAGGAAACTCAGATGTAGATGTATTAGAACTTTTCCAGCAGATAAAGACAATAAAGATACATTCCGAAATAAAATCTTAGAAGTAATTAAAATTTATAACAATACTATTCACTCTACAACCAAACAGAGACCAAACAATTTCCTTAACGGAACTCTAACCTAGGAAGATTTTCAAAAAATCATAGAATTTATAAACAAAAATAAAGAAAAATACACAAATTAACTCAATAAAGATAGAAAAGACATAGACTTTACTAAAGAAAAACATACATTTTTGAAGAATAGAAGTTACAACAAGCTTAAACCAATTTATAAAAATGATAAGAGATAAAAATATAAGAGATAGTAAAGGAAGCAAATATTACATATCAGGTTAAACGCAAATACAAACACGAAAACTTTTAAAATTCCAGATATTGATACTACTCACAACAATGACTATGAAGACACAAGGTTAAGAGATTGACATATAATACTTAACTTAGACAACGGGCAAGGATACATTACGATAAGAGACCAACAACTTTAAATTGTAGGCTATACAAAATTACTTCATTGTGTAAAACTGACCACATGGACCGAAAACTTAGGCATTATTCAACATAATTTTATATAACAAACTGAATTACAAAAACGAATACCCAATAATGATCTATAGTTTCAACACATTAACTCAGGAAATAGAAAGCCTAGTGAAAAAACACCATCACCAAGTAAGAAGAGGTTTAGTAAAAATTATAGGGAGAGGTTTAAAATATCTAACAGTAGTTATGAATCATGATGACGAACAGGAAATAATGAAAACCCTAGAAACGAATGAGAAGAATAACCAAAATATTATTGACGGGCTAAACGACAAAACTCGAAAAAATGACCCTTTTGACGAACGCATAAACAATATAACAAGGCATATAAACGGACAACAGTCAGAATTAAAAAAAAAAAAACAGCTACGTAATCTATGTAATGCTATTAACAGGAATTTTCGGAAATCACTCACATGCAGCATGCACCCTAAGTACAGTATGACATACAACTACTCACAGAGCAAGTTAGAAAAATTAAGGACACTCTATTAGCAAGCCAACTCGGAATCTTAAGAAGGGATTTGCTATCACCAAAAGAAATAGAAATGTTTAACGTAACAATAAGTAACTTTTCTAATATTAAAAGTTCTGAAGCTATAAAGATTAAATAATTTTTGTGCTTATGCTACCAAATTATTCAAACGATAAATACTTTAAGATACTAATTGAACCTGTACCAAATTAAAATCACCTAGAATTAGCTACCTTTTATAGAGAATTTACTAGCGATGGAAAACGTAACTATTGTAATATAAATGGGACAATTGAAATTATAGATTTAGAATTAATAAAAGATACTTGTATTTCTAGCATTTTTACTAAAAATCCAATATGTAATTTTAAGAATAATACGAATTTTGAAATTAAACAGCTGACAAACAATATTTTAATTACTAAATGCAAATAATTCATAATTGTCATAATTATAGTGCAAACTTAATGGGAAACAATTTAACTAGATTCGAAAATTGTAACTTGATTCAAAATATGAAAATTTTTTAAATAATGATAACTTCATCATCCCAAACTTTAATAATGTAACTATAGGGCAAATCGAAATGAACTTTTCTGCAGAGGAAATTAATACAAAACATCTACATAGAAAATTGGAAACTTATAGAAGAAATTAAACGTAGAAATATCACGTATGGACATATAACATATAAATAAATTGGAATAACACCTATCATAATAACTATTTTAGTTGCAATCATGATTGCATTTCGAAAAATAAATAAACTAAGTAAGACTAACGTTAAAATAAAAGTTAAGAATATAGATTCTCCGGAGCAGAATCCTAAGGAGGGGCGTGTTACGTCAGAGACTTCACTTCCGTTTACCTCTTTCTAACATTCACTTTTATATTTTTATTGCATTGCATGCCAAGCTACCAATCACGCGTAGAATGCATGACTAACAATGCGCGGATCATTTTTACAAACGTTTCACTTTTGCGCTACTCGCGCTGGTAAATATGACACCTTCACAGGTAAGCTTAGTTCATCAGAAAAGCTGTGTCAACAAATTTGCCATATAAAACATGCATATCAATTTAGTTCGGTTGGCTCTCTCTTGATACCTTCCATAGAGATAAGTATTGTACAATAAATATTTGAAAAAGAATAAATGGTTTTTTTTTTTATTAAATTATTAATGGAAGGACATAAATGTATCAGCCGGTAATAAATAGTTTAAGACAGTTACTTGATATGATAAATGAGTGCATTAACGCAATATAGTCATTGGACATTAAAACAGAAGATGCTGACCCACTTATTGTTTTTGTTTTTTTTATTTATTATTATTGTTTGTAAGCTAGACAAAGAAGGGCTCAAGACCAGAAGAATTTAAAAGTAATCTGATATTCAAGACTTTTTGGACCGACACTCCCAAATATTAAAAACAGTAACGGAAAAAGACCATCTTACAAAAACCACAAGTAACAAATGTTTAAGGTTTCAATCAATCATACTTCAATCAACGCAAAGCAACCAAATAAGCAGTGTACCTATTGGAAAATTTTAGGTCACACAATTATTGAATGCAGAAAATTCAGGAGCATTTCTTTTGCTAGAGACGCAAATACGCCAGAGAAAGCAAAGTTTGTTACAAATGCCTTAGCTACAAATGGGGAGAAACTTGTGGCAGCAATATAAAATGTAAGCAATACAACAAAAACCATCATGAGCTTCTGCATCTAGAGAGTGAGGAGAACAAAACATTAATGTCCACAAAAGCTGCATTGACTACAATTATTCTTGCCACAACTCAGGTAAGAGCAAAAGCAGCAAGTGAAGAATATACATATATTGCTACAGGCGCTTATCGATTAAGGGTTGCAAATAACATCAATATCCAAAAAAAACGGCGCAAATATTGGAAATACTACGTACCAAGATCAATACAAAGCTTTATGGACTGGGTAACACTGAAGTGGGAAAATCCAAATCCAAGGTTCAAGCCGAAATAAAACAAAAGTTTCTAAGTCAACATGTGGAGAAAATAGACGCCATAGTTTTGTCAACTTAGACTAGCGCACAACTCAAACAATCCTTTAAACATTGAATTAACAAAATGGAAAAATCATATACTAGCTGACGATCATATCAATTACTATATGACGATCTGATGACAGGTGGAGACTCTATTAAGAAATGTGAAGACATTCAAAAAGGCATTAGCAACCATCTACAATTATTTGGATTTCACTTAAGAAAACGGCTGTCAAACTCAGATAGTGTTACTGAAAATATAACCACTGTAGAAGACAATGAAACAATTCAGATCAAGCAGAATGCAGCAGTATAAATTCATGGATTCGGTGATGCTTCAGAAAAAGTTGGCGATTACATGAAGCTATATATATATATAAATATTTCAAAATATCCTATAGTTCTGTACAAATCAAATTTGGCAACATTTATTATTAGAGATGTTCATTATGTCTGACAGAGGCGACAATACAGTAATGCATTAAAAAATTGCATACGTAATTGTTGTAAACGTATACGATACAAGCAAGTTCCTGCAACGCAAATAATGGGCGACTTATCATAAGTAAGAGTAACAACATGGAATGCATTCACGTGTACTAGAGTGGAATATCCTGGACCTTTTCAAATAAAGTGTTCCAAAGGTTGAGAACTAAAGTGCTTCAAAGGGCACGTGGCATTGGCCAATCTTGGCTAGTATTTTATTCCCCTGGCAGGCCCACATTTTGGTGGGCTATAGGAAGCAAGTATGAAATATCATTTAAAAAGAGCGACTGGAGACAAAATTAACATTTAAAGAGATGTACACCGTTTTAGCACAAATAGAGACATCATTAAATTCACGTCCTCTATGGTACTCCTTTAATAACAATACCAACTGCCGAAACAGGTATCAATTCTTCTACTTTAAACAAATGGAAGCTGATTCAAAAAAATTCGAAGAAATTTTTGGAAACGTTGGAAAGAAGAATATTTGTATAACCTCCACCAGAGGAATAATTGGAAAACAACAGCAGAAAATATAAAAGAAGGCTACATTGTTGTTGTAAAAGATGAGAAGTGATGGTCGAGTTCGTGTAGTAACATTTAGGCTACAAAATGGTACACTAAGAAGACCAATTCGAAAATTATGACCTTTGGTCAAGTCATCAGAAGGCGATCAGGAAAACCAGATTAATGCAGCTTGCTAAATGTCAGAAACTGAAACAGAAAATAAACAGGCCAAAGTGGACCGTAATGATTCTTTTACTTTTGGTGCTGTTTTGTATTACGCCAAGCAATTTAGTCAACGCCTTGAATATAGTACAATAATAGTACAATAATAACCATAACCAGCAACAGTGAGTCAACTGTCGGAAAACACAGTACCTAATATATTCGGATTCACTGGCAAAAATTGACGTTATTACCTTTATGTGCGATTTAGTAATATATCATGATTTCCATGCATATTTGGAACAAATGAACATAATAACGAATTGCCTACATAAAATATAGGATTAGTGTCATCTGTAACCACAATTCGGAGAAGCATGGAATGTAATATCCCTGTCACTTAGAAGACGCTATGAATCAATAACCCATAATCACAAGTTGATTGTACACAATAAAAGGCAGAAAAGAGTACCTTTAGAACGGATTGGTTCTATTTACAATATGCTATTTGGTTTAATGAATGCTGATTACCATGAAAAGATGGAATCTATCTTTAAAACCTTCCTCAACAACCAGAGGCAAATTAAGGACAGACTCAAGGCACAGGTTTCTGTGATTAATTTTACAGCAAACATTACCAACAAGACCGTGAATGAGGTTAGTGGGCAATTTATAAACAAAAAAACTCAGATAAGCAAATATGTCATCATTCTGAGATAGTAAAAGACATTAAGCGAGATAAAATGGCTATCCAGCGCTTTTGACTCCCACGCATCTAAGTAAAGAATTAATGCCTATTAAGGAAAAACTACCTGCAAAGTTTCAAATTCCTGGCCAGGACAGCGGCAGTCAATTTCGTGATGTATACAACTTTATGGAGTCAGGAGGTCTTATCATTCACAACAAGTAATCAAAGCAGAAATACCATTGATGCACAGTGAATCATCGGAAGTTTTTAAAATGATAGTTGTTCCTAATGAGTATACAGGAAGAGTCGTAAAAGCCAAATTATGAAATGCATTTTTAGTTTACAACTTTGGGCTGAACTTCTACTTTCTCATTTCCCAAGTACAACTGAACATGCGTACAAGAAATTTAAACAAACACTTCATCTGTAAAGGAAAAATATCATGGCAGCCTGCATTGGATCAAACTTGCGAGCTTTCAGTACTTATTTAAATCACCACCGTCTCATTAGATCATAGAGAGCAAAACCTATTCCTTCGTTTGAAATCCCAAATCCCATTGAATTTTGCCTGAGTTAGAATGCATACCCCTAAATTTTGCACCATGGAAATTCACGTTGCGATCCAAAGAATTTTATGACTAATTTGCCCTTCTCCTCAGAGTGCAACAGCCTGTGTTAGTTATACAGACAAAGTGAAAAAACATTGGTTCCTCTCGATTGGAAAACCAATCTTTTTTAATCAAGTGCCTAGGAATGATATTTATTGAAATTACTTTGCTAGTGAAAATTATGATTACGAGAGGTACATTTTCTGTATGAAAAAAAAAATAAAATTCACGGACAATAGTATGTACGTATTTGTATATAAGTACGAGTATATGCAAACATATTTTTTTAATAATTACATATTTCTCGGATTTAAAATAAAAGACGAAATTCAACCTTATATTTTGTTCGCCAAACAGGTATATTTTCTGCAAAAAAAAAAAATAAAATATCGGCCATGAATACTTTTTATTTAATTAAGATTTTATGATACCCATAATATCTAATCAAGGAAGTATAAACTGTAAGTCGATATAGAAATATAATACATATTATATGTATACTATTTTCATTTACAATCTAGTTTTAATTTTTTAATTACGTTCTTCAATCAAAGCTTGTTGCGGTATTAGGTTCAATAAAAAGAATTTACAAGTATAAAACGGAAAATCATTGTGTTATCTTAGAGAGTTTGTGTTATCTGTGCTTTGTGTCAAATATAAAATATATATATAAAATAATAGGCATTTAATATTCTTTTAGTTTACTACTAATTGTGAAAGAAAAAATGAGTGATTGTCAATAATTAAAAGAAATGATCTAAAAAGTCGGAAAATTCTTCAGGACATGTGCATCTGTGGAAAACATGTTAAGGGAAATTTATTTGGTGAAAAAAGATTAAGCTTAAAAATAAGGCGATTAAGACAACTGCAATTAGAAAAATATCACCTTAGAAATCAAATAAAACTCTTAACTAGGAAGCAAAATATTAAACAATTTTTTATTTCAAAAAGTAAACAACTATTAGCACCAGATCTTTTATTTTATGAATCCGGCAAAACCTCTGAAATACTATAAATAATTTGCGCTTGCATAGAAAAATTATTGAAACTCAATATTAAGCAACAGGAAATAGTATCCGACCAAGTTGGTTACTTTTAAGTCTAAATAAACTATCAAGTTGTTCTTTCACTTAACCTTTACTTTCATATAATGACCACAAAATATTTAGTGAAACATAAAATTATTTTAAAAACTGTATATAAAGAAGTTTCATGGAAAGATGTGGTTAAATTCTAAAATGGGATACAAATCGTTACTTTAGACTATTTAGAATAGCCCCGAAATCGATCAATGAACATATACGAAATATTAAATAAACTTTATCGTTATTTTTTATTTTATTTTACCAGAACCTTTTATAATGTTTCATATTGTAAGAAAAAACGTGCTCAGTCAAGCTATTATACTACATATTTAATTCTTTTCATAGATGAACTAATTTAGACAACAAATTCTACCAATACTTTTGTAAACCCTTAAATTTCGCATGGACACGCTGTAAGCGAGTTACCAACGCATTGTAAGCTGCTAGAATTTACAAGTAAAGTTGCCATAATGAGAGCAATTTTCACGTAAATTTACTATGTGTGTGTTATGTGGATGAAGTTTTTTTTCAGTAAAATCGACGGGTTTTGTGTAAAATGGGAGGGAAATTGATTTTGATTACAATTCACACGTATTTACATACAGTATCTCAAGGTTAGAGGCCATCAGTCGAAAGTGGGTTTTAGATTACCAATACCTGGAAAGATCGTCATCTATGTTAGCTTATCTATAATTCACATGCCTACTGTGATCAAGACTGCCACTGCTGCTTCCTTTTATACCAAAATTGTGTAAGCTTTAACGTAAAGCTTTTACATACCATATATATATTTGTTTGTTTGGTCATTTACTAATTTGGTTATTAGAAAATCTTTTATATTTTTGACCTTCATTTTGATGCTAATCCATCTTTTAAGCTTTTAACAGTAAAGAAACGAAAATTCATACACTTTTAATTTTAGGTGACTAATAAAATTTAAGTATGATGACAATTCAAGTTATTCACAATTTAATGATTTGCAATAATATGTATGTATTCATATATTATATAATATATAATATATAATATTAACTTATGAAGACATTTAACTGGTAGAGTCGGTAATCATAGAGTGATTAGAAATAAAAGGAAATCTAGTGATTTACATGGGCACAACAATATATAATAAAACTATGACCAAGAGAACTGAAATAAAATACAGTGAAGTGAATATCGATCCGTTAAATATTTATTACATCAAAGCAAACATAAAAGTGTAAAATTGATCATCAGAGACGATTTAAAAAAGTTTTCGTTAAAATCGCAACATGACCATGGCAAATACAGGCCCCATCGATGTACGTTTGATAGGCTTAGTACAGCTTATGATGCAAAATAACCAGCCCCCAAATGTCAGAGCAATACTTGAAAATAATATCAGAATTTTAACACAAACTCCATGGAGAACCTACAAAGTCCGTTCCAAAGTAAACAGGATTTTTTTTAAAAATAAGTATTTCTAGAGAGGCCATCTATCATTAAGTACATATAAGTAGACATGAACATCAATATATGGAAGTAGATACTTTAAATAAAACTGAAACCAGTTTTATTAGCTTCGGAAAATAATAAACCTGTTATTCAAGGTGACAAAATAGCAATGATTTTTCCAATTGTTATGTTTCAGCAGCTGTCAAAGTTACCAATGACATACAGCTGTCAAAATATTCAATAACCTATCGTCTTACGTTTGCCAATATTAAAAAATTTTATCGAAATTCCGGCTCAGTTGTAAACACGCAACTTGAATTTCGACGTGAGATAGGTCGACATCATGGCTTCAGTGTGCAGTCAATTTGTCGCCACGTGGAAAAGTTTGAGCGTGAGTACACTCTTTTAGATCGTAAGCCACCAAGAAGAAGAAGACCCAGAAATGTCGGTTCGGGGCCGATCAGCCGAACTTTTCATCGGCAGAGAGTCAAGATGGCTTATTTTCCGGTTGGATTTGGGCCTACATCCGCATAATATTTGAAGTAGACGTTGATATAAGAGCCCTGACTGATAGTGGTTTTTCAATATTGGGTTGGCCAATTATTTTAGAAAATTTGTCCCTAAATTTGCGGCGAAAACCAGTTGCATCACTTCCCTTACCAAAGTGAATAAGGAATTCGAATTCACTAGTGTATGTGAAGAGGCTCGACAATATATCCTCCAACAACTTACTATGCGGCCTTTGTTAGTGATTTTTTCGCCTGATCTCCTGACTGAGTTTCATACACGCAAGTTCCGAAGGTTATGGCTCCGTCTTATTTCAACATTTAAAAGGTCAGTTACATGTCGTTGCTTATTACAGTCAAGCAATGAAACCATATTACGAGCTGGAGACATTGGAGGTAGTTAATGCTATTAAACATTTTTGTACGCATCTCTTAGGGATACATTTTACCGAGGTAACTGGCTGTAATGCGCTTAAAGCAACGCATGGTGGATGGATTTATCTACAAGATCTCAGTTTTGATATTGTATATAGGAAGGGGCCAACTATGATCAACGCAGATTATTTAAGCCGTAACATACTAGAAAAAAAATTGTTTCCGTTTGAACAGTTGATCAGAATCATGGTCTATAGAATCATGGATTAAAACACAGGGGCGGGATGCTTTCACTCTGGAAATAATCGACGAAATTAATCATATGTTGAGACAAAGGCAAACTATTTGATCAAAAGTGGTAAAGTTTATAGAAAACTCCAGGAAGGAAACAAACTCTTTATACCACAGCAGTGCCGTTTGTCACTTATAATACGGTACCATGAAGATTATTGCCACATCGGATGGAAAAAAAACTTTGGAGAAAATGAGACATACCCTTTTACTGGCTTTTCACCAGGGCGTGGGCGGGTGGTGTAGTAGTTTTGAAACTCAGGTGTTAGGTTTCGATATTTTTCCAGAGGTGGTTGTCAAACTGGAGCCAGTGCATCCTCAAACAGTTTGTCGTGCATAACATCAGTGTTATGCCGTCAAGTCAGAGTTGACGCCGATGGGATTTACATATAACTACATACAAATTTCATGAAAAGACTGCTTGAGGAGTCTATGAATATACCACTACACCACAGCCACCCACAAAGTACTTAAAGTATTAACTGGCGGTACTGGTACTCCAGAAGTTGGTGTTCTTTTATCAGAACTTCTTGTTGAGCCGAATTATGATGATGTACAGGCAATACCCGAGCTAGCTAACGAACGAACGGAAGAAAACGCAAAACGTATGAAGACGCGCTTTAACAAAAACAAATGTAAGCCGACGCGATTGGAAATCGGTACAAAAGTAGTTTATCAAAGTAACCAAATACGAAAATCGAAATTAGATCCCCATTATCGTGGACCATACGAGGTCATTGCTATACTTCCACATGATCGATACAAGTTAAAGAGGGAACAGCAACCAGAACTGTCATTGTTGCTGTAAGGGAAACTATTCGTCCTATATGTGGAGTCGAAGCAGTAGATAAAAACTGCGGATAAAAAAAAAAGTATAAAATTGATATGTTAGTCTGTTGCTCTAGGTCGGATTAATGGATAAGCTTAAGATTGCCTCTGAGTCATAATCTACTAGTCCGTTGCTCTAGGTCGAATTAATGGATAAGCTTAAGATTGCCTCTGAGCCATAATCTACTAGTTTTTGAAAAGCTTTTCGATCCGAGCCTCTGAGTCAGGTTTCTGAGGCTAAAGGCAAACGTCATATACAAGTTTAAGATCGCCTCTGAGCTATGATTTCTGTGTGGTGGCCGATGAAGCTTGAACAAGTAAAGATCTGTGAGAGTTTGTGCTTTATGTAGCATTCTTTTATTTTCTTAGTAAATTTTGGTTATAGACAAGCATAAAATTGCCTCTGAGCTATGAAGCTGCGTTCTTTTACTTTCTAAATAAATTTCGGTCATAGACAAGCTTAAGATTGCCTCTGGACTTGATTGTAGAATTGTTAGACAGAGGGTGAAATAGACAAGCAGAATGTGGCACCAGAGCTATGTCATTCGTTAGATGAAATACAATACTTAATTGTGTGATTGATCGGTGTAATTTAAAAATTTACAGATCTTCGTTAGTTGTCTTGTGGACCGTTGGAAATGGCGGTGATGGACGATCCCCATTGGCAAAAAAGCACCAAAGATTCTAATTGTAGCTTGTGATTTAATTTAAAAGTTAATGGGTCGTTTACTTCATCGAGAACGAATAATTCGCAGGATGTCCATGTTAAGGTAGATGACTATATGTATTGAAGCACACCGGCTGAGTCTACGGTCACACTGTGAGTCTAGACCACACTGTGTGGTATTTTAAGGGTGAGTTTGTGTGTACTGGAAAGGAGAAGGGTTGTTCCTGGATAGCCGACGCGATCAGTGCATCTGATACAGATTCGGAAAAGTGAAATTTATATTATCGATTTAAAATAATTCCCTATCAATTTAAAATAATTTCTCTATCATGTATGTTATGTATAAAACAGGACACCTATCTATCTACTTAGAAGTATCTAAAACAAAAGATCACTATTCCATAAATGAAAAGCGGAGTAAATGAATGTTATTATAACATAAATGTATTGCATAACAAATAGATTTTGGAGAGCAAAGACAGCACTCTTGATAAAAAATTATGAATAGCGAATGCAGGACAGAAAATATAATAAATTATATATAAAATTGACCAAATCAAATATTCATATTAGCAACGTAGATATACCATATTACTACTATCTAGATAATGATTTTAAAAAGAAATAAAGGTACAGATGGTTATATTAAATTATAACAATCGATATCGCTCAACGATAAAATACAATGCCCTCCTCGACAAACATAAGTTAAGATAAGGTGTTTTTGATAAAGCTAACGAAAGGTGGGAGGTGTTAAGTTCCCTTTTGTAGCAGTAGTATATGGTATGGAATATTACTCATTATATTTAAAAAGAAATACGTGCCAAAGCATGTACACCACAGTGTACATACTGAAAATAGAGAAAAGGATATCGTCGTGAATGTCTGAGGGTAAGAAGAAATTAAGAACCTATTCAGAACCTTTTTTTTTTTCAATTGTGATGGTTGACAAAGCCGAGTGTTTCATTTTACATGTTGATTGCTAAGAAAATTTGTATAAGAGAGAGGTAATTCATATGAACAAAAAATACAAATTACAATTGTATTATAGTTAATAACATTGAGCGACAAATTACCTTAGTTAATGCTGATGTACCATACATGTGTATGTATGAATGATATATTGTATAGGGTGATCCATATTAAAGTTTGATTTATAATATAAATTAAAACACATAAATTATAAATTTTAAAGTGAACTTAAAATTTTTATTATCGATTAAAAGAACAATTCATGGCATTTACTTTTTAAAAATGATATCATGTAAATATTGGCCAAAACTACGTCTGATCCTTTCGAAAGGTCCAATTTTGGGCGACTCGTTTGAGCATAGCGACTGGTATCTCACGGATAACACGAGTAATGTTGGCTTCCAAAGAGTCCAAAGATATGATATCGCACAATCTAGGCAGCCAATTTACCGTATCAAAACGTGGATTTAAGTGCTCGCCAAAATGACTTCTCAACAAGTCCATCGTTTCACGTATGGTTCGTAGTGCCGTCTTGTCGAAACCAGAGCTCACCAAAACCATGTGCTTGCATTTTAGGAAGTACATAGTCCGTTAACATGTCGCTATAACGGTTACCATTGACGGTAACATTCCGATTTGCCTCATTTTTGAAGAAATATGAACCAATGATTCCACCAGCCTATAAACCACACCATACCGTTATTTTTAATGAATGTAATGGTAGCTTTTGATACTCTTCGGGTTGCTCATCAGCCCAAATGCGGCAATTTTGTTTATTAACGTATCCATTGAGCCAGAAATGGGCTTCATCACTGAACAAAATTTCACAATAAAACACCGGATTTTCACTGAGTTTTTCCAGAGCCCATTCACTGAAAATATGACACAAATTCAAGTCGCCTGGCTTCAATTCTTAGACAAGTCGAATTTTGTACGCTTTTAGGCCAAGATCCTCAAGTAAAATACGCCAAGTCAAGCTATAGTCACTACGTGCTAGATGTGGTATAACCGGTCGAGTATTATCTATTTATGTAAACTGGTATTTAATTAATTCAATATTTGGAATAATTTTTAGTTTATCTGTAATTTGTTTAACTGCCAGGTTAAAAAAAAGAAAAATGAAATTAATTATTGTATATAATTTAATTACTAAGAAGAAGTAAGTAGTACATAACACATTGGCTGACATGTCCGTGTCGTTTTATAGTAAAACACAAGATTTTTGCAAAATTCAACTTTATTAATATAGTTGCCTTCGAGGGCACTGATTGAACCGATTTTTCAATCTTTCGATACCAGTTTTGTAGTACGATTTCGATTTAGCCTCAAAATAGGCCTCTGTTTCGGCGATTACTTTTTCATCGGTCTTAAATCTCTTTCCTGCGAGCATTCTTTTGAGGTCTGCGAACAGAAAATAGTCGCTGGGGGCCAAATACAGAGAATACGGTGGGTGGGAAAGCAATTCGTGGCCGAATTCATTCAATTTTGCCATCGTTTTCATTGACTTGAGACACGATGCATTGTCTTGATGAAACAGAACTTTTTTTTCTTTAAATGCTGCCATTTTTCTGCGATTTCGTCCTTCAAACGCTCCAACAACGCGATGTAATAGTCGCTGTTGATAGTCTGCCCATTTTGCAGATAGTCGATGAAAATTATTCCATGTGTATCCCAAAATACGGATGCCATAACCTTGCCAGCCGACTGTTGAGTTTTTGGTCGTTTTGGACGAGATATTAAGAACATGGTAAACGAATTTCATACCCCAATCCAATAAAGGCGACTTTAATTCCTGGACTTTACATCTGGGACTCCCCAGAGGCAAAGCAATAGAAAACTTCCTGATAAACTCAAACCTCACTATCTTAAACAACGGGGCCCCCACTCACTTTTCAACCCAAAATCTCGGAAATAACCCAAATTCAAAAAAACTCAACGTAGTGTTCAAAACTGACCGCGTCGATTGGGATCTATTTCAAAACAAAACTTTCTTATTCCTAAATATCAGCTTTCTCAAAATACAAATAAGGAAGCTGCTTCAATCAGCAAGCCATGCGTGCTGCAGCTCATTTATCTATCCCACAAACTAAAAACAGCCCACTTAAATGATTTGTTCTCGAGTCAGTTTTTGGACTCCAAAGATCTAGCTTTACATCAAAATACCCCAACCCATGAACTCCATGAGCTCCCAATAAACAGACTCGAGTTTGAAACCTGCCTTATCTTTTAAAGGTAAGACCACTGGCTGCGACCGAATCTCTCACCCGATGCTCAAAAATGGCCCCCCAATTTTAAAGGATCTTATCCTTAAATAACATTTTCGACTAAGGCGTGGAAAATCGCATACATCATCGCAATTCGAAAACCGACTGTTCTGGTTTATTACAGGAAATAACCATGTAAACTCCAATCAAGTTGCTTTCAAACTTGGACGAAGCTCGTTAGACTCTTTGATGCACATAGATAAATATGTAACCTCTGCCTTTTCTTGTAAGAACCATGTGTCAATCCTCTCATTGGATTTCGAGAAAGCATTTGACCGCATTGGGATTCATGTAAAATCAGTCCAAAAATGTATTTATACATTAAGAGATTCTACTCAAACCGAAAATTCAGAGCTAAAGTTAATAATGTCTTTTCTAAGATCCACAACCTATATAACGGAATTCCCCAAGGTTCAGCACTCTCTGTAGATCTATTTGTAGTTGCATACAGCGGAATAAGTGAAAATATTAGTCATACTCTCTACGCAGACGACTTAATAATATTATCTAAATGCAACGACTTGAACCGCACCAGAGGCAATCTTCAAAGCCTTTTCTTTGAACTCAATAACTGGTGCTCGCAGTCCGGCCTAATAATCTCCCCAGCAAACATCAGCACAATTGTAGAAAAACATCTTCTTATAATAATTTAGATATTCATCATAACAATTTTATAATTCCTACTGTTAACA
This sequence comes from Volucella inanis, assembly GCA_907269105.1. Taxonomy (NCBI): domain Eukaryota; kingdom Metazoa; phylum Arthropoda; class Insecta; order Diptera; family Syrphidae; genus Volucella; species Volucella inanis. Next base: position 216,359,278 of record OU026153.1, read on the forward strand.
ATATAAGTATTCTAGGTGTAGTACTAAACAATAAATATAGTTTTAAGAATCACTCACTAGATTTAATACTAATACTCTGATTAACCTAACACGTAGTATATTATTATCAAAGATCGACTACATATTGGCAATTAATGGCAAATGCAGCAAAAAACTACCACCCAGAATACAAAACCAGCCTAAGAGCCTTCAGAGCCACACATTTAATTAACGTATTCGTCGAATCAGGCTTCCCATCAAAGATAAAGGAGAAGTTCTTACCGCCCGCCTAGCATTAAAAATTTGCGAATCCCTCAAATCGCCAATAATCCAAGATGCACGAAAAATCGTAAAATAATAATAATAATAACCTACTCTCCATGGCAACTCCCATGGAAACAAAGAAGGATTGCACACCCAAAGAAGCTTACAATCAAAAGTTTAACGAAATGACAGGTGCTTACAATAACGACATCTGGGAAATTATCTACACCGACGGCTCGAAATTGCGACGAAGGAACGGGATTCGCAATAGTAAAAGCAAATGGCCACGTTCTCTCTGCGGAGAAAATCCTTCATAACTTATCAATATTTTCAATAGAAGCTTTGGCGACCCTGATATAGATAGCGGACTCACTTGACAAGCCCACAGTCGTCTGCACCGACAGCCTCTCCACTCTTATGGCAATACGGAACCCAAAACAAAGCAGTCCAATAATCAACCAAATCCGCAACATCATTATAAAAAACAAAGGTAAACTACTTATCATATGGGTTTCAGGCCATACAGGTATCAGCGGAAATGAGCTAGCAGACTACACTCCCAAAAAAAAGATTTCATCAAATCCATCAACAACAATTTTGAACGGACTAAGGCGGCAGCGTGGAATCAATATATCCGTCACTATTTCACAATTAACCCCAAAGGCGAATCAGCCAAATACACTACCAACACAACTTCAAATATGAACATATGCTTCCTGAGGCTCCGACTCGGACACACGCAAATAACCCACCGGCACCTACTCAACAACGATAACCCTCTAATCTGCCACCTTTGCCAACCCAATAATATCTTAACAATTAAACACCTCACAGTTGAATGTAAGAAAATTAACTCACTATGTCAAGAACTATTCAATGTTAATCTACTTGACTTTCTATACATTCCCTCGAAAGATAACATTGTAAAAGTATACCATACAACCTCCTTGTAAATAGTATTAAAGGTAATACTATATGAACTTCCCACGCATGGAAGCGAGACCTCAAGATCCGCGATTCGGCTATCGCTATCTCCATGGAGCTGTCTGCTTCCGATCTCCCCGGAGAACTGTTCTAATTTATTATTTATCCAATTAATGTTCATACCATGCCGAGAGCCAAGTTGCTAGTGCAGGAATTCAATTAATTGTAATACTATTTACCTTTAATAAATAATATTAATAATAACAATAATAAAAATTATTCAATAAACTGATGAGGTTTAATCGGATGGCCAATCAGCAAAAGGAGAGCTCTCTTGTTGCACTGTATATAGTAAAGGCAAAGGAGACACGAGAAACTGCAACTCTTACTGATCGGTCAAGCTTATGTTGCAAACAGTCCAAAAATATGAACGAGTTCTAGACAATCGACAAAACAAAACTCGATGGCAATCAATCCGACTTCGTGGAAACAGGTCGACATTCAAAGTCGACACGATTCAAAGCTTACGCACAACAATGGAAAACAACCTACAAAACCGTTTTTATCGGTTTTGAAAAAGCATTCGACATAGTTCCAGGAGCTGTAACACAATTAGAATAATTGAAAAATATTAGATTAAAATTACTGTATGTTAAAATACTGTATGCTAAAATAATGTTCAGGAACTATTGTTTTTTAATGTGTTGCAAAGCCTTCAACATCAAAAATGAGGTTTTGATTGATCAATTGAGGGATCTGATGATTGTCAGATGATCGGTTCTCTGACCGTAATTCCATGATTCATCATTTTTGAATGCTGCGGATATACCAGAAAGTACTTAACTCTCCACTGACGAGTATCCATCTTTAAAGCGGTTGTATCACTGCTTCGCCCCAAAATACTTTCTTACTTTTGTGAATTATTTTTATATACATAAGAGGAACTTAATGACCATAAGAAGTCATACCTAGATTATGGTCATTAAGTTCCTCCCTCGAAATAAAAATTATGGTCTGATTTACCACCTATTCTGTTTACTACATATCGCTACCTTGGAAGAAGACTGACACAACTCAAAAATTAGAATATTCTGGCTTTACTCAGTAAGGTATTGGAAAAAAACTGAAAACTGCTCGAACTTTTTAAAGGGTCCTACTAGTGCTGACCAATACTCATCAGCATTTAGAATTTTTATAAACATCAACAAGCTGTATCATTCAACAACAGGTTTTTCCAAATTAATGTTTTGGATTTGTGTCAGTCTTGATGTGATATGACTAACTGAACTTTATTAAACAAAACATTAAGTTATCACTTTTTTGAAATACTTCTATGATTCCCTATACAAGCTTAAAATAATTGAGAACGAAAAAAGTTGAAATTTTCTATTTATACACAGGTCAGAGCATGCTAAATATTGATTGCTAGGAAATACATACGATAAAATACAAACGAATCCAGCCATATATATAAAAATTATTAAGTGTCCTAATCAGAAATAGACAGCATTAATTATGGTACAAACTATGTATAAAGTTGTACTAATTAATGACGTTATTGACTAGAGCAATGCATTGAATCCGGAACTTTATTCAGTTGATTTTAGAATACCATATATATTATTGAAAGAAAAATTGAATGAATCAAAACAAAATCTGCAAATAAAATGGATATACATACATATGTACATTTATACATATATTGCGTTGTAGTATACTGAACATTGTTAATAATAAGCCTTCACTTACTCATATATCATGATGTTTTCAACGTTAAGTAACACGAATGTCTGACAACTCTTGTAACAAATAATCATCATTGAATTTAATTGCATAAGTAAAAATTTACATACATATGCTATGTAATAATAATCATTTAGATCTGTGGCACAAGTTTCAGGATTAGAACGAGAAAATAAATAATTATTGATTTCTTGATTTCTCGCGTTATTATTTAAAATTTAGGAAAAAAAAACTCTTCTACATTGAACAAGGCGCCCATAAATTAAGGTTTGCTATCGTTCATGTAATCATGAAAGCAATCCTACTAATTTTGCAGAAAATATTTTTGTTTCGTTATTTTTTTCTTACTTTCAAGTACAAGTATTTGAAAACAATTTTGTTTTCCTTATCAAATTGAAAAAAATAACTTAGAAGCTAGTTTTTTTTTTATACCTTCGTCCACATCCCCACTATACTCATAGTCCAATTGTTTCCAACCAAATGCTTCAATAAGCCCAGCACCTCGAACTTCTACCAGCAAAAGATGTAAAATAAATAAAACAGTCAAAAAAGTCGCTCGACCCATCTTGGATGATATTCGTTATTATTAATTTCCGATTCACTTCAAGTTCGAACCGAACACGTCCAATGCCACTATGAAACTAGTTTTTTGATAGTGGATATTTTTTCCGTATGTACCAACTTTTCCAAGCTTGCTAAGCACACAGATTTGTCGCAGTAAAAAGAATGATGATCACATAGTGGCAATCGAGTTTTAATGCTTGAGGTTAGCATAGGCCGACTATTTATAGTGCATTGGAAGAAGATACTTTATTAGAATTAGAATAGATGAGTTGCGACGAATTTTTTGATTTACAATTAACATTTTTTTTTTTTCTTGAAACTACTGATTAAACTAAGAACATATTTCCATTTACGAAGCCAGTCGTTAGAATACTATAACTTTGGGTTCTATACTTAAAAAGGCTTACTTAAATTTGTTATGATTATGTTCAAATCTTTTTTATTGTTTTTTATGACAAATATAATATATAAGGAGACTTTTTTTTGCTGATTTTACCGCTAGTTGACTGTCTGCAGGTTCACACTTCAAGTTGGTCCAGGACTCCTGCTTGTGCATCCCATCTAAGATGAAGTGATGCTGACCCTCTGGTCAAGAATAAACTGGCTGATGCGTTTATATTCATTCCCCCCTTATTTCCAAGCCATATTACCCTTTTAGTAAGTATTTTATTTACTATGTTAATTTTACTGTACAGCTTATAAAATATATTCATTTCACCTTCAGATCTGGCTTACGTAAATGGAACTAAATATCTTTCAAAAAATCGTTATTTTGTAGTATGTAAATATACTTATCTACTTCCGTGGCCTTATTCCACAATTAATATTTCATTGTGGATAAAATTTTCCGACAACCTTCATTGAACCTGATGCGATCAGCGCTAAACATATAGTTTTGTCAACATAGAGGTTTTCACAAATATGGTATTTTCCGACAACCTTCACTTAAGCTGATGCGATCGGCTCTAAATATTTACATAGTTTTGTCAACATAGAGGTTTTCACAAATATGGTACGCTCAGTTTTTATATAATATCACGTTTAAGAATACCCAATGATATTCATAATAATTTTATTTTTATCGCATGCAATCCTAATGTGAAAGCCGGACGCGCTATTGTCGTATATAGAAAAGCTTTGAGTTTAAGCATTATTATTCTATCACAACAGACTGTAGAGTCTTTGCCTTATTATAACCACGCTACGCTAACTTTGTATGTTTTTGATTTGCAGGATCAGAAAAACGCAAATTTTTCGCAAATTTAGATTAAGTCGTATATGCTATCTTTATATGACTCTTTTGAACTACTCTATATGACTCTTTCCAGGTAGATGGAACACAGGATTTGTTCAGCCCGTCCCTAAAAAAGACAAATGTTCTTCTCTTCCCTCTTATAGACTCATTGCACATACGTCCCTTCTTTCCAAGGTCATGGAAACGCTGATAAACGCCCTGCACATAAAATATTTCGAAACACGAAAACTCCTCAAGGACCTGCAGTACGATTGATGGCATGTATCACCGAAAAGTGGAACCAAAGCGTTCACCAATATGGTGAAAGTAAGATAGTTGCACTTGATATTTCTTAGGCATTTAACAGAGTTGAACATCAGGCTCTTTTTGCGAAAATGTGCATTTGGGATCGACGAATCTCTTTATCAATCGATTAGAAATTACTTTTCGGAATATCCAATTCAAGTTTTCTTGGATGGTTTCAAGTTTGATATTCACAGAATAAATGTTTGATTAGCCCCAAATCTCCATTCTGTCTCGGACGGAATGATATCTTGTCTGCTACTTCTAGTTGTCTCTAGTTCTCTTCTATATTCTCTCACTATGAATGCTCATCAGTTTACCCCCAGGCCCACTTTCAGACGCACATTGGAATATCGTGATTCTTTCCTAACCCGTAAATGCTCAAAACCAAAGTAATTCCGTATCTCTCTTTCTTTCCTCCCTAACTTTTCTTCACCGCGCTGTGTGCAAACATTTTAAGGGCACGAAAAATCCCTTGAGAGGAGCAGTTTGGTTTATCCACACTCTGGCCATGCGGACGTCAGCACGAGTGCCTCAACAATTTGGATTAAAAGTGGGATTTTGAATTGGGTTTACTCCCGGTACCTTAATTTAAAATGTTGGCTTGCAATGAGAGTGAAATATTAGTTTCGTTCTAGGAATAATTGTGTTGCTGTAGACTTTGAGGGGGTGATCTTGCAACCGGCCTACGATTCCCACATGTTCCGTGAACTTACTACAAGTCTCGACAAATCGGCAACCCAGCGGAATACCCTGCCTTTTTTTTTTTTACTGTACAATGAAAATTTGCCTTAAGGGCCGGTTAACCAGTGGTTATTCCAACAGTTAATCATCGATTACGTTTGTCCACAAAAATTTGAACCAGTTAGGTTAGTTAACCAGAGAAATCGCTAACCAGCCGATTTTCCTTGGCTAACGCCTTTTAACCAACGATTTTCTGAAATGTTAATTGTTTATCCTTGGTAACACAATATATAAGTTAACGACAGCTAAGCGCATTCTTTAGAAAAAACACGCAAACAAACAATAGCATCACATATCAAATCATAATTGGAACACCTGCGCAATCCAATCCTAAATTTCCAGACGAAACTAAAAACTGCATCCACGGCACAAAATTATAATAACGTGAGAAACATCAAAATTTGTACCTAGATATAATTTTTATTATCAGAAATATTGTTAGTTAGTTCTAAGTTTGATTTTTTTTTTTAATAAGAAATTGTACTTAATAATTTAACCGGCGCCCGAGCGGGGACCACTAAAGTTCGGTCTTAAAAGTATATGAAAATACGCACCTCACTAACAAACCAGTGAAGAGGACACATACAGATGCTCCACAAAGCAGAAAATCAAATACTATCATGATAATCTTCTTAACAATATCGTAAGAAATATTTTTTATATTTAAAATAAAATAGAAAAAGAAACCTGAAATTACTAAACTCTAATTGATAAATATAAAAATTAAACTTTTCTTTGTGAACAAATATTTAGTGCATAAGAAATTAAGATAAGATAATAAGCATAAGAATTAAGATAAATAAAATTAAAATAAGAAAAAGAAAGAAAGAAAATAATTAAAATAGAAAAAAAATAAAAACTAGAATTTACTAAACTATAACTAATGTTATTATTAATTAATATTTCTATTAATAATAGAAAATTTGAATTTTTCCGTTTGAACAAATACATATTTAGTGCATAAGAAATTAATTTTATATACTATTTTTACATCTTTCAATTACTGCTAAAATACAAAATTAAAAATTATGGCTAGCCAAAACAATTTAATCAGGTCCCAGGTCCTTAACGAGCCAAATCCACTACCTAACCCATCAAACTTAAATCAACCTCAAGCTCATCCAAACCTACAAAACATCATAGTTTCTTTAGTTACCCAAGTTCCAAATAACGATGGAATCAATATTATTAAAGGCATTTATAAATCCAAGCTCAGAGAGAATTTGCGGAGTTGATTAAAACATCGATCCTTAATATAGAGCTAATCTAGGAGACCTCAACAAGGTCTCAGACGTAGTAAGGGACTTAAGAGATTTCTCTGGCTAGCCAGGAGAGTTCAGCTCTTGGAAAAAGAACGTGGGCTGAATAATTTGCCTTTACAAACCTTTAAAAGGTACTCCCAAATATTTCGGCATTCTGAATGTCATTAGGAATAAAATTATAGGAAATGCGGACATTGCATTAGAATCCTATAATCACCCCTCGACTAAGAGTGTCTAACTAGCCGTGTACTTTTATTTATCACTTATTTTTAATAAGATTGCTTGCATGGATGGAAGCACTTTCTCTGCTTACGAAAACCTATAAGGATAAAGCTTTGGACACCTTCATAACGGGTCTCAAAGGAGACTTACCTAGACTCCTCGGGATTCGTGAACCTTTTGACCTACCCCAGGCTCTCTACATGTGTCTAAAATTACAGAACCAAAATTTCAGATCTAACTACGCTATAAGTCACCAAGGTATATTCAGAAAATTGTCTCATGTAAATCCTCCAGCGCTTCCTCTACGAGGACCAGATCGAAATAATTCAACCAACAATCAAATGCCGTTTTTCCCACAGCTTGCACATTTTTCTCAACTCAGTACAATTCTACGCGAACTCCATTGGAGGAAATATAAAAACTACCCACCACACTTTTGTCAATCTATTTGGCCTAAATGACCTCAAAATTAAATTCTTTCTCATGTCATACCTAAAATCGTTTTACGGGATCCTCGGTAAGTATCGTTTGAAAGAACTATCTATAACTAACTATAGCTACATGACTATCAGAGACAATATTAAAATACGTATTAAGGAGAAATTCAATTAAAAACATTCTCAAAAACAGAACACATGTCGATACAACAAAAAAATTTGATTAAGCCACTCGTAAGAAGGTACTTAAAATTATTTGATGAGGCAGATGAGAAATTGACGTAAACGACGGTCGTAAAAGAGAGCTCTCGATGATACACTGAGGAAGCATATAGGGAAAATATGCTTCGTCTATATAGATGATATCATTATATTCCGTAAAAATGAAGAGACACATCTAAAAGATATCGAAACAATCTTTAAAATCTTCAAAAAAGGAATCGAATCTCTCGAGTTTATAATAATGCTAATGAAGACTAACCCAGAAAAGGTTATCGCGGTACTAAATTTTCCCTACTCTAAAACGCTAAAGGACCTACGATCTTTTCTAGGCTTATCTAGGCATTACTGCCGTTTTATTAGGGACTATGCTAAATTGGAAAAAACCTTAACGTCCCTTCTAAGAGCAGACGATCGACACATGTTCAAACATTTCTCAAGTAAGAAATGTATCCATTTGAATGGATACGCAATGGAAGCCTTTAGAAAAATAAAAAACTCTCTAGCAGCAGCGAATATCATTCTTACCTACCTCAATTACAAAAATAGAATTCGAACAACCGACGCTTCGAATTATGCATTGGAAGCAGTTCTAGCACAGGAAGAAAAGCCTTTAATGTTTATTTTCACTGAAAACTGAAGAAGTCTATGCCGCAAATGAAAAAGAAATTCTTACTATAATATGGGCTTTGAACGTCTTTTATAAACTATCTGTACGAATCAGCAAGAGTTAAAATATTAACGGATCACCAACACCTTACATACGCTCTTAGTAGCAAAAACCATAACTCAAAAATAAAACGCTGAAAAGCAGCATTGGAGGAATACAACTACGAGTTGAAATATAAGCCAGTTAAGGCTAATGTTGCTGCCGCCGCTCTTTCCAGACCACCTCTTAATTCCCAAATCAATTCGCTTACTACCTCCCAATATAGCGATGAGAGTTTGTCGCATGAACTTACCCCCGCAATAGAAATCTAAACCAACTTATTTTGTTAATCGGAGAAAAGGATAGCTACCAACTTCAATATCTTTTTCCAAGTTTTCGTAGGCATACCTTTGTGCAACTTCAATACACTAAAAAAAATTTATTTTAATTTTTAAAAGATATCTTATTCCTATAATAATAAACGGATTAATGACTACAGAGGAAACTATGGGAATTATTCAGAAGATATATTCTCTTCATTTTAAAAATTACAAAATTCGTTTCACACAAACGAAAGTTATCGATATTTCAGGCCAAACTGAACAAGAAGAACATTTACCAAAAATTCATAATAGAGCACATCGCAATGCCCACGAGAATAAAATACAATTACTTCTCCCCAAATGAACTCAAAAACAAATAAAATACTCAAACAATATCGCATATGGCAAGAGCACAAATATGACTATCCTAACAAACCTGAGCTCAAAGCAACACCCATTCCTCAATATTCAGGTCATATTTTACACTTGGATATCTACTCAACTGAAGGAAACCAAGTGAGAATCTTAAAGTCAAGAGCTGTAGAAGACATAAAAGAACAACTGAGACAAATCCAATCGCCTATCCTTAACGCCTTCATATTCAGTAACCGATCTATTCACTTGCGGCACCCTTCAAATCGTTCTGTATTTATTTATACCATGTCACACCTGAGCGTCATATCTACTGCAGAAGTATTTAAAGGTAAACGAGAAAAGGTGCAATCAAACCCAACGGATCGAATATACTCATTAGGGTTTTAAGAAGTTCCCTTTTTGTCGGAACCGACCCTTCTTCATTGAGTGTGCAATTGAGTATTCAAGCATTATAAGGGAAAAAGAAGCTTGTATCGGAAGGAGACCACCACAGTCCTAGTACTTTCTCCGTACTTCCCAGGAACTTGTTGGCTGAAAGTTCGTTGAAATTGTCCACGTTAGAATCCTGTAGGATTGCCGCACGAACATACGCTAAGTTACTCATGAAATTTCTTATCTCAAAGCCGGCTTGCTGGTGCACGTACTTAATGGACTTTGTAACTTCGATGGGCTCCGTTTCTGAGTCGAAGCTGTCGAAGTAGTCGCCGACATAATGATTGTCTGTAATGGCCTTGGCTGCTCGATGATATTTGTTTGAAAACTAAAAAGCGTTTGTATCTTTTACAAACTACGCGCAATAAGTTGAGCCAAACTTCATAACTTGCATGAGAAAATCTTCTATTTCTCCTATCTCTTTGTTTCGCCAAAGAAACCGCTGGGCGTGCTGGTCTATCTCCCATATCGCCATCTGGTGAAACATTTCTTAGATATCGCCTCATATAGCGAATCTTCTTTGACGGAATTAAAATAATTCTGCCGGAAGCGAGGAAGATTGTATGGGCTAGTTAACAGCATGGAGTTAAGTGATATTCCTTTGACTTTAGCGGCTGCGTCCCAAACCATGCGTACCTTCTGCGGTTTGTTTGGGTTGCTGACTGGAAAAACTGGTAGGTACCAAATAAGCATGTCAGAATTGCCATTTAATTTTTCCTTTGAGAGTTTACGAGTATTATACTCGTTTGCTACATAATCGTTGATCTGTTGATTCATACTTTCGGCGAGCACCTTATCTCTCTTCAATCGCTTTTCCAGACAACAACCTCTGTCTGGCTATCGGTCTACTGTCAGGTAACTTCATGTAACTACCCCTGCACAAAAATGGTAGTGCAAAGTGCCTTCCAACCCGTCGGCAATTCTCCTTCATGATTTGTTCTGCGTTCGCATCATCGTTACTCATAATTCTTTTGGCATTTTTAGATTAATGTTTTCAATGGTATAGAACTTTTTTATCATTTCCTCGATTACGTTACATATAAGAATACATCCAGGATGCTATGACTTTCGTGCGCGAATACGGACGACCGTGTTTATTTGTTTACATGTAATGTAAAATAGCTGGAGATTACATCTTTGCTATTACAGAACGTGTGTTCAAACAATAGTTAAAGTCTTTAGACAGTTGCATTACAAAATTACATGTATTCGTGTATTCCCACACATTGCTGGATGTATTCGGTTGAATGGTAACAATGAGGATTATCTCATGCACACATTTTGGTTTGGTTTATCGACAAAATACGTCCTGAAGGAATCGATAGTATAATTTCCGCGGAAATTTCAAATTCGTCTACTAATGGATTACTGTATGATATTGCTACAACTAACATGATTCATGGACCATTCGGTAATCTGAATCGTTCATCGCCTTGTATGGCTGATGGAAAATGTACAAAGAATTTTCCTAAAAATTTCACTAACGATACGATCACAATATATCGACGGATATCCAATATATCGTCAAAGAAATACCGATAATGGTGGACAATTATTTACAAAAAATGTGCTGGGGGCGTCATATTTGCCTCTGCTGAGTAAAACATTCAATACTCATATTAATGTTGAGTTCTGCAGTTCGATGAAGAGCATCAAATACATTTGCAAGTACGTGAATAAAGGATGTGATATAGCTGTATTTTGTATTGAAAATACCAATGTGAATGCTCCTCCGGTGAATAACAACGATGAAATTTAGCTCTACCAAATTGGCCGGTATATCAGCTCCAATGAAGCTGTTTGGCGTATCTTTCGTTTCCAAATTCATAAACGGGATCCAGCAGTTATTCATTTAGCCGTCCATCTTGAAAACGGCCAGAGCGTATTTTTCACGAACGAGACAGTGATTTATCGTGCTATAAGTCCACCAAAAACTACACTCACCGAATTTTTTGAATTGTGTAATCGTGCGGATGATTTTGGTGCAATTTCACGAACACTACTCTATTCAGAAGTACCACGCTATTTCACATGGGTTCAAACAAAAATATGGATACCCGCAAGCAAGGCACACCGATTAATGCAAGCCCCGGTTTATTCAAATCAAAAACCTTGGGGCGAGTATTTACAGTCAATCCAAGACAGACTGAGTGTTTTTATTTGCGACTATTGTTCTTAATGTCACCGGCCCATTGTCATTTCAAGATATATGTAAAGTGAATGGACAACAGTATTCAACGTATGAAGATGTATTCCTTGCACTAGGCTTGGTGGAAGACGACATCCAGTAGGACTGTATGCTTACTGAAGCGGCATTGAACTGTACAACAATACAAATTCGTCTTCTACCATATTTGCTATAGTGTTGACTACATATTTCCCAGCCCGAGCAGATACGTTGTGGGATTATCACAAAGATTCAATAACTGATGATATATTGTATCGATATCGTACACGGTGCAATGATCTAGCGATAACCTTCAGCGACGCTATGTAAAGGGTAATTCATCGTGAGATTTGAATTTCTATAGGCTTTTCTTGACAGATCACGCATGACTCCTATCAAACTGCTTTTCATTGTTCAGTATCATTTGGCAAGTCATCGTGGAAAGACTCACACCACAACAGAGTCTTCAAACTGTTCAGCTGTACTACGAAAATCAGCGTTCTGTAAGAAATGTTTTTCGTGCGATTCGAGAAATTTACGGTGCGCATAATCGACCTACTGAAACCACTATTTCGAATACCATTCGCAAATTTGAGTCCCAGTTTGCATTAGTGGATGAATCTCGCCCGGTTAGATCCAGATCCAGCACGTAGTGAAGAGACTATATAGCAGCTGTAGCTGAGAGTGTACGCGAAGACCGTGACGAATCGATTCGTTGTCGTTCTCAGCAGCTTGGTTTGGCGTATTTTATGTGAGGATCTCGGCCTATAAGCGTACAAAATTCAACTTGTGCAAGAATTGAAGCCAGGCGACTTAAATTTGCGTCATATTTTCAGTGAATGGACTTTTGAAAAACTCCATGAAGATCCGGTGTTTTATCGTGAAATTTTGTTCAGTGATGATGTCCATTTCTGACCCAATGGATACGTTAATAAACAAAATTGCCGTATTTGGGCTGATGTGCAATCCGTAGAGTACCAAGAGCTGCCATTACATCCATTAAAAACAACGGTATTGTGTGGTTTATGGGCGGGTGTAATCATTGGTCCATATTTCTTCAAAAACAAATCAGAATGTTACCTTCAATGGTAACCATACAGCGCGTGAAACAATAGACTTGTTGAGAAATTATTTTGGTGAGCACGTAATTATAATAATAATTAAGGAATAAGCCAGCTACGATTGAACCTTTGGAAGCCAACATTACTCGTGTTATCTGCGAGATACCAGTCGCTATGCTCGAACGAGTCCAAAATTGGACCTTCCGAATGGACCACCTCAAACGTAGTTGCATCTAATATTTACATGATATCATTTTCCAAAAGTTAATGCCATGAATTGTTCTATTAGCCGATAGTAAAAATTTTAAGTTCACTTTCAAATTTATGTGTTTTATTTTAAATTATAAATCAAATCTGACGATGAATCACCCTATACATGAAATTTTTCTAATAGTCTTGTAACTGTTTGATTTCTTTACTAACCGGTTCTGTCTATTAACACATTCCAAACACGGAAGATATGATTATATGGTACACTAGTGGATGATACTAGACCGGTTTCTTTACTAACCGGTTCTGTCTATTAACACATTCCAAACACGGAAGATATGATTATATGGTACACTAGTGGATGATACTAGACCGGTTAGACCAGCACGTAGTGAAGAGACTATAGCAGCTACAGCGGAGAGTGTACGCGAAAACCGTGACGAATCGATTCATGCGTTCTTAGCAGCTTGGCTAAGATCTCGGCCTTAAAGCGTACAAAATTCAACTTGTGCAAGAATTGAAACCAGGCGACTTGAACTTGTGTCATATTTTCAGTGAATGGGCTCTGGAAAAACTCAATGAAAATCCTGTGTTTTATCGTGAAATTTTGTTCAGTGATGAAAGCCAATGGCCAAGTGATGGCTCAATGGATACGTTAATAAACAAAATTGCCGAAAAGGAGACAGCGTCCGCTGCCAACCGCTCCACTATAATTATGATGATGTTAACAATCATAGCGAAAGTAATCTTAAGTTATATTTTATTTTAAAGCAGAGAAACATAGTTTCCATAGTTTTCATCTATGTAGATGATGTGCTTATTTCTTCACAAGATTTGAACTGGATTGACAAGATTAAAACTAGCCTGAAGAAAGATTTTAATGTAAAGGATTTCGGACAGGCAAAGTATTGCCCTGGTATCGAAATTAAGCAAGATGGCGGTAACATAACAATAAGTCAAAAGGAATATATCGCTGACCTAATAATATGGAAGATGCGAAGCCATCCAACATTTCTATGGAACCTGAAATATGGTAAAACCGAAAAGTCGACTTATCAAGCAAAACGACCGTACAGGAAATTGCTTGGTGGACTCATGTACGATGCCATCTGTACACGACCAAATATATCCCATGTGACCAGTGTCCTTGCACAGTTTAATGACAATTATACAGATGTTCACTGGAGTTCCGCCAAACGAGTACTTCGTTATCTTCAGGCCACAAAGGGCTTGGGACTGAAATATTCTTATTGTGAAAAGGGATTGATTGGCTATATAGACACAGATTGGGAGAGATGTGTTATCCGATATGCTTTTACTTTTTCGAATGCTGCAATAAGCTGGAAATCACAGAAACAGAGGACTGTAGCCCTCTCTTCGAAAGAAGCCAAATATATGGGCATTTCATAGGCGATTAAAGAAGCTGTTAATTTAAAAAACTTTATAAAGGAACTTTTACTACCAGATTTTGACAATATTACTGTATACAACGATAATCGTGAGGCACAACATCTAGCCGAAAATCAAATTTTTCATCAGCGAACTAAGCATATTGATATTCGCTACCATTTCATCAAAAGCGTTCTTTCAAAAGGAGAAATCAAACTGAACTTTTTTTCGACTAAAGAGATGCCTGCAGATGTCTTGACTAAAGATGTTGGTGCAGCAAAACATTACGAGTGCCTATCAAAATTAGGGGTCATCAAGGTTGAAGGAGCTTCTCATTAAGGCAAACTTTCCAGATATTGGAAAATCAGAACCGGTTTTCTACTGATCGGTTCTAGCATTTTTAATTGTAAATTACTCCCATTATTACTCCCCCAACAATTTACAATATTCTCATTCTAGCAAATTCTTGCAGGTTATAAAAATGTACAAAAGGTTGGTAACGCATCAGTTACCACTCGATCAGTTATTCCCGCCAGACGTCTACCGGTGTCACTTCTCACTCCGTAAACAGCACAGAGTAGGGATGAGAACTAAGCCGGTGTCCTGTCTCACACAATAAGCTTTTTCTCACTCCCTAAAATTTAGTACCTAAACCATTTTCAGCCATTATTATTGATTGTGCGTCGATCGTAGCAGTGACGCTGATACTTATCATTTTACTTTGTTAGTGCAACTCTCACGTTAAGTATATTCTCAGAGTAAATTCATCATCAATTTGCCGTGCTATAATTATTTATGCATCTGTATAATTGTCATTAAACTGTGCAAGGATACTGATCACATGGGATATATCTGGTCGTGTACAGATGGCATCGTACATGAGTCCACCAAACAATTTCCTGTACGGTCGTTTTGCTTGATAAGTCGACTTTTCGGTTTTACCATATTCCAGGTTCCATAGAAATGTTGGATGGCTTCGCATCTTCCATATTATTAGATCAGTGATATATTCCTTTTGACTTACTGTTATGTTACCGCCATCTTGCTTAATTCGATACTTTGCCTGTCCGAAATCCTTTACATTAAAATCTTTCTTCAGGATAGTTTTAATCTTGTCAATCCAGTTCAAATCTTGTGAAGAAATAAGCACATCATCTACATAGATGGAAGGAATTAAGATTTTCTTATTTCTTCCGGCTTTCGAATAACTTAATTAATTGATTAAATAATTGCCAATACTTAATTTGGAAGCTTTAAAATAAAATATAACTTAAGATTACTTTCGCTATGATTGTTAACATCATCATAATTATAGTGGAGCGGTTGGCAGCGGACGCTGTCTCCTTTTCGGCAATTTTGTTTATTAACGTATCCATTGAGCCATCACTTGGCCATTGGCTTTCATCACTGAACAAAATTTCACGATAAAACACAGGATTTTCATTGAGTTTTTCCAGAGCCCATTCACTGAAAATATGACACAAGTTCAAGTCGCCTGGTTTCAATTCTTGCACAAGTTGAATTTTGTACGCTTTAAGGCCGAGATCTTAGCCAAGCTGCTTAGAACGCATGAATCGATTCGTCACGGTTTTCGCGTACACTCTCCGCTATAGCTGCTATAGTCTCTTCACTACGTGCTGGATGTGGTCTAACCGGTCGAGTATCATCCACTAATGTTAACTGGAACTCAAATTTGCGAGTGGTATTGACAATAGTGGTTTCAGTAGGTCGATTATGCGCGCCGTAAGTTCCTTACATTCAACATTCCCACAGAACGCTGATTATCGTAATACAGCTGAACAATGTGGAGACGCTGTTGTGGTGTGAGTCTATCCATGATGACTTTCCAAACGATACTGAAAAAAATGACAGAGCAGTTTAATAGGAGTCAAGCGTGATCTGTCGAAAAAGCCTATTGAAAATCAAACCTTCCCATGAATCACCCCATGCTACATACACGCTTGGATCAGCGATGGTTGGCCTAAGTCCCATTTGTCGAAGCTTGGAGTTAAATCTTTTTATTCCATTGACGATCAGCCTGCTTCAAGCCATAAAGAGATTTTTTAAGGTAACATACCTGATTTCCCTTACGAAAAGATGTCAGCAAAGACTTTTTGTGCAATTTCACTGTCTTTTAGCTCGCCTTAAAGTAATTCTTTTAATATTTCTTCAAATATTGGAGGTGACTTCATGTAGATTTCCTCATCTATTGATACATTTAAATAAGCCGAAGTTATATCGAGTTGAAGCACATTTAGATGATACTTTACAGCTATTGCAAATATTAGACGTATAGATTCGATCCGAGCAACAGGAGCAAAAGTCGTTGTATAGTCTATTCCAAGCTGCTGACTAAAACCTTGAGCAACGAGACGAGTTTTTCTTTTTATCTTTGCAGTATTAATATTACGTTTATTCGTGAAGACGAATCTGCATCCGATAATGTTCTGGTTTGTGGGACGGTCAGTAAGTTCCCATGTATTATTTTTGATCAAGTTCCTTACTTCATTGCAGATAACATAGCATTTCTCAGCAGAATCCTTTCCTTTAAGTGCGTTTTTGAAATTAACTTTAACATTGAATGTATAAGCGACGTATATCATTGTTATCATCAATATCTGAAGTACTTGTGTGTTGATCCAGGTCAGGTCTTTTTCAGTGATATCGATAATACCCTATTGGGTATCATTTGAGATAATGTCCAAGTTATCAACGAATTTTACGTCCTTCGTAATTGCTATTTTCTTCGTATTTGGTATTCAAATTCGGTATGCTTTCGCTTCTGCTGGTAGTGAACTGGTAGTACCTGTTCTACACAACGTATAAGGGACAATAGAAAAAAGCTTGAAACTGGGCAAATTCACTCAAGCATCCTTTAAGAAATAAAAGGAACCTTGAACAAACAAGAGAGCAGTGGTATAAAATGCGCTTTAATAAGTGCTAACAATAAACATGGCATAATAAATTTCGAGTGGCCACACTGAAAGCATCGGTTCCCACTAGATCACCGAAATCAAGCAGTGTTGGGCGCGGTAAGTAACATACGTAGGTGGGTAACCACATGGGAACTCAGTACTCCACGTGCTGTTGACAAAACACGCCACATGGACATAGTACCCCGGCATTAAAATCCCGGACCCTACAAATTAATTTGTATCGTTCCCTTGATAATAATAATAATAATAATAACATTTTCAAAAAGTAAATGAATTGTTCTTTTAATTGATAATAAAAATATTAAGTTCAATTTTAAATTTATGTGTTTTATTTTACATTATAAATCAAACCTCACGATGAATCACCCTTTATTATCATACATCTCGACATCTCAACAAGTGTTCGATTCTTTCTTTCACTAACACCATTCTGTTGAGGTGTGTACGGTGTTGATAGCCTCCTTTTAATTCCTTTTAATTTCTTGTGAACTGATATATTCGATGAACTGGCTGGAACTATACTCAGTCCAATTATCTGTTTGTAACGCCTTTATTTTCTGCCCGGTTTGCTTTTCAACGAGATTTTTTTACGAGATGTATTTACGAAACGTTTGAAACACATCGCTTTTATTCTTTAGAATATACACCTCACTCCAGCGTGAATAATCATCGATGAATGTGACGAAATATTTTCTTCCACCATTAGACTCGGTCCTCATAGGATCACAAATGTCGGAGTGAACAATCATCAGAGGCTTTTCACTTTTTGTTGTCCTTTCCAAAAACGACTGAGCAGATAATTTCCCTTTCAAGCAAATAGTGCAAGGGTGTAGTTTCTCAAAGCGATTTATTTTTATTCCGAAAGCTGTATTTTGGTTTGTCATAGCAATAATATCGTGGGAGTTTAAATGGCCTAATCACTCGTGCCACATCTGAATGCCTCCCTTTTTAATTTTTGACAATTAGGCGACTTGGGCAGACTCATTTGGTTGTTGAATATAATAAAGATCACCGATTCTTTTGGCTATTAATTTGATAGCGCCTTCTTTATTTCGTACGAACGCACTGTTTCTTCTAAAGACGACTTCGCAATCTTTATCGGTGATTTTTGCAACTGGAAGAAGATTTGTGCGCAGATCAGGTACAAATAGGATATTTTGTAGATTTCTTGACCTTGTTTCGGATCCAACGATGGTTTGGATTTCTGCAGTACTCTTAGCTTCAACTGTTGTTGATGAATTACTTGCTAAATTCGATTTACTCCTGTCAGTAGGCACCATTGCTTCAAAGCATTCTTTGTAACGATATAAATGGGGAGTACATCCAATATCGAGACACCAGCTCTGTTGTAGTTTTACACCTTTTGTTTTGGTTGGAGTTTTTGAATTTTCGGACATGATGTAAAATGATTCCTTCACAATATCACCTCGATGTGCATTTTGACTACTGGATCGGCAATCGGCAGCTTTGTGACCTAATTTATTACACTTACTACATCTGGATGGAATTTTTTTTCTTTTCGTTTCTCTGTCATTTCTCGACATCTGTCCTCAATTGCTTTGAGGTTGGAAAACATGTTTATTTTTTGTTGCAATCATGGCTCCTGATTGATTTTCTTTAGATTTTTGTTTTCGTTCATCTGATTTTTCAAAGATTTTTATTTTTAGTTTTTCAGCGTCGGGCAGAACGACTTGGGTTTCAATGGCGTATCTGAAATTTTCATATGTTTCAGGGAGACTGTACAACAGCATTATGCTTAAGAGATCCTTGTGAATCTTCACATCCACATTTGTTAATGTGTTCACGAACGTCGTCTCCTTCTGCCAATTTTTGAAGTATGAGCTGTTTCAGCAATATTGCTGTTCGGGCTGGACCAGATGATGCGTAAATGGATTGAAGCTTTTTCCAAATTTCTTCTGTTGTTTCGCATTCACGAATTTGTTTCAACTCTGAGGGACTTATGGATTATATCAAATCAACTTTAAATTTTTTATCTCCAGTCACCCAGGTTTTAAACTGCTTCGAAGTTTCCGCACCTTCCGCTAATGATGGTCTTGCAATTTCACCAGAAACGTAGCCCAACGTTTCGTTTTTCGTTAATAACTTGAAGACACAATGTGTCGTAGAACGTTGTCTTTTGTTAATAACTCAGGGCGTGCACTATTTAATTGGTTCATTTTTTTTATTTTTAAAGGAATTCTTTTGCCGTTTTTAGAGCGAACCTTCTGGGCCCATAACCTATTGCATAGCAGAGCGTAGTTGCAATAATGTATTTATTTGAATTCGTAGAAACAAAAGTAGACAGAGAAAAAAGATATAGCCTAGAATGAAACGAATATATATATATATATATATATATATATATATATATATATATATATAATTATTACTCAATAAAATGGCGGGTTTTGTGTCAAATGGAAGAAAAATTGCATTGTATTCACCGGCAAGGTCATACTGATGAGTTGATCAGAGGAAGGCGGGTTTTGGATTTCCAATATCTGGAAAGTTTGCCATCTATATGTTTGCTTTATATCATCTATGATGTAAAAGCTTATGTTGTTTTCTGGGCTTATATTATACAACATACGTATAAATTGGTGGCATTGTGACATATGTATTTAAACCACAAAAAACGTGCGTCAGGCTTTGACAATGTGAGTGTTTTTATTTACCGTCGATTTGTGGGCAATACCGAGGGTTGCAAAAGTTTAGTAGAGCTTGCCATCTACGTTCGTTCATTTATAAATTCTGGTGCAACTGGTGCATATAACAACGAAAACCAAATTCCATAGTTTTCCATAACCCATCTAAAGATGCAATTACTAATCCGTTTTTTCTTCGTATAGTACAAAGTAATATGATTATAGTCTGTATTCTAAACTTTGTTTGTTCTATCGGAACAGAGTACCCAAATGAGGAACTTGTTCATTAAGGAGTACAGTAAGTTAAATTTAATGAAACCCTTCAGCCTTTCGAAGGAAATAAGATAAGCCCTGTAGTGGTAAATTGCCTACAGTACTCGCACACACCACACCAACGCTGTGTACCTGCAGCCTGATAGAGCTAGGCTGTCGTTACAGGTGCTAGTTCTGTAGTTCCTCTTGATGTCATTGCATCAGATGGCATGTTTTTAAGACCAGAGTCAAAAGCAGTCATAGCTGTAGTGCATGTTGTGCCAAAGGTCACTTCTTTTTAAATGGAAGACGACTTTGTGAAGGGGGATTCATCAATGGTCCTAAACGGAGCCAGGCGTGATATGTAGAGCCTCCAAGCAGCCGAGACAGACCGTTTTTGGAGTCTGGTAAAAAGAGCAATGGCGTATTTTCGTGAGTCTATTCCACCAGACAACCGGTGCATAGGATATAATTGGCCTTATTATAGCCGTGTTTGGCTGATCGACTTGAAAAAGACCCTTGACACCGTTGTTTAGAAGAACTTCTAAAAAATGGTAAATTTAAAGCGTTTGGCATTAATGATTTTTCTTATCGTTAACGGCAGAGAGTTCCAAAGTTTAATGGCGTGTTTGTAAAAGAGGCGCGATGAATTAGTAAAACTATGACGAGATGGTATTGGAGCATGTGTTCTGACAGATCGAGCAAAATTAAGCTTCTTAAACAGATACATGAGAGACTTATTTACTATAATATTATGCAAGAATATAAGATTTCTGGCATCCATGTAGTGGTCTAGAGAAGTTCCGAGTAAGCTTTTATAATATTGAGATACATAATCAAATCTACGTAAGCCATAAACATACCTGATACCATCATTAAACGCTACCTGCAGCTTTCGTTGTGACAAAGAATCAACTTTAATATAAACAACTTCAACATGTGTTATCAATAGTAGGATGAGGGTGGTAACAAGCTTTTTTCTAGTATCGATTGGAGCGTAACTTGAAGTCAATTACGTTATTTATGTGGTCATATCCGGACAATTTGTTATTAATAATAAAACCTAAACTGGTGACTTTATTAACTATTTCAAACTCATTACCAGAAAGTACGATATTGGGCAAAGAGAGAGAGGACATTGTAAAACTTGAAATAGGAATTACCTGCGACTAAGTATTTTTAAGTAATATATAATCCAATCCAACTGTGAATATTGGCAAGCTCAAAATTTATCAGATTTATAAGATCACCCATCTTGCTAGAATCATTGGCTTAATACAATTGAACATCATCTGCATGTGGTATAGGTTGACTGTGGAATGTTTACACACGGACGGAAGATCATTAATAAATAATGAAAAAAGGATAGGTCCCAGAATTGAACCTTGTAGTACGCCTTAGTTGACTGGTAAAAAAGCAGAAAAACTGTCAGAGTTAACAACAACTCTGTGGAATTTGTCGAAAAGAAAGCTGTAAATTGGTCTCACTGCACTGTCACTAAATGAGAAGAGATTTCTTAACTTCCAGCAATGTATCTTGTGACTCACTTTATAAAAAGCCTTCGAGAAGTCAAGTAGAAAATGAAATGAGATATGTCTTTTAACAAAATTCTTTCTGATATCATCCAGGATGTTAACCAAACAATGGAAGTACTATGGTTAGCTCTGAAACCAGACTGAGCTTCATACAGTAGGTTATTAACACACAGGTGTTTTAGAAGTTGTTTCGCTATGAGTTTCTCTAAGACTTTTGATAAGTACGGAAGGATACTGATGGGTCTAAAATCAGAAGCGGAAGTTGGATATGGTCGTTTTGCTACAGGTATTACACGGCCTGTTTTCCAGGATCTAGGAAATATGGTAACACAATGGTTTAGAATATGGGTTAGGTGGGATACTATGAAAGGTAGGATTAACTTAACAAATTTCATAGGTATTCGGTCCTCCCCAATGGCGTTAGATTTTATTTTCCTAATTGAATTAATTACTTCAATTTCGCTAACCGTTTCCACTTCAAATTGTCCTATGCTCGAAAGAGAGTAATCTTCAGCAAAGTTGAAACCACATTCATCAGACTGACTTTCAAGAAAGAAATTGTTGAAAATGTCAGGATCAACTTCACATTTACCATTAAGTTTTCTGTCGGAAACTCCAATGCTACGTAGATTATTCCAAAGTTTCTATGGTGGAAATGAAGTGTTCAACTTGGAGGAATAACAATTATTTTTAGCATTGCGTACAGCAACAGCCGATCTATTAAGCATTACCTTATAAGCATGCCAATTTAAATCAGAAGGACTTATTTTTCATTTACTATAAAGCCGGTTGCGTACTTTAATAGTGTTCATAACTTTAGTTGTGAACCAAGGACAGCAATTGTTTCGAATTTTGACAGTCTTCAAGGGTACAAATTGTTCAAAGAGATCAATAATTATATTTTAAAAACTTTTGAGCTTCTCATCTAAGTCTGAACGCGAACGACAATACATCCAAGGGGCGTGGAGAGCAGCTGATTGAAGTGGAATCAATATTAACAGACTTATAATCCCTGTAAGTGAAAGTTAAAGGAACAGCTGAGTGGTAGAGATTTATGTTATAAGTGCAGAAAATGAGATCATGATCGGAAATATTGTCAATAGAAATCTGATCGAAAATAAGAACAGATGATGGGTCAGACACTAAAGCCAGATCGAAAAGACTTGGATTATCACCTTTACCAAAACCCAAGGAAATGAGCACAATCTTTTTTATGAAAAGCCCGTGAGTCTTTTTTAAGTAATTCAGCATTAAAGTCACACCAAACAATAACGTGTTCAAACTGAGTAGAAAATTCAGCAAGCCTAACAAAGAATCAGACTCGGAAGATTTTGCAATGCTAGTTTACACAACAAAATTTCCTTTTTGTAAAAAGCTCCATACTATCTTGATAATGTGAACAGGGAAGATAAACAGAATTAGTTTGTAAACAAACCCTTCATGCCATACTGCGTTGAACGGCTTTCGATATCTAAGCCAGTTGAAATTTTTGAGTTTAAATACCTTTTCACATGCATTTTTATTCTTAGGATTTGGTGGTGAGTAGATTGGCCTGATCCGAAACTGAATTGCTCCGCAGAATATAAGTTAATAGCCTAGACGTGGTTTGAGATTCGACGCTGTATAACTTTTTCGAATATCTTACTTGAAGTGCTTAGTAAGCTTATGGGCTTGTAGTTATTAAGGTTATCTTTTGGCTTGCCAGACTTACTAATTGGAATCACTTTGTCTATTTTTCCATTTGACGGAAAAATAACAATATTTGGTTGAACATAAAAGAGCAATAATTAACACCTTTTTTGGATAATGCTTTTAATAGCCTGTTACTTTTACCGTCGAAACCAGGAGACTTCTTTATTTTTAATTCGTTAACTAAGTCCTCAACGAGGCGGTTGCTAACAGTTGTTTCTGAATTTAGATTTACAGGGATACTTAATTCCCTAAGTTCCTTTTCTTACAAGATTTTCTGTAAAAGGGTCACTCAGGTGTGCTGAAACTTTGTGATTTTGGCAAAATGTTTTAGCCAAAATACTTCTTCCTGATTAACAAAAACATAATTTTGAACTCGAAGGGGTGGTATATTTGATTTTTTTTTTTTTATTATTTTTGTAACTTTCCAAAAGTTTCCTCTATCGAAAACAAATAGCATATTGTTCCACTTTTGATTTCAAAATATTTGGGTTTCGTTTTAGATTTGGTAGTTTAGCATCTGAAGGTTAGTTTTAAATTTGTCCAGCCTGTAATGAATCCATTTTCTCCGCTCAGAATTTCATAAACGAACCATGAATGATTTGAGATAAGGTAAAAACTTTTAATTGTTTGTTCAAAAGAAGCAATGACCATGTTTATCTGTTCGCAAGACTGAAAATTGTCCGACGATAAACTACCTTGATACAAGTTCTCAAATATGTAAGACATATTATTTTTAAGACCAGAAATCTGAAGCTCAGTGCCAACCGGCAAGTGATTTGAGCTCAGAGCATTAAGAGTTATAGGCAGGGTGAAACGAACAGCATAATTTGTTACAATTAAGATCACCCATAACAAATAATTTGAGTTTATCCTAATCAATTTTGGTATACTATATCTCTTTAAAATTTAAGTTTTGTTTCATTGTTGCTATTTCTACCTGGAAAATAAACTAAGAAAATACTCAATTTCGATGAAACTAGGAGAAATATCTCAATTCCCACAGCTTCAACAACCTAAAAATGAACAGCTGGTATGACTAAATTACTTACAGCTGTGTTAATTGTCAATTAAATTGAAACTTCTCCTCTTATTTTTATAAATTGCCTATCTAGCCTATAGCACGAATAATTTGCAACTAATTTTGAAGCCAAGTCTCAGTCAATAGAGCAATGTCAATATTATTTTGAGTCATAAAATCAAAGAATTCTGTTTTTTTATGTTGAATGCTTGTGGAATTAGAAGTGATAATTTTTGTTTTTGTTCTCAACATATGAAGTAGACGTACTTCACAGCAAGAGTGGTTATGACATGAAATTGCTCAGCTTTATTATGACATG